>OX031017.1:11944494-12630876 GCA_943736025.1 Tenthredo mesomela | reverse complement strand
AATCCGTAAGGCCTAATTTCAGCAAATTGATTGTATATTCTTTAAAGATAAAAGTATCTAATGTTTCGTTTTTTATTCTACTCATTTTGAATGAACACATTGCTATTAGTAATTTTAGAAACACTTGTGTGAAATACGTTATTATGCGAATAGTTCATTCGTTTTGAATCAATATTACACTCGTAAGTATCTTTGTCAAAAGTTTCAGACCTTCCAATTTGTAGCACGATTTTTTCGTGTCTGAAAAATTATTAAGTTCATAAAAGGGTGGCTTCACTACACTTTAAAATTTACAACCTTTATAAAGTAAAATAAAAAAAATTAAAAGTAAAATAAAAAATAGAAATAATTAAATTAAAAAAAAAAAAAAATTGAAAAAAAAAAACAAATTTGTTGTCCAATAAAGTCAGACTTCAATAGTAAGTAGTTAATACCGGGATGATTTCTTGATAGTATACAGGTGACTGCGCATGCGCGAGTTTCGTCGTATGCTGAGGCAGGCTGGCCTCAAATACCACTGCGTGACGACTTTACCGACCAATGAAAATGAATTATTTGGCGCATGCGCTGTCACCTGTATACTATCAAGAAATCATCCCGGTATAAGTAATTGACTAAATAAATCACAACTATATATAAAAATCCGATTACTGTCATATTCCGTGAACAATGAATCATTCAAAATTTATCTAATTGCTACGTATTATAGGTACAATGAAATTTTCAAGAAAAACTGATCGGCTCATGACGAATTTTGAAAATCAGGCTGCATTTTCATGACGTGAATTGCTGCGGCAGCAAGTGGCGTCATTCGTTGTTGATCACGTGGTCACCAGCAACCACGTGATCAACCATAGAACTTATATTCCTGGAAGGGGAATAGCCCATTTGCGCAATGAGCGGCAGACTGACGCCAACATGTTGAGACAGAGATATATCTCTCTCTCCATTCCTAACGTCCCGTCCCCTCTCCGCGCATACCCCTCGCCGTAATAATACCGTGCGAAGATTGATAGGTTAGGGTTAGCGCAAACTTGTAATCTATTATGTATTACAGAAATAGTTTCGTTATACAGTACTGAAAATGGTTCTAAATTCACATGCTATCACAATTTTCGGTTTGACATGACATAAGAAGTGACGATGAATTTAGCGATTTGGGTAAGTATACCGTGAACTATCAGGTAGGACGAAATTCATATATTCATTCTATCTCATACCATCTCATACCTCATAATATGAAAGAAAAAATGTATGGTTGTTTTTTATTTTCTGAACAGGATGGTCAAGAGGAATGAAGAATGAGGAAACGCTAGAACTGCTAATAGACTTTTACATATGAAGCCTGTCTTTATTGATGTTTAAAGTGTATAAGTTTTGTGTACTTATGTCTAATAAAATCTGTTTTATGTAGATTAAAAATTCTTATTTCAATAATCATAAAAATGTATACAACTTCGATACAAAAAAAAGTATCGTATGTATACAACACCCGAAAATCATAAAAGCAACAAACAATTAGGTTAGGAATCGCTACGACTACGGTGGTGCGCGGAGAGGGGACTGGACGTTAGGAATAGAGAGAGAGATATATCTCTGTCTCAACATGTTGGCGTCAGTGCGACAGCTCCTATTCCCCTTCCAGTAATATAAGTTCTATGTGATCAACAACGAATAGCGCCGCTTGCTGCAGCAGCAATTTACTGCCATGAAAATCCAGCCTAAGGACAAATTTGTTAGAGAGCCAACGTTTATGAAAACGGTAGTAGTTTAATTTTATATCCGTGAAATCACTTGTATCGAACTCTACCGAGTTTTCACTGTATCACTGTATCAGCGTGATATAAAGTCAGAATAAGGCCCCTGGAATTATCGTATGAATACGATACTTATCGTACAATTCACAACGCTGACGCGGTGATACAGTGATATAAGGAAAATAAACTCGCAGTGCACATGCGCGAAGCTGATGTTTTTAGGTATTTTACCAAATTGTAGTCGTGACAAACGCGATTCAATCGTAATGAAATTTCTAACTAGATGAAAAGTTAAATAATCGTGATATACTCGGACAAAGTAGTCTATCACGTCTATTTTATAGCGTGGTAAGGAATCGCTTATAAAATTGACAATCCAAAGTGCTCAATGCGTAAGATTATTGAGCGATAGATGTTAGAAGTAGTTTTACCTATATGATTTGGGTTAGGTTAACCTCAATTTAGATCAAGTATAGAAAGATGGGATTGATGGGAAATTACCCATTGATTGTTAAGAATAGATGATATATAGGTATAATATAATAGATGGGATCTATAATCCGTAAGGCCTAATTTCAGCAAATTGATTGTATATTCTTTAAAGATAAAAGTATCTAATGTGTCGTTTTTTATTCTACTCATTTTGAATGAACACATTGCTATTAGTAATTTTAGAAACACTTGTGTGAAATACGTTATTATGCGAATAGTTCATTCGTTTTGAATTAATATTACACTCGTAAGTATCTTTGTCAAAAGTTTCAGACCTTCCAATTTGTAGCACGATTTTTGCGTGTCTGAAAAATTATTAAGTTCATAAAAGGGTGGCTTCACTACACTTTAAAATTTACAACCTTTATAAAGTAAAATAAAAAAAATTAAAAGTAAAATAAAAAATAGAAATAATTAAATTTAAAAAAAAATCGAAAAAAAAAAAACAAATTTGTTGTCCAATAAAGTCAGACTTCAATAGTAAGTAGTTAATATAAGTAATTGACTGAATAAATCACAACTATATATAAAAATCCGATTACTGTCATATTCCGTGAACAATGAATCATTCAAAATTTATCTAATTGCTACGTATTATAGCTACAATGAAATTTTCGAGAAAAACTGATCGGCTCATGACGAATTTTGAAAATCAGGCTGCATTTTCATGACGTGAATTACTGCGGCAGCAAGTGACGACGCTGTAGTTGGCCGCAGGTTTCAGCCGCCAGTTATGATGATTCTTTTATTATCTATCACAAATCGTCACGAATCATAATGTTGACTCAAACATTGAACCCATCAGGGGTGTGCCGGGATGCGAGAATTGAAATTTTTCGGGCAGGGGCCCCACGCCCCTATTCGTTCCTGGGTTTCGCGCAAGTGGCGGCTGAAACCTGCGGCCAACTACAGCATCGTCAGCAAGTGGCGTCATTCGTTGTTGATCACGTGGTCACCAGCAACCACGTGATCAACAACGAATAGCGCCGCTTGCTGCAGCAGCAATTTACTGCCATGAAAATCGAGCCTAAGGACAAATTTGTTAGAGAGCCAACGTTTATGAAAACGGTAGTAGTTTCATTTTATATCCGTGCAATCACTTGTATCGAACTCTACCGAGTTTTCACTGTATCATTGTATCAGCGTGATATAAAGTCAGAATAAGGCCCCTGGCTTATCGTCACAATGTAGCTTTTCGTGAAGGTCAAAGTGCAGTAAAGTAGGGATGGGCAATATATATCGATACATCCGAATATCGATACTTTTGGATTCAATTATCGATATTTTGTATCGATACTTCATGTAGCAATATATTGATATATCGATACTTCATGTGCAATATTGGTATCCGATACTTTTATCTTAAAAGCTGCTTGAAATGTCTTGATATAACACATGAAAATAAATATTTGACAAATTATTTTGTTTTCAAATAAGAAATTGCAACTATTTTCAACTTTACAAACTGAAAAGTATGTTTCTATCTGAAATAACTTGGATTCTACATGGTTCATACTTCATAATAAGAATATATGTATCGATACTCGATATTGACAATATCGATACTACGGCTTTAATGTATTGGTCGTATCGATACTAGAATAGTAAATACGTATCGATACAAAATATCGATACTTTTACATATATCGCCCATCCCTACAGTAAAGTGCAGTTTTTCTAGTATTGGGAATCAACACGGAGGCGTGGCCTAGCAAATTGACTGGGAACACGGACTTATGGATTGAGCCTTCCCTTGCGGGGGTGCGGCGAAAGACGGAAGGGGAATCATGGTCGGCCATATTGATAAGCTAAATCGATATAGATATACTACGTGTACAGACATGTTTGTGGTAGTGCCCCACGGACTTATGAACTTAGCCTATCAATATGGCCGACGCGTTACCTCCATAGAACTTATATTCCTGGAAGGGGAATAGCCCATTTGCGCAATGAGCGGCAGACTGACGCCAACATGTTGAGACAGAGATATATCTCTCTCTCCATTCCTAACGTCCAGTCCGCTCTCCGCGCATACCCCTCGCCATAATAATACCGTGCGAAGATTGATAGATTAGGGTTAGCGCAAACTTGTAATCTATTATGTATTACAGAAATAGTTTCGTTATACAGTACTGACAATGGTTCTAAATTCACATGCTATCACAATTTTCGGTTTGACATGACATGAGAAGTGACGATGAATTGGGCGATTTGGGTAAGTATACCGTGAACTATCAGGTAGGACGAGATTCATATATTCATTCTATCTCATACCATCTCATACCTCATATGAAAGAAAAAATGTATGGTTGTTTTTTAGTTTCCGAACAGGATGGTGGAGAGGAATGAAGAATGAGGAAACGCTAGAACTGCTAATAGACTTTTACATATGAAGCCTGTCTTTATTGATGTTCAAAGTGTATAAGTTTTGTGTACTTATGTCTAATAAAATCTGTTTTATGTAGATTAAAAATTCTTATTTCAATAATCATAAATATGTACTATACAACTTCGATACAAAAAAAAGTATCGTATGTATACAACACCCGAAAATCATAAAAGCAACAAACAATTAGGTTAGGAATCGCTACAGCTAGGGGGGTGCGCGGAGAGGGGACTGGACGTTAGGAATAGAGAGAGAGATATATCTCTGTCTCAACATGTTGGCGTCAGTGCGACAGCTTCTATTCCCCTTCCAGTAATATAAGTTCTATGGTTACCTCACATACTCCCCCCCAAGCCGCATACCCCTCGCCCACAAGCCTAGCTTGCGCTCAGTCCATATAGTCCTTCCGCCTATGCAGCTCCTGTATCGGTGGGTGGGTCCCCGCGGTAACTTGGGTGGAATTATTGTTTTTCGGGTCGCTGATTCCGAATTTGTCGGTTACCCGGCCGAAAAATTAGCGGTTTAATTGTTATTAACAATTTAATTGTTAAAATCGCGTTATCTCGGAAACTATAGAAGATATGAAAAAAAAGTCAAATCACAAAATGCTTCTCTAATCATTTAGAACAATTTTTGTCTCTTGCAAAATTTTAATTCATTGCTTCGTTCATGAGATATACGCGGAGAAAGAGCTAAGCAAGCGGGCGCGAGTATCCAATGCGGACCACACAGCGCACGGCCCGGCTAGCATTGGATACACGCGCCCGCTTGCTTAACTCTTTCTCCGCGTATATCTCATGAACGAAGCAATGAATCAAAATTTTGCAAGAGACAAAAATTGTTCTAAATGATTAGAGAAGCATTTTGTGATTTGACTTTTTTTCCATATCTTCTATAGTTTCCGAGATAACGCGTTTTTAACAATTAAATTGTTAATAACAATTAAACCGCTAATTTTTCGGCCGGGTAACCGACAAATTCGGAATCAGCGACCCCAAAAACAATAATTCCACTCAAGTTACCGCGGGGACCCACCCACCGATACAGGAGCTGCATAGGCGGAAGGACTAATAAGTCCGTGACTGGGAATGAGCGGCCATAGCTGTGTTCGCGTTAGCTACACTTTCTACACTTTTACTCTTTGACTATAGCTGTGTTCGCGTTAGCTACGCTTTCGACACTTTTCTTACACTTTTTACGCTCGTCCAATAGGAGGTGTGGATTTCTAGTGAAAAGTGTAAAATCTAGTAAAAGTGTAGAAAGTGTAGCTAAGACGAACAGAGCTTATATAACCCTGGACTGCTAATGCCCCCCACTATTCCCATAAACCGTATGCGAAGCCGATGTTTCCAACATCTACCCCACTCTAGGGATCACTGAAATATAATAATACTGGAATGCGCGCCGACCATTCTGTACTATTAGAAGCAGCGTATAGAGAGAGATAGTTCGCTAGTAGTATCTTTGTCATTGTCGTACTGAGTCGCGACTGCGCACATGAAGTATCGTACAGCATCTGCAATAAGTGTGTCAGTTCCTGCATTCAGGCGATTCTTCGCTCACTCACGTATTGTTAAATTAAAGTTTTGGACGGGGCTGTACCAACATAGACGGGGATACTACCAGCGCCGCTTCGGAGCTATCTCTCTCTAGACGGGCCAAAGCCGTCAGCGCGCGTTCCAGTATTATTATATTTCAGTGCTAGGGATGGGCGATATATGTGAAAGTATCGATATTTTGTATCGATACGTATTTACTATTCTAGTATCGATACGACCAATACATTATGCTGGGTCTACACGCGATGATTATGTTGGTATGATTATGTTGGTATGATAAGAAATCTGTTAACTGACTGGTCACTTCTGTTGTGGAAATTCAGCGATTGGCTAATCATATCAACATAATCATAGCGTGTAGACCCAGCATTAAAGCCGTAGTATCGATATTGTCAATATCGAGTATCGATACATATATTCTTATTATGAAGTATGAACCATGTAGAATCCAAGTTATTTCAGATAGAAACATACTTTTCAGTTTGTAAAGTTGAAAATAGTTGCAATTTCTTATTTGAAAACAAAATAATTTGTCAAATATTTATTTTCATGTGTTATATCAAGACATTTCAAGCAGCTTTTAAGATAAAAGTATCGGATACCAATATTGCACATGAAGTATCGATATATCAATATATTGCTACATGAAGTATCGATACAAAATATCGATAATTGAATCCAAAAGTATCGATATTCGGATGTATCGATATATATTGCCCATCCCTATTGGAAAATTATTAGTAATAATAATAATAATTAATTAATGAATTAATAATTATTAATAAAAAATAAAAAATAATTAATATTAATATTTAAATATTCAATAATTATTTTATTTATTAATTTTTAATTAATTTATTTTAATTTAATTATTATTAATTATTAATTATTAATTATTATTTTTTTTTTAAGTTGCATTTATTCTAGCAGAATTTGATAACTACGTTTGTGCTAGCGCTACTTCCGAGTTAGGGCTTTACTATGCGCATCGGCGAGATACGTTCATACTAGCCGGATTCACGAAATAGGTTCTTACTAGCGCTATGTCCGAGATAGGTCGTTACTAGCGCGCTTCGCGAGTTACGTTCTTTCTCTTAGGAGCGGTCGATATGTCGCAACAGTTGCCGTGTCTCAATTCGCACAAAGTATACACTTGATGCGCATTTACCCTTGGACAAACCGGTAGTGACGTCATTAAGGCAATCCAACTGATAAAGGGGAAGTGCGCAAAGGTGCAAGTGTCAAAGGTACGGGAGATGCACCTTTTGTGTACCTTTGACCACCTTTAGACAGCCATATTGGAAATTTGAATTTCATAACCTAGAAATCGCAATCAACACAATAAGCAAGTCTATAGTACATTTATACCACGTCAGAGTGCAGAACACTCGAAAGTGTATACTTGATTAAAGCAGTTCAATTGTGAAAGGCGAATGCGCCATGAAGGGTAAGGGTAAAGGCAAATGCGCAAGGGACTCGAAACGAATTGAGACACGGCAAGTGACAGCACGACGTGCAGTTAATCCGCACGTCGTGCACTCCCCATGTCAGCATCATGCGGACATTTTGTTATCTGGGTGGAAGTATACACAAGTTCCGTGTTCCGTTCCGTCTATTTGCATTTCCCTGCGTCCCATGTACTCAAATTCCGGAACGGAATGCCGGAACGTCAACTTTTATTTGATTAAATAATCAATTATAGTTACAGAATTTGATATTACATAGAAGCTAATTAAATAAATTACATATATTGATACAAAAATTGTATCTAAACAGACAAATAAAGCCGAATAGCACAATAGTATATTGCGTTGCTAGGGACGAAAGTTGGCGATTGCGACGAGTGTGAAGTTTGCCGCCCGAGCGAAGCGAGGGCTGCAATCACACGAGTTGCAATCGGCAACTGTTGGCCATAGTAACGCATGATATTTTTTATAATAAGTGCATGAATGTGGGGCGTGCATGTCAGTAGCGGGACGTTCCCAAGGGACGAAAGTGAAATAATTGTGGACTGCGCATGCGTCAACCTTACTTTCGTCCCTGGTATGCATTCAGCCACTTTCGTCCCGCTAAACCATAGAACTTATATTCCTGGAAGGGGAATAGCCCATTTGCGCAATGAGCGGCAGACTGACGCCAACATGTTGAGACAGAGATATATCTCTCTCTCCATTCCTAACGTCCAGTCCGCTCTCCGCGCATACCCCTCGCCATAATAATACCGTGCGAAGATTGATAGATTAGGGTTAGCGCAAACTTGTAATCTATTATGTATTACAGAAATAGTTTCGTTATACAGTACTGACAATGGTTCTAAATTCACATGCTATCACAATTTTCGGTTTGACATGACATGAGAAGTGACGATGAATTGGGCGATTTGGGTAAGTATACCGTGAACTATCAGGTAGGACGAGATTCATATATTCATTCTATCTCATACCATCTCATACCTCATATGAAAGAAAAAATGTATGGTTGTTTTTTAGTTTCCGAACAGGATGGTGGAGAGGAATGAAGAATGAGGAAACGCTAGAACTGCTAATAGACTTTTACATATGAAGCCTGTCTTTATTGATGTTCAAAGTGTATAAGTTTTGTGTACTTATGTCTAATAAAATCTGTTTTATGTAGATTAAAAATTCTTATTTCAATAATCATAAATATGTACTATACAACTTCGATACAAAAAAAAGTATCGTATGTATACAACACCCGAAAATCATAAAAGCAACAAACAATTAGGTTAGGAATCGCTACAGCTAGGGGGGTGCGCGGAGAGGGGACTGGACGTTAGGAATAGAGAGAGAGATATATCTCTGTCTCAACATGTTGGCGTCAGTGCGACAGCTTCTATTCCCCTTCCAGTAATATAAGTTCTATGCGCTAAACTGACATGCAACGCCCCACTTTTCATGCACGTGTTATAAAAATATGGATTGGCTCCGTTCCGTCGTTCCGTGCAGTTTTGGTACATGGGACGGGAGGGTTTTTCAAGACCCGGAACGGATTCGGAAATTCACTAGGGGCGCGTCTAGTTAGTGGTCGCAATGGTCGCAAGTGGTCGCGGAGTAGCCAGAAGTAGCTGAAAGTCGCGGCGAGTCGCGGTCGTGCTGCGGGCTTGAGCTCGCGATGTTGCCATTTTTCATGCTTGACATTTGGCGCGGAGTATCTCACAGGATTAGCGCCAACCAGGGTGTGGAAATTGTAATACATTTTTTCCACTACCCATTATAGTGGTAATGTTATTTTATCTACATATTACATTAATAATGAGCAACTAAATATGTTAAATTACACATTACAATTCTAATCAGTCATTGCAAAATTCATTTTGATTACGTACATTACTCTTGTAATGAGGCGCGGAATTGAGGCATCACTACCCTAATCAGTTCGGAAAAATATATCGTATGTAAAACCACACAAATTGAGGTTATTCATTGCAGTAATATTGAAATTTATACCTCGTAGGGTGCTCTTGATTGTAAGAAAATAAAACAGACGAAAGGAACGGAGTTTTTCGCAGTAATTCTCATGACCTCACAAACCAATGCAATTACTCAAAATACTATCAAGTTTATACACAATCAACATTTTGTTATTTGCATTTCCTTATAAAATGGTTTTTGTTTGATTTTTTTTTGTCTTGGTTTTTTTTTTTTTTTTTTTTCGAAAAAACATCATTTTGATTTGAAAATATCAAAAATGAAAAGTAAAAAATGTAATATGTAGTTAAAATAACATTACAACTATAATGGGTAGTGGAAAAAATGTATTACAATTTTCACACCCTGGTTGGCGCTAATCCTTTGAGATACTCCGCGCCAAATGTCAAGCATGAAAAATGGCAACATCGCGAGCTCAAACCCGCAGCACGACCGCGACTCTCCGCGACTTTCAGCTACTTCTGGCTACTCCGCGACCACTTGCGACCATTGCGACCACTAACTAGACGCGCCCTAGATTTCGTCTGCGTTCCGTTCCGTGATTCCGGATTCCGGCGATCCGGGCCTACATGGGACGGCACCATAAAGGATTTAAGTATCAAATCTACCAGCGAATAACTTTCATGTGGACGCCCCTTGGACCACCCAGGACGTCACATCCACGAACCTCGAGCGGATCGACGTCACAACTGGTCACAATCCTCATGAAGTATGAACTCACAGGAAGTATGGCCGTCAACTCGGATGAGAGAAACATTTCTATTTTCCAAGTGAAGAGGTCTTGGCCAAGATCAGTTGTGTTTGACTTTTGACACAAGATTTGATAGTTACGAAAATCAACTAGCTTTTTACTCTTGTTAAAAGTATTTTACAGTTTATTTTATAAAATGTCAAACGAGCTACGCTCGCAAAATCAGCAATGAGTAGAAGAATAAAAGAGTTACACGACGTAAACATATTCTGAAAAACATTACTTCGTCAAGTAATGTCGCGTTACTGTCGCATAAATAAACCAATGTCTCCTACCTTCGTTTAATTTCAACTCAATAAAATATGGATGTACTTCACGAGCAAATTGGTGTGCCGAAGAAATACATGCACTTGGCAAATGGTCGAATTTCTATTACGGCCCACAGAAGTTGGCTAGCTAATTTATTCAACGTCGGTCCGTTGGCCTTCATCACCCACGATCAACTCTCTTTGGATGAAATAGCCGCTCAGCCTTCGCTAGATGAATTAGGATCGAGTTGGTTGCGAGTTTACGTTAGGGTCAGCCATAATCTCTGCACATAAATTTCAATTTCTCCATCGCTTTTATCACTTTTATCACTTGTAAATTTAATTAGAAAGATTACCTTCATACATTCATGAGAGATACTGACTTCTACAGGTTTATCAAAAACAACACAGAAATGCAATTCCCTTACCCAGAGCAAGAAATTTGGAACAAGGTAAAGCTGAATCTGATTTGACCTTTCCCCAACTCTTGCATTATGTCATGGAAACGAATCACCACAATTTGTGGAAAGAAGCTTACAAAAAATACTACAGTACGTTTGCCGCCACATATCATACGATTTTTGAAATTAGTAATGGCGAAAAATGTTGCCAAATGAGGTGAAAATTTTGCCCACTAAATTGTTCAATTTTATACCTCCAGGCAGATGGAATCCAGCGGAACAAAAAGAACAGTCCAATATAACTGCAAGCAGCAGCGATGTCACCGTTATGAAAGACATCATCATTCGCATGTATGGTTGTCCGATGGTACAATTGCAGGACAACAGTGTAACGACTGTCACTTCGGGATCAACTCGCGAGCCACACTGCAATTTATTACCAGCTCTATTGACCGTCGAAACATCCTCTTCCTTTGTCACATTCCATGAACAAACTGCCAGATATTCCCTCCAAGAGTGAGCTTCGCTTTTTATAGTACAAGAAAAGAAAGATGCCCAGAATAGAGCAATGAAATGCATTCGTAGTATGCATATTCAATAGCCTTGTTTGATCCACCCGCATCTCTTCATCATCTGATTACAGCTCTGTTACCTACAGTCCGGCGGCACTTTCATCCAGTTACAGCAAACCCCTGTTTCTTATCTATCAGCTGCTTCACCTTCTGAGAGACGTACACGATCGAGGATTAGCTCTCGGGGAAATAACACTCGACGATATATTGCTAACAGATAATCTTACCATTCAGGTGATTCCTTTGACATTCTGAATCTCTCTAAAGGTACTGTACACTCGGTAGAGGTGCGCGCTATTTCGGTATCCATTCTCTTAAAATGTTTCGTTATGGAAATCGACTGTCAGTACCGATACCGAATTACCTATTGAAAATTCGGTATGTACCGAAATATCGAAGTTTCGGTAGACAACATCCAATATTTGCTGAATACCGGAATACCTAACTAACTAAGCCCTGGTGAGTATTTCAATTTTCACTATTTTTTCCTCCGTCTTTTCACCCGGAAGTTTTGATATCTACCGATATTTTTATGTTTCGGTAAACACCAAAATTTCGGTTTTCCGGTATCCACCGAAGTTTCGATCTTTCGGTGAACCGAAACCACCAATTAAAAAACCTATACCAAAAATCGATATCGAATTCTCAATACCGAGCACCTCTACGGGGTACAGGTATAAATTAAACCTATCTTGTATCGGTTTGACTTTGTTACACCATGCCATTGTGAATTGCAAATGATCAATTAAGGTAGTTCACCACTAAATCGAGTTTCCATAGATGTTCATGAAATTTGAACTATGTGTTGAAAATGACATGATACATGCACAGTTGAATTTTTATGAAATTCTGACGCACAGAAAATAAGATATTCGCCTCAAAAGTGGGACGTTTTAACACGGAAAGCATAGAACCAAGGCTATCAAAACCAACGTTTTGATTGATAGCATCATTTTGCTTCTATAGAGTTCGATAAAAAACTAACATGTAGTAGTTTCGTATGTTCCGAATGTTACTCCAAAAGATGAAAGCGATCTGACATATAGTTTCTGGGAAATAAGCTATGATAATGTACTCGGCGATGGATAAACTAGAGGGAGGGAGACACAAGGCACAGCAATGCTTCGTAGCCACGTAGTCGTACATACATATATGACACACGGAACGAGGAGGACAGTGACCCACTGAAAGTTTTCTATAGAGAGGGGTTACCGCAGCATACACGGTATATGTTCAGTGCGCTCAAACTTTTGGCTTGGACTGTGGGTAGTGAACTACCTTAATGCATAAACTTTGGAAGTAAATGAAATAATATGATATATCGTTCAAGTGGGTATAGGCACGTACACCTTGGAAATAATTTCTTTAGCGGAGCGGTGGTAAAGCTTTGAAAAGATATTCATTATATCGTTCAGCCTTTTCACATCTTGCTACTTATATTTTTAAACATAATTGAAAATTTTTTGAGATAACGAGGACTTTGCCTTACATGGATCGAGTCTGATGAAGACAGAGCGGTTGTTGGTTTTCCTCCTCTTGAGGAAATTTGAAGAAGTCTCGGCCAACGACGCGATCAGTACCCTTCGACAACCACTTCTTCTACAGTGCAATCGATCTATTCGAAAATTCTATATGTGGCAGGGTCCATGGAAAGTCAAACGGATTTAAATAAAGCCCAAGAAAACACTGGTAAACTAATCGACTAGAAAAAAAAAAGAAACTGAGCCGATAGAATATTTCTCCAGAGCCCGGCAGTGATTTTAAAACAATTATTCCCAAGGTGTAGCTACGCCCTTTGTTGAATAGCTGTTCAATTTGATTAGGACCTACGCACGTATGCAATATACGTGGGACATATACATAATTTTCTCTTCCTATCTTAGGTCCTGCCGAAAATAAGCGACAATATATATTTAAAACCACTACACGAGTCTGGGAACTTGGCCAATATACATAGTCACAGAAAATCCAAGTCCCACGACCACAGCAAAGAGATAAATTCGAGTTACGAGCACAGCAAAAATTCTGGTAGCCCCCTCTTTGGATTCAATGAAAACATTGACAAGTTGTGCGAGATGTGGGTTAAGGGACGGATAAGTAATTTCGATTACTTGACTGCGCTCAATAACGCGGCTGGAAGAAGGTACGGAGATCCATGCTGTCACCACATCATGCCCTGGGTAACTGATTTCACATCGCGCTGCGGTAGCAATTGGAGGGATCTTACAAAATCGAAATTTCGACTTAATAAAGGAGACAGACAATTGGATCTTACCTTTGACTCGCACGTAACCGAGGTATCATGTTACTAGTTGTGCTTACACTTTGCATAATGTAGTTTAATTCTCTTCGATCAGGAGGATATCAGATTGTAGTCTTTGAAATAATCATGATCAGCCTTCTGTTAAGGTGCCACAGTACCGGAAGTCAATTCTCAGATTTTCTATAGATATATGTCATACCGAGACGTCAAATACGAGGAATTTCGTCGACAAATTGAGCCTTATTTACGGGACGCAGATAGGTGAAATAAGTTTTCCTGAAACAAGTGTGTATTCCTACGGGGCGCTTACTCCCGGTGTTGAGTGATAGACGTTTTAATCTCCTGGATGCGGCGAAAATACGACAAGTCGGTAATGGCCGGATTCTGATGCCGCCATGTTGGATATGTATAAACGACCTGTCACTTTTATTTATTCGCAATACACATTACTGGGTAATCTACGCTGAAAATCACTAAGTAAGCGCCCTACAGATCAATTTAAGCTTTTATAAAAAAATAATACCCGTGGAATTCGTTTCCTCGTTTGGGCTCAATTTGTCGACGAAATTCCTCGTATTTCATGATTCTGACGTCACAAAATATATATAGGACACGCCAGTACTGTGGCACCTTAAAGCTGAAATCAAATGGTCTTTGGCATTCGCAATCAGCCAGGGCCCTTCCAATTATATATTATTCATTATTCGTATGCAATTGGGAATGTTCAATGGGGGGAATCATTTTCATGGATTCCCACCAGACCAAGGGATACCCTGTATGTATATTGTTTATATTTACATGCAGGTTGGTCATCATGTTTCGGATGTCCTTTCAGAAATAACTTACTACGTATATTTATCTCGGCGTTACGCTCGCTCCGTCTTGTGTAAGCATGTGAGACCACAGTGGGTTCCTTGGGAGTATCCTGCGTCCATTCAAAGGCTACATCATTGGAGTCCTGATGAATGTATTCCACAATTCTTCACCGATCCCAATGTTTTCAAGGTAACAAATATTTCTCCGGACCTATTAGGCTTATTAGTTATTACCTACTATATAGCATATATTATGTACGATTGGCGCGTTTGATCCTGACCGATATGAAGTTGGCACCACAGTCTTCTGTCTCCTTCTATCCTTCATGGTGACACAGAGAAGGAAAGAGACAGAAGACTATGGGGCCAACTTCACATTGGTCAGATTCGAACACGCTTGGTGTACACTAACAATATTTGAAACTGTCACCCCCGAGCATCCGAACCCGAGGGTACATCATGTTCAAATTGGCAATACTCTGTGCGATAACCACTTCTTGAGGTATTATCAGATGCAACGACTAGAGTTTCGCTCTTTGTGCCAACCTCGGTAGCGGATAATCAGGGGCGACAGTTTCAGCTATCCTTACTGTACGTCCTCCATACTTGGCGAACAATGTTGTTCTTTCTTTCTTCCTCTCAGTCTACCCACGAAGACCTACCGGACCTAGAAATTCCGGCATGGGCAACATCTCCCGAAGATTTTATAGAGAAGCATCGCGAGGCTTTAGAGAGCTTATACGTTTCTGAGAGATTGCATCACTGGATAGATCTCACTTTTGGTTACAAGTAAACCAATTCACGTTTAATAATAGATTTTTACTTAGACCATACAGGAATGGACGGAGTACTTGAGTGGTGGGGGTGTTGCCGAGTAATAGGACAAGGATACCTTGAGCGATATACCGGGATGATTTCTTGATAGTATACAGGTGACTGCGCATGCGCGAGTTTCGTCGTATGCTGAGGCAGGCTGGCCTCAAATACCACTGCGTGACGACTTTACCGACCAATGAAAATGAATTATTTGGCGCATGCGCTGTCACCTGTATACTATCAAGAAATCATCCCGGTATATATTAGACTGCCTCAAAAAAAAATTTTATTTGTTTTTTCGATCTCCAGCTTCATAATATCATAGTTTTCAACATAATATTGAACCTCGTGAAAGGAAATCGCTGTGCGATTTTTTTAAGCGGTGGCGCATTGAGATTTTGTATTCGCCATTTGATTAACACGTAAGAAATCCAATTCTGACGGTCGGAGCCCGATAATAATTGTTCTATACAACGGACGGAACTCGGTATGGTAGAATTTGACACCTCCGGGTCATCGATCTTGACCAAACTTATAGGGGTGATTTCTTGAGCCAAAATATTAATTACCCGCTGAATAACTCTCCGGAATGGGCCTTTAATCTGTCAATTTACCTAAATGTACAACAGAAATCAGCGTAACCTGGGTTTTGCAAATCGCCATGAAATAACCAGTTTTGGTGCTGCGTTATGAGATTCTACGTTGCACTGAATATTTATACACTGAATACAGTAATTATTGTACATCAGATTGTTGAAATTTAACATCGCAGCTATAGAAAATCACCTTATGCTGCGCCTATCGACACATTGCTTCTCATCGTTTGTCGCTCGTACACATTCATTGGGTGAATTTGAAGAATTACTCCGACTTGAAAGATGTTGAATATATGGTCAGTTTCAATACTGACACTGGCAGCTTAGAAATCCTATGAATAACCACATAATATTAGTTTGACCACAATACTATAGTTATTATTTCAGAAGAATATACCTATATTAAGGTCAACGCGCACTACGTGGAAGCGAAGCGAAGGTATCGGAAGCGATCGGATGCTATAGGAGTGTCCACATCTTAAAAAATGTGTAAATTCAAGTTAAAGTGAATTACAATATGATGGAAGGTTCATTCGCTTCGCGATGACGTCCAGAAAAATGTGCGAAGGCTTCATACCCGACCCGCTCATAAACACTTGCAGAAGTTATAAACAAATTAAAATTATCCCGAACCAAATGAGCCCTCAATCATAGTTGAATTCACTTCAACTTGAATTTGAACGTTTTTTAAAATGTGGACACTCGCATAGCATCCAATCGCTTCCGATACCTTCGCTTCGCTTCCACGTAGTGCGCGTTGACCTTAATATAGGTATATTCTTCTGAAATAATAACTATAGTATTGTGGTCAAACTAATATTATGTGGTTATTCATAGGATTTCTAAGCTGCCAGTGTCAGTATTGAAACTGACCATATATTCAACATCTTTCAAGTCGGAGTAATTCTTCAAATTCACCCAATGAATGTGTACGAGCGACAAACGATGAGAAGCAATGTGTCGATAGGCGCAGTATAAGGTGATTTTCTATAGCTGCGATGTTAAATTTCAACAATCTGATGTACAATAATGACTGTATTCAGTGTATAAATATTTAGTGCAACGTAGAATCTCATAACGCAGCACCAAAACTGGTTATTTCATGGCGATTTGCAAAACCCAGGTTACGCTGATTTCTGTTGTACATTTAGGTAAATTGACAGATTAAAGGCCCATTCCGGAGAGTTATTCAGCGGGTAATTAATATTTTGGCTCAAGAAATCACCCCTATAAGTTTGGTCAAGATCGATGACCCGGAGGTGCGATACTCTCCTAGTTAGTGTATGTTTGTCTTCGAATCGACGCGTTGTAGAAAATTTTTAATTAAGTACCCATTCTTCGAAAAGGTGAAAAACCACGTTCTACGCATTCCGAATATCTCGAAGATCGTGCGGTTGAAAATTTTGAATGACACGCCGATTTGAAGAAGATATCTAAGTTATCAGAGGCTACCATGAAGAGTTCCGTCCGTTGTGTAGAAGAATGATTATCCCGCTCCAACCGTCAGAATTGAATTTCTTACGTGTTAATCAAATGGCGAATACAAAATGTCGATGCACCACCACTTAAAAAAATCGCACGGCGATTTCCTTTCACGAGGTTCAATATGATGTTGAAAACTATAATATTATGAAGCTGGAGATCGAAAAAACAAATGAAGTTTTTTTTTGAGGCAGTCTAATATATATGCACACAAATAAGCCTCATTCATGCTAACTTTTGAAATCGCGTAGGTCTAGTTATGATCGAGAGAGTTATGCCACAGAGGCTATGGGGTACATAATGTCGCAACGCAGCAACACGACTTGGCAACTTTTTATCCCTAACGGGAGCGCTTCTTCCTTCTCTTACAAACCATTAAGTATCTCCCGTCCTTTTCTCATTACTCGGCAACAGACTCCCCTATAATCCGTCGTAGGCAATGCTCCGTCCATTCCTGTATGGTCTAAGGATTTTTTACTCTCTATCTGTACAGTTGATCAATGTTATTTACAATTCCATTGAACCTTATTACATTAATTTAACAAATCATGACGCTCAACGTTATCTCTGGATTCAAAATGGCCTATCGAATCGTATAAGGTATAGTCGCGTGACAATTGCTAATGAGGGTTTTTCATGTCTATCAATCGGAATTTGCTGATGTTTTCATCTTGGATTTGTAACGAACAGCCACGTAAACGTTCTAGAAATCACCGATTTTCGGGTCTTATCAAAGGATCGGATTTTAGGGAAAGTGTCGGCTCCAAAAAGTTGACTGAACATAGAAGAATATCCTTCGCTAGCTCGGGGAGTTGAACTATGAGATATAGCTCATCTTGTGGGAGGATTCAGTTTGTTTGAAAAACTAGCATCCAGAGTCGTGGAAGTAGAAGAAATGAAATTGGGATTTTTTTCAGACACTTTTCGTGGCATAATTGACAAATTTAACAGGTTTTTAAATAATCCATATTTCATCCACCAGATTGTCAGGCTCAGCTGCCATAAAGTCAAAAAACGTCTGCCTGCAATTAGTGGATAACCATAAAGGACTGACAAATTCAGGAATAGTCCAGCTGTTTATGCTGCCACATCCGCAAAAGCTAGTGCCTTCTCCATATTGGAGTAAAATTCCTCCACGTCTCCAGAAAACAAACTTGCGGGATAAGACGAGTACGTAACATGTAGGACCGTGGTCTTCTATCGCTAATGAGAATTGACAAAGAATAAGCCCTTGCTATCGCTATACAGTCCGATCTCTCAATAAACCCTCTCCCAATAAACCCGCTTCCCCAGTTTCTCGCTCGCAGCGTTCCCCCACTCCGCCTATTAAGGTGAAGTGAAACGTTTCAAGGCCACGGCCGGGTGCCTTGCACCGCGGTAAAACAGAACTACCGAACGTTTGGTACCTCTGTACACCGCTAGATTATTTGCAAATATACTGGCTGCAATTTCGATACAGGCTGTGATCTCGACTAAATGTAGATAAGGGTTGTGATCTCAAGTGAATATCGTTTTTTTAGTTATGAGCAACGGAGAATCGTCAATTCTCAGCCATTTCTCCATCAAATGACACGAGATTAGGCTCAAAGTGTGTGGTTTTTCATTGCGGAGTGGTTAATTATCGGGAAAAATGCGACTATCTACGGCAACAGTGAATTATCTCGCGATTTATGTGGTCGGTACGTCAATCTGTGAAAATTTTTGTCAAATTTTGGAAAAGTGAAATAATCAGCCACTTTCTGCCACAATTATGTGTAATCCCTCCAAGTTTCATCGCGATTGATTCAGTAGTTCCGGAGAATTCACGATTCCCGTTTTCGAAGTTCTGACAAACGTTTCACTTCACCTTAAGACATAGCGTAGCGAGGAAAGAAAGAGACGGAAAACAATTGGTGTGACTAGCGAGGAAGGCAAAGTGGGGGTACCTCATTTCGTGGAAAAACTCTTCCCCTTGGCAGCTTGGGAGGGTTTATAGAGAGATCGGACTGTATTAATGGATGATTACACCAATCATTAACCAGGTTCGGGGTCTCACCATTGAATACCCCTTATTCCAGTCACAAAGAGCCTAAGAGCCTATTGCCTATTTCTTTTCTTTTGTCTTTCCATTCCTTTGAATCACCCGAATTGTCCCTTCCCTCTAAGTCTCTATAAAAATCATTAAAGAAGTCGGTTCTCGAATGAGTCACCAAAATTCCGAATTCAGAGAGAAAGAATTTGAAAAGAAAACAATGCTTCCGGGCTTGTTGCAACTGGGATAAGGAGTTTCAAAACTTAGAACAAAATCGGAGACGGTGAGAGACGAAACCTGGTTGATAATCCATGGAATCACCCATTTATTTATATTACATATATACATTATAAATATAATTCCTATATAAATTCGTTCACCTAGAGTCCGTTGATTGAATGTTCGATTTCCTGTCCAGAAAATGATCGCTCTGGAGAGAGGATTAGCGAAGATGAAGATCAAGGTTCAGGTTTAGAAGAGGACGAATCTGTAGCAAATTCGAATCTCTCGCGGTCTTCGCCATTGGCTCTGAGTCGTTTCCTCAGTCGTTCACGTGGCTCTTTACTTACCGCAGATGAAGCACCAAAGACTGATAAATCAACTATGCAAATCATTCTTCCAAAGGACTACAATCCAGTAGCTACACTTGTACAGATGGAAACGACATATGCTTTTTTGAACAAAGCAACTCATCAAACTTACAAACCAACTGCCTCGGCACACGACAGCTCCACTAACTACAAACAAATAATTGCTTCCAGTCGTATCAAGGAACAGCAAGTACTTGGATGTTTAATAGTTGAAATATTCCTCTCGGCAAGGCTGAGAGCATCGGGAAAGGCGGGTCGCGTAACGTTCAACGAAAGGTTGAGTGTGTGCCTAAATCTGTTGAAGGCATCGCCGGACGCTTTGCCAAGATGCGTGAGAAATGCTGTGGCTTTACTGCTCCAAGCTGACGTCATACCCAGCAGCTACAATCTTGATAATATAGAAACAAGCGAGTCTAACTCAAATTCAAACGGCGTACAGTTTCGTTATCTAACTGTGACAAATATAGGCCTGCCTCCGCCGTCTGCCCATCAGTTGCTGCAGTCCATTCTATCCGGAAGCTTATTTCCCTTTCCAAAATACTTTCAGCGTTTATTCGGTATCGTTGAGATGCTTCAAGAATATAACAATCTTTTTCAAAGCCTGAATCTCGTGACACATACGGCCAGAGAAAACGACACGATGTCTGTTACTCGAACTCAATATCTTTGCAAGATTAGCGAGTGTAAAGTTAAAGCGATAGCAAGAGATCTGGAACTTTTTCTACCCGAGATGGGGGCCACTTCCGATTCATGTCTTGAATTGATAGTGCCACATATTCGCCAAATAATGGAGGAACCTTACTGTGCTGTTTTAGCAGCGTGGTACTTGTTTGACCCCATTGCCAAGTGAGTTTGTCAAAGTATTGCAGCACTTGCATTGAGAGATGTCGAAAGGCTTCAAGAATGAGAATGTTTGTTATTTACAGGGTGATTGGACCGATTCACTCTGCCGCAGCTCTGTTGGAACCGATTGTAAAGTTGTATGAGAACGGTTCCATAATGGACAGCGAATTTCAATTAGATTTTCTGTCTTCCATGTCTCCAGCTAAGCATAGGACAGTGAGACTATATCACCGTAGTTTTCTGTTGAAACTTATGGTTAGACTGGGATTACGACGATTTTTAGATAATTTTATAACGCCGCTAGTCGAAGCAGTTGGTGGCTATCGAGATCATTTGCAAAGTCTCTCACATATCAATCATTCCAGGAATGGGAACCTAAAGTACGCACCGAGTCTTACTTTTATTTTTCCATTCGCCACTCATGCCTTTCAATATGGACGGCAACGATTATGATATTCAAGTTTCAAATTTGCTTTCAAGGACCTGTGATCTTACCGGTAGTTGTAGCGACGCCGATGCAATGTTATCACCTCTCGATGAGGACTCATCGGGTGACTCTGATCGTAATGGCTCGACTAGTTTGAGCCAGCCAATTAGCGCAGATCATAAAATATTGCCATCAACCGACAATGAAATAGAAGGTATGGATGCGGATTCGCCGACTTCTCGTCGCTATGTCGGTGGTCCTGATGTTACAGAATTGGAAACAACTGTTTTACCTGAGATTCCTAGTCTCCGACCTCTTGAATTTCCTAAAGTCACCGAAGAATTTTCAAAATGATTAAATCCAACTATTTTTGTTATTCTACATCACACAATGCTTCCTCCGTCAAATAATACCAACACGGAGTCGACATTTGCTAATTCTTGGCCAAGTTATACAAGTTCCTTGGAAAACAAATGTTTCTTCCTCCTTTGTTGATTATTTGAGAGATGGAAAACCCCACCGTAGTAGGGGTAGCTGAGATTGAGCTCCAGGCCTATTCTTAAACAAAGAAATGAAGAATTAATTAATTAATAAAGAATTCCCAATTCTATAAAATGAGGACCCGTCCCATTGTCGCTACTGGACCTGGGGTGCGATTCCGGATCTTTTGGCCATAGCTATGGCCAAAAGATCTGGAATCGCACCCCTGTTGTGGTCAACAAAAACTCAACCATCGAGTATCATACATATTGCATTTTTGTTACCACAGAAGTGTTCGTGTTAGAGACGGAAGAAAGCTCACCGCCCTCTCACAGCAGTCTACCGTACAACATAGATGTTCATTTGGAGCTAAATTTGAGCTTAAACGATCTATCCGAAGAGGCCAACAAAAACAACTCACCGCCGGGTAGCATGAAGTCTCCAACCATACCCATACCAAAACGAGTGGAGGGTGGCAAATTGGTAACTGGTTTCAACAGTATTGGTTGCCACGTCGGCAGTAAAACTTCCAGTGAAGATGTACCATTGAGTAATTCATACCTAGCTAACGTGGCTCTGGGTAATAAATCCGCTGACGCTATGGCCACGGTGGTAAATATCGAAAATCCAAAGGGTATCACATTGCATTGTGAGACTGACAATCTATCGGATAATGAGATAGACGACGACGCAGTTGAAATAGATCTGCCTCTGCAAAAGCTAGTTCCTATCGACTGCAAGGTCTCTGAAATGAGCGCCGAGTCTGTGATTTGGCTGTCGCATCGTTTGGGACCAGTTTTGACCGCTCGCTACTTGTCTAGAAATCTTCTCAGGATGTTGACACTGTGTTATGCCGGAACCGAAAATTTGCGACCTTCATCTGAGGATGAAACGTCGGCGACAGACCAAAGTAAATGGTTTAATGCTGCGTTAGTGGGAGATCAAAACGCAACCAAGGTCTTAGAATGTCTTACCGCAATCGCAGGTTCGTTTCATTCTATCTACTCATAGTGGAGGACTCTCTAAGCTTGAGATTTATTTTTACTTCATTACATTGTTGGTAATACTTCGCTAACTCTGAACCTTGTTCAATAATCTAGGCTTGTACGGAGAGCAGATAATTTTACTTCAATACTTGGGCCATGTGGTGGAATTATTGGCTTTGTGTAAACGAAAGTTAACTCCAAGCTTAGAAGGTGGTCTAGTCTCTTGCCTGGCTCTCCTGACACACGTAATAACGTTTCTTAGCGATTCAGCTCTGATGGATGCCCTCCACGTAAGGCTAAACCTTCTCTTTGATAATACCTAGTCACTTATCTCATGCAGAATGGAATCTTACCTATCCCTCCTCTTCGGTGTCCCGAGAAAATGGGATATGCATGCATTTTTCTTCAGGTAGTTGTTGCGTGGAACGATTATCGGACCAAGGATTCGAGAAGGAGAGGGAAAAATGTGTTTCGAAATAAGCATTGTTATCCATCAAGGTCTAGAACAATATTGTCAAAAGAACATAATCAAATTAACATTCATTCTATATCGATGAGTGAAAATTTCATGTCTTTCTTCTCTTATCCTTTAATGACTTATCGCCTTATAAACACCCTTGAGCACTTACTAACTATATCGACTATTCATCACGGGATATGAAACTGTTGATTTGTGAACATTTTACATTGCATTAAGGGGCCACATTTACCTAAAGGCCCAAAAAATACGTCGAAATTCAGAATTCTTTTTCTGAGAAACAATTGGTGAAAACGCATTTGTTTCTAACACAAAGGTACATACATTGAGAGCCTTTAAAAAAAAAAAAAACATCAGAAAGTATTGAAAAAAATAAAAAATATGGCCGATGTAAGGTTGATGAAATTTTTTTCGCAACGTTCGGTGGTGGACACTCTCCAGGTCGTACGGTCCATTTGCAATCAAAAAACGAAATGGATTATTCAAGTCAACAATAAATATGAGTCGTTGACGATCGCCGATTCTCGAAATCTCTTTTTTTTTTTTTTTTACCAAATGGCGATGAATTGAAACTCGAGTAGGGTAAACAATCCAGTCCGTGACCACCTACCAGTGAATGACCGGCACGAGAAATAATATTTATAACAATTCAGAAAATTGATAGATATTCATGACACATCTATTTCTGCAATCTTATATGTCTCTTTTCTTATTAAAATGCAACAAATAAACGAATTAAAAAACGTGTATATCGAAAATAATTAAATTTATATTGACGGTTTGCTTGTTACACGATTTTTGCTGAATTTTAACTAAAATCATGAAATATTAACATTTTATAAACTATGTATTTTGACGCTTGTATTGTTTTTTTTCATCAATCACTTGATTTATAATGATTCAATTGAGTAAATGATTATTTACATTGACTTTAAATAGTTGTAACGTTATTAAATAATTAGTTTTGATTAATTTTATGTCGGTCATTTAGTGGTATGCCTAATTTGCCTAAATGACCGACTAAAATAAGAACATGTCAGTTTTCATCTGACAGCTGTCATGAATCGCTGTTAACCTCCAACAGTCCATGAAGGTTGAAATTTTCAAGTTTTAAGCTTTTTCTTATACATATATTATTATTTAATCGTGTTGAAAATAAACTAGAATGAATTTATAAATATTTTATTGAATATTTATTTTTAATAGGTGGATAGATGAATCCGTCATTCATTGGACCATACCCGGTCATTCATTAGACGCGAGTGGTCATTCACTGGACCTCTGGTTTTTTTTACTCTTTATAGTTAATTTTGAAAAGCTTATGATCAAATTCCGCTAATATTATGATGAATATTTGAAAGAAAATAAATTCTCAACCCAATAGTAACGGTTGTTTTGGATTTATTGATTCGTTAATTATTTTTTCAAATCAATGTATCTATCGATGAAACAAATCGGTCATTCACTGAACGTTTTACCCTATGAACAATCTATGAAAAAAGTCGTAATTTTTACATAATTATTAACAAATGAAGATCAATTTGAAAAAAATGGGATCGTCAACGACCTCTAAATGTTACACAGCATATCTCGTGTAAATTTGAAAACAATCCATCCAGTGGTTCTCGAGATATGATGTCCACCAGCTTCGAAAACAGTATTTCGAGAAAAACGCGTTTGAAGTATGATTCTGCTATTTTTAAGTGAAGAATTTTTAACTTTACCTCTAGTCAACACTTATAGTGGAAAAATTTTATAAACTGACTACAGTGTTCTCAATATCACTCACTAGAGTGCAGTACACTACTCGTTGAAGTAAGGGCCTCGTTCGGGGAGTCGCTTGAAGCGCTGAAAATCTAGAGAGAGAGAGATGGAGCTTGGGGAAAATCAAGAAGTGTGACAGAGATACAAGATCACTGACAGCGCTTCAAGCGACTCCCCGAACACGGCCACGTGCTTCGTTCACGCCGCGCCAGGTAGCGAAACCCGATCGCTCGCCTAGCCGACTATTTTGGGAATATTTCAATGGATTTTTCAGGCAATATAGCTAAAAGGTGATGTTATCGAATAAACATATTTTTGAAAAATGCGATTTTTTTACCCACCTAGGTAGATGTGGCCCCGTAAAAAGCATAAATATGTCATGTTTCAATTATACGAACAAGAGACACTGAAAATGTGTGAATGTGAATATATTTATTTTCAGGAAACTATACTGAGGTCGATTCTGCATCCAGCTGTTAGGATACTTTCAACGACTCGTTATACTTTTCCCAACGGCATAATGGCGCGCAGCGCATTAGCTAAGAAATACATAGCAGTAACTTTCTGTCTCAGTCAAAGATTGGGTTCCGAAATGAGTAAAACACAAATAGCAGTATCAATTCAAAGATTTTTCCTCGCGTTTGACAAGGCATATGGTCAAATAAGTAAAAATGTGTACGTAGAAAATATCGAGCAGAAGATTGCGAGTTCGACGAAGAAGAATAGTCCTACTAGGTAATATTATTGTCTACAATTCTCTGTGTCACATAACGTTCTTTATTATCAAGAAAAATGTCCAATGAAGAAAACGATATGCGGAGCGTGAGAAGTTTTTCAACTAAAAATTAAGTCTCTGAAAATCAAGTTTCGTTTCCACCGGACCATTTCTACCAAGATCATAATATTATTATGTACAATTTCATTGCGGTGACTTCCATAGTTCGACAAACAATAGCGCTTCATACGATGAGAGCAGTTATTTCGAAGTACTACTGGATGGTACTACTCAGGAATGGGCCGTGATAGGAACACCTACTCGTACTCAGGAAGTGCGCAATGGTGCTGGGGATGCGATACCTGATTCTTTTTCACCTCCTGCAATTGAAAGCAGTGGTTTCACTGATTCGCAAAGAAACAAGGTGAATGACAGGTGAATGATGGGTGAGAAATGTGGGAATTTATGACTCCTTTGCTCAACATAGAAATATTATCACAGGCACTTGAAGAACTAAAAGCTGTATTCACTGCAGAGCTAGCACATAAATCTTATGTGGCATTCTATCGTTATATCGGAGATGGTGCCATGGAGCAGATCCTTAAGAATCACCAATTAATAAGAGATCTTTGTTGTGAATACGAACAAGAAATTCAGCCCGCTCATTCCAACATTGGTATGAATTTCATCTCTTATGACTAAAGACTGGAGATAATATTGCATCGACTGAAACCAAAATGAATGATAAATAATCAATGATCCACCCTTCTCATAGAATAGATTGTATCTGATACTAAGAAAATTTGACCCCCAATGCCAAGACTTGGGCATATACACAAATTTAGTAGTAGCAGCTCGCCTGAATTAGTTCACATTGATCATATTTTTCAGCTACTAATTTAGGTTCGGACACAAGAGATGCAGAAAGTTTTGGCAACATTTCTGTTATTGGAAATAGGATCGAAGTTCAAGTAAGATTAATGAATAGTTTTTGTATCACAACCAGAGATTACAACTTTTATCTAGTTGATATGAACTAAGGTAATTACTATTACCTTGGAAATTGATGGGGTATATCGATACCCACGTTCTAATATGTCGTAACCCACAAAATTTCGGAAATTGACTTTTTTTTTTTTTAATTCAATGATAATAATGTTATGCAGCTCATGTTCAAGTATTAGCAGTAAATCGTTGATTTACTATTTGTAAAATAAATATTCCAATCCGTAAAGTCCTATCTTCTCAATGATAATAGTGAACCGTTTTCATCGCCTACTGAAAAATTTTCCAAATGTGGGATACGACATATTAGAACATGGGTATCATCGATATATACCTTGGAAATGATTTCTATCAAATCACTGTTACGTTAAAGAAGCAAAGCAACACCATTCACTCGGTTCTTTCACAGCTCATTACTTGTATTTTAGAGCATGATTAGGAATTATTTCACATTTTTTTTTTGGTATTCACCCGACAAAGATTAAGTCTAGGGAAGGAAAAACAATCATCGGCTACAGCTCGCATCGTTTATCAAAACTTTTTGAAATCCGGTAATATAATAGAATCGAACCTCGATAAACCGGCCAGAGTGGAACTGGGAGAACGATAGTACGGCAACCACGTTTTCTTCATTGCAAATAATCTATTTACAGCAAAGTCTATAAAATGTCAAATGATTTCGATATATGTCTCAAAATCCAAGCAATTAAATATCCATAGAAAGAGTCAATAGAATATTTCTTCAGAGCGTAGCCTAGTGGTTTGAAAAAAATGTGTTCCCAAGGTACGGACGCGAACTTTCTGGATATGAAGTTGAAACCTGAATAAATGAGATGTCACGCTACCTAGTTGCCTCACATACATGAAGTTAAATGGAATACAGTATTTTAATTCACAGCTGAGAAAGAGTCCATCGCCGCAAACACATTCACAGTCTGCAGGTGAAACTATGTTATACATGAGTAGAGAAATGATGTCTACCAGTCGACACCTTAGAGGAAATTGGTTAGCGTATTGGGAGCATGAAATCGGCAGACCTGATAAAGATACCAGATTCAATATCAAGCAAATAAAACTTCAGACGTTCTCGGGTCACACTAACAGTGTGAGATGCCTGTACGTGCTCGACAATGAGAATAGCTTCATGAGTGGTGGGAGGGATAAAAGTGTGAAGCTTTGGAGTCTTAGAAGTCAGGTAATGCAACCCTTTTTCTGTATGAAATTTGGAAATTTGGAAATTTCGAGTTAGACGCAGATTGGAGGAAAAAGTTATAGGATAGAATGAAACCTTGTTCATGTCGATATTCGGAAACACGATTGGTCACAGGGAGACGGCAGTGCGATATCACAGTGCCAGTACACTTACACAGGACACAAAAAGTCAATCCTAGCTTTGACATTCCTGGAATCTTTAAGATATGCCGTTACATGTGACGGGGTGATTCATTGCTGGGATCCATTCATGGGATCTCTGTTAGGATCCCCGGAATGTGTCCGCCCTGCACCTGTTAATACTTTGACTGCTTGTCCTATTCCGTCAACAATGCTGCTTGCCGCCACCACAGATATTACTTTAAGAGTGATTGACTGCAGAACATTTCAGTATGTCAATGAAATGAAGGTAGGCGCTAAATCTAAGAGAAAGCTCACCAACGAGTGAACTGGAGATCCTTAATCATTCTGTCCTTTCCATTGATTCCAGGTGTCTATGAATCCTACTGGCTTAATACGATGTATCGCTGTAGGTCCCAGCGGACATTGGATAGCGATGGGTCAAGCATCTGGTTTTCTTACAATTTTAGACATTCGTACTGGACTCATCGTAGCATCGTGGAAAGGACACGAGTGTGAAGTATGTTCATTAGGGTGTTCCTTAATTTGGTGTTGGAAGAATTCTCATCGGGACATCCCCTCACCTGTTCCAAATAATTGAAAAAAAGTCGTGTCACGTTTGCAATGTCAAACAGCAATTTGTCAAATGGAAAGAGCTTCTTCTGAACAGTCGGAGACTGAATATCTAAAATCGAAGTAGCGGTTAATCCAAATCCTTGAATTAGGTGCTCTTACTTTGACCGTATCTAACTATGAGACCCATAACTCCCAACTTTTGCTTCATTGAACTTGATAGTACTTAGCTGTACTAATAACATTGTGATTATTGTTATGATGTGTACCGTCCATAAGTTCGGGATCACCTTCCGAATTTTTGATCGAGACAGAAAGTTGAATATCTCGATCAAAAACAATCGTAGCCAAATGATCGAGGTGGCATTTAAAAGTGAAAAGAACCAGCTTCATTTTGCTTATTTTTTCAATTTCTACGATTCTTTCCGTACTCACTAGATAATGTTAAACATGACCGTTTTTTTTTTTTTTTTTGCGATTTTCATACTTTTGAAAAGTCACGTGTAATTCTTTGGGAAATGGCAATAGAAATCTTTTCTCAGAGAGACTTGAAAGTGTTAAGGTGAAGTGAAACGTTTGTCAGAACCTCGAAAACGGGAATCGTGAATTCTCCGGAACTACTGAATCAATCGCGATGAAACTTTGAGGGATTACACATCATTGTGGCAGAAAGTGGCTGATTATTTCACTTTTCCAAAATTTGACAAAAATTTTCACAGATTGACGTACCGACCACATAAATCGCAAGATTATTCACTGTTGACGTAGATAATCGCATTTTCCCGATAATTAGCCACTCCGCAATGAAGAACCACACACTTTGAGCCTAATCCCGTGTCATTTGATGGAAAAATGGGTGAGAACTGACGATTCTCCGTTACTCATAACTAAAAAACCGACATTCAGTTGAGATCATAACCCGTATCGACATTTAGGCGAGATCACAGCCTGTACCGAAATTGCAGCCAGTTTACTTGCAAATAATCTAGCGGTGGGCAGAGGTACCAAACGTTCGGTAGTTCTGTTTTACCGCGGTGCAAGGCACCCGGCCGTGGCCTTGAAACGTTTCACTTCACCTTAAGATTAAGCTGTAAGTTGGTGTTTTGATAAAAAAATCTTCGATATTTTTTCGTAAAGTTATTTAACTTTTGTGCGGAAAGTCAGTTTTTAGAAAATGCGTCGCAACTCGAGAACTGTGGGGTTTCAGATAAAATGTCATAATATGAAAAATATGTATTTTTGAATTTCTAACTCGTTCAAAGTTTTGTCGAATCTTTTTTCATTTTCATTTTTCTCACATGAATAAATCCGCAATAAAATTGACAATAAATTTCTCCATGATATAATTAGTCCAGTCACCAGGTAAGTCTACCCTACAAAAATAGAGAGTGAAGCGAATTTTGGTGAAAATGGTTCATTTCGGGGTGTATAACGAGAATCACTTCGAATCCCTGAAAATTTGGCGCCGCGCACCCCTCCAGGGGGGTGAAAACATGCGAAATTTCAGTTTTCACGCCATACGCGTAGAAGGGTTGTTCCTACGACCAAGATAGTTATTATCATCTTTGTAGCCGACAAAATTTCTGACAAAATTGTCCCACAGCGATTTCTTGTGCAGGGGATAGCTTCCGAGATATAGCCATCCCAAGATGCGACTAAAATCGAAAAACTCGGCTGACGCGCCAAATTTGCAGTGATTTGCGCGGATCGTTGTTTCGTCGAGCTGCTTCATCCGTTCTTAAAATGTTCTAACACTTTTTTGCAAGGATTGAGACAACCTAAAAAATGAATTTTTCGAAGCTTCGCTAGCTTAAGAACACTGCAAATTATGACCGTTCAAAGTGGTACTTTAAAAAAAAAAAAAATCAGTCATTTACTCTTTTGCAAATGCTGCTTTGCAGACTTTTAGGCCAAAACCGCGAATTTCGGCTAGTGCAATCGATAGAGGATTTCGCAATCTAAAAATGAAGTCTCTTGCATTACCCTGCTAGCGCAGACGGTTTTCAAATGCGAGGCGACATAACGATCCGCGCGAATCACTGCAAATTTGGCGCGTCAGCCGAGTTTTTCGATTTTAGTCGCATCTTGGGATGGCTATATCTCTGAAGCTATCCCCCGCACAAGAAATTGCTGTGGGACAATTTTGTCAGAAATTTTGTGGGCTACAAAGATGATAAAAACTATCTTGGTCGTAGGAACAATCCTTCTACGCGTATGGCGCGAAAACCGAAATTTCGCAAAAGAGACTTTCGCCAAATTTGCAGTGATTCGCGCGGAACCGGCTGGTGTAAAAACTGGCCCAGGGGATCTAAGGCCTCGCCTTTGGACCAACTCCCTAAGCCAAGGTGGGAGCTATCGTGCCGAAGGCTGAATGTGCCTGGCACTGGGGAACAGTGCAGGCAACGATGCCCTTGGGGGCCAGGCAAACTTCCTTTGTATCCAGCCTTACCCCTGCACAGCAGGCTCTGTGGGGGTGGACCGACAACTCCTGCATACTCGTGGGACCACATAACGGAACCAACAAGAACCCTCAAACCATAGTGAGGAGGCAAGACTCCGGACTCCAGACTCACCTATAGAGGGTCTGGGACACTAAGGATGGATCCAGGTCCGTCCTACTGATGCCGGGTGTAAATCCTAAAGTCGGGAGCGAGCTGAGGGGGAGGGGGGACTACTGGCTCATCACAGCCTACAAGGGCCTCTTACAAAGAGGCTCATCGAAGGGCTAAGGAGGGACAGGAGGCTTTTGAACCCCCCCCCCCCCCCCTCCCACCAGCACCAGTACAAGGAAGGGAGGCCGAGACAGCGGCGTGGGAAGGGGCACCGAGCTCGGTGACGAGAATGGGGCCCTCCGGTGACGCTGCTCCTCAGGCAGCCACAAGAGACAAGAAAAAAAAAAGAAAAGGGATCCACCGATCGTGCGGTGCAAGGGTTCGAGGGACCTTGCACGGAGGCCCACGGTGCCGCCTACACTGGCGAACAAAGAACAGAGGAGACGGAGGTCGGTAGTCTGCTACGTTTCTCGGAAACGGCGGACCCCGCCTCATTTCCTACAGACGTAGAAGCGTACCCACAAGGGCTCGGGCACAATGGTCCAATTGGACTGAGTGCCCGGTTAACTCAACAGACAAACAACAACAAACAATACACAATTCTGTGATTCTTTTGTCATTATATCATGAAGAAATTTATTGTCAATTTTATTGCGGATTTATTCATGTGAGAAAAATTAAAATGAAAAAAGATTCTACAAAACTTTGAACGAGTTAGAAATTCGAAAATACACATTTTTCATATCGTGACATTTTATCTGAAACCCCACAGTTCTCGAGTTACGACGCATTTACTAAAAACTCACTTTTCGCACAAAAAGTTGAATAACTTTATGAAAAAATATCGAAGAGTTTTTTTTTCCAAAACACCAACTTGCAGCTTAATCTTAACACTTTCAAGTCCATTCTGAGAAAAAAATTTCCATTGCCATTTCCCAAAGAATTACACGTGATTTTCAGCGCTGGATTTACACTAGGGGCACTCGGGGCCAGTGCCCAGGGCGGCAAATTTTCAGGGGCGGCAAAATTTGAAACGTGAGAAATTTTTTTTTTTTCGCGTTATGGAAAATTCTTTGAAAAGTGTGATCATGTTAAAAACATTCATAAATTAAAATGAATGAAATACTTTTTCTCATTATTATAAGAATGTGGCAAAAATTATGAACACTGCAGTTTTTCTTGCAAAATTGTGAAACAAGCTTCCAGTTTCTAGAATTTTACACACATTTTCAGTAAAGAAAATAAGAGGGTTTCTTCGTCAAACGGGCCACCCATTAAATTTGAGGTCTTCAAAAATTCGAAAGAGAAATGTTGTTGGCATGAAATTTCTGTTTTTTTCTCAGCTTTTCGATAATATTAGAATAAAAGAATTCCGACTCATTTAATCCGCATTTATGAAAAAAAAAAAAAAAAAAACGTAAAATGTGCCTTTTCCTAATTTGGACAGTTTTTTTTTTTTTTTTTTTCGTTTAAAAAAAAATCTAAAAAAACTATATTCAAAATCGAGTTTTTGAAAAAAAAAAAAAAAAAAAAAATGGAAGTGAAGGAGAGGAATCATCGTTTTGATGATTATTTTTTTTCGGGGAGAGAATTGAAGTCGCCACTCCACATTTTTTTGCCAAAGAACGCTAATATGAATTTCATTTTTCAGACATTTTTTCAAACGAAAAAAAAAAAAATGTTCAAATTAGGACAAGGCACATTTTTCAATGCTTTTTTTTTTATAAAAGGGGTTTAAATGGGCCGGAATTTTTTTCTATCAATTTTACCGAAAAGCTGAGAAAAAAACAAAGAAATTTCATCCCAAGTTTTTTCTCCTTCCCCAAGTTATCGCACTACGTGAAAATTATTGAGTATAAAAATATTTCTGGAATGCAATGAGCAAAAAATCTGAAAAAATTAAAAAATTTGTTTTTCATCCTCAATAACATGTACGAATTATTACGGAATGTTCGAAGACCTCAAATTAAATGGGTGGCCCCGTTTGACGAAGAAACCAAGAAGAAACCCTCATAAGTTGCGTGTCTAATGGCAAAAGGTCGTAAGCGCCTAAGAAAAAATTTGTTTTGTTGGTGGCAAAATCTTTTTTCATGCAATATCACATCTTTTGGGCATATCCGCAAAAAAAAATTTTTTTTGGCGCTTAAGACCTTATGCCATTAGACACGCGATTAGTATCTTGTTATTCACAATTTTTGAAAGTTTTTGTTTTGATTTTCTTTATTTGAAAATTGTATACCGAACCTTTACCTATTTTATGTAGGCTTTAGGTAATGGGGCGGCATTTTTCACGGTGCCCCAGGGCGGCACCCTGGGTAAATCCGGCCGTGGTGATTTTTCAAAAGTATGGAAAAGAATGGCTTCTTTCACTTTCAAATGCCACCTTGATCATTTGGATACGATTTTTTTTTACCGAGATATTCAACTTTCTGTCTCGATCGAAAATTTGGGAGGTGATCCCGAACTTATGGACGGTACTGGAATGTTCTTGTGAGTCTGTTCTTCTAATTCTCAATCTTGCGGTAATCGTATCATTCCAGGTGTTGCAGTTGGAAGCATTAAATGATTCGACTATCATTAGTTCTTCGTTGGATCAATCTATCGCAGTATGGAGTGCCGTTGATGGAAAATTGAAATTTCATTTAAAGTAAGTCTGTATTGAAAAAATACATGAGATTTTGATTATCCTTGATTTTATTGTGTAAATTTCTTGAGAAATATTAGTGTAATAGACTCGTGGTAGGAATAAGTGGATAAGGTGTAAGAATAGTACATTAGATACAATGATGAACTGTGTATTAACCAAACGTAGGTTTACAATAGATACATATGTGACGGACTATTATAGTGGTCAGCTATCAACTGATTTCTTAACTTTGTGATTTCACGCGCAGCCTCTTGTGCGCAGCTAAACTCGCATGAGACTACCCCAATTAGTCTGCAAAATTCTACTCCTTTGAGCTTGAGATATCCATTGGCGTTATAACCTGCTGAAAGAATCAATTGAACGTAATCGAAAATTACCGTATTTTAATGGTTTTAATCGTTTTACTTGGTCGGAGACTTTGTTGCCGATAGGATTTCAGCCAGAATAAATGTGCTTCAATTATCATAGTGTTGGGAAAGACCGGGGGGGGGGCTTGTTAGCAGGAACCACCAACGCACCAAGCGGAATTAGGGAATTTGGTGCGCAGTTCAAAGCGGCCTCAGCCCTTCACAGCCCAGACCTGGAGCAAACTGACATGTCCTTCATACGAGAATCCTGGGTATACAGGGGACTAGTTAGGGGACTTGAGCTGGAGAACAGGGTACTAGTGTGCGCGGCAGATGAACCTGGGTTTAGAGCATGAGGGGCCTGAGCTTTCGTCATCAAAAGGCACTACACACTAAAGTTGAAGCTGAACCAGTTCAGCTGCAGAAACCTGGCAGCTGCTATAGTCGAGCTGAAGCTGAAGAGAGACGAAACTATCGACGTAGTCGTGGGCTCGGCCGATCTCCCCTACGACTCTGGGGAACCTCGACCAACAGAGAAACTCATAGCGCCCGATCAGTTACAGCATCAATTGGGAACCAAAGTTCCTCGATACGCCAACTAGTGACAGAAAATAGAACTGTTGCAAGTAGGTAGCAGTTCCAAAGCCACGCCTATTCCAAGGTTCTTAGAACCAATCAGAGGGCTTAGAACCTCGGTATGCCATCTAGTGACAGAAAATAGAACTGCTCCAAGTAGGTAGCAGTTCCAAAGGCACGCCCATCCTTTGGTTCCCAATAGAGAAGTAAATAGGTTGGGATGGGTTGCGAGGTCAACTCGTATAACATTGTATGGGGCACTCCAATGCAAATGGAGAGGGACTGCACTGTTGAAATACCTCTCCTGAGTAGAGCTCGGCAGGGGAGATCATAACATTTATTGGACAGGATTAAATGGGCAATTGATACCTTTGATAGGTACAAAAGTCCTGAAGCGAATGGGATCTTCCCAGCCCTCCTGTGAGGTGGAACTATAGGCTGATCCTTCTGACGCAGCTTTGTTATGCCTCCATAGTATACTGGTCTGCCACCAGCCACGGAGGGCTATGAAAACGCTGATTGGTTCATTATTAACTGCTTTTACAAGAAAACTAAGCCCTCGCGGACTTTTTTGCATTAGTAACTTCGGTCTCAATTTTTTGCAAAGAATCTGTTGGTATGTAGATGTTACGCGAATTTTTAGACACCCTGTATATCCGCAGTCATGGCCGTGCCATGCTTAGATCAGTTCACACATATGTCTGGTGGAATTGCGTAGCGCTGCTGACACAGCTAACACGTGAAAATCACGTAGAGCTATGGTGGGTGCTGGGGCATAATGGACGGGGGTTGCCCCTTAGGCATACCCATGGAACACGTAAGGAGACCAGCGAAAAAGCTGAAAGAAAACCACTGTATGGACTTCTGAACAAGAACACTGGGCATGTAGCACACGAGGACTGTGTTCCAAAGGCCCTCCGGCAAGCTTGGTAACACACTGATCACCCTGAACAGAACTGCGCTAAGAAGCATGATAGGACTTCTAGCCGGCCACTGGTTCACCTGTACACCTTTAGTTTAGAGCACGGCCGCTTTGTGTTAACTACGGGGAAGATCAAGGAACTACTCTATGGCTAGGTCCAGAAGCTTGAGAGCCCCAGATTGGAAAGTCCTGGGCACGTAATACACAGGCTTCCACGGTTTCTAAAGTAGCAAACCTGGCCTTAATTTCTACAGTCCAAGATGAGCGTTCGTCGAACCCGACAAACTAACTAACTATGATGGTGTTGAATAGTACATCCTGTATTGATACTGAATCAGTTCTAACGTTGACCAATTGTATGACATCCAGAAATAAGATTTAATTGGAGAAATCCAGTTGTTTGTGAATAGGCTCTAATCTGCCATATATCTAAAAATGTCAATAAGACTAAATCGTAGAATACAGATCCGAAATAATAAATTCTAATGTGCATCGTTGAGATGCAGTCATGTATTTGCTTCGATAAGAAACATTTCATCTGACACTCTCAAGTTCCAACTAGCATAATCTCAAACTTGATTCTGAACGTAATTAATACCAAAACAACAATTCAGTTGTTAGTTTGATTTCGATTTCAATGAGTTCAATTCAATATTCGATACGAATCGGTCACAATAAGAAACTTAAGACAAATACGATTTCTTTCCCCCATTGCATACGTACTGAGTGCATTTGATTTTCAATTATTAGTCAATTATTTAGACTATTCTCAAAGCTATTTGTTGTTGATGATTTCAGAGGCCCGACGGAACCAGTACATTGTTTATCGATCTACGAGCAAGAATTGATATCGGCAACAACTGCAAATCGCATTGGTGTTCACACGTCTGTAGAAGCTGCAGCTTCATTTACTTCGACTAAATTACGATCCGACACTTTCAAAGGAGTTCTTACTGCGATGGCTGTACTTCCACTGAATAGACTCCTCCTATTGGGCGCAGATAACGGGGTAATCTCTCTCCTTTGTTAAAGTACAAGGTTCATAAAGCATAACGTACAGTATTTTCCTGTCATCATTAATCAATGTCATGTAATACTATTCTTAGTGCCGGATTAATGAATTTTCCGCCACTCGGCCCCGAAATTATTTGCCCTCCTAATACCTGTCGTCTGTTTCGCACGTTTGATAAATTCGATGGCCAAAAGTGCTTCTTGTGCTGCCGCCTCCCGCTGCTTCATGTCGTCGATCCCGGCGAAAATTCGGTAGTGCCGCCCCTCAAAACTTGCCGCCCTAGGCGATAATCCGGCACATGACTATTCTATTACAATAAAATATCTTCTATTATTGAAATTAATCTGTAATGCTGTCTTCAAAATGCTATAGCATATGGTGAATTTTATACATTCAGATCGAAATTATACATCGCAGTTTTGTCCTGTATACGACTTATCTGTATTTCTATGTATATATTGATACTTTTTTGAATAAAATATACGCATAGATATGCCAGAAAATAATCTCGAGTTAGACACATTCTCGAGATGAATAAATAAACGTATACACATCTTCTTCAACTATAATTTGAATATATTTCTTGAATAGAATTTAAATAATAATCAACATTCATACCATATGTGAATTAATAGGTTTCGAACGATAGAGTCACTACCCAATGAAATAATTAACATTGTTATTGCTGTAGTTCTCGTTCAATGAAGTGTTGCACTACAATAATTATTTAATCGACTCATGGAATCTTCAATACCAAAGAATACTATGTTGTTGTACTTATAAGAATTAGTATATGGTTTTTGAATTGTAGATTTTTTTTTTAGAATTATCTATAACTATAACTATAACATAGTGATTCAAATTAACATTAGGGATTGGCAATATACCTGATCATCAAGTTTCATTGCCAACAGATTAACATATTCAGCAAAAGACTTAATGAAAATTATCGAAAAATAACCATTCTAAATAGTGATTCGTATTTTCGAGCAAAAAAAAAAAATTCAGAAATTAACACTTCTTTAGGAATAAAGTATGGATGTGGCATAAAAAAATAATGCTACAATTATGGACTAATTGTGTGACACGTGTGGCTCAATACGTAACTGGGAATACATTAGAGTATGAATGTATACTATGCATAACGAAGTCGTTTCATAAATTATATTCATTGATTGGTGTTCTTCTATTTCTATACTGACAAATTTATCAGCCTATTAAAAAGTTCCGTTTTTTAATGGATTCAAAATGAACATTGGGAGTATGAGCATTAGGGTGGTCGTTAAAAAACAAAAACTCCACGCCACCTCCTCAAACTGTGGTGAATGACGAAAAAAGAGCTACTGCAAAATCTGAAGTCTCTCAATTGAAGGGAACCGGTGCCTCTTCGCGTTCACAGTTTCAAAATTCGCTTTTTTTTACTTTTTTTTTTATAAATTATTATTATATTCGATCTATAATATAGATGGAATAATAGTTATTTGTGTATCTTTCAATGAAAAATATCCTGTAAATATCATTTTCATTAGAATTCGTTTTTTTTGGGGAACTTTCAGTGTAATTTAAATGCCTTGTTTGAACCAGGATTTTAAATTACACGGAAAAAAAAGTTAAAAAAAAAGCGAATTTTGAAACTTTGAACGCGAAAAGGCGCGGGTTCCCTTCAATTGAGAGACTTGAGATTTTGCAGTACCTCTTTTTTCATCATTCACTACAGTTTGAGGGGGCAGCGTGGAATTTTTGTTTTTTAACGATCACCCTAATGAACATAGTATAGTTTATACGATTTAATTTGATTTGATTTGATTGCACCTCACATTGCATTATCCAGAGAAAATGTATTGAAAAGTATTAGAATACAGTCGAACCTCGCTAACTCGAACCTCTTCAACTCGAAAACCTCTATATGTCCGAGATTCAGTTAGTTCCCTTGCAAAAACCTCTGTACATCATTCGGAAAAAAAAAAACCAGAGAATAACTCGAAATTTTCCGAACGTATCAAGGTCCATTAATTTGTCTCTGTAACTCGAGTTTGAAGATACCCGACGTCTATAAGTCAAGGGCTACTTCTATAACTCGAAGTTCTCATACCCTGACCTCTACAACTCGAAGCGCTTTATGCAATGGCATAAAGAATACATGTCATAACCTGCATCCCACGAGCTATGTATTTAGCGAATTTTCACGATATATAAGTCGAATATTGTCTTGGGTCTCCCTCTATAACTCGAAAACTTCGATAAGGCGAAACCTCTCTTACTCGAAGAAATGAGCTCTGCCCCCGAGATTGGAGGTAGCGAAGTTCGACTGTACCTTTAGCTTCATTGGCTTATGACAGAGAAAGAACACTAACGTAACATATTATTCATCATCTATCGTATTTCTCATAAATGATAACTAACAAATACGTAGAAAGAATGAATTAAAAATAATGAAAAATGAAATGTAATAGCTCATATAGATTATGGGGTGTCTCAGAAAAATCAACATTATTCTTTACTCCCACCACTCTAAAGCTTGGTTTTCGTAACATTAAGTGGGCTTTATATCCCAACTCCGGAAGGTGAAGCGACCCATTTTTAATGTTTATTTAACTTTTTAAGCCTGCACTTTTTTTTCACATGCCACTTTCTTAAAGACCACTCGGAAGGATCTTCCGGGTGACTCATTGCGCATCTGAACTCAGAATACCAGAATTTGGAAGGGTGGGCGTATTATGACGGAATAAAATTATAAAAACTACATGGATTTGGATCAAAATCAGTACTGGATGGTTCTTGGGGTTGCTCATTTCCAATACGAAGTTACCATACAAAAATGATACGTAGGTGGATCGAATCTGTATTGGACCTGCCATTTTGAATTTCTGCATTTCGACTGCAGAACTGGAATCAGTGACCCGAAAAACCAATACGATCGGATGTCAGGAGAAGTGTAAACCTTGAATAGTTAAATAAATATATAAAGATGACTTGCACCACCTTTTATGTTGAGATATAGAGTTCATCTTGCGGGCGGATTGGTTTTATGCCAAAAACTGATGTTCAGAGCAGTGGAAGTAGAAAATGTAATAAATCGATTTTATTTAGACACCCTTGTGCAGAATGAGGCACCAGAGTCTATGCACGATAATTAGAGCATGAATTATCTAATTTGATGAACATGATGATTGACCTCATTCATCCTAGCTTATTATACAGTTCGCTGCATCTGGTTTGCTGGACTTTGAAGATGTAGTCGACACGGCAGTTCCCATAGAGGTAAGCGAAGTTCTACGTGATGACAATGGAGGCATGCTTGCGGTAGTATCAAGAAATACATCATCATTGTCTGAATCAGTTTCCTTCTCGTCCTTGGATTTTCTAGACATGGCGCCATTCACATATTGGCGAATCATATTCTCAGTTTGAGCCATAACCATCTGTCCATTACTAGTCATGAATGGAGGAATGGTTTGAACATCTCTCTGATTATCTCCGAAATTCCTATTATATGCGTGTTGTAGCTGCTGCTGATGAACGATCTGCTCCTTCTCAACATCCGGGAAGTAACGCTTCTGCTTTCTGTAGTTTGATAGACCATCATTAACGAACCCAATCTGATTTCCATATCGATTCACAGGCTGGTCAACAATATTCTCGCTGTTTATTAAATTGGTAGTAGTAAAGCCCATATGGGGTCGAGCATTCGTTACAGGTCCATGGTAGGATAGTCTAGCATTGTTGCTCATCGGCTTTTCTGTACGACTGTTAAACACCGGATGACCTCCGTACGAGTATCGCTCCTGATTCAGCATTGGCACCTCAATGTTCCTGCTTTGTGTACCGGACGAAAGTTGGGAGTAAGCGTTTGAGTTGGTTGCTGTTCCCTGTGCATCAACATTGGAAGATGTAGCAGGATTCTTGTTGGTATTGGAGCTCATATTTTGTGGGATCATTTGAAAGCCTGCATTTGTAGCGCTGTTTTCATTTCTTTGATGTTGAGTAGCAGTGTTGCACCAACGAGCGCTGTTCATAACCAACTGAGCCAACTGTTGAATAGTTTGTTTAGTATTCTCTGGTTCATTATCGTTAAAGATCACTCGACGTTCCGGATCTCTTCTCATAGTATTACCATCGTTCGTCCTAAACTGAGCTGTTGGTTTTGCTGGAGTCGAGCTATCGATAGGCCCGTTCACATATTCTGGGTTTTTATTCAGCTGTCTAAGATTTTCAAAACCTTCGCCTTGTCCAGTTACCAAGAAGTCTCTTTCCTTTTGGTTCAGTATCAAATTATTATTGGAAGGATTTCCACACCCTTCTGCCATCTTCTTCTTCATCCATGTGATTCTTGCATTTTCAGTAATCTCTTCGACTTGTCTCTCTACGTCGACAAACGCGGCGCTGAGAATTATTGCTGGATTAGTTTCATTTTGGTTGAAAAGTTTCTTCCTAGCTGTTAAATCCTGTCCTGTTTCAACCTTGTGTCTGGCATTTTCTATCTTTTCATCCAGCCTTCTTTCTGTCTCAAGAAACATCATGGTCTCAGATATTAGCGTTTTAATATCCAGAAACAGTCCGGTTTGCCTTGCTATACGTCTTTCCGCAGAAGACTGCGTGCGAATGTCCGTGTTTGTCGTTGGCTGAAATCCCAGTTGCATCTGTGCTCTTATAAATGGAGATTGCGATACCGGACCAAGTTTCGACCATATACTGCCTAATTTCCCATTAGGGCTCATGACCGGAGTTACTACTCCAGGCCTTGTGGCCAAGGGGTTCTGATTGACTAATTCGATTTTAGGATTCGGAAATGTACACGCGACTCGACATGGTTTTGGGGGAACTAGATCCAACTTGGGTGGAATAGTTCCTGGTTTCGGGGGAGGAGCCAGACGACCAATCCTGGGTTCTGGAAGAGGCGGAGGCATCTCCCCAGCCTTTTCCGGACTTTGGTTCAGGACTGAGGCATGAACAACGTTCAGCAGGTGATCCAAACGATTCTCCAATCTATTCTGGCGATCTCTGTCTATATCCAAAAAGCGTGTCACCATATCACTTTGGGCTGCCAGAATCTGAAAACAAAAATACAAAAATGGAAATTTTCAGTAGATTCTAAATTAGATATATAAATAAATTTCAATACATAATCTCAACACAGTAAATGTATCGGATGGTGGAAAGAGTTTGAAGAAACCAATTGGAGATTCAAAGCATTGCTGATTTCGAACAATTTTTCCATATACAGGATGATTCAGTTTGACCGGGCCATATTGAATGGGTATATTCCGTGTCGAATTCTAAGACTGAAATTCCGTAGCAAAGAATTCCGGAGATCAACGGTGTCCGAATTATTCAATATCTTAGTTTGGCAATGAAGCATCATTTTTATTAATACATAACGGATAACAGGTGTTAATTTTCACTTTGGAAATTCCATTTTCCAATCTTTGGCAGCCAGTTTTCGGTTGTCTAGGTCCACCGTTTCAGTTTTTTTTTTTTGTTTTCAATTTTTCGCTAAGAAATTTTAGCCTTAAAATTCGACAAGGAATATGCCCATTCAATATGGCCCGGTCAGACTGAATCACCCTGTATTGTTGAATCGCGCAGTTTTGATGCCTACCGATTATTTGTACAGTGTTATGATACATAAAGTACACGTATAGGTAATTATCGGTTCACCTTATTGACGACTTCTGTTTGCGAACTCAGTGCGTTTATCATAAGTTGTTCCAGCTTCTGCACCTTTTTTTTCCTAAACGGTGCATCTGGTGGAAACTCCGTGTTCATGGCAAAGTCTTTTGATTTATTGACAGCAGCTTCGGATGGCGTTGGTGAATCGTGCAAAAATTCGATGGACAAAGTGTCGTCGTTATAAGTAGCATTTGTTGTTAACGACGTAGCGTCAAGGCTTGGTAAGAATGCCGGATTGTACGTGGGTAAAGGCTGGTTGAACGTTTCGTTCAAATTCTGCAACTTTTCATGCTTTGAATTTTCACAGAATGCATCATTCAAATTCGGAGCTATGTCAGCCGAAAAGCCTGGAGATAATTGTCCGGCCATTTGATGTACGTTCGGATTACAATTCTGTGTTGGAATTGTATCCTGGTATTGTTTGAACGTGGCTGCCAAGTTTTGTCTGAACAAACCTTTCCTTGGCTCCTGTGGCATAGCTTGTTTGTTTAGTGCGGAACTTTGCTGAAATTGGTTTTGTGTTTGTTGAAGGTTCTGCGGTATTCGATTCTGGTTCAACATGATATTAGCCTGTACTTCGTTCGGTAGTCTCATCGGATTTTGAGGCATTCGATTTTGTAAAATCTGATTCGAATTATGGAACAGGTTTTGCTGCAGCATGGGATTATTATGCAACATGTTTTGTTGCAGCAGATGGTTGTGGGCCTGTAGCAAGTTTTGTTGCATATTCTCTTGGATTATCTGATTTTGTACATTCTGCACGGTATTTTGGAATGGAATTTCGCTATAGCAATTGTTCGGCAATAAATTTTGTCGTAAATTTTCGCGTATCGGCATTTCTTTGACCGGAACCGAGTTCTGTCTTAGCGATTTCTTCACAATTGGTGTCAACTGATGTACAGTATTCGTAGCAACATCTCTGACTGGCGAACAAGCCCGATATGGCTGCGCTAAAACTGTTTCATTTGATTCTGGAGAGTCCGGATATTCATCATCATCTGTAAACAGGGAGAGACAATTATATAAAAAGATTAAGCTAAGGTTACACGACATATACATTAGAGAGTGTCGAAAAATAAAAAAAATTTTCCTATGCGCTCCGAAGACGAATCTTCAGCATTAGGCGAAATATTGAAATAAAATCAAATGTCTGGATGGTCAAGGTTTCAATAGCTCACTGATTCTGAATCTGAAGTATGATACAGAAAATCTCGAATTCCAAATATCTATATACAGTTAAAATCTTCAATAGTCAAATTATTTATATCTTTGAATCAGCCATTCTGTTCAGAATGTGTAAAGAGAAGGGTGTAAAGAGTATATGTGGTTATCTCAAAAGAAGCAGACTCTATACATACGTGTCATTCCCCACGTGGGAGACAGAGCTTCAGTTCTGAGCAAAGTTTCAACAGGATCGCGATACTGATACCGCATTTGCAGGTTTTTATTTGTCTTCACATCTTTCGGCGGCGACTTGACGTTCAATCCTATATCTGAGTGAAAAAAATAGAATGACAAATTCAATTTTTATCATAAACCCAAATTGTATTTAAAATTGTACCAATAACACTTGTGGAATACATGATATATCAATACATAAATCACCTCACATAATATATTATAAATTATTTAAGCTCGAGGGTTGAGCATCATTGATGCCATAAGTGATTCAAATTACTCGTTTAAATCATGTTCGCATGAGGATTGAAGTATCCAGATCAGACAACTTGACTTTTCATAACAATCGGTCTTTTTTTTTTTTTTAATATTGGACCGACATTCCAATTTCTGGTTCTGACTCCTGATTTGATTAAAGGCTGCTAAATCATTTTTGAAAGAAATTTTCAGACTTAACCCTGCTTTAAATGCCGGATACGCACGATACGAATCTATATGGTTTTGTATCGTGCCTATCCGGCATTTTAAGCAGGGAATGGTAAGAAAAAAAAAAAGAAAAATTGCTCTGATTTTATGCGATTGAAATGGAAAATAAATATCTCTTATAAGTCTGAACAAATCCTTCACATCTACGGAATAAGTTTTATGATGCCTTATGATAAGAACATGTACAAATTATTATTTTTAAAATCCGGAAAGTTGACTAGATCTCCGAATCACATAGGTAATTATGGATACAAAGGTTGAAGAAGTTGGAGTCGTACGTGTCTGTAAGAAAATCTCGAATTTTGGTAGAAAAAAAAAGTTTCAATCTTCCAAGCCTTTGAGTGATCCTGATAAGTATTTTCTCCAATAAGAAGAAAAATTACATTTTAGGAACGCGCTGAAAATATTATTCTGAATTAGTTCTACCCTATAGCGTATTTCAATGGCTTTCCATGCATAGTATTCGTTAGAAAGCGTATATAATAGATAGGCTTGCGCAACCATCAAGTTAAAAAGTGAAAAAAAAAGACGACCAAATTTCACATCTTGCGCATCAATATCTCTCTCTACCAATTCTACTTTCGTTACAGCAACGGCGTGACGCGTGGGCGTATCGGATAAGTATTTGCGTGTGGTGCTCTGGTACAGCACTGATTTCGAGCGTAGTGTCGAGTACAGTGTCTCACTCACTCACGGTTATACTCCAACAAGTGGAATTTAGAGATGCTTATGCTACATGCCTGTAAAGGCGATAAGTTCATTAATGGATTCTCGATAAGAGAATATACTTATTGCTTACCGACAGTATCTACGCCGTTGACATTAAATTGCAGCAGTCGTTTGTCTTTCAGAACTTTATCAATGGATTCGTAATATTGTTCGACGCCAGCTCTAGTCCCAGTCTTCTTTGCTTCTCGATAACATACAAGTACCTGTTTCATTCGTGATCGGCATTGTTTCGCAGACACATTATATCCCTTCTTCTGCATATACCGGGCGACGCTCTCCCATATCAATTGCGGCTTCGTTGCATATTCCAATTGTTTTTGCACTTGTTTGTCCGTCCAAACAGACACCAATAACGTAGTGCTGTCGGGTGTCCACTTGTATTTCAAATTATCACCCGAATCACTCATGTTCCTTTATTTATCTAAACTATTCAATATAAAAACTCGTCACGCTACGTTTACTCCTCGCTCGCCATTTCACGATGGGCTAGTGGCTACAGTTATGTTTACGAACCCCAGCGGCTTGGGATTTAAACTGAGATGAGTCCAAGTTCTGGTCGCGGGGATGTGCGGGTGTACAGGGTACAGGCTGCCCCAGCCCAATGAGTGGCCCAATGACGTCAAAGACAGAAGATTCATCGGGCCCAACGGAAAGTGGCGGCGCTCGTGCCTCGTGGTAGTCTTCACTGCCAGGAGCGGTCGTAACTCGTACCGTACCGCGTACGCCGTACTCCTAGCGATTATGTCACGTGTGAACATAAATATGTGAAAGGTTCCGGCCTTCCGGGCTTAAAATACGTGCTGCGTAAGACTCGTGGATTGCAGGATGCGGATCAAATCGCATATTAATGATCTCTAATGCCGATCTTACCTGCCTGTCCTACAAAATCATATACTTCTTCTTCTTCTTGATCCAATACTTAACCCGTGATCGGAGGTAGCAAAACAAAATCATATCTTCTTCTTCTTCCTTTATAGACCTAACGCTCGTTTGAGCATGTGGTCCAAAAAACAAAATCATATAGCCCAACACAACACCTTATTGGACCATAGATAATATGACCCTTAAGGAGGTTCGACCGAATCTTATGTAAAAAATAATTTCCAACTTTGAGCTTTGAAATTAAGTATACATATAAATAAATACATAATTTATCATATCCTAAAATTTGAAAATGATTCACCGTTTAGTTATTTAGATATTAAATTTTGAAAATCACATTTTTTCTCTCCTTATACACGGGCTCTTATGGCGGACAAACTTTTGTCGAGACTATTTTTATTTTTTTCAATATGAACCTCCCAACTTTAACGAATAAAAAACTATACACAAGAAACTTGAACTATTGTAGAATATAAGAAAAATTTTTAAATATTACATTACCGATATAATTTCGGAAATATTTAAAGTTGAATTTTATTATTTTAACTCATTTATCGACGGCTATTTACTCGAATAAAGATTTGGCAACGCCGCGTCAACAGCTGAAAAAAAAGAAAAGGATAGAAATATAATTTAAAAAAAATACGAGATAAGAAATTAATTTTTCCATTTTGCTACATTTTTCTCACAAAATTTCCCTTTATATCTGCAATGCATGTGTATCCAAATGTCTTATACATACTCACATAACAGCGCACTGTTGCCACATCTTTTCATCAAACCATATGAGTAAAAAATAACGAAGTCATTTCATTACTTTCTTTTATTGAATAAATAACAATTATCAATTTATGAACTAGTTGTATCATTCTAAATGAAAATAATGAATTTTAATAACTAGTAGAAGAATTAAGTAAGCGAAAAAATTCAAACACTACTTTGACTCATTAGTTTAGGTCGAACCTCCTTAAGATTTCTGCATCTGCAAAGATGAACTTAAGCAAGCCGTAACTTGTAAAGGTTTACTCTGAGCGAAAAATTCCGATAGACTTTTTTCTTCCTCTTTCGATTATCTGATGGCGATATTTTTTAGTTTTTTTCCGTTATTTTCTTTTTTTTCTTTTTCAAACCGCGAAAACCGTGTTTTCACGTGAATTACTCAAGTCAGATCTCGTGAGGTACTTAAGAATGATCATTGAATTATTTCAAAGTCAGATCTTGCCATTGGAGTAACTCACGTGAAAACAGAGTCTGCGGGGTTTGACAAAAAATATCTAAAAAAAAAAAAAAACTAAAAAATATCGCCATCAGATAATCGAAAGAGGAAGAAAAGAGTCTAATAAAATTTTTCGCTCGGAGTAAACGTTTACAAGTTACGGCTTGCTAAAGTTCATTTTTGCAGATGCAGAAATCTTGAGGGTCATATATAGATGATATAGATATTACACTCAGAGAAATATTTAGTTACAGTAACTATAAGTCCTCAACAATAGCAAATATGGTGTGGGCAACTATTTTTTTTCAGTTAGGTCAACCAATTTATGGTTATCGGTACCAAGCAAATAGTAAACGGAACTAAAAAAATAGTTGCGCGAACTACATTTCATATCGTTGAGGTCTTTTAGTTGTGTTTACTATTCAGATTTCTCTCAGTGTAGGGTGGTTTTTTTTTTTGGGGACTATTTTTTTTTCTTTGCTCCCGGCCTGAAATTTTGTTGAAATGCCAAAAAAGAAATTCCCTCCAAATATAAGCCCTTAATATTAATGTTAAGTACTCGCCCAGAACGTGAGAAGATTTCCCATAATAACATGTAAGTTTAGATTTTTTTTTTTTTTTTAATTTCTATAACTCTGCGGTATTTTGTGTTATCATATCGCCCAAACTCGGAAATTACTCAGGATTAAGCGCTCTACAAAAGTGCCCATTATATAAAAAATAAAAAAAATAAAATAACAACAAAAAAACAAGAAATTGTTCTTCAAAATTTGATTTCAGTGACCTGTACTACCTCACCGGTGTGAGTTACAGTTAAGTCGCCGTGGGCACTTTTGTAGAGCGCTTAATCCTGAGTAATTTCCGAGTTTGGGCGATATGATAACACAAAATACCGCAGAGTTATAGAAATTAAAAAAAAAAAAATCTAAACTTACATGTTATTTAAATGGGAAATCTTCTCACTTTCTGGGCGAGTACTTAACATTAATATTGAGGGCTTATATTTGGAGGGAATTTCTTTTTTGGTATTTCCAACAAAATTTCCGGCCGGGAGCAAAGAAAAAAAAATAGTCCCAAAAAAAAAAAAACCACCCTAATAGATATATATATGGGGCATTCCATGCCAACTCGACCAGTGTTAAATCACGAGCATCTCAAAATCATTTCATGTTTTTTTTCTAACATTCTATTCCGTAAAAATCGTGATCTGAATTTTTTTCAATTTTTTTCATTAAACCGTCCATTTTTTTTATAAATTTTTGAAGTCGATTGCGAATGCCCATTTTTTAAAATCTGAAAAAATTCTTAAAAATCCAGTAATGACACAAAACACCCCCCGGTAAGGAAAACGTAGGCCAAATTTTTTTTCTATTTTTTTATCACCTAATTCGGAATTTTGAAAATTTTAAATCCAAAATTAACACAAGATCAAATCGTAAGCGTCAAATAAGGGTCAATTTACTTATAAATGTTCAGTTACTAACTAGAGTGGCGCATCATCGAATTGGTGAAACCGAACATTTACAAGTAAATTGACCCTTATTTGACGCTTACGATTTGATCCTGTGTTCATTTTGGGTTTAAAAATTTTAAAATTACGAATTAGGTGATAAAAAAATAGAAAAAAATTCGACCCACGTTTCCCGTACCGGGGGGTGTTTTGTGTCATTCACTGCATTTTTTAGAATTTTTTCAGATTTTTTAAAACGGGCATTCGCAATCGACTTCAAATATTTATAAAAAATGAACGGTTTAATGGAAAAATTTGAAAAAAATTCAGGTCGCGTTTTTTACCGAGTAGAATGTGAGAAAAAAACATGAAATGATTTTGACATGGTTGGGGTTTAACACTGGTCGAGTTGGCGTGGAATGTCCCATACATAAGGTTATGTCTGTAGTGCCTCGATGTACATTATATATGCATCATTGTACTATCTACCAAAAACCCGGTAGTATTTGTTGCAATTCGGATTTATTGGACTACTGCAACATACATATGGGGCTTTCAACGCCAACCCAACCTACCATCGAAATTGAGATTTTTGATTTGGCCTTAATAGTCCATACGCAATACCCCTTTTCTGTATGCAATGGTAGGTCCGGAGCCGTTTATGGTGCTTTTATATGTTTTCGGGGGTGAGGAATCCGAATCCGTCGGTGGTTTTTTCAAAAAGTTGGGCGAACACATTGTTATTAACAATTTTCACAAGGGGACCATCAAACCTGCTACAAACGGATTTCGATGAGTCTCAGGTATGTTGAAGGGGGACCCTTCCCGAGTACTAGGCTAACGGCAATTCATCCAATAAGCCTTAGTTTAGGAGCAAAATTTCGGGAAATCCCGATTTGTACCAGATATACCTCCCAGTTTTACACCTTGGCAAGCAAGAGAGCGTGGCGCAGTGGGCAAGGTCCCCGGCTGGCACGCTGGCGGCCCGGGTTCAAATCCCACTTTTTTTTTTTTTTTTTTTTCTCAATAATTTCTGGAACAAATTATTACAGGGAGAGAAATGACAATACAACATTTGGTAGTATTAGTTTTTATTAATTAAATAACGCGGTGTATATTATACATCAGTCGCTATTAATATATTATACACCGCGTTATTTAATTAATAAAAACTAATACTACCAAATGTTGTATTGTCATTTCTCTCTCTGTAATAATTTGTTCCAGAAATTATTGAGAAAAAAAAAAAAAAAAAAAAAAATGGGATTTGAACCCGGGCCGCCAGCGTGCCAGCCTGGGACCTTGCCCACTGCGCCACGCTCTCTTGCTTGCCAAGGTGTAAAACTGGGAGGTATATCTGTTACAAATCGGAATTTCCCGAAATTTTGCTCCTAAATTAAGGCTTATTGGATGAATTGCCGTTAGCCTAGTACTCGGGAAGGGTCCCCCTTCAACATACCTGAGACACATCGAAATCCGTTTGTAGCAGGTTTGATGGTCCCCTTGTCAGTGTTCTTCCGACAACAATGACGTTTTTCGCAAAAACTATCATATTTACGAGAAAAATTGTTCTTAGCATTTTTATTCCTGATATTTTAGTGAACAAATTCGTCTTTTGTTTTTCCAAATCGGATGATTAGTTCCGGAATTACGCGCATTTGTTTATGAAAATCGCTCGCTCCGACGTCATCCACGGCTCGCGCGCGCTTCTGTCCGCCGAGAGAATTCTTATTTAGCACGCTATTTTCATAAACAAATGCGCGTAACTCCGGAACTAATCATCCGATTTGGAAAAACAAAAGACGAATTTGTTCATTGAAACATCAGGAATAAAAATGCTGGGAACAATTTTTCTCGTAAATATTATAGTTTTTGCGAAAAACGTCATTGTTGTCGGAAGAAAACTGAAGATTGTTGATAACAATGTGTTCGCCCAACTTTATGAAAAAAACACCGATGGATTCGGATTCCACACCCCCGAAAACATATAAGGAGAACCAATTTGGAATCCATTTGATTTCAAGCGCGCGCGAGCCGTGGATGACGTCGGAGCGAGCGATTTTCATAAACAAATGCGCGTAACTCCGGAACTAATCATCCGATTTGGCAAAACAAAAAACGAATTTGTTCACTAAAATATCAGGAATAAAAATGCTAGGAACAATTTTTCTCGTAAATATGATAGTTTTTGCGAAAAACGTCATTGTTGTCGGAAGAACACTGAAAATTGTTAATAACAATGTGTTCGCCCAACTTTTTGAAAAAACCACCGACGGATTCGGATTCCTCACCCCCGAAAACATATAAAAACACCATAAACGGCTCCGGACCTACCATTGCATACAGAAAGGGGGTATTGCGTATGGACTATAATGTTTTTTATCTTTTTGTACTGTGTGAAAAAGAGCTCCATGATTTATTTCTAATTTTTTCGTCAAATCGTTCACGAGCACGGCCGGATTTACCCAGGGTGCCGCCCTGGGGCACCGTGAAAAATGCCGCCCCATTACCTAAAGCCTGCATAAAATAGGTAAAGGTTCGGTATACAATTTTCAAATAAAGAAAATCAAAACAAAAACTTTCAAAAATTGTGAATAACAAGATACTAATCGCGTGTCTAATGGCATAAGGTCTTAAGCGCCAAAAAAAATTTTTTATTGCGGATATGCCCAAAAGATGTGATATTGCATGAAAAAAGATTTTGCCACCAACAAAACAAATTTTTTCTTAGGCGCTTACGACCTTTTGCCATTAGACACGCAACTTATGAGGGTTTCTTCTTGGTTTCTTCGTCAAACGGGGCCACCCATTTAATTTGAGGTCTTCGAACATTCCGTAATAATTCGTACATGTTATTGAGGATGAAAAACAAATTTTTTAATTTTTTCAGATTTTTTGCTCATTGCATTCCAGAAATATTTTTATACTCAATAATTTTCACGTAGTGCGATAACTTGGGGAAGAAGAAAAAACTTGGGATGAAATTTCTTTGTTTTTTTCTCAGCTTTTCGGTAAAATTGATAGAAAAAAATTCCGGCCCATTTAAACCCCTTTTATAAAAAAAAAGCATTGAAAAATGTGCCTTGTCCTAATTTGAACATTTTTTTTTTTTTCGTTTGAAAAAATGTCTGAAAAATGAAATTCATATTAGCGTTCTTTGGCAAAAAAATGTGGAGTGGCGACTTCAATTCTCTCCCCGAAAAAAAATAATCATCAGAACGATGATTCCTCTCCTTCACTTCCATTTTTTTTTTTTTTTTTTTTTTCAAAAACTCGATTTTGAATATAGTTTTTTTAGATTTTTTTTTAAACGAAAAAAAAAAAAAAAAAAAAACTGTCCAAATTAGGAAAAGGCACATTTTACGTTTTTTTTTTTTTTTTTTTCATAAATGCGGATTAAATGAGTCGGAATTCTTTTATTCTAACTAGCGTATTTGGCGCGCTGCGCGCGCCTCAGCTTATATCGTATGGGACGTACCTCCATAAACCTGACAATAAAAACTAAAAATTGGGTTTAATAATCTGTGTATTTTCATTCATTCGTCGTGTCGAAATTTCGTTTTTTTCGATCCATATTTATTTACTCTCATTTTCAAATTTGTTGTCACTTCGAACTTTACACGACGAATAAGTGAAGTACACAGATTATTAAACCCAATTAAAATTTTTGATTTTCATTATAAGATTTATGGAGATACGTCCCTATAATATATATACTTACATCTATAAATACATATGTATATATGGATATGAGATAAGATGTGGATATTAAATTAGATGGATATATATATATAATAATATATGTAATAATTGATATAACCATTTAACTATTTCTCAATGAAATCAATTATTTATTTATTCATTTCATTTAAAAAATGAAATCAGCGAAGGTCTTTTATATTTTTCTCGAATATAAAAACAGTATTGCAGTTTTTATATTTGTTGACAGTTTTGGGATAAGTATTTATTCAGGTAATTATGAATTAAATAATTCTTTATAAACATAATTCTTCACGGTTGTATTGTTTCGTTGACTTCCAAGGTAAATTTTCAATGATTGCCATGTGCGCACTCGCGATAGAGCTACATACAGTTGTCCATGATTGAAAACATCTTTTCGTAAATCAATTCCAATTTTGTCGAAGGTTTGACCTTGTGATTTGTTAATTGTAATTGCGAAGGCTAATTTGATGGGGAATTGTCTTCGAGTGAAAGAAAATGGATATACATTTTCACACATCAAAGTAATTCTATTTAAGAATATTATATCTCCCGCTTTATCTCCAGTTAGAAGTTCACACAACAATAGATTTGTTCCAGCTTTTAGTAGTAATAATCTCGTGCCATTGACTAAACCTTCGTTGATACTCAACTTTCTGATCAACATGATTATCGAAAATTGTCGTAATCGTAATTCGTACGGTGGAAGACTATTCGGAGATAACGAATTTAAATATTCCGGTACCAAATCCCGATTGATTTTATTATTGTCGTTACAATTTTCTGCGCTATCGACGCTCGTATAAATACGTTCAGTAGTCAAGTCCAATAAGTCGACGACTTGTCTATTAATTTCATTCACATCTAAATTTCTTGCTGCTAATACTGCATATTTTGAAGCTTCTTTGTATTGTTTTCGGCTGAGTATATCTTCATAAATATCTTTCGCTATATCGATGTCATCGTTGTACGTACAATTGGAGGGTAAATTTAAATTATCAACCTCATCATTCAAATCTCCAGTCCCAATTTGCAGTAAGAATTCAGAAAAATTTTTCTCTTCTTGTAGTGTACGCATATTGATAGTCAATTCGAATATTTTAAATAGTCGCCACAATGGACTGAATTTGATTGATAAGTTTACCGTTTCACTGCGAGTACCACGAATATTTACCGGAAGCAATTGTCTGAAATCCCCTCCCAATATTACTATTTTTCCTCCAAATGGTAACGTGTTATTCATTATATCCTGTAAAATCGTATTCATTATTTCTAATGCGTAGCGCGGTGCCATAGGTGCTTCATCCCAAATGAAAATCTTTGTTTCTTTCAAAATATTTGCTTCTTTTGAACCCACTTTAATTGTTGAAGTAGAATCAGCGTATAACGGAACAGGTAATCCTAATGTTTTGTGGACTGTTTTTCCATTTGGTAGTAATGTAGCAGCTATACCTGTGTAAGCCATAGTACTGATTTTTTCTTTTCGTCCAGTAAGTAAATGCCATAATGTAATGTACAGAAATGTTTTGCCTGATCCACCCGGTCCGTCAATATAGAATGTTTTATGTAATGTCGAATTGTTAATACTTTGAAGTATGGTATCAATTATAATTTTTTGTTGAACATTAAGTTTTTCATAGTTGCCTAATCCTATATCCATAATCTTATCGTATTTTTTTTCATTTATTATTTAACTCATATTAATTTCCGGAGGAATTGGCATTGCCGGGAAATCAGTTCTGTTCTTTCGCAGGGAATTATGGGTAATATCCCCACCACCTCGGCTCCGCTCGGCTTTCCACCCCCCTCCCCCCAGCCCGCCTTGGGCCCATCGATCGAGTCATGTGAATTCCTGGGGATTGCCCATAGATTTCTCGGAATTCCTGGGGATTCCCCATAGGTTTCCCAGAATTCCTGGGGATTTCCCATAGATCTCCCAGAATTTCTAGGCATTCCCCATAGAATTCCCAGAATTTTTAGGCATTCTCCATAAAATTCCCAGAATTCCGGGGGATTCCCCATAGATTTCTCGCAATACCTGGGGATTCCCCATAGATTTCCCGAAATACCTGGGTATTCCCCATAGATTTTCCAGAATTCCTGCGGATTTCTCATAGATTTCCCAGAATTCCTGGGGATTTCCCATAGATTTCCCAGAATTCCTGGGGATTCCCCATATATTTCCCTATATATATATACCTATATATCTATATATATCCTTCTATATTATATAATTCAATCGCCGCCGCCGCCGCCGCCGCCGCCGTGTCGGGTTCCATGGCCTCCTCAGCTCCGCTCGGCCCTTTGCCCCCCCCCCCCCCCCCGCCTCCACAGCTCCCCCCCCCCGCCTCCTCAGCTCCCCCCCCCCTTATCCCTTCTACCTATATAGGGTCCCTCCCCCCCGCCTTCTCAGCTCCTCTCGGCCCTTTAGGCCCCCTTTAGGCCCTCTCCGGCCCTTTATACCTTCTGCATAGGGTCCTCCCTATATAGGGTCCCTCCCGCCTCCTCAGCCCTTCGGCCCTTGGGCCCCCCTCGGCCCTGTATACCTAATGTCATGTTTGGACCGTTTATGAGAGTCAACTCTTGAATTCGGATGTAGATTATACCATTCTGTAAAGATATCGCGTATTAATAGATAATGTCCTTATTTACTTATTACTATTACGTTTCATATCTTTATAATGTTCTTCGGTGTCATACTCGAAAATAATAAATGAATAAATAACAAAATTTAAAAGAAACAAACTAATTAAACATACAAACGATCCACTCCAGATTGTCATTGACGTGTCGGCGATATAAACACGAAAGTGACAGATCAATACATTTCTTCAAAACTGTTAATAACAGTAAGCAAGGTTTAGGAAACTGCATGAGAATATATACAACTCGGTGCAGGACATAGCATTTGGAGGTAACAAAAAGGATATCGTTCAATAACATCAGATTGAAGTACGAAACAGGTATCAATTTTGTGATTCTTTATAATAATCGAAGAAGTACGATTAAAAAAGAAAATGATGTCAAGCCGTCCGGTTACAGTACCAATAGTGGGTGATGGTAATTGCTTATTTCGCTGCTTTTCGTATTTTATACATAACGATCAAGAAAAACATAGAGAAGTCAGATTAGAAATAGTTTCGGATATAGCAAACAAATGGTCGTTGTATGAGGATTTTATAATCGGTGATGAATCATACGGTTTGAAAATTTCAGATAAAGATTCGTATAAAATACATATGTCTACTAATAGTGTATACGGTGGAGAAGTCGAAATACAATCTTTTGTTAGTATTCATAATATTTATGTTTTGATATATAGAGATGGTTATGACGTTCCCGCAATTTATGGACAAATCAGTAATACAAACAAGTTAGTTCTTCGCCTTTCCGGACAAATTGACAAAGGTCATTATGATATTATAGAATGTATGAATTACAAATTTTTAAAAAATAGCAATAATAGGTCATATTACAAAAACAATAAAACAAGAATAAATGAAAAGAGACAAGTCAAAAATCTAACAGAATCCGCATTAACAAAGAAGAGAAATACAGATAAAATTATAAACATGAATCAAAATCGATTAATTAAAAAAAGGAAACATGACATCGTACAAAATATGAATGAAGATCGATTGAAGAAAAAAAGGACGAAGGATAAAATACAAGCTATGGATGAAGACCGTTTACAAAAGAAGCGAACGAAGGATAAAGTACAAGCTATGGATGAAGAACGGTTGCAAAAGAAGCGAACGAAGGATAAAGTACAAGCTATGGATGAAGACCGGTTACGAAAAAAGCGAACGAAGGATAAAGTACAAGCTATGGATGAAGACCGGTTACAAAAGAAGCGAACGAAGGATAAAGTACAAGCTATGGATGAAGACCGTTTACAAAAAAAGCGAACGCAGGATAAAGTACAAGCTATGGATGAAGACCGTTTACAAAAAAAGCGAACGAAAGATAAAGTTGAAGCTATGGATAAGAAACGATTAGGTAAAAAACGAATAAAAGATAAAATTGAGGGTATGGATGAAAAACGATTACATAATAAAAGAGAAAAAAATAAAATCTCTAATATGAACGAATGTCGCATAAATAAGAGAAGACCTATTCAAGCCGCTAAATTATATCACATACGTAAAAATTCAGTGATCACCAATAACTATGTTGGGTTGGGTCAGGTTAGGTTAGCTTAGGTTAGGTAACCTAACCTAACCTTTGTCAGTATCCCAGCCATCTCGGCTCCGCTCGGCTTTTGTTTATCCCCCCCTCGCTACCTCTCGCTTTGGGTCTCCTCGACCCCGCTCGGCTCCCCTACGCCCCTCAGAGAGAACCGAAGAGAGCCGAAGATAGCCAAAGATAGCCGAGGATAGCCGAGGATAGCCGAAGATAGCCGAAGATAGCCGAGGATAGCCGAAGATAGCCGAAGATAGCCGAAAATAGCCGAGGATAGCCGAGGATTGCCGAAGATAGCCGAGGATAGCCGAGAATGGCCGAGGATAGCCGAAGATAGCCGAAGATGGCCGAGGATAGCCGAAGATAGCCGAAGATAGCCGAAGATAGCCGAGGATAGCCGAGGAGAGCCAAGAAGAGCCGAACCCGGTCCTTCCCTCGGTCCAAGGGCCCAGGAAAGGGAAAGGGGGAAGCAGAGCCAAGGCAGCCGAGGAGAGCCGAAGAGAACCGGAGAGAGCCGAGGATAGCCGAAGATAGCCGAGGATGGCCGAAAATAGCCGGGGATAGCCGAGAATGGCCGAGGATAGCCGAGAATGGCCCAGGATAGCCGAAGATAGCCGAGGATAGCCGAAGATAGCCGAGGATAACCGAAGATAGCCGTGGATAGCCGAGGATAGCCGAGGAGAGCACAAAATGTCTGACACGGTGGCGGCGATATATCTTAATAATCTCTACACACGACTTCAAGAGATACGAATCCGAGGACCTGGACTACGAGAAATACTCAGTGAATGACCTGGACAACGAGAGCTACGAAGCCGAAGACCTGGACACTGGAAATACTTAGCGAACGACTCAGACAACGAGGAATACGAAACGAAGGACCAGGGCAACGAGAACTACGAAGCCGAGGACCTGGACTACTAGAAATACTTGGCAAACGACCTGGACAACGAGGAATACGAAGAACATAAAATCCACGGATTATTTGAATTTTAGAAACAACTGATACAAATTAGAATATGGGGGGTTGGCGCGCGTAGCGCGCAGGGGGGCGGAGCCCCCCTAGTATATATATATATATATATATAGGTATATATCTATATATATATTGTAACGTGTCCGACCGTCACGATGGGGGTCGGCTATGATTGGTCAGTTCTAAGTGGGAGTAAACACCGAAAACTGGACAAATTCAGATAGACGAGCGAGCGACGCTTGTGACGTCACAAGCGTAAGCAAAAGAGTATATAAACACGCGTCGACAGAGCTCGACAGCGCACTCGTGGTATAGCACCCAGTCGACTCACTAATATAAAATCAAACCAAGCGCACTTGTGGTATAGCACCCGGCGACTCACAACCACTCATTAGAGCGCAATCGTGGTATAGCATCCCAGGCGACTCATTTGATATTGAACTAAGGGTCTTCCGAAGGCAATAAAGTAGAATCAGTAAATTCACTATTATTTAGACAAATCAGAACATTCTTTACAATCATATTCTAATATCACCTAACAGGGATTAGAAGCATAATATTATATTGAGCATTAGCTATAGCAGCATTGTTACAAGCATTTAGTTGAAGGAAATAAATACGAAAGAAATAGACTTTAGTGTAGGATAAGATAGAATAAGATCTTTGTATTAATTTTGTTGATATTTTATTTTGGTTTAACAATACAAGGAATCGAATAACTACTGATAAATTTTGCCTGGTATTTTCTTATCATCCTGTTTGACAGTAATAAATACCAGAATAAGCCGAGTAGTTACAGCTTTGGCGAACAACGGAAGAAGCGAACGACATTGGCGTAAAAACCTGTGTTCGAGGGCCAACCGTTGCAAACCCGAGTCTGATAGGCAGTCTTGGTGTAAAAACCCGGATCTGTAGTTAATCAGTAAAATCATCAATAGCAGGCGAGACAGGCTTGGCGTGAAAACCCGGCTCTGTAGTGAGAATTCTGAATCTTAAATTCAGAACCAATACGGCTTTGATAATTAAAACTATCCGAGTCCGGTAGCTAGCGCAGGGAGATAAAATCTGAGTAAGGTGGCTTTTGCATGGTATACCCATCCTTTTCCTCACCTTTCAGTACGAGGAGTCCATAATAATACTTAATTAATTAAATTTCAGAAAATAGGTCATTTCGAACCCGTAGCAACCGACTTTTACTATAACCAGTAGGTTCGTAAAAGCCGAAACGTTACAATATATATATATATATATATATATATATATTATATATATATATATATATATTATATATATATATATATATATATATATATATATATATATATATATATACCTATATATATATATATATATATATACCTATATATATATATATATATATATATATATATATATATATATATATATATACCTATATATATATATATATATATACATATATATATATATATATACTAGGGGGGCTTCGCCCCCCTGCGCGCTACGCGCGCCAACCCCCCATATTCTAATTTGTATCAGTTGTTCCTAAAATTCAAATAATCCGTGGATTTTATGTTCTTCGTATTCCTCGATGTCCAGGTCGTTGGCCAAGTATTTCTAGTAGTCCAGGTCCTCGGCTTCGTAGTTCTCGTTGTCCAGGTCGTTCAGTGAGTATATCTCGTAGTCCAGGTCCTGGGCTTCGTAGATCTCTTAGTGTAGGTCACTCGCTAAGTATTTCTTGTAGTCCAGGTCCTCGGCCTCGTAGTTCTCGTTGCCCAAGTCCTTCGTTTCGTATTCCTCGGTTGTCCAAGTCTTTCGCTAAGAATTTCCAGTGTCCAGGTCTTCGGCTTCGTGGTTCTCGTTGTCCAGGTCATTCACTGAGTATTTCTCGTAGTCCAGGTCCTCGGATTCGTATCTCTTGAAGTCGTGTGTAAAGATTATTAGGATATATCGCCGCCGCCGTGTCAGACATTTTGTGCTCTCCTCGGCTATCCTCGGCTATCCACGGCTATCTTCGGTTATCCTCGGCTATCTTCGGCTATCCTCGGCTATCTTCGGCTATCTTCGGCCATCCTCGGCTATCCCCAGCTATCTTCGGCTATCCTCGGCTATCTTCGGCTATTCTCGGCTCTCTCCGGTTCTCTTCGGCTCTCCTTGGCTGCCTTGGCTCTGCTTCCCCCTTTCCCTTTCCTGGGCCCTTGGACCGAGGGGAGGACCGGGTTCGGCTCCCCTTGGCTCTCCCCGGCTATCCTTGACTATCTTCGGCTATCTTCGGCTATCCTCGGCTATCCTCGGCTGTCTTCGGCCATCCTCGGCTCTCTTCGGTTCTCTTCGACTCTCCTCGGCTCTGCTTCCCCCTTTCCCTTTCCTGGGCCCTCGGACCGAGGGAAGGACCGGCTTCAGCTCCCCTTGGCTCTCCTCGGCTGTCCTCGGCTATCTTCGGCTATTCAGGATAGTTTTCGATAGGGAAGCCGAATGGGCTGGGGGGAGGGGGCGAAAACAGCCGAGCGGGGTCGAGAAAGCCGAGGGCGAGGGGGGGGAGCCGAGCGGGGTCGAGGAGGCCCAGGGCAAGAGGTAGGGGGGGGGGGGGGGGGAGGGAGGGATAAACAAAAGCTGAGCGGAGCCGAGATCGCTGGGATACTGACAAAGGTTAGGTTAGATTACCTAACCTAAGCTAACCCAACCCGACCCAACCTAACGCACTCTATCCTGACCATGGCAACCTAACCCAACCTGACCTAACCTAATCTCACCTCATAGGTCAGGTCAGGTAAGGTTAGGGGTCAGGTACGGTTAGGTTAGGTTAGGTTACCAGCGTAACCTACTCTATCCTGACCAAGGCAACCCAACCCAACCTGACACAACCTAACCCATCCTAACCTAACCTAGCCTACTCTATCCTGACCATGGCAACCTAACCCAACCTGACCTGACCTAACCTAGCCTAGTTAGGTTAGGTTACCTAACACCTCAAAGGTCAGGTCAGGTAAGGTCAGGTTAGGTTACCAACCTAACCTACTCTATCCTGATCAAGGCAACCCAACCTAACCTGACTCAACCCACTCTATCCTGACCATGGCAACCTAACCCAACCTGACCTGACCTAACCTAGCCGAGTTAGTTTAGGTTACCTAACACCTCAAAGGTCAGGTCAGGTTAGGTTAGGTTACAGACCTAACCTACTCTATCCTGACCAAGGCAACCTAACCTAACCTGACACGACCTAACCCATCCTAAGGGTTAGGGGGAGGGGAGGGGCGAAAAGAGCCGAGCGGGGTCGAAGAGGCCATGGAAAGGGGGGGAGGAGGGGGGGTAGCGAGCGAGGTCAAGGAGGCCATGGAAAGTCTGACACGGCGGCGGCGGCGGCGGCGGCGGCGGCGGCGGCGGCGATATATCTTTATAATATATATATATATATATATATATGAGGTAGTCCACCCCAACTCGGCGGCATTTTTCCCTGACCATCTGCGATTTGTTTCATTATTTTTCATCTCATTCGACCTACAGCTGAACGTACTCTCAATTTTTTTCAGATTTTTCGGGTTAGCCGTTCGCTCAAAAAAAATTAATGAACCTCACTTTTTGAGAAAAAAAACGCCCTTTTTTAAAATTCTCAAAAAATTCACAAAAATTCTGTGTCACAAAACAAACTTTTTGAGCCATAAATCATAGTGGAAGTATTTTTGCTTATTTTTTTATTCAATTTAAGGGGGGAGATACATGTAAATTTTTCCAAACAAAAAATTTTTTTTTTTTTTTCTCACATTTTTTGTGTACAACGCGTAAAGCAGCACATCCTTGTATACATACTTATTTCTGATGCTTTTGTAACACATCCAGTCATTGAAGTATAGTTAGAAAATGAGGAAAAAAGTTTTGTCTAACTCATTAAATTGAATAAAAAAATAAACAAAAATACTTCCACTATGATTTATGGCTCAAAAAGTTTGTTTTGTGACACAGAATTTTTGTGAATTTTTTGAGAATTTTAAAAAAGGGCGTTTTTTTTCTCAAAAAGTGAGTTCATTAATTTTTTTTGAGCGAACGGCTAACCCGAAAAATCTGAAAAAAATTGAGAGTACGTTCTGCTGTAGGTTGAATAAGATGAAAAATAATGAAACAAATCGCAGATGGTCAGGGAAAAATGCCGCCGAGTTGGGGTGGACTACCTCATATATATATACCTATATATATATATATATATATACCTATATATACAGGGTGATTCAGAATGCGGTACTTTCCTTACACCGGTGGATTCCTTGTAAAAATCTAAGACCAAAATTACTCATCCTAAAATGTCGAAAGCTAAGCCGTTTTCAGGTAGGAGTAGTTTAAAGTAAGCCAAAGTAAGCCAATACGAGGGCAGAAACGAGAATGGCTCAGCCGCCGCTACGCCGTTATTGTTGATCAGACGTGGCTGGTCTGCTGTATGTAGCTAAGCTATACAGGCGATGCAATGGAAACAGAAGCATGCGAATGTTATCGAACTATGAATGTAACGTCTGATCGTCGTTTCTTTGCAAGATCGCGGTGGCGGGCCAACAATAACGGCGTAGCGGCGGCTGAGCCATTCTCGTTTCTGCCCTCGTATTGGCTTACTTTGGCTTACTTTAAACTACTCCTACCTGAAAACGGCTTAGCTTTCGACATTTTAGGATGAATAATTTTGGTCTTAGATTTTTACAAGGAATCCACCGGTGTAAGGAAAGTACCGCATTCTGAATCACCCTGTATATATATATATATATATATATATATATATATATATATATATATATATAATATATATATATATATATATATATAATATATATATATATATATATATATATATATATATATATATATAATATACAGAGATGTTCTGTGGAAACAGGTCAGTCTAATGGAGTCGCACTTACTTTTTTTTCGTCAATGACAACGCTGTCAAAGCGATCTACTGATTTTTCACATGCCTATGACTGATACCTTCAGTCGACTTAGCGGAAGCTGTCACGTCGTAGGTTATGAACTGTCATATTAGAATAATGTTTAATTGAATTATTATTAATAATAATAATTAATAATAATTATTAATAATTATTAATATTAATAATTATCAATATCAATAATTATTAATACTTATTATTAATAATATTAGGTTTAATTCTTATTAATAATAATTAACAATATTATTAGGTTATAAATAATTGTCTTGGTGAAATTTAATTATTAATAATTATTAATACTTGTTATTAATATTATTACGTTTGATTATTAATTATTATTAATAATAATTATCAATATTATTAGGTTATAAATAATTGTCTTGGTGAAATTGACACATCTGGTAGTCATAAATTTAATAAGTCAATAGCACAGGATATCTATTCGTTACGAATTCATTTCAGGCGTGAATTCCTGTTTATTTACCACATTAATTGCAATCGAGCATTTCTTCGGTGACTGACTGACCCGTTGCATCTCTTCGACAAGTAGGGTTACGAACATAGCGAGGTGAATATCTTCATCGAGCATACAATATTGTGTAATTAAATTGTGATATCGTTCCTAATACAACGGTTATCTATTTCTGATTGCAGATTTCAATTTCTGTTTATTTCAAACATTATTAGGTTATCAATAACTGTCTTGGTGAAATTCACACGTCTGGTAGTAATAAAGTTAATAAGGCAATAGCATACGATATTGATTCTTTATAAATTCGTTCCAGGTGTGAATTTCTCTTTATTTGCTGATAAGTACGAAAACAGTCCTGCATAAGTGATGTATTGGTCCATCAATGCGTGTTCAAGTTTCATGGAGTGAAAAATGAATTTAAATTATTGTTCCTATCAGCTTGCTCCTCATCGTCTCACAGAATATTGAGCCACTCTCGACGCTGGCTTTTTCCCCGTTTTCTTCGAGTACTCATGGTACTAATATGGGTTGTTTTCTGCGCTCACCTGATGCGTTGCATCTCTTCGACAAGTAGGGTTACGAACATAGTGATGTGGATACCATTCATCGAGCAATATAATATACAATATTGTGTAATAAGTTCATAATACAACAGTATACGATAGTATTTCATAGATAAGTAGTGATAAATTATTATTATTGATTAGTAGTGTTAAATTGATTGCAGATGTCAATATCTGTTTATTTCAAACATTGTTAGATTAAAAATAACTGTCTTGATGAAATTTACACATCTGGTAGTAATAAAGTAAATTTTCTAAAATTCAACACAATTTTATGTTTATTCAGTTATAACAATAAAATTCAATAATTCGTAATACATGTGAAGGAAATAGGAAAAAAAAAAAAATAACAATTCAATAACGCTGTCGAAGAAAGGGTGAACATGGTTTTGCGAAGAATCCGGGACCACCGCGTCCAGCGATGGATACCGTGCGGAATATTGTAACAACCCATATTAGTACTATGAGTACTCGAAGAAAACGGGGAAAAAGCCAGCGTCGAGAGTGGCTCAATATTCTGTGAGACGATGAGGAGCAAGCTGATAGGAACAATAATTTAAATTCATTTTTCACTCGATGAAACTTGAACACGCATTGATGGACCAACACATCACTTATGCAGGACTGTTTTCGTACTTATCAGCAAATAAAGAGAAATTCACACCTGGAACGAATTTATAAAGAATCAATATCGTATGCTATTGCCTTATTAACTTTATTACTACCAGACGTGTGAATTTCACCAAGACAGTTATTGATAACCTAATAATGTTTGAAATAAACAGAAATTGAAATCTGCAATCAGAAATAGATAACCGTTGTATTAGGAACGATATCACAATTTAATTACACAATATTGTATGCTCGATGAAGATATTCACCTCGCTATGTTCGTAACCCTACTTGTCGAAGAGATGCAACGGGTCAGTCAGTCACCGAAGAAATGCTCGATTGCAATTAATGTGGTAAATAAACAGGAATTCACGCCTGAAATGAATTCGTAACGAATAGATATCCTGTGCTATTGACTTATTAAATTTATGACTACCAGATGTGTCAATTTCACCAAGACAATTATTTATAACCTAATAATATTGATAATTATTATTAATAATAATTAATAATCAAACGTAATAATATTAATAACAAGTATTAATAATTATTAATAATTAAATTTCACCAAGACAATTATTTATAACCTAATAATATTGTTAATTATTATTAATAAGAATTAAACCTAATATTATTAATAATAAGTATTAATAATTATTGATATTGATAATTATTAATATTAATAATTATTAATAATTATTATTAATTATTATTATTAATAATAATTCAATTAAACATTATTCTAATATGACAGTTCATAACCTACGACGTGACAGCTTCCGCTAAGTCGACTGAAGGTATCAGTCATAGGCATGTGAAAAATCAGTAGATCGCTTTGACAGCGTTGTCATTGACGAAAAAAAAGTAAGTGCGCCTCCATTAGACTGACCGGTTTCCACAGAACATCTCTGTATATATATATATATATATAATATATATATATATATATATATAATATATATATATATATATATTATAAAAAATTATGCACTAGATTTTTTTCAATGCCTAGATCAAAATCTGATTTTGCAAACTGTTCATAACCTTCAATTTTTTTTCAATTCTAAAAAAAAAAACTACTTCCTATTTCACAAATTTCAAGCCTGGTCCCATCGTGGGAAAACGATTCTTGCTATTTTTTTCAGAATTTTTCAAAATTATCAAAAAAATAGTATTACCTCCCTAGGGAGGTAATGAAGTCCACGCTAGAAATGAGCGATTTTCTGTTCGTTTTACATGCAAGAAAAAGGGCCTATTACATGCACGTGTTGAAAAAAGTACTTAGTACGTACTTTAGGGACGGTTTTGAGTCCGTAAAGTTTGATTTTACGGATCCAAAATAGTCCGTAAAGTCCGACTTTAGGGCCTAGGACCGAAAAGCACTATTTTATCACACATGCACGGAAAACCCGATTTTCCTCGCTGTTATGCGAGAGTAAAATGGCAGTTTGTCTTCCGTGGTACACAAGAATTCGTTTTCTTCCCTAGGGAGCGGGAAGAAAATAGGTTGACGCGCACTAGACCGGCCCGCACGGCACCGGCATGCACCGACCAGCAGTCACAGTCACCCGCGGCAGCCGTCTGTCAAAACGATTCCTTTTGTCTTTTGTCATACAGCTACCACGCAAACTTCTGAGTATTGCGGTGAGCGGTAAGTAGGGCGCTAGCACAGAACGCCGAAATATGTTTTTTTTTCGGCATAGGCATTGAAATAGTATATTGTGTAGCAAGGGCGTGAAGTGGGCTTTTTTAGACCGAGTGTGGCGTTTGCAGTACTAGTCGGAGGCGAGGGAGCACGAGTCGAAGACGAGTGCATCCGCGAGCCGAAGACGAGTGCATCCGCGAGCCGAAGACGAGTGCATCCGCGAGCCGAAGACGAGTGCATCCGCGAGCCGAAGACGAGTACTGCAACCACACGAGGTCAAAAAGCCCACTTAGCCCTTGGTACACACCATATTTTTTGTAACGCATGTATTGATTTCTGCGTTTTTTGTGCTTATAAGCGGCATATATATCTCTATATTATAAAGATATATCGCCGCCGCCGCCGCCGCCGCCGCCGCCGCCGCCGCCGCCGCCGCCGCCGTGTCAGACTTTCCATGGCCTCCTCGACCCCGCTCGCTACCCCCCCCCCCCCCCCTTTCCATGGCCTCTTCGACCCCGCTCGGCTCTTTTCGCCCCTCCCCTCCCCCTAACTCTTAGAATGGGTTAGGTCGTGTCAGGTTAGGTTAGGTTGCCTTGGTCAGGATAGAGTAGGTTAAGTTGGTAACCTCACCTAACCTGACCTGACCTTTGAGGTGTTAGGTAACCTAACCTAACTAGGCTAGGTTGGGTCAGGTCAGGTTGGGTTAGGTTGCCATGGTCAGGACAGAGTGGGTTAGGTCAGGTTAGGTTGGGTTGCCTTGGTCAGGATAGAGTAGGTTAGGTTGGTAACCTCACCCAACCTGACCTGACCTTTGAGGTGTTAGGTAACCTAACCTAACTAGGCTAGGTTAGGTCAGGTCAGGTTGGGTTAGGTTGCCATGGTCAGGACAGAGTGGGTTAGGTCAGGTTAGGTTGGGTTGCCTTGGTCAGGATAGAGTAGGTTAGGTTGGTAACCTAACCTAACCTCACCTGACCTGACCTTTGAGGTGTTAGGTAACCTAACCTAACTAGGCTAGGTTAGGTCAGGTCAGGTTGGGTTAGGTTGCCATGGTCAGGATAGAGTGGGCTAGGTTAGGTTAGGATGGGTTAGGTTGTGTCGGGTTAGGTTAGGTTGCCTTGGTTATGATAGAGTAGGTTAGCTTGGTAACCGAACCTAACCTTACCTAACCTTACCTGACCTGACCTTTGAGGTGAGGTTAGTTCAGGTCAGGTTGGGTTGGGTTGCCTTGGTCAGCATAGAGTAGGTTAGGCTGGTAACCTAACCTAACCTAACCGTACCTGACCCCTAACCTTACCTGACCTGACCTTTGAGGTGAGGTTAGATTAGGTCAGGTTGGGTTAGGTTGCCATGGTCAGGATAGAGTGCGTTGGGTTGGTTCGGGTTAGGTTAGCTTAGGTTAGGTAATCTAACCTAACCTTTGTCAGTATCCCAGCGATCTCGGCTCCGCTCGGCTTTTGTTTATCCCTCCCCCCCCCCCCACCTCTTGCCCTGGGCCTCTTCGACCCCGCTCGGCTCCGCCCCCCTCGCCCTCGGCCTTCTGGACCCCGCTCGGCTGTTTTCGCCCCCTCCCCCCAGCCCATTTGGCTTCCTTATCGAAAACTATCCTGGATAGCCGAAGATAGCCGAGGACAGCCGAGGAGAGCCAAGGGGAGCTGAACCCGGTCCTCCCCTCGGTCCGAGGGCCCAGGAAAGGGAAAGGGGGAAGCAGAGCCGAGGAGAGTCGAAGAGAACCGAAGAGAGCCGAGGATGGCCGAAGACAGCTGAAGATAGCCGAGGATAGCCGAAGATAGCCGAAGATAGTCGAGGATAGCCGAGGAGACCCAAGGGGAGCCGAACTCGGTCCTCCCCTCGGTCCAAGGGCCCAGGAAAGGGAAAGGGGGAAGCAGAGCCAAGGCAGCCGAGGAGAGCCGAAGAGAACCGGAGAGAGCCGAGGATAGCCGAAGATAGCCGAGGATAGCCGAAGATAGCCGGGGATAGCCGAGGATGGCCGAGGATAGCCGAAGATAGCCGAGGATAGCCGAAGATAGCCGAAGATAACCGAAGATAGCCGTGGATAGCCGAGGATAGCCGAGGAGAGCACAAAATGTCTGACACGGCGGCGGCGATATATCCTAATAATCTCTACACACGACTTCAAGAGATACGAATCCGAGGACCTGGACTACGAGAAATACTCAGTAAATGACCTGGACAACGAGAACTACGAAGCCGAAGACGTGGACACTGGAAATACTTAGCGAAAGACTTGGACAACGAGGAATACGAAACGAAGGACCTGGGCAACGAGAACTACGAAGCTGAGGACCTGGACTACAAGAAATACTTAGCGAGTAACCTGGACTAAGAGATCTACGAAGCCCAGGACCTGGACTACGAGATATACTCACTAAACGACCTGAACAACGAGAACTACGAAGCCGAGGACCTGGACTACTAGAAATACTTGGCAAACGACCTGGACAACGAGGAATACGAAGAACATAAAATCCACGGATTATTTGAATTTCAGAAACAACTGATACAAATTAGAATATGGGGGGTTGGCGCGCGTAGCGCGCAGGGGGGCAAAGCCCCCCTAGTATATATATATATATATATATGTAGATATATATATATATATATATCCTTCTATATTATATAATTCAATCGCTGCCGCCGCCGCCGCCGTCGTGTCGGATTCCAAGGCCTCCTCGACCCTGCTCAGCTCCCCCCTCCCCCCCCCCCCGCCATCCTCTTGCCCTGGGCCTCCTCGACCACGCTCAAATCGGCCGAAGATAGCCGAAGATAGCCGAGGATAGCCGAAAAGAACCGGAGAGAGCCGAGGATAGCCGAGGAGAGCCGAGGAGAGCCCAAAATGTCTGACACGGCGGCGGCGATATATCTTAATAATTTCTACACACGACTTCAAGAGATACGAAGCCGAGGACCTGGACTACGAGAAATACTCAGTGAACGACCTGGACAACGAGAACTACGAAGGCGAAGAACTGGACACTGGAAATACTTAGCGAACGACCTGGACAACGAGGAATACGAAGCGAAGGACCTGGGCAACGAGAACTACGAAGCCGAGGACCTGGACTACGAGAAATACTTAGCGAGTGACCTGGACTAAGAGAACTACGAAGCCCAGGACCTGGACTACGAGAAATACTCACTGAACGACCTGGACAACGAGAACTACGAGGCCAAGGACCTGGACTACTAGAAATCCTTGGCGAACAACCTGGAGTACGAGACCTGGACTACGAGAAATACTTAGCAAGTGATCTGGACTAAGAGAACTACGAAGCCCAGGACCCGGACTACGAGAAATACTCACTGAACGACCTGGACAACGAGAACTACGAAGCCGAGGACCTGGACTACTAGAAATACTTGGCGAACGACCTGGACAACGAGGAATACGAAGAACATAAAATCCACGGATTATTTGGGTTTTAGAAACAACTGACACAAATTAGAATATGGGGGGTTGGTGCGCGTAGCGCGCAGGGGGGCGGAGCCCCCCTAGTATATATATATATGGGGAGTTCCACGCCATCCGGGACAGCTTCTGACCCCGACCCCTCTCGATTTTGTTCATATTTTTTTCTGATATTCGGTAGACTGAAAGAAGTGCTCGTGATTTTTTTCAAATTTTTATCTCAATCGGTTTTCGATTTACATATTTTTGAAAATGTTCAATTCCTGACATCTTAAAATGTTTGAACGCCTATATTTCTGGATCCATCAGTCGGATTACAAAATATGACTATTTGAAATTGATCAGAAAGAAGTGTAGTTTTTAAAAAAAGTATGTTGGGATAATTATGTCTTGTCCTTCGTAGTGAATTCTCCGTTTAAACATGTAAAATCGATTTTTCTCAAAGTATGACATGATTCATAATTTTCAAAAAATTCTCAAAAATACTTCGAGGAAAAACAAACATTTTGAGCTATGGCCAATCGTGGCTTTCTCTCTCATTCAATGCTTTTTTTCGGATTCAAAAAATGTTTTACCCTAAAACCGCTCGTACAAGAACCGCTTGAACTTGGCTTCGTGTTTCATTGATTGTTTTTGATAGAACTTATTTCTTAAATCACACTTCTTTATAATTTTATTCATATTATACCACAAATCTCGCTGCAGTGACACGTTCAAGGAATAAGTTTTATGAAAAACGATGAATGAAACATAATGCCAAGTTCGAGCGGTTCTTGTGCGAGCGGTTTTAGCGTTCAAAAGTTTTTGAATCCGAAAAAAAGTATGGAAGGAAAGAGAAAGCCACGATTGGCCATAGCTCAAAATGTTTGTTTTTCCTCGAAGTATTTTTGAGAATTTTTTGAAAATTATGAATCATGTCATACTTTGAGAAAAATCGATTTTACATGTTTAAACGGAGAATTCACTACGAAGGACAAGACATAATTATCCCAACATACTTTTTTAAAAAACTACACTTCTTTCTGATCAATTTCATATAGTCATATTTTGTAATCCGACTGATAGATCCAGAAATATAGGCGTTCAAACATTTTAAGATGTCAGGAATTGAACATTTTCAAAAATATGTAAATCGAAAACCGATTGAGATAAAAATTTGAAAAAAATCACGAGCACTTCTTTCAGTCTACCGAATATCAGAAAGAAATATGAACAAAATCGAGAGGGGTCGGGGTCAGAGGCTGTCCCGGATGGCGTGGAACTCCCCATATATATATATATATATTAGGGTGGTCCACTTTTGACCTTTTTTTTTTAATTCTGCGGGGCACCCCTGAACATTGTTCCAAATCACGTAGAAAAAATCTGTGTAAATCATGAATCCAATCGGAAAATATTTAGAGGTCGCTACCGAATATTATAGTATTTTATCGATTTAATAAAGCTTTTCCTGTATAGCTTCACTTCTGATGCGTCGGGAGCTTCTAAATCTTAGTGATACGACTCAGTCTTACCGCACGAGGTATTTCTTTAATGGGGTTGAATATGCAAAGCTTTTCCAGGTGGCGCCAACGAGCCAAGTAACAAAAATGGCGCAGATTACCAATACATGTCTGTTATTAGTGTGTGTCAGTGACCATGTGTGTAAATGTGCGCGCGCCACTAATAGCGCTTCATTTGAATTTTGAAACAACCGGCTATATTGGAGACATATTGGAGACGCCATGTTGGTTACTTGGCTCGCTGGCGCCAAAGTTTAACAGTTTTACCGGTAGCCAACCTCATTGATATTGTAGTATGTTATACAGGGTGATTCAGAATTCGTAACGAATCTCTTGAAGGGTTAATACTTGTCAAAATTGGGATTGGAAGTTCCTCACAAGGGGACCATCAAACCTGCTACAAACGGATTTCGATGAGTCTCAGGTATGTTGAAGGGGGACCCTTCCCGAGTACTAGGCTAACGGCAATTCATCCAATAAGCCTTAGTTTAGGAGCAAAATTTCGGGAAATCCCGATTTGTACCAGATATACCTCCCAGTTTTACACCTTGGCAAGCAAGAGAGCGTGGCGCAGTGGGCAAGGTCCCCGGCTGGCACGCTGGCGGCCCGGGTTCAAATCCCACTTTTTTTTTTTTTTTTTTTTTCTCAATAATTTCTGGAACAAATTATTACAGGGAGAGAAATGACAATACAACATTTGGTAGTATTAGTTTTTATTAATTAAATAACGCGGTGTATATTATACATCAGTCGCTATTAATATATTATACTCCGCGTTATTTAATTAATAAAAACTAATACTACCAAATGTTGTATTGTCATTTCTCTCTCTGTAATAATTTGTTCCAGAAATTATTGAGAAAAAAAAAAAAAAAAAAAAAGTGGGATTTGAACCCGGGCCGCCAGCGTGCCAGCCTGGGACCTTGCCCACTGCGCCACGCTCTCTTGCTTGCCAAGGTGTAAAACTGGGAGGTATATCTGTTACAAATCGGGATTTCCCGAAATTTTGCTCCTAAATTAAGGCTTATTGGATGAATTGCCGTTAGCCTAGTACTCGGGAAGGGTCCCCCTTCAACATACCTGAGACACATCGAAATCCGTTTGTAGCAGGTTTGATGGTCCCCTTGTCAGCCATTTTTCCGAAAAAATGATTTTTTTCCTTGGAACAAAAATTTTTCCGACAGACGATTTTTTCCAGTTTTTTTTTCTTTCTATCATTCGTCAATTTTTAAAAATCCCAAATGATGCCAACGATTTTTTTTTTTTTTTCACAACATTAGAGAGATTTCTCGCTGACAGTTTCTTATTTGGTGGAAGATACCAAAAAAAAAAAAAAAATGTGTTATAGTTCCAACGAAAAAAAAATGATTTTTCGGAAATTAATTTTTGAGAAAATAATTGTTTTAAGTCAATACTTTTGCTTATAGTTGCAAATAAATGTTCAATTGATTCATCTCAATATCATTTACGGTACAAATGAATGTCACCTAAAATCAACCAACTTTGAGTTGTACCGCCAACCGTATTGAGATGAATCAATTGAATATTTATTTGCGACTATATGTGGACAAAAATATTTAATCGAGTCAATTATAGTTTTTTCTTAGTGTGGTACTCATCCAACATACTACATTACTACAATATTGATATAGAAGAAATACCTCGTGCAATAAGACTAAGTCATCCAACTAAGGTTCAGAACCTCCCGACGCATCGGGAGTAAAGCTTTGCATGAAAATGTTTAAAAAATCGAAAAAAATACTAAAATATTCGGTAGCGACCTCTAAATATTTTCCGATTGGATTCATGTTTTACACAGATTTTTTCTACGTGATTTGGAACAATATTCAGGGGTGCCTCGCAAAATCCAAAATAAAACTTCAAAAGTGGACCACCCTAATATATATATATATATATATATATATATATATTAGACTGTGTAAAAAAAAAACGACATCTTCTTTTTGTTCGGACCCTTTCGAAAATAGTTAGTGCTTAATATAAAGAAATTTGTCCCCAAAGCTCAGCTATGTAGCTTGAGCACAGAATTAGCGCATTTGAAAATAAGATTTCCCATGTATTTCAAATGGCAAAATTTGTTTATCCTAGTTTTATTTTTATAACTCTCTTTATTCAACTGATAAGAATAAAGTGGATATACGGTTTTGTAGAGAATTTTATGATCTACAAAAATAGTCATTTGGCCCAAGTTGCTCGATTGAACCGTTAACGAGTTACAGTGGTTTAAAAGTCATATGTATATTTGATTACTACTTACTTTTCGACAAATTAATTAAAAAATTTTTTTTCATGCATTTTCTCAGAAATTTTTTTCCCTTCAAAACCGTATATTCACTTTATTCTTATCAGTTGAATAAAGAGAATTATAAAAATAAAACTAAGATAAACAAATTTTGCCACTTGAAATACATGGGAAATCTTATTTTCAAATGCGCTAATTCTGTGTTCGAGCTACATAGCTAAGCTTTGGGGACAATTTTCTTTATATTAAGCACTAACTATTTTCGAAAGGGCCCGAACAAAAAGTGTAATGTACGTACACACGGAGATAGAAGCACACTCACACGCACTCGCTCCTACATACACACAGACACATCTGACTACCAAATATCCCGACACCGTACAGACAGTCTTATTCGGGCGTCCGATGTATACACTCGTTCTGATCTATTGAATAAATACTCAACTGTTCTACAACGCGAGTCTAATCATTTTGCCACATAACAATGGCGACGAGGATTAAAAAAGTCACGCGCGCGATATAAATCGGCACAACCAATGGATAAAGTGAAGTGGAGTGAAGTGGAAGGAAACATTAAAAAAAAAAAAACCGGATGGATACAGGATAAGTCAAAAGACGAACTGTTGGACATTTGTAAAAAATATAAAGTGCAAATTCCCGAAAAGGCAAACATTGACAGTTTAAGAAAAACACTTCGTGAATTTATAAAAGATATAAAAACAAGCGAAAGTGATACTAGTTCAATAGAAGAGGAAGAAGAGGAAATGGCGAGGGCGATAGGCAAACTATTGGAATTCGCACCAGAGATTCAAGCTTGGGAGGATTACATCGAACAATTCGAGTTCTACCTAGACGCCAACAACATAACCGACTCAAACAAAAAAAGGTCGACTCTTCTTACCGCGGTAGGTGTGAAAGTATATCCTACTATAAAATCTCTATGCTCGCCGAAGGCACCAAAAGAGGTGTCCTACGAGGAAATAAAAAAAAATTGCGAAGCTCATTTCGGAAAAACAACGAACGAATTGCTAAGCAGAATACATTTCCACAAGCGCGACCAGCTAGAAGACGAATCACTACAAGAATTCGTACATGAATTAAGAAAGCTGGCACAAGACTGCAAATTCGGAGGCCCAACGCAAAAATTGCCGTTAGAAATAATGCTTCGCGATAGATTTGTTGCAGGCATAAGAAACGAAGAACTGCAGAGGTATTTATGCCGACGACATGAAGAAATGGTCACGGACACAAATCCCGACGGACTCACACTAGACAAGGCTCTTGAAATTGCTCGCAGCGCAGAATCGACAATCGATCAACAAAAAATAATTAAACAAAGAGAATCGAAATTGGTTAATAAAATAATAAAAAAGGAAAAAAAGAAAGAAAGTAGAAGCAATCGCGAAAGGGGTTGTTATCGATGTGGGTATAAAAACCACGACGCCGAAAATTGTTTCTACAAAAACGAAAAATGCGACTCGTGTTCCAAAATAGGGCATTTGAGTCGAGCCTGTAAAAGTAAACAAAGATCATCTGCGAAAACAAAGGCATCCAGAACACATCGTGTAGAGGATGACGACACGGAGATAGAAGAGGACAGCGACTGTTATTCGAACGCGATAGTACACAAAACAAACGCGACGAAGCACAACGATGAATACAACGTGATAGTCGAAATAAACTCTATACCGTGTACTTTTGAAATTGATAACGGGTCTCACCTTTCCATAATTAACCAAGATACCTTTAAAAAAATATGGCCAAATAGCACTCCGCATTGGTCGGCAAAGGAGGTGAAACTTTTCGCTTATGGAAAAAAAAGATTAAACGTGATGGGTTCAACGAACGTTTCGGTCAAATACGGCGAATTCAAGAAAAAACTCCCACTTACAGTCACGGAGGATACTGTAGGACCAAACTTACTCGGCAGAAACTGGTTCGCGGACCTCGGAATTAAAATAATGGGAATTCAGCGGATCGAGAAGACCGAAACGGACTACAAAAAGATGATAGACGAATTTCCTTCAATAACCTCGACTACGTTAGAAGGTCATCACGGTACCCCAATAAGCATCTTGCTGAAGGAAAACGCCCGGCCAAAATTTATCAAGGCTAGACGCGTTCCTTACGCACTACAAGAACCAACAACAGAAGCTCTACAGAGCATGATACGACAAGGAATGCTGACACCTGTATTGCAATCTGATTGGGCAACTCCCGCCCACTTTGTACGAAAGTCTAACGGAAAAATAAGAGTGGTAGGAGATTATAAAGATACGGTAAATCCAGAAATAAAAGATTCGGAATATCCTATCCCTACCGTGTCGGAATCGTTCGCGACGCTAAACGGAGGAAAGATATTCTCCCAGATAGACCTGCAGAACGCATATAAACAACTTCGTGTAGACGATCAAACTTCCGAAATCCTGACAATAAGCACGCCGATAGGCCTGTTCAGGGTTACTCGACTTCTCGACGGACTAACTGCAGCTCCTAGAATTTTTCAAAACTTCATGACTAAGATCCTTCAAGGGATCCAAGGAGTACAAATCTATATAGACAACATAAAAATTCAAGGTCGATCCAAAGAAGAAAGAGGAAACGAGCAAAAAAAAAAAAACAGAACATCGTTACCCAATTAGAAGTAGAGTACTAAATGAAAACTAAGAAAAAGAAAATAAACATTATATCTTGATATTTCGCAAAGCAGAAATAAGTTCAAAATGATTTAATTTCGCATATTATACGCTCACTAAGGGGGGAAAGATGTAATGTACGTACACACGGAGATAGAAGCACACTCACACGCACTCGCTCCTACATACACACAGACACATCTGACTACCAAATATCCCGACACCGTACAGACAGTCTTATTCGGGCGTCCGATGTATACACTCGTTCTGATCTATTGAATAAATACTCAACTGTTCTACAACGCGAGTCTAATCATTTTGCCACATAACAAAAAGAAGATGTCGGTTTTTTTTGACACAGTCTAATATATATATACAGGGTGATTCAGAATGCGGTACTTTCCTTACACCGGTGGATTCCTTGTCAAAATCTAAGACCAAAATTACTCATCCTAAAATGTCGAAAGCTCAGCCGTTTTCAGGTAGGAGTAGTTTAAAGTAAGCCAAAGTAAGCCAATACGAGGGCAGATACGAGAATGGCTCAGCCGCCGCTACGCCGTTATTGTTGGCCCGCCACCGCGATCTCGCAAAGAAACGACGATCAGACGTTACATTCATAGTTCGGTAACATTCGCACGCTTCTGTTTCCATTGCATCGCCTGTATAGCTTAGCTACGTACAGCAGACCAGCCACGTCTGATCAACAATAACGGCGTAGCGGGGGCTGAGCCATTCTCGTATCTGCCCTCGTATTGGCTTACTTTGGCTTACTTTAAACTACTACTACCTGAAAACGGCTTAGCTTTCGACATTTTAGGATGAATAATTTTGGTCTTAGTTTTTTACAAGGAATCCACCGGTGTAAGGAAAGTACCGCATTCTGAATCACCCTGTATATATATATATATATATATCTCTCTATATTATAAAGATATATCGCCGCCGCCGCCGCCGCCGCCGCCGCCGCCGCCGCCGTGTCAGACTTTCCATGGCCTCCTCAACCCCGCTCGCTACCTCCCGCCCCCCCCTTTCCATGGCCTCTTCGACCCCGCTCGGCTCTTTTCGCCCCTCCCCTCCCCCTTACCCTTAGGATGGGTTAGGTCGTTTCAGGTTAGGTTAGGTTGCCTTGGTCAGGATAGAGTAGGTTAGGTTGGTAACCTAACCTAACCTTACCTGACCTTTGAGGTGTTAGGTAACCTAACCTAACTCAGCTAGGTTATGTCAGGTCAGGTTGGGTTAGGTTGCCATGGTCAGGATAGAGTAGGTTAGGTTGGTAACCTAACCTAACCTGACCTGACCTTTGAGGTGTTAGGTAACCTAACCTAACTCAGTTAGGTTAGGTCAGATCAGGTTGGGTTAGGTTGCTATGGTCAGGATAGAGTAGGTTAGGTTGGTAACCTAACCTAACCTGACCTGACCTTTGAGGTGTTAGGTAACCTAACCTAACTCAGCTAGGTTAGGTCAGGTCAGGTTGGGTTAGGTTGCCATGGTCAGGATAGAGTAGGTTAGGTTGGTAACCTAACCTAACCTGACCTGACCTTTGAGGTGTTAGGTAACCTAACCTAACTCAGCTAGGTTAGGTCAGGTCAGGTTGGGTTAGGTTGCCATGGTCAGGATAGAGTAGGTTAGGTTGGTAACCTAACCTAACCTGACCTGACCTTTGAGATGTTAGGTAACCTAACCTAACTCAGCTAGGTTAGGTCAGGTCAGGTTGGGTTAGGTTGCCATGGTCAGGATAGAGTAGGCTAGGTTAGGTTAGGATGGGTTAGGTTAGGTTGCCTTGGTTAGGATAGAGTAGGTTAGCTTAGTAACCTAACCTAACCTTACCTAACCTTACCTGACCTGACCTTTGAGGTGAGGTTAGTTCAGGTCAGGTTGGGTTGGGCTGCCTTAGTCAGGATAGAGTAGGTTAGGCTGGTAACCTAACCTAACCTAACCGTACCTGACCCCTAACCTTACCTGACCTGACCTTTGAGGTGAGGTTAGGTCAGGTCAGGTTGACTTAGGTTGCCATGGTCAAGATAGAGTGCGTTGGGTTGGGTTGGGTTAGGTTAGCTTAGGTTAGGTAATCTAACCTAACCTTTGTCAGTATCCCAGCGATCTCGGCTCCGCTCGGCTTTTGTTTATCCCTCCCTCCCCTACCTCTTGCCCTGGGCCTCCTCGACCCCGCTCAGATGTTTTCGCCCCATCCCCCCAGCCCATTCGGCTTCCCTATCCAAAACTATCCTGGATAGCCGAAGATAGCCGAGGACAGCCGAAGAGAGCCAAGGGGAGCTGAACCCGGTCCTCCCCTCGGTCCGAGCGCCCAGGAAAGGGAAAGGGGGAAGCAGAGCCGAGGAGAGTCGAAGAGAACCGAAGAGAGCCGAGGATGGCCGAAGACAGCCGAAGATAGCCGAGGATAGCCGAAGATAGCCGAAGATAGTCGAGGATAGCCGAGGAGAGCCAAGGGGAGCCGAACCCGGTCCTCCCCTCGGTCCAAGGGCCCAGGAAAGGGAAAGGGGGAAGCAGAGCCAAGGCAGCCGAGGAGAGCCGAAGAGAACCGGAGAGAGCCGAGGATAGCCGAAGATAGCCGGGGATAGCCAAGGATGGCCGAGGATAGCCGAAGATAGCCGAGGATAGCCGAAGATAGCCGAGGATGGCCGAGGATAGCCGAGGAGAGCACAAAATGTCTGACACGGCGGCGGCGATATATCCTAATAATCTATACACACGACTTCAAGAGATACGAATCCGAGGACCTGGACTACGAGAACTACGAAGCCGAAGACCTGGACACTGGAAATACTTAGCGAAAGACTTGGACAACGAGGAATACGAAACGAAGGACCTGGGCAACGAGAACTACGAGGCCGAGGACCTGGACTACAAGAAATACTTAGCGAGTGACCCGGACTAAGAGATCTACGAAGCCCAGGACCTGGACTACGAGATATACTCACTGAACGACCTGGACAACGAGGAATACGAAGAACATAAAATCCACGGATTATTTGAATTTTAGAAACAACTGATACAAATTAGAATATGGGGGGTTGGCGCGCGTAGCGCGCAGGGGGGCGGAGCCCCCCTAGTATATATATATATATATATATATGTGTGTGTGATACCTCGGATGTAGAAAATTTTTACGAAAACTACACCGGCCATCAGAGCATATATCCTTCTATATTATATAATTCAATCGCCGCCGCCGCCGCCGCCGCCGCCGCCGCCGCCGTGTCGGATTCCAAGGCCTCCTCGACCCCGCTCGGCTCTTCACCCCTCCCCCCCCCCCCCCCCCCCCCTCGCCTGCCTCTTGCCCTGGGCCTCCTCGACCACGCTCGAATCGGCCGAAGATAGCCGAGGATAGCCGAGGATAGCCGAGGATAGCCGAAGATAGCCGAAGATAGCCGAAGATAGCCGAAGATAGCCGAGGATAGCCGAGGAGAGCCGAGGAGAGCCCAAAATAATAATAATTATTAATAATTTCTACACGACTTCAAGAGATACGAAGCCGAGGACCTGGACTACGAGAAATACTCAGTGAACGACCTGGACAACGAGAACTACGAAGCCGAAGACTTGGACACTGGAAATACTTGGCGAACGACCTGGACAACGAGGAATACGAAGCGAAGGACCTGGGCAACGAGAACTACGAAGCCGAGGACCTGGACTACGAGAAATACTTAGCGAGTGACCTGGACTAAGAGAACTACGAAGCCCAGGACCCGGACTACGAGAAATACTCACTGAACGACCTGGACAACGAGAACTACAAAGCCGAGGACCCGGACTACTAGAAATACTTGGCGAACGACCTGGAGTACGAGACCTGGACTACGAGAATTACGAATCCCAGGACCCAGACTACGAGAAATACTCACTGAACGATCTAGACAACGAGAACTACGAAGCCGAGGACCTGGACTACTAGAAATACTTGGCGAACGACCTAGAGTACGAGACCTGGACTACGAGAATTACGAAGCCCAGGACCCAGACTACGAGAAATACTCACTGAACGATCTCGACAACGAGAACTACGAAGCCGAGGACCTGGACTACTAGAAATACTTGGCGAACGACCTGGAGTACGAGACCTGGACTACGAGAATTACGAAGCCCAGGACCCAGACTACGAGAAATACTCACTGAACGATCTAGACAACGAGAACTACGAAGCCGAGGACCTGGACTACGAGAATTACGAAGCCCAGGACCCGGACTACGAGAAATACTCACTGGACGATCTAGACAACGAGAACTACGAAGCCGAGGACCTGGACTACTAGAAATACTTGGCGAACGACCTGGACAACGAGGAATATGAAGAACATAAAATCCACGGATTATTCGGGATTTAGAAACAACTGATACAAATTAGAATATGGGGGGTTGGCGCGCGTAGCGCGCAGGGGGGCGGAGCCCCCCTAGTATATATATATATATATATATTATTGAAGAAGCGGGCAATAATGAATCCATTATTGCCCGCTCTTTTTAAGCGGTCAATAAACGGCTACTTTTGACCCTATTTTTAGGTCAAAAAAACGCAGAAATCATGCATGTGTTACAAAAAGTCACTTTTTGACGCCTGTTTTTGATCCACAAAGTGTCACTTTATACGGTTGATTTCAGAACTGCCCTATAATAGTATATTGTGTACCAAGGGCGTAAAGTGGGCTTTTTTAGACTGAGTGTGGAGTTTGCAGTACGAGTCAGAGGCGAGGTAGCACGAGTCGAAGACGAGTGCGTCGGCGAGCCGAAGACGAGTACTGCAACCACACAAGGTCAAAAAGCCCACTTAGCCCTGGTGCACACCATATTTTTTGTAACAGCACGATTTTCGCGTTTTTTCATCATTGTTGATAATTTTCATGAAAATATTGAAAAATAATTTAGCGGGCGTTTTTAGTTTTTATTTGCCCGCTTATGCTCGAGTAGCGGGCGTTTTCACTTTTTATTTGCCCGCTACTCGAGCATAAGCGGGCAAATAAAAACCAAAAACGCCCGCTGCTCGGTTTAGCGGGCAAATAAAAACTGAAAACGCCCGCTGCTCGATTTAGCGGGCAAATAAAAACTAAAAACGCCCGCTGCTCGTTTTAGCGGGCAAATAAAAACTGAAAACGCCCGCTCGTCTGAAAACCGTCACTTTAGGCCCGCTTAATGGGTAAAAAAAACGCAAAAATCGTGCATGTGTTACAAAAAGTCTTTATATGGCAGTCTGGATGCGCAGTTCGAAGTGCGCATTCCGATGGTGCCGTATAAAGTCTTTATACGGCAGTTTCGATGCACGGTTCGAAGTGCGCGACAGATCGCACCATAACCTCACTCTTCGTCTAGTGAATCTCAACAGGCGTCAAAGTGACTTTTCATGCCTATTTCGAAAAAAATACAGTATGCGGCGCACCCGTAAACCGTTTTTGACTCGAATAATGATTTCAGAACTCGCTTCCGGCTCGCCTTTAGCTCGTCCTGAAATCATTATTCTCGCCGAAAAACACTTGGTTTACGGGCATGCCACATAATATACTATTATGTATTTATGACTATAACTAGGAGAGTATCGCACCCGCACATCCGGGTCATCGATCTTTTCCAAACTTATAGGGGTGATTCCTTGAGCCCGCTGAATAGATCTTCGGAATGGGCCTTTACTCTGTCAATTTACCTAAATGCGTACAACAGAAATCAGTGTAACCGGCGGGTTTTGCAAATCTCCATGAAATAACCAGTTTTGGTGCTGCGTTATTAGATTCTACGTTGCACTGAATATTTATACAATGAATACAGTCATTATTGTACATCAGATTGTTGAAATTTAACATCGCAGCTATAGAAAATCACCTTATTCTGCGCCTATCGACACATTGCTTCTCATCGTTCGTCGCTCGTACACATTCATTGGGTGAATTTTAAGACTTCCTTCCGCTTGAAAAATGTCGAAAATATGGTCAGTTTCAATACTGACACTGGCAGCTTAGGAATCCTATAAATAACCACATAATATTAGTTTGACCACAATACTATTAGTTATTATTTCAGAACAACCCGAGTCGAAATTTAGCGCCTACTTTCAACCTACGTAGGAGCTCCTACGTAGGGGTTAAAGATAGTAAAGTAGGTTCTATTTCAATGCAATAAGGTAAACGCACCAATAGTGAAACACTAACCAATAGTGAAACAGCGGAGTTATTTCTCTTTCTGCAAATTCTATCAATAACTTTTTTTTGGGGAATTCATTGCTTTAGTAAAGAAATATATTTACAAAGTAAAAGAAAATTTTTTTTTCGCCGAAAACGTTTGGAAGAATTTTAAAATGTCATATTTCTGTTTCCCCTTCCGACGAGCGGGCTCTTTAGCCTCCGTCTGCCCGTCGCCGGGATGCTGACGCTCTGCATCGAAAAGAGAGCTAGCACGTAATTTCTTTCAATCAAGTGCTGAAAAACTCCAACAACGGTAGCAGTGACACTTTATTTATCGTTGAAGAACAGATAAATAGAATAAATTACAGTTTTTCCTATAAAAAAAAATCCGCGTTTCACTTCTGGTTGCCTCGGAAGAGCGATGCAACCAGAAGTGAAACAGCTGCCCAGATAACAATCGTGCGTCGCACGTTACCCGCACGCCGTGCGACGCACGCTGTGCGTGCGAAAACGCAGCATTTTCGCACGCACGACATGAGGCGCATCTCAATTCGAGCGTAAAGCTGGGTACACACCTGAGCATATTTGCGCGCACGCACATCTCTTGTCTCCTTTCTTCTTTCTGTGAGCAAGAAGGAAAAAGATGGTTCGTGCGCGCAAATATGGTCAAATATGCTCAAGTGTGTACCTAGCTTAATGCGTTGCACGACATGAGACGCATCTCAGTGCGAGCGTAGTGCGTCGCACTGCACCATGAGTAAATATAATATGATATTATATATAATATTATAATATAATATTATAGAGTTAAAATAATCATTACATAATCAAATTGGATGTTAAAATGTTGATGAGCTATAATATTATATAATCCAGAAAATAACCTATAAACGTACTATGAGTTAAATTAAAAATGATTTGCGAGTACTGATTGGATTTTTATGGATCGAAGAAAAATATTACGTCAAACGACATCCCACACGGCACGAAATATTTCAGAAATGTTTCATAAATGTTTCATTCGGTACATGACATATTTCATTGTGACATTTCAGAAATATGTCAGAAATATGTCCATGTCCGCATATATAACTAACGTTATATAGCTGACATGTATCAGAAATATTTCAGAAATATGTCGGTTACATATCAGAAATATTTTAGTAATATTTCAGAAATGTATACCAGAAATCTTCCAGTAATATACCAGAAATCTTTCAGTAATATGTGGTAATATTTCAGCAATATATACCAGAAATCTTCCAGTAATATATCAGAAATCTTTCAGTAATATGTGGATATCGCGTGGATGAACACTAGAAATGAGAAATAAAAATTGAAAAAAAAATACCATTTTCCATATCTCCGTTGTCAGATATCACTGTTATAGGATAATTGTATCTATATTAAATCACCTATATGAAGAAAAACGCATTTCGATGGTGCTCCAATTTCTAAATCCTGACCGGGGTTTGAACCGGGACGCTCACCGGTGTTCGCATTATGAATCTCACGCCTTAACCACTACGCTAGACCGCCACTTAGCAGGTATTGCAAATTTTTCCTATATATTATTTCTTCCAGAACAATGAAGAAATTGAGTTGAAGTATCATATATTTTTCACAAAGTTCTGCAGAAAGTTAGACATTAACATTGTCTTGAGAAAATGATGGATGGATGAACTGAAATGTTGCTGTGACATATAAAAAAATCTCGAAATGATATGTTGCAATTGACATATTTCGGAACCGTTCCTGAAATATTGAAAACGCGATACGTCATTTGGAATGTTGCTGAAACATTTCGAGAATTCTGGAAATGTTGTATTGCAATTGACATATTTCGGAAATATTGAACATGTTGTATTGCAATTGACATATTCCAGAAATATTTCGAAAATATCGAAAGTTTTATATTGCAATTGACACATTTCGGAAACGTTTCAGAAATATCGAAAATGATATATTGCAATTGACGTATTTCGGAAATATTACGGGAATATTGAAATGTTATACTGCAATCGATATATTTCTGAAACGTTTCAGAAATGTCGAAAATGATATACGTCATTTGGAATGTTGCTGAAACGCTTCAGACATATTCCTGAAGTTATGTTATGAATCTGAAATGTTGTAACATTTCTAAATATTTCTGAAATATTTCGTGCCGTGTGGGATATCAAAGCGATAGTCAAAAATGTGATTTTAATTTTTTTTTTTTTTTTTTTTTTTTCAAGTCACATGCGCCTATATATTTGTGTATAACGTGGAATAATATATATAGGGGTGGGCGGGGCAAAGAGGGCACCTCCGCCAAATTTTCAAAATTAAATTTCAAAAAAATTAAATTCCTTCGGGAAACGATTTTTCTTGAAAAAAAAAAGTCGAAAATTTTCCAAGAATTTTTTTTTTTTTTTTTTGGCCGAGGTGCCCTCTTTGCCCCGCTCTCCCCTATAGATATATAATATCTATATTAGGGTGCTTTTTTTGAAACGACTATTTTTTTTTTTTTGCAACTCCCCATTGAAAATCTTGTAGACGTCGAAAAGGGAAAAGGGTTGAAACCACAGCCAAACTACCAATGGCACTTTTGAAGAACACTAAATTCTCTGTCGAATGAGTCTAGGATAAGAACAATCCATTGAAATGCGGCTGAGTTTTGCGCGGCGAAAGAAAAAGTCGTAATGTTTACATGCTTTTAGCATGCGAAAACTTGAAAAGAAAAGCGCGAGTGTTGGAACTGGAATGAAGAGCTAAAAATTGGACAGGATTCCCTTTTCGACGTCTACAACAATAGATTTTCAATGGGGAGTTGCAAAAAAAAAATGGTCGTTTCAAAAAAAGCACCTCGAAAGCACCCTAATCTATATACTATCTTACTATTTATATATAAATGTGATATTACTATTTTCAATAAAAATGTTGTGAGAAATTAATTTTATTTTTTCGGCATAGGCATTGAAAAGTCACTTTTTGACGCCTGTTTTCGATCCACAAAGTGTCACTTTATACGGTTGGTTTCAGAACTGCCCTATAAAGTCTTTATACGGCAGTCTGGATGCGCAGTTCGAAGTGCGCATTCCAAAGCTGCCATATAAAGTCTTTATACGGCAGTTTCGATGCGCGGTTCGAAGTGCGCGACAGATCGCACCATAACCTGACTCTTCGTCTAGTGAATCTCAACAGGCGTCAAAGTGACTTTTCATGCCTATTTCGAAAAAAATACAGTATGGGGCGCACCCGTAAACCGTTTTTGACTCGAATAATGATTTCAGAACTCGCTTACGGCTCGCCTTCGGCTCGCCTTTAGCTCGTCCTGAAATCATTATTCTCGCCGAAAAACACTTGGTTTACGGGCATGCCACATAATATACTATTTTGATTTTACAATTTCAATGAACGTATTTGCAAGTCCCAATGCACTCGCATTACGTGCCCGCATCATGCCCGCACGGATGCGACAGGCACGTCGTGCGAGGCATATGTACATCAATTGATGACTCAGTTGCGTGGTGATCTGCGCGCACGTCGTGCGGATAGACCCGCACGCGTGGGTGCGTATTGCGTCGCATATGCCACGCATATTGTTATCTGGGTGCTTTTTGTGGTTTTTTCTTCAATTTTCTGTGCCCAGACAATGTTAAACTGTGAATTTCTTTATCAGATTGATTTTTTCGATAGTTTTACATAAATTTTAGGTATGAAATTCAAAGAATTTCGAGTTTCAAGGGCAGCAAATGGACGAATCATTTTTAGGTTAGGTATATGCTGTTTGACAGGTGATAGCGTTTCACAATTGGTCATCTAGCTGTTTCACTACTGGTTCCCCACTTATTTGGCTGTTTCACTTCTGTTCCGAAAATCTCGAGTCTTTGAAATTCTTTTAAAAATTCATTATGAGCTAATATAGACCTAATATATGGTTAGTTTACAGCCCCAAAACTTGACTGTGAGCCCAGAATAAAAATTTCTCCAGAACTTTCAAATTTATTATTTTTATTGCCGTTAATAATCGAGACACAGCGGTGGGCGTTTCACTATTGGTGCGCTTACCTTATCTGAGCACATTATATAAGCTAAATGAGCATTTAAAAGTAAAAGTAATGTGACTTTTTAGGAACGACACTTCTTCAAATTAGGCAAAAAAATTACGGCAGTTTTTGCATGTCATCGAGTTTGATGTTACGTAGTGCTGACATGTGGGTTATGCAATTATTGAATAATTGAATTTTTGCCTAATTTGATCATTTGTTATGTTGAATAAAATAATTAGTAGATTTCGATACGAGCGCGAAATGTGAGGCGTTTATAGGTGTGTCCGATGTTTTCAGGACGAACCGTAGTCGAGGCGCAGCCGAGACGAAGGTGAGTGCTGAAGACATCGGACAACCCTAAACGCCTCACTTCGCGGGAGTATCGAACGCTATTTTTTATAACAAATGCATGAAAAAAGTTGCTTGTGGGGCTCTGTTGTCAATGTAAACAACCATACCAAAAACATCGAATCGATTCAGCAGTATGCACGGAGTATCGCGTCGACAGGGATGAATGATTATAAAATGCTCTTGTTCGCACGCCGTGCGTAACAAGAATCATGTTGTGCACGCTCGATGTGCGCAAAACGCAGTGCGCACGTTTGGCATGCAATATTGTTTCATGTTGGCATCGCCTACTCAAACGTCAGAAAAGTGCCACAATATAACCGCTCCAGAGCCCCAAACAAGCAACTTTTTCATGCATGCGTTATAAAAAATAATAATAATAATAAAGCACACGATTCTCATGGGAGACCCCATTTGTGATTCTTTTATTTTTCACTGAAAAGAAGATGAATCTCACTGAATAATCGAGAATATGAATTTTTGGCCCACGATTAACCATGAAAGAAAATTTAGTGTGAAATATAGTGAATATATAAGCATGTTTTTGAATCATTTGAAAATTCCTTCTCGAATAGGGAGACTAGGGGAACAAAATAAAAATCTGGAAAAATTAGGGAATTTTTTTAAAATTATTTGGAGCTGATTTGGGGGGATCCAACATGATTTTTTTTTTACCCCTTCTCAGGACCACCCTATATGGAGCGTTTCACGTCAAACCGACCACCCCAATCTTGTGAGTTACTTTGATGAAATCAAAACAATAACAGCATATCAATCGACGATATTTTTGCATGGTCTTGATCGGAAATTGTATAGTCATTATTGTTGAACACACAGGCATACGATGGATAGTTTTTATGGGTTATAATTGGTGACAATCTCAGTACTGTGAAACGCAGAGAGGAAATTCGAAGACCTAGAATATTTGAATCGTATTTCCGTGAGTTCGATAATTCTATTTGAAGGCTTCATTGCATCATATACACGACAATATATGGGCATATACAATCATACATGATCATATATGATCATAGTTTGTCATGTATAGTTCAGATTGGGCAATTATTAGTATGCTCACCCTGGTAGAAAATTGACCAGATTTTCTGGCCATTCGTCATCTTATGGTCAGACAATCTGGGCAGAATCTGCCCAGATATTCAGGGGTATCTGGTCAGAATCTGACCAGAATCTGGTGAACCATAATATATCACGTACTTTTGAGGTTATATGTAACTGTAACTGTTAACTCGTGGCAGGTCAATTTTCAGGAAAATAAAAATAAATGATTAAATCTAGTGATAAATTCTTTCACCATATGGCATTCAAGTTGCAGTTAATTATGAGTGTTACCGATGTCGTCGCCGGGAGTTGTCTTTGTACAACATACGCTTTCGTTATTGACCGCATCTTAGTTTGCGTTCTCCAGGTCGACCGCGACGTAGTTTTCGTTTTCTAGGTTCACCGCACCGTAGTTCTCGTTCTCCAGGTCCACCACTACGTAGTTTTCATCCTCTAGGTCGGCTGCATCGTAGTTCTCGTCCTCCAGGTCGACCGCTACGTAGTTTTCATGCTCTAGGTCCACCGCACCGTAGTTTCCGTTTTCTAGGTTCACCGCACCATAGCTTTCGTCCTCCAGGTCTACCGCTACGTAGTTTTCATGCTCTAGATCCGCTACACCGTAGTTTTCGTCTTCTAGGTTCACCGCACCGTAGTTTCCGTATTCTAGGTCCACCGCACCGTAGTTTTCGTCCTCCAGGTCCACCGCTACGTAGTTTCCGTTCTCTAGCCCGACCGCTACGTAGTTCTCGTCCTATAGGTCGACCGCACCGTAGTTTCCGTCCTCCAGGTCGACCGATTGTAAGTAATTATTGGTAAACAATTGATGTTGTACCCACGACGTTGATAATTCATGCATCATTGTTCAGTAAGTTATTAACTACGTAGCGGTGGACCTAGAAGACGGAAACTACGGTGCGGTGGACCTAGAGCATGAAAACTACGTAGCGGTGGACCTGGAGGATGGAAACTACGTAGCGGTCGACCTGGAGGACGAAAACTACGATGCGGTGGTCCTGGTTACAGATAACGAAAGCGTATGTTGTGTGAAGACAACTCCCGGCGACGATGTCGTTAACACTCATAATTGTTGTTATTTTTCATTCGAAGCTGTCGAATTTTTCTTCATAATAGTGAAAGCTTTATTATTTTTGATATAATTTAAAAATTAATTACGATTTTTGATATTATTTGAAGATAACAAATTATTTTCCACAAAAAATATTCTCACCTTGATGTTATTAAACTTTTTAATTACCTACATTTCTAACATAACCTCGAATTACACCTTCGATTCGTTCACCAGATCCTTCAACAGAATCTTCCCAGATACATATGTCATTCTGGTCAGAAACTGTCGTCGAATTGATGAGGTATCTGACCAGAATCTGACAACTCACCAGAAAACTCAACAGATTCTGGTCATATTCTGCTCAATTTTCTACCAGGGCAATAGGGTATCGTTTATTCAGACCGAACTACCATCCGCCACGTGGTCTCACGTCCCAACGAAGGAAAATCCAGCGGACTTGGCGACTCGGGGCTCAGAGCCGTCAGAGTTGGCGCAAAATAAGAACTGGTGGCACGGTCTCCATTGGCTCTCTGAAACACCGGAGCAATGGCCACAACTAGCAGCGAGTCAACAAACCTTTCACGTAAAGACCCGGCCGGACGAACCAGCGATCCTTACGCAATTTTCGAGCTTGACTCGCCTTATACGTGTGGTAGCTTTCTGTAGGCGCCCTCTGCTTAACCTCCGCAGGCGCCGGGACGGTTTCGAACCACTTCCATCCTTTCTCTCGTCCAGCGAGCTGACAGAGTCGCGTTTAGCAGTCATTCGTTTGTCTCAGGCAGCTAGCTTTGCTCCAGAAATCGGGATGTTGAAATCGGGAAAGGGTTTGCCAAAGAGTAGTGGACTTAAAAAATTAAATCCGTCGCTGGACAAGGACGATATTCTACGTGTGGGAGGCCGTCTTTCACATGCTAGTCTCCCTTTCGATTCTAAACATTCCCCAATCTTATCACAGCACTCCGCCCTCAGCGCGTTGTTCGTGCGGTTCGCTCATCGCCTCCGCTTGCACGGGGGACCAACTCTGACGACTAGCGTCTTGATGCAACAGGTTTGGCTTTTGGGAAGGAAAAGATTGGTCAAATCGGCGATTCGGCAGTGTGTGACCCGTCAACGGGTTAAGCCACAATCTGCTCACCAACTGATGGGCGACCTGCCTGCTGACCGGGTACAATCGGGACGACGGCCTTTTTCGGTAGCCGGCCTCGATTACGCGGGCCCTGTCCAGGTCCGTACCACGAAGGGTCGCAGGCACAAGTCCTACAAGGGTTATACAGCGATCTTCGTTTGTTTCTCTACGCGAGCCATCCATCTTGAACTAGCCAGTGATCTAACTTCGGCATCGTTCCTTTGTGCGTATCGTCGATTTGTAGGTAGGCGTGGTGTCTGTCAGCGACTGTACAGTGGCAACGCTACTAACTTTCATGGCGCAGATAATGAGCTCAAGGCTATGTTCCATCGAGCCTCCGAATTCTATCAAGGGGTTGCTGCTCTCCTCGCGAACGATGGCACCGATTGGAGTTTTATACCCCCGAGTGCTCCACATTACGGCGGGTTATGGGAGGCAGGAGTCAAGTCGGTCAAACACCACTTGAAACGCGTAATGGGCGAGCACACTCTCATTTTCGAGGAGTTGTCAACGGTTCTTGTCGAAATCGAGGCATGTCTCAATTCGCGGCCACTGGGTGCGCTAAGTTCCGATCCTGATGATCTTCATGCGTTGACGCTTTTCCACTTCCTAGGGGGAAGCGCGTCAGCCCTCCTTCCTGAGGACGACCTCTCGGAGGAACCTCAGAATCGCTTAAATCGGTTTCAGTTACTGCAGCGCATTCGAAATCAGTTTTGGAAACGTTGGTCCTCTGAATATCTACTCCACTTGCAAGAACGAGAAAAATGGAGGGAAACTCAAGAGAATTTTTGCATAGGAAGACTTGTCTTGGTCCAGGATGACCGTTATCTCTCGTCGAAGTGGCCTCTAGGTAGGATAGTCGAACTCCACCCGGGTCCAGATAGCCTTGTTAGGGTGGTCACAGTAAAAACAGCAACTACAACTCTTCGGCGGCATATCGCTCGTCTATGCCCACTACACCTCGAGGACGGTGACAAGGTTGCGTAGGGTTAAACCGAAGGCATTAGGATTCGTCCGTCGGACGAAGGCGGGCGGGATGTTCGCGCTCGAATCTCGCGGGCCGCTCGGTCCCTGCGATGTTGACGGTTCTCGGCCGCGTGATGGCGTTAGCTGGGCGAAAGCCTGGGCCTGTAGGGTGCGCGCGCCACGCTCTTAGCGTACGTTGCTGAGTGTGGGGGTATAGCATGAGTTAGTTAGGATCGAGCGCTCGAGTAGGTAGGACGTGTTGCGAAGCCTTTTCATTCTACCCGTGCCTTGATATTATCATTAGCTTTTCCGCGTTAGTTCGTGTGCGTCACTAGTTTGTTCTGTTTTGCGTAGTTTAATTGAGCGTATATATAAGTTTGGTTTATGGGAACGCGGTTTATCCTCCGGTGATCCGAGGTGCCTGTTCCCGGGGCGAGCGTCAACGCGGCGACATATCTGTCGCCCAAGCACTTCAGCGTTGGTCCCCCGAGACGTCGGGACCGCTGTTTGCAAGGCCGTGGGCCATCTGGGACGCTCCCCGTTACCCCGCTTCCACGTGAGCGTCGGAAGTTGCGGCGTTAATTATTTGTATCACTGTACTACTTGGTAAGCTAGTTTTATATTATTGAATGATCATTCAACTTTAGTTTATAAGGAACGCATCAGTTAATTTCTTTTTTGCCTTTTCTCAGTGTGTTTTGTGTTCGCATTAGCGACTTTATTCTCTTGTATCGTGATCTGCTTGTTTTAATAAACCTTTGACTTGCTTCGGCTTTTCCCTCTAAACCGTGAGGGTTTTTACGCGGAAGCAAGCATCTTTGTTTCTCTCGCGTAATTGTTGTTTGTATTCATTTACCCTCTCACTCACTCTTCCCTTCCCGATTAGTTTTAGAAAAGAACTCTTAGTAAGATAATAAACAAGATAGATAGATAGATGTCTTTATTTTTTCCATAACAATATTGGAAAATCCTACCTTGCATTTACAATGCAGTATGCAAGGTAGGCGGAGAAAGGAAACTTAACCTAGCTTAGAACTAGGTTGAGAGAGAGAGAGAGAGGGTACATAGGTATAGAGTATAAGCAGACAGGTTGTATATGGGGTATTCCAGGAATTTTCGAACGGTCCCGAACCCTCACCCTCTCCGATTTCGAAATGATTTCGTCTGATCGTAGCCCTAGATCTTTGGAAAGTTTGTGAATTTTTTCAGATTTTTGCGAACATCCGTTCGGTAGTTGCGAATTTTACGAAATTGTTCATTTCGACAATCTTGTGTTTTTCAGTCAATTTTAGTTCGATAACGAACAATCGTACGAAAAATCTAACGGCATATAATGTGACGGGATTCGATCGTACTTCAAAGCGGTAATAATCATTGATTTTTCGGAAGCCTGGAACTATCGATTTTTTCAATAATAAAGCTTACATTTTGATTTTCGAGAAAAGTCCATCTTTTGTTTTCCTGAAATTTTTACACAAAATTCTGCATAGAAAACGTCAACTTTTGATACCTGGTTCACGATGGGCCGAGCATGGGTTTTGAAGTTACAGCGATTTCAATATCTTGGAACGTCCAATATAATGAGGTCTGAATTCAAAAACTTTGGAAAGTGCTTCCATTTTCGTTTTTAAGGGTTTTCGGCTATCGGGAGCTCAAATCTGAAGTCATTTTTGAGATGCGAGGCCGGGGTTTCGAGGAAATAGTAAAATTTTCCTTTTTTTGCGACTCTCGAAAACGGCTATCGATAAGTGGATGGAAAGTGACTTAACCATCGTATAGAGCGGAAAGTTTGTCATCGAATGATGTCCTCATATGGAAAACTAATTTAGTTTGACAAATCAAGAGAAAATTTCATCGGTTTACCAAAATTCCCTAGACACTGTCGGTGAAGGCGAGCAGTGCGTCGTAGCAGACAGTCGCATAATTCAATGACAACAAAAAAAAAAAGGAAAATTTTGCTGTTTCCTCGAAACCCCGGCCTCGCAGCTCAAAAATGACTTCAGATTTGAGCTCCTGAGAGCCGAAAACCCTTAAAACCGAAAATGCAAGCACTTTCCAAAGTTTTTGAATTCAGACCTCATTATATTGGACGTTCCAAGATATTGAAATCGCTGTAACTTCAAAACCCATGCTCGGCCCATCGTGAACCAGGTATCAAAAGTTGACGTTTTCTATGCAGAATTTTGTGTAAAAATTTCAGAAAAACAAAAGATGGACTTTTCTCGAAAATCAAAATATAAGCTTTATTATTGAAAAAATCGATAGTTCCAGGCTTCCGAAAAATCAATGATTATTACCGCTTTGAAGTACGATCGAATCCCGTCACATTATATGCCGATAGATTTTTCGTACGATTGTTCGTTATCGAACTAAAATTGACTGAAAAACACAAGATTGTCGAAATGAACAATTTCGTAAAATTCGCAACTACCGAACGGATGTTCGCAAAAATCTGAAAAAATTCACAAACTTTCCAAAGATCTAGGGCTACGATCAGACGAAATCATTCCGAAATCGGAGGGGGTGAGGGTTCGGGACCGTTCGAAAATTCCTGGAATACCCCATATATAGGTATATAAATATACCTACATATATTGTAACGTTCCGGGATGTTGAGAACCTTTTGGTTATATCAACAGACCGGTGCTACGGGTTCGAGAGTTATTTAATATTGCTATAATTTAAATACTAGATTAATTTTGGACTCCTCAGTACTGGTAGGTAGGGAAAAGGATGGTAATGCCATACAAAAAGCCACCTAACTCAGATTTTTATTTATTATATGATATTCTACGCTAATCAACGGACTCAGGCGTCTTGGTGACCTCCAAAGCCGTGTATCTTCCAAACCGAAGGTTTAGGCTACCTCCATAGAACCAGGTTGACAATCCAAGCCTATGGTCCCTGCTATTGCGATTTTAATTCTATCTGCAGATCCAGGATGCTTTATCCAAGACTGCATGTCAGACTCGGAATCACAACACTTGGCCCTCGAGCGCGAGTCGGTTAGACTGATGTTGTACGCACTTGTGACGATTTTCAAAGCTGCTATCTTTGGCTTGTTTTGGCTTTAAATCAAACGGAATTAAATAAGAAAATGTCAGGCAAATGTTCTAATAGTAGATTTGTTTACTATGAATAACCAAGTATATTTTAACAGTTAAATAATACTATAAAACAAAATCTTAAATTAACTTCCTATAATCTGATTAAACCGAGAGTTTGATATCAATGCTATTTTTAGTCAATGAGCTGTAATTAAATCTGCTGTGCTATAATATAATAGAATAGACTTTTAAATGTAATTTGATCTGAATTGCTTTATGCTTTAATTTGATATATCGATATATTGAGTGAAGCTAAGTTATTACCCAGTCAAGACGACCGGTATAATATAGAATGAGTCGCTAGGGTGCTATACCACTAATGCGCTAAGTTAGATTTTAAGAGTCGTGCCGGTGCTATGCCTGGTCACGCTCGGAGTATGGTATGTTGTGAGTGCACCGGTTAGATTGATTGATTGATTGATTGGTTATTTATTTATGCCTTGGTAACCCTTGAGGCAAATTTACGAAACACAGTAAGTAAGTAAGATAAAGAAATACAGGATGAGTAAGGTTAGTCCAAGAGCCAGAGACAAAAAAGAGGGTTCATAATGCAATCTTAAACACCAACGATTTTTTTGTCGGAAGATGTTCGGGGGTGTCCCCTGAGTGTAAACCCAAGTTGGAGGGACGGGAGGGGGGGGGGGGGGGGGGAGTTTCAACCGCCATCTTGGAAAACACGTCTTATTGAATATCTCGTGAACCGTGCATCGCACGATGAAAACAATACAGACCTTTTTTGTAGACTATAAAATTTTCTACAACTTTATCCGAAACTTTTTTCTGTATATTGCATGGTTTTTGATTTATAGTCTGCCAAACTTTTCTCAACTTGGTTATTGCCGAATATATGGTCAACGGTCGATCAAACACTAAAAATGGTGGTAATCAAATTTGTAGAATATACAATTTCCAATAAACTTTGCTTGAAACTTTTTTCCGTAAGACTTATACTTTGAAAGCTATAGCGCGGTAAACGTTGCGTCGCGTGAATGATCGGAGTACACGAAGAAAATTGTATAACACGTAAGACGCCAACAAGTGTTCAGAAATAGTATATTGTGCAACGAGTGGGCAAAAATGACGATTCTGAGTGAGTGTGAAGTTATCTGCACGAGCCGAAGGCGAGTGCGGATATCACACTCACCTCAAATCGTCATTGCCCACGAGTTCCACATACTATTTTTCCCAACAAAAATGTGGAATTAGGCGATTTTGTCGCCTGCTAAAAATAAACAAAACACGCTATTTCTCAATGAATGACGTGCAAGTTGGGAAACGGCGAACCATTTCTTCACTAGCGGGCGAAAACAGTTTTTCGTTACTCATGCTCAATTTGCAGCCTTTTCCGGTCCGATTTGGCTCCGATAGATGGCACCTTCTCGTATTAGCGACGAGGCGACTAGGGCCTAGACCATACCCCGGCCTCGTCGGGCTCCGGCGGAGCCAGCGGCTCTAAGTGACAATTAGTGCGACCCGTAATCCCCTCGGTCTACCTGAAAACGGTCACTCGTCCTTACCTGGAAGTGTGATGGTAGGGGCAGCGTTCAGGAGAAATAAAAGGAACTAAGGGGTGTGCGGTCTATTTGGGACGGCAACAACTGCAAACCTGCATATTCCCACTCATACCTACCAAAATCCAAGAAATGGCTTTAAAAGGATTAGTGCCGGTGAACGGGTTAAGTGGATTTACAGCTTAGGCTCTTTTGACTAATTAGTGTGCCGGGGTATGGCCTAGACCCTAGTTTCAAGTAAAAAAAAAAAAAAAAAAAAATTTTGAATAAAATAAAATAAAATAAATTCAGATACGATTTTTCTTTTTTTTTTTTCAACTCGCGTTGCAACCATCTTCTCATGGTGAGTTCTGGGTAATTTCACAACGAAATTACAGTCCGATCTCTCTATAAGCCCTCCCAAGCCGCCAAGGGGAAGAGTTTTTCCACGAAATGAGGTACCCCCACTTTGCCTTCTTCGCTAGTCGCACCAATTGTTTTCCGTCTCTCTCTTTCTGGGGAAGCGGGTTTATTGGGAGAGCATTTATTGAGAGATCGGACTGTATCTAAGAGCTGCAGAATATTCATATCTGGAGAATTTTTTCTACTGAATTTTCAGAAATCCGCTCCAAACGAAGACTGGACCAGCAAGATCTTAACGCACGACATTGGCCCTGCGCGAGGTTTTTTTCTAATCTTAATGTCACATTTTTCTCGCCCGAACACCATCGGAAAAAGAAAAAAAGGGTTTCGCACTCCACCTTAATCCGCACTCACTCAGAATCGTCATTTTTTCCCACTCGTTGCACAATATACTATTTCTGAACACTTGTTGCCGTTTTACGTGTTATACAATTTGCTTCGTGTACTCCGATCATTCACGCGACGCAACATTTACCGCGCTATAGCCTTCAAAGTATAAGTGTTACGGAAAAAAGTTTCAAACAAAGTTTATTGGAAATTGTATATTCTACAAATTTGATTACCACCATTTTTAGTGTTTGATCGACCGTTGACCAGAGTTGTAAATAATGCATTAAATTTTTTAATGCATTGACATTTTCATTAACCATTAAATTTAATTTTTTAATGGAAAATATTTCCATTAACCATTAAATTTAATTTTTTAATGGAAAATATTTCCATTAACCATTAAATTCAATTTTTTAATGGAAAATATTTCCATTAACCATTAAATTTAATTTTTTTAATGGAAAATATTTCCATTAACCATTAAATTTAATTTTTTAATGGAAAATATTTCCATTAACCATTAAATTTAATTTTTTTAATGGAAAATATTTCCATTAACCATTAAATTTAATTTTTTAATGGAAAATATTTCCATTAACCATTAAATTTAATTTTTTTAATGGAAAATATTTCCATTAACCATTAAATTTAATTTTTTAATGGAAAATATTTCCATTAACCATTGAATTTATTTTTCTAATGGAAACTTTTTCCATCAACCATTAAATTTAATTGTTCAATGGAAAACATTTCCATTAAAAAATTGAATTTCATCATTTGATGAGAAAAATTTTCATCAATTTTTGAATATTTTTTTCTATTCGGAAAAATTCTCATCAACTGCTGGAATTTTCTGAAATTACTTTGGATCACTTTTAATTTTTAAATAGACTTGGCGGGAAAGTAGAAAGCCATTCGCTGTGTGCATGACCGTGAGCGGCTCAGGGTTGTAAAATTTTTAATGGAAAATATTTTCATTAACTCATTCCCCCACGGAAAAAATATATATACCGAGATATATCTGCAGATATATCCCGAAATATATGCCGAGATATATACAGGGTGTTACAACTAACTATGTCACCCCGACGGGTGGTGATAGGGGGGACCTTAACTAACATTTTCGATGTAGGAACCCATGTCCGGAAAGTTGACGTTACCTTGATATGAGGGATTCAAAGTTTTCAGCGAACGCCTGCAACGCTTGCTCACAGGCGCAGCGAAATCGTCAAGGATTTAGAAATAATCCAAGTCTACTTCAACTATTTATTAACAACATAATGAATCTAACGCAGTGTTCCAAATATCACAGAAAATAAGTATTTTCGTCGTTAAGGGGAGACTCCGCAGGTTTTGTTGAAAAAACCACGTTTCTGCTATTGATATCACGAAAAAACATCTAATCGAAACTTCCTGACAGCAATTTTTCGATTTATAATATTATGTGTCTTGAAAAAAAATGTCAACCTCCTGCGATGAAAGTGTATGCGCAGAGAACCTTTCGCATTTTCTTCGCAGTCGCTTCGCTGCAAAAGGTTTCCTGCGCATACATTTTCATCGCAGGAGGTTGACATTTTTTTTTTTCAAGACACATAATATTATAATCAAAAAATTGCTGTCAGGAATTTTCGATTGGACGTTTTTCCGTGATTTCAAGAGCAGAAACGTGGTTTTTTCAACAAAACCTGCGGAGTCCCCACTTAACGATGAAAATACTTATTTTCTGTGATATTTGGAACACTACGTTAGATTCATTATGTTGTTAATAAATAGTTGAATTAGACTTGGATTATTTCTAAATCCTCGACGATTTCGCCGCGCCTATGAGCAAGCGTTGCAGGCGTTCGCTGAAAACTTTGAATCCCTCATATCAAGGTAACGTCAACTTTCCGGACATGGGTTCCTATATCGAAAATGTTAGTTAAGGTCCCCCCTATCACCACCCGTTGGGGTGACATAGTTAGTTGTAACACCCTGTATATCATATATGCATAATATATCCGACATATACAAATTTTTGCCCCTTCATACTGTCAGTGTACCAGTTATGGAACTCCTTACGATTAAAAAGCCCTCCAGAATGCGTTTCAACAGGTTTCTTTTGTTAATTTATGAAATTTAATTTTTCTAATGCCTGAAGCTATATCTTGCCTTTGATTTGTACGCGTTTCTACTCTCACGGAATCAAAAAATTAATTAATATTGAATTAAATGCAACATCTGTCTAATGGCCTAGTTATGGAACCCCAAAAGTCCATTTGTCCCCTTTTTGGAACCCACAAATGTACTAGTTTTGGAACGGAGGGATTGAATTCAGGTTACTGATTACCCCGAGCTTAGAAATTGATATAATCATGAACTAATACTTTATTTAAATTATACAATCTGTTTTCAACAACCACGATACTCTGAAATAATTCATCAAATTAATTACTCTTCTATCTTTCGCTTTTTTGGTGTTGATTATGCGAGAGGTAAGTTTATTGACGGATGGGGGTTCGCTAACTGGTACAAGGCGATGTCGAGGTGTTCCAGTAATGGAACCGCTATTTTTTAAACGAAATTGATTGTAAATATGATTTTTTACGATTGAATCAGGAACCTTACAATTATTATTATACAGTTAATTACTCTTCTATCTTTCGCTTTTTTGGTGTTGTTTATGCGAGATGTAAGTTTATTGACGGTTGGGGGTTCGCTAACTGGTACAAGGCGATGTTGAGGTGTTCTAGTAATGGAACCGCTATTTTTTTAAACGAAATTGATTGTAATTATGATTTTTTACGATTGAATCAGGAACCTTGATCAATTAAGTATAGCCACAAACACTTTTTGAGGCATCAGATACTCACATTTTGTGAAAATAGTCCCTTCGATCATAGACACCGACTGACTGTACGATTTAACCTAATGATTGATGACAGCCATGCAACAGCAATGGCTCACCCGCCCCTTTCAACGATTTGTTTTTAAAAGGTCCTCACTTACTCACCCCGACCAAACCTAACTCTGGGGATACAGAAAACAGCAGACTACCATCGCAGCTAAATTCTTTATTATACCAATACGTTTAGAATTTTATTTCTCGATAACTAGACCAAAGTGTTCCAAAACCCGTACAGGTTCCATAACCAGGACACTGACGGTATATCCACTGGATACATCCTTGGTATATATGTCCGCATATATCCTAACATATATCCTAACATATATCCTAATATATATCCAAACATATATGCGACATATATGCGACATATATGCGACATATATGCGACATTAGGGTGGTCGTTGAAAAAAAAAAAATTATTTTGGATGGCCTTCAATCGGTTCTAAACGTGAAAAAAATAGTTCTCCAATTTTTTCAGATTTTTAATTCGACTCCCTATGGACGCTATTTTCACATGAACTTTTTTTAATTCGTAAAAATCCTAATTTGAGATGGGTCTAATTTAAATCAGCGAGATTACATCGGATACGTCTTGTGATTGTATATTACACACAGCTCGAGTAAAAAAATTGAAATTATTATTTTACACATTTTAATACATTGATTAATTTATTTATTTTTAATTTTTTACTTTTTATCTTTTTTTTTTTTAATTTTTTTTTTTTTTTAATTCTCGCGTAAAAAAATTAAAACTCAAATGATATTGCTCAAATTGATATTGTTTAATTCAAATATAGGCTTCTTAGCGCCAAGCTTGAATATAGTCAGTGACTGTCTGTTTGAGCAATATCATTTGAGTTTTAATTTTTTTACGCGAGAATTAAAAAAAAAATTAACAAAAAAAAAAGATAAAAAGTAAAAAATTAAAAATAAATAAATTAATCAATATATTAAAATGTGTAAAATAATAATTTCAATTTTTTTTACTCAAGCTGTGTGTAATATACAATCACAAGACGTATCCGATGTAATCTCGCTGATTTAAATTAGACCCATCTCAAATTAGGATTTTTACGAATTAAAAAAAGTTCATGTGAAAATAGCGTCCATAGGGAGTCGAATTAAAAATCTGAAAAAATTGGAGAACTATTTTTTTCACGTTTAGAACCGATTGAAGGCCATCCAAAATAATTTTTTTTTTTTTCAACGACCACCCTAATGTCGCATATATGTCGCATATATGTTGCATATATGTTTGGATATATATTAGGATATATGTTAGGATATATGTTAGGATATATGCGGACATATATACCAAGGATGTATCCAGTGGATATATGAAGGGGCAAAAATTTGTATATGTCGGATATATTATGCATATATGATATATATATCTCGGCATATATTTCGGGATATATCTGCAGATATATCTCGGTATATATATTTTTTCCGTGGGGGAATGAGTTAATGAAAATATTTTCCATTAAAAATTTTACAACCCTGAGCCGCTCACGGTCATGCACACAGCGAATGGCTTTCTACTTTCCCGCCAAGTCTATTTAAAAATTAAAAGTGATCCAAAGTAATTTCAGAAAATTCCAGCAGTTGATGAGAATTTTTCCGAATAGAAAAAAATATTCAAAAATTGATGAAAATTTTTCTCATCAAATGATGAAATTCAATTTTTTAATGGAAATGTTTTCCATTGAACAATTAAATTTAATGGTTGATGGAAAAAGTTTCCATTAGAAAAATAAATTCAATGGTTAATGGAAATATTTTCCATTAAAAAATTAAATTTAATGGTTAATGGAAATATTTTCCATTAAAAAAATTAAATTTAATGGTTAATGGAAATATTTTCCATTAAAAAATTAAATTTAATGGTTAATGGAAATATTTTCCATTAAAAAAATTAAATTTAATGGTTAATGGAAATATTTTCCATTAAAAAATTAAATTTAATGGTTAATGGAAATATTTTTCATTAAAAAAATTAAATTTAATGGTTAATGGAAATATTTTCCATTAAAAAATTGAATTTAATGGTTAATGGAAATATTTTCCATTAAAAAATTAAATATAATGGTTAATGGAAATATTTTCCATTAAAACATTAAATTCAATGAGTTAATGGAAATATTTTCCATTAAAAATTTTACAACCCTGCCGTTGACCATATATTCGGCAATAACCAAGTTGGGAAAAGTTTGGCAGACTATAAATCAAAAACCATGCAATATACAGAAAAAAGTTTCGGATAAAAGTTGTAGAAAATTTTATAGTCTACAAAAAAGGTCTGTATTGTTTTCATCGTGCGATGCACGGTTCACGAGATATTCAATAAAACGTGTTTTCCAAGATGACGGCTGAAGGCCCCCCCCCCAAGGAATAAGCACTATTCACGCGTAGACACTGGAAATAAATTCAGTACTGTGAGGGGTTTTTATCAGCCTCACAGTAGTTGTCAGGATAAGGAATACGGGGGAGGGAATTTCGGTTCTAAACTTTGACTACATAACCCTGGACTGCTAATGCCCCCCACTATTCCCATAAGCCGTATGCGAAGCCGATGTTTCCAACATCTACCCCACTCCTTGGACTTCTCGGCAGTCAATTCCGCGGGAAATTTGAATGAGTACTTAGTATTTTGGATGAACACAGGACAAAATAAGAATAGTTTACTGAATAATATCATTGATCAATGCCGGAATAGTAAACATTTTGTGAGTTACGAAAATCTAGGAAACGTTTACATAAGTTCTTAATATTATATGCAGGAATATAGAAGGGTAATAAATTGGTTTCAATGTAATTTTTACGAATTGTTTATTGGCCCGTGCAGATAACTTTTTTTTTTTTTTTAAATTCTCGTTTCTCGGTATTCTGAAATCAGTATCCGGATAAAAATATACCCGGCAAAAACATTATAAATGTCGAAAGTTACCGCCAAGTACAAAAATGGTTTCACCAGCCAAAACTCAGAAGCATCATACTCTTTACCAGATACAGATTACAAACGTCATTTCTTTACACAAAATAATACAAAAACCTTGTACGTGAAATCAGGCAACATTAAAGCCAAGCACTCCATTAAATAATTTTTCGATATAGTATGCGTAAAATTTCATTTTACGCACACTGTGTCGAAAAATATCGTATGAAACTCGTGCGTAAAATTTTTACGCACTTGTTGCATAATATACTATTGATACTTCGAATTATATTTTCTGAATGCTAGTCAATGGAAATCAATGGAAAACCAATAGAAAATCATTCGTTACCTTCGACATAATAGCATATTGGCGACGGGAAATATTGCTTAAGGCAGTATCTCGTATGATGATACAAACTTGGCGGGCATAGATTGTTCTGAAAATTATCAATTGCACTCTTTTTTTGATTCATTTATTTCAGTCACTCTGCGACGATCACACCCACAAAACTGTTGAGAGCTTGATGAAAGACTATTTGAACATCGTTTGCATTGATAATATCCATCATTGTAAAATGAAACTAAGAAATAATAGTAATTTGTATGAGAAGGACGCGAAAGGACCTCGTCTGCGGATCATACAGCACTTTCACACTCGTCATAAAGGTTCTCTCTCTGCCTGTGTACTCCATCCTATTGTTTTTTTTTTTTTTTTTCTCAGATTTAGAAATGAGAAAACTTTTACAACGCACTAGTGCTTGGAAAGCTTAATGAAGAGCGTGTTTTTGACAAAAGGTAGTGCAGAAATGAATGTTAGAAACGAGTGAACAATTCGTTAAAATTAATGTTGAGTTAAATATACCTATAGCGTGTTCATAGCGAGAACTAATAAGTCCATAAACGGCGGTTTTGGAAATTTGAATTTCAATTCAAGTTTTGAAAACGGGTTTGATTTCATTATGCATCTGCCATTCACCAACGTTCGCCTAAGGTTATAACGCCGGGATAAGCGACGGTACATATCCTGAACCTACCTATCATCGGTACACTATTGACTAGGGTAATGCTTATTGAACGTCTTCCTTTCCATGTGGAAATTTATTGGGGATACCAGAATATTCTGTTATATTCACAGTAAATATGCATCGAAACGCATCAGTTTTTTTCGTTAGACAATAATGAATATACTAAAGTATATTCGACATTCAAAGACACACTGATTGTTGATCGTACCTCACATTTCCGTGATTGATAATTTTCAGAACAATCTATGCCCGCCAAGTTTGTATCATCATACGAGATACTGCCTTAAGCAATATTTCCCGTCGCCAATATGCTATTATGTCGAAGGTAACGAATGATTTTCTATTGGTTTTCCATTGATTTCCATTGACTAGCATTCAGAAAATATAATTCGAAGTATCAAAATTATTTAATGGAGTGCTTGGCTTTAATGTTGCCTCATTCACGTACAAGGTTTTTGTATTATTTTGTGTAAAGAAATGACGTTTGTAATCTGTATCTGGTAAAGAGTATGATGCTTCTGAGTTTTGGCTGGTGAAACCATTTTTGTACTTGGCGGTAACTTTCGACATTTATAATGTTTTTGCCGGGTATTTCATTACTTTTTGTATATATACATTTGAAAATTTTCAAATCAAGCATATAGTGCAACAATATCTTTGAATTTACGTAAATTATGCGAGCAAAATCGTACTTTCTGTGGAACTATTGACAAGATGTTGGAGTTATGGCTTGTAGTCTATAGCATCGTGTCCGATGCCTCGTCCAACCCGAACCGGACCCGTTCATTCGTTTTTTTAAATATCGTACCTGCTAAATTTTTTTTTTCATTGTTTTTTCTCTTCAATGACATTTCACAAAAAGAAAAAAATTCACGAAAATTGGCAAATTTTGAGCTCAACTGCAAGTGGTCTCTCATTGATTTCTTTCATAAATATTTGATCAATATTAGAACCCTACAAATTATTTCGCTTCTTCTTAAATAACATAACATACCGCAATTTCACGAGAAACAATTCGTGCCAACTATGCTCTCGTGTCTGATAGTCGTCAAAGCTATTAGAAAAAATACAATTATAGTGTTCGTTCGTTGAATGCGTGAATGAGCGGGTGACGGTTCGACAGCTCAAAAAAAAGTTCAGATTCAAAACGCTTATGCATGAGTAATAAAGCTTCCTTGCTTCTTTGTTTTCTCGGGATATTTATGTTCCAATTTTCCATAGGAATTCCGGTACTAATTAAATAATTATGTATCAATAATAATAAGAAAAAAAAAACTTTGAGTTTCATTACATGAAATATTTAAAAAATTAATGATGAACCACTTGAAGTCGAGCTGAACATTCGAACCTTTGCTAGAATCTTTCCCTCCGTGAAAACGAACTTTGACGCAGGTAATGTACATGAAATGAGTCATGAAAAAAAAACACCATACTACGCACTGCGCACGTATGTGCGAAATCATCATGATTTGCAGGCGCTTAAGTATCTCATATATCTTTAGACTTTCATGCACCAAACCTGTCTTCAACGACTGCAGTTTTGCAATAATAGATTCTGAAAACACTAGTGAGATCTGCAATGCTGTGTCAATGTACTTTATGATGAATTGAACAATAAAAAAAAAAAAGGTAATGATAATAATGATGATAATGATGATGATGATGATGATAATGTTAATAATAATATTAATCATTTTGATTCGATTATTATCGGAAGATATCGTGGTCCCGAGACACATATGTATCTATGTCGACATCTTCGTGCATATATAAGATAATTATTTTTTTGTCAATTACTCCGGCATGCGTGATCGAATGTTGCTAAAAAACAATAGGGGGCGAGATTTTGGTGTTAAGAATACCCCCTCCAAATTGCAAGTTTATAGGTGCAACGGTTCGACAGATATCGGGGTCCCAAGAATCCCAAGAAGAACGTTCTGCGACGAAGAAGAACCAGGAGATTGTGTTTTTCGATCAACTTTGACAGTCAATATCTCAGGAACTACCAGGTCAATTTCGTTCAACTTTTTGGAGGAATGTTAGGTGGAGTGGGTCTTACGCCTCTACAAATTTTGTTACAAAATATTCAGTGGTTCGAAAGATATGACAGTTTTTTTACAAGAACAAAAGTTTGCTCGGGATAACGATTCGGGGCTGGCGCGCCGGCCTACGGGTACTTGGCGGCGATTCGCTGCCGCGAATTTTGATTAATAGAGCGATATGAAAAGATTTTCACTTCAGAGAAATTTGAGGTTATGAGTGAACTCACTTGAAGAAAGATACGGGTGATAAAACAATAGGCGGCTACCAATGAGCTGCTCGTATTTCATGGATTGACATTGTTTTCTGCAGCTATTCTGCAGTTATGATAACGCAAAAGTTAGTGAATAAGCACCCTGATCTGAGCGAAACAATTAAACTCAGTAGTTCTGAACTCGACCGTCGACTGTCTGTAGCGCCACATCTTGACAACACGCCTGAAGTTAGCGTTAGCAGTCCAGGGTTATATAGGCCGTGTTCCGATATTGTCTTGAAGCGCTGAAAATCCAGAGGAAGAGAGACGGAGCTTGGTGAAAATCAAGGAGTGTGACAGAGACACAAGATTACTGACAGCGCTTCAAGCTAATATCGGAACGCACCCATAGTCAAAGCGCCCTACCTATTACGAGTAAGCGAGTGTTAGCGTGAACTGATGACGTAAACGCTCTGAACTTATGACGTCATCGCTGTACCGCAGCGCTTCGAAGCGTCAAGACGAACGGCGAAAGTGACGCTCGTGCACGCTTTTAGCGAAAAAGCGAGCAAGCCGAACGCACCCATAGTCAAAGAGGCACACCATCTAATATTAGCTCTGTTCGTCTTAGCTACACTTTTACTAGATTTTACACTTTTCACTAGAAATCCACACCTCCTATTGGGCGAGCGTAAAAAGTGTAAGAAAAGTGTAGAAAGTGTAGCTAACGCGAACACAGCTATTCATACCACGGCTGGAACCGAGCGTCAAGACAGATGACGTCACAGATTGACGTTCTTGCGTTGACACGAAGAAGTTCAGATTTCCCAACTTCTCGGCGTCGACGCGCCTATAGTGTGGCTGGTTGCGTTCGGTATATGCGCTCGACCAGCTCGCGGAGCGGTGAAAGAGCGCGCAAAGTTAAAAGAGTTGAATATGAGCCACACTTTGAACCTCGCTCCAAGCATATACTGTAACGTATTCGGCCTATAGCCAAATAGCCGAACGTTTCATAGTATAGAACTTCAACACATAGAAGCAGTTCAATACGCGTTACCGTCCTCACGCATCATCGAACATCAGTTCTGACGTCACGACGAATATAAAAGGCGACCGTCTCACTACTCGGGAGCGGACTTGTGCCAGAGCGGCCTACCGACTCACAGCAAGTTAACTATTAGATTCACAAATTCACTCTTAACAGAGCTTAGCAAACCCAAAAGCGGGCATTAAAATCAATTAAATTTCAAATCATTGTCATAGCTAAAGCGGCATTTCAATTAAATCTCAAATCATTGTCATAGCTAAAGCAGCATTTCAATTAAATCTCAAATCATTGTCATAGCTAAAGCGGCATTTCAATTAAACTCAAATAAAATTTATTCGTACAAGCTAAAGCAGTTCTACAAATAAAATCAAATCAATTCAATCAAACAAACAAACCAAAGTCCGGCATTGAGCCACCACACATTAGAAATTAAGTTAGGTTAAGAAAAAGGAAAACAGATTCAAACAAATAGATTTTTCAATAAACACTTTTGTTTTATATTATTTTTGTAAATGGCTTTGAACCACAGATTCTCTACAATAAAATAAAATAGGAAATGATTGAATAATCATTGAACAATCAGGAATCTGACCTTTATCACTTATTTTCTTATAACCTTGTTTCAAACTTTATTTTTCAGCAACTTAAAATCATTCATAGCTAGATATCAGTATCGGTGAGTCTTACTGACACAGCACGGTAGCTCTATAGCATCTACCTTCGTCTGTGGAAGTTCGACATATCCCAGATCTGATTAAAGCGGTATTGGTGCGTCAAATTCAACAACAAGATAGCTCTATAGCATCTATCTCAGTTTGGGGAATTTGACATATCCCAGATCCGTAGGGTAATTAAGGGTTTTTTCAACTTTTCCCAGAGGAGCTCCAAATATCATAACCCGTGACAAAGAACTCACGCGAACTAGCATAATTTCACTAGCCTTCAGCTGGTGAAACATATGCAATAAGTTACAATACATACCACAAACGCAGATACCCAGGTAGCATTGCATGTATTGCCAGGTCCGTCAGGTCTTGTAAGCTTCCGATCGACAGTGACTACTGTCGGAATTACGCGTTATCGTTGCATGTCTCTGCACATGTACTGTAGCGACACTACCATATAGTCTATACGCAATACCCCCTTTTCGTGGTCACTGAGAGGTCGGGGCAGTTTTGATATGTGACCCTATGTTTTCGAGGGTGAGGAATCCGAATCCGTTGGTCTTTTTCACCTACTCCTGTGCAAACAATTGTTATTAACAATTTGATCTCTTTTTTTGATAAACAAATGAATTTTAGAGAAAACCGTCAGTAATATCGAAAAAATGTTCCAACAAAAGTTGTTTCTCTTGTTTTTCCGCTTAAGTTCGTTTTTCATTTTTCACAATCGATTGATTGGTTCTCGAGATATTCGCAAATAACCGACCGCTGTCGAGCGGCGTGCGCCTACGCCTGCGCCTGCGAGCGCGAGTGGAAGGCGGCGTGCGTCATTCTGTTTTCATTACCTGCTTGGATGCTGAAATAATGTATTTAATACATTTTTTTAATGATGTAGAGGGTTGGGGAAAGGTGAATGAGAATGTTGGTATATAATTTTGAAAGAATTCTCGTATTTATTTGTTAGGATTTTGACACTTATTGAGCGGAGAGCATCCACAGTGTGAAATGCAGGACACATTGTTACCTCGACATCCACATGACTTACGTGAACAGTTCTTGCAGGTGCAAGGGGGCATAAGCTCAGATATTGGAGGAATTAATTGAGTTACTAAGCTGGGTTTGAGGGATCCATCGACTTTACAAAATCCAAATAGTTCGGGGTTCAATTTTTCTCTCGCAGGGTTGAGACATTGAATTTGATTGTAAGTAACAAAAAACGAGCGTAAAGCATGAAGACGTAACGATTTGGACGTGGGTGGTAACTCTGTTATGGAGCACTTGGGTGAATGGAGGTGTGCCCAGTAACGTAATTGATCAAAAGTCATGCAAGTAGTGCCTTTTTGCCAAGCCTGTATTAAATACTCTTCTGCGCCCTTCGGTGCCTCTTCAATATCTTCGATGGATGTGCCTGTCGTTAGAATATGAATATAATGATGAGATAATGAATGAGGAAGAAAAAAATTATTAGGCTGACCCAGGATTGATATAGAGGAATGTTAGAGTTATTAACCCTTTGCTTCACCTAAGCACGCTACTCCATTGAAACTCCATTCAAACCGAGACGATTCGCGACTTACGTGAAGCAATGGGTTAAGAATAGAAATATAGAGATACCGCATGCAAAGTTAATGAGATAGTTTTCTGGGTGAGCATTCAATGTGCGTCGTTTCCCCTGCCCCACTTTGCTCGTGTAATCGGCCCCTGTCAAATGATGCATAGCTGGGAGTACTTTTAGTAAGTCAGGATTCAAGCGGGATGCAAGTATGTGGAGGGGAACTGCTCTTTTCGTTGCTCCAGATCCAACAGTTATCCAGAGCTCCTAATAGTATATTGTGCATCAAGGGAAGGAAGTGAGATTTCGCTCCCGAGCGTGTAGATAGGCGCCCGAGCCGGTCGGGGGGACTCGGCGAGCCGAAGGCTCGCCGATTTCACCCGATCGCGAGGGCGGCTATTTACACCGAGGGAGCGAAAACTTCCGACCGTGATGCACACGATATTTTTTTTCACACATGGACGGAAGGCCGATTTCCTACCCGCAGAGAGGTACGACCACGCACGATCGCAAACACGCAATTTTAGGTTGAGGGACAAGGAAGTCATGCTATTTCGCTTTTTATCATTTCTGATTTCACTTTCTTCTTTGCAACAAACAAACGAACGATCATGAACGACGCGCTTTTTTTCTGTCATTTTGTGCGTCCGATGGCGCTGTTACCGAAAACATACGAAGCGAACTGGGAGGAAAATTCATTACTCACGGCCTTCCCTCCCATGGGAGGTAAAACTCCCCTGGTTGGTAAAACTGAACTTCCTCACCTCTCAGCGGGTAAGGAAATCGGCCTTCCTGGCCATGTGGGAAAAAATAGTACAGTATATCATTAGGCCGATGAAGTATTTTCCGACGAATTTGAGTTTATAATCCGAGCCGAAGGCGAGGATTATAATGAAATTCATCAGAAAATACTTTATGGGCCGTATGGCATATACCATTTTATGTTTCTAGGCCAAAAACCGCGTTTAAACCGAGCGAAGCGAGGTTACAATCGCGATTTTTCGGGCCTGGACACATAAAGATAAATAAATGTATTGATATAAATCAAATATGAATTTGAGGGAATATAAAATACCTCTATTCCATTCTCCTCATAATAACTGTAAAAATGAAGCGCCAGGATAAAGACGTCAGTATCACACGATGAGATTACGACTTGTTTCCGACCTCTCATTATTGCATGTGCTACGTGTACCATAATTCGCACGTCTGCTTCCTCAATATCATGTGTGTCCAAACCAGTGTTGCGAGTCACTAATTACATTTGTAATGGAATTACTCATTTAATTACCCATTAATTTGGTAATGTGTAATTAAACCGAGTTTAATTACCCATTACTTTGGTAATGTGTAATTAAATCGAGTTTAATTACACTTACTTACTAAATGAAGTTTAATTACACATTACAAAAGTAATGTGTAATTAAATAAAGTTTAATTACACATTACCAAAGTAATGTGTAATTAAATGAAGTTTAATTACACATTACTTTGGTAATGGGTAATTAAATGAATTTTAATTACACATTACATTTATATATATATTGCGACGTGGATTTTTCCTGGTCCTCAGACCAGACCGGAAAGCTAGTCTGAGAACCGTCCACTCGACAATTGGCCAACTGAAAATTAATAGTAAAACAAAGATGCTGGGCGCCAGGCTTATAATCGCAAATTTCTGAAAATCTTACTAATAAAAAAAAAACAAACTACAGATACTTGAGCGCCGGCTAGCGTCAGTACCGCGGAGGGGGGTCGGGATTAATGAAGGATTAGCGTGGCGTATTAACGACTCGTTGATTTGAATGTAATAAAGAAAATAAAATTTATTCAAGAAAACAAATAGTATAGAAAAATAGAAATGATGAGTTTTACAATAATAAATAAACTAATAGCTTCCACGTAGGAGAGCAATAACAAACCAAAATAAAGAAAAAAAATAAATAACTCGACAAATACGTCCCTCGCGGAACAAAATTTACAACTAAAAGGTCGGGATATGCCCGCAAGGCTTAACAAAACTAATTCCCAGAATTATTACTTAAAATTAACTTAAACTAACTCTGCCATCGTAGGCGAAACAAAAAGACTAAACGAAATTCGAAATATAACAATGATCGGTATCTCCTCGTGAGATGGAGAGAGCGCGACAGTGACGTACTATGACTGTCTTTCTCGCACTCAGGTGCGAAGCCTACGGCTCTATAGAATGACTAATACGCGACACAAAACTCGAAAATATTACGCAAAACTGAAACTCAAAACTCTATTATGCTGTGAGACACTGGTGGCGGCCTACCGACTCGGAGGTCGTCTTAATTTGATTCTCAAAATCTCTAAAAGCCTCGTGGCTCGGACAAGACAAGATGGCTGATGGCCGTTTGCCGAATTCAAATTAGTATGAGTCAAATTGGCTAACGCTTACCGTGGTCCAGCCAAAAATAAGGCCTCGTGGCGTCTCGAAGACGAGCCCTCGGGTCTACGCTGCAACGGGTGCACTAACTCGAACTCAATCACTCAAAAAAAAAATATAACAGAAAATCCCTCGCAGGGAGTACTAGAAAAGGCTACAATTAGAGCGAGCTCTGAGCTCGGCGCTCTATCTGCGAGGCAAGCCTACGGCAGAGTGATCTTCGACCGCCGGGTGTCGATAGTTCGCACCCTGGTCATATGATCGCCTAATAATTTCCGTATTGACCACTAGATCGCCTCACGTAAGGCCGCTTAGATCTTGGCTCCGCGCTAAACTCAAAATTTGCTCTGATGATAACGGTTCCTGCAGGAGAAACGCGGTTCGCTGGCTCTTCGGGGTGGCGGGAATCTCTTCCACCACCGTTATCCCTCGTAGCTGAGTACCCTAGGTACTCCCCCGCGTTCTCTCTTTCTCTGGTAGACTCCACTGCAGTTTTTCGCCTTCAGAAGCGTAATTGACGGGCTTTATCGTCGAATGCCTCGTTGTTGCCTCCGTCTCTGTAGATTTCAGCCTCGTACTCGAAAATATCGGCCATGTCTCCCACATAATAGAGAAAAATGTAGAAAAAAGAACAAAAAAAAATAAGAAATAGATTCGACAGTCTTAGATCGGTCACGGTCGCCTCTCGGAGATTTTCTAGCCTCGGGACTAACCTAACGCATTCATGCTTCTTTCATGCATTCACCCTACGTAACTATGGTCGTCTAAGGGTTCGGGAGTCACTTGTAACACGCGTTGCAAAATGCAATGTTACAATATATATATTGATATATATATATATATATATATCAATGTAATGTGTAATTAAATAAAGTTTAATTACACATTACTAAAGTAATGTGTAATTAAACTCGATTTAATTACACATTACTTTGGTAATGTGTAATTAAACTTTATTTAATTACACATTACTTTAGTAATGTGTAATTAAACTTCATTTAATTACACATTACCAAAGTAGTGTGTAATTAAACTTCATTTAATTACACATTACCAAAGTAATGTGTAATTAAACTCGATTTAATTACACATTACCAAAGTAATGTGCAATTAAATAAAAATTCAATTACACATTACGAAAGTAATGAGTAATTAAAAAAAATTTAATTACAATTTTCACAACACTGGTCCAAACGTTCGAGGCTTTCAAACGATAGGAACACATTTGATTGGCATGGGTCTCCTTCAATGCAACTGAAAATCGACTCAACTCCAGGCCAAATCGTATGACCGTTGGTCAATATATAGGTCCGTAGAAACTTTTGTAACAGGATCTTATTCTCTCTGTTACTCCAGAATTGATCTTTCAGAGCTGGTAACCGAAGATTCTCACTTATTTCATGGATAGCAATCGATGAGGAAGCTCCTCGACGTGTCCGCTCCCCCATTTTTGGGGATTCATCAAAATATGAGTCGAACACGAAGTCAATCTGAACAAATTGAGCTGGATTAAAAGAACTTATCGATTTACAAAATGCCACAGCCAGATCCTTGAAAGTCTGTGTTTGCGAGCATCGTACTTTTCTACAGTGTAACATGACATCCACTATTAATGTCAACCCTGGTTTGCTCCACGGTAAACTCCATTCTTCATCCCTAAGATTTTTGAGTAATTCAGTGGTTAGTGTACTCTTGGTTTTTTCCCTTCTGATAGTGCCATCAGCCTCGAATAAACAATTGTATTCAATGAGCTCATACGCGAAAAGTCGTTGCAAGTCATAGCCTCGTTCTTTTGCAATATCGATGATACGCTGGGTATACTTGGTATCTTTGAGTACAGCCTTGATCTTCTGTGTTGAAGTGGGAGTCTTCGTTGCATTCTCAAACGACGGGAAATTGGTTCGTGGGATTAAAGTGTTAATCGATGTGAGTTTGTCTTCGAATCTATCCTTACAAAATTTCGCCCAAATTTCACAACTCTTCTCGAACATATTCAACATATGCTTCGCTGTTTCTTCATCCACGACCCTCTGTGTAATTATATTACGAAGGGGTTGAGCTCCTGGCATGAATGGATTAACTTGTTTATTTATGTAATCAATAATATCAGCAACCGTATTCTCTGTCTCATTGATACTTCTTGGGGATAATTCATGGTGTGCTTGGAGCTCATAGTTGTCGATTTTGATTCCACTTACTTGTCGATATGAATCAACTAAGGTAAGCGCACCAATAGTGAAACGCCCACCGCTGTGTCTCGATTATTAACGGCAATAAAAATAATAAATTTGAAAGTTCTGGAGAAATTTTTATTCTGGGCTCACAGTCAAGTTTTGGGGCTGTAAACTAACCATATATTAGGTCTATATTAGCTCATAATGAATTTTTAAAAGAATTTCAAAGACTCGAGATTTTCGGAACAGAAGTGAAACAGCCAAATAAGTGGGGAACCAGTAGTGAAACAGCTAGATGACCAATTGTGAAACGCTATCACCTGTCAAACAGCATATACCTAACCTAAAAATGATTCGTCCATTTGCTGCCCTTGAAACTCGAAATTCTTTGAATTTCATACCTAAAATTTATGTAAAACTATCGAAAAAATCAATCTGATAAAGAAATTCACAGTTTAACATTGTCTGGGCACAGAAAATTGAAGAAAAAACCACAAAAAGCAGCTGTTTCACTTCTGGTTGCATCGCTCTTCCGAGGCAACCAGAAGTGAAACGCGGATTTTTTTATAGGAAAAACTGTAATTTATTCTATTTATCTGCTCTTCAACGATAAATAAAATGTCACTGCTACCGTTGTTGGAGTTTTTCAGCACTTGATTGAAAGAAATTACGTGCTAGCTCTCTTTTCGATGCAGAGCGTCAGCATCCCGGCGACGGGCAGACGGAGGCTAAAGAGCCCGCTCGTCGGAAGGGGAAACAGAAATATGACATTTTAAAATTCTTCCAAACGTTTTCGGCGAAAAAAAAATTTTCTTTTACTTTGTAAATATATTTCTTAACTAAAGCAATGAATTCCCCAAAAAAAAGTTATTGATAGAATTTGCAGAAAGAGAAATAACTCCGCTGTTTCACTATTGGTTAGTGTTTCACTATTGGTGCGTTTACCTTATAGCTTATAGCTTCCACTTCGTGGTCGGTTAGACCCCAACCTGCGATTTGTCCTTTTTCGCACGTGAAACCGATGATGCCACTGTTACTCTTTTGGTTACGATTTATCGTTTGTTCCAAGGCTTGATCAGTGGCAACTGAAATGAACGATGCGTTGGATTGCTTGACGGTGAATCTTCCCTTCATGAACTCACTGTGGATCTGAGGATAAGTTTCGGGTAGTGATAAAATGTCATTTAAGGGGGGAATGGGGTATAATGCATGAAAAAAAAAACGCTTTTTTTATGAATTTTTTCCAGACATCTGGTTAAAGTAAATCAATTTAAACATTTTGCATATTACAAAAGATCATTCGAACCACATTCAGTATTTTTTTTGGAGGAAAATATCGAGTAATGAGCCAGTGACAGAGCATTTTCGAGGACCCCTTTTCAAAAAGATGATCTGAGGTTCCAGTGATATCTGAACGTCGAGTTATCTGAAATCAAAAAAGTTGCAATATTTAGTTAAAGTATAAGTTTTCCCTTCCCCCAACGATCTTTTTTTTTAATTTTTTTATATTAACCCCTTAAGCGGCATTGACGCCATATGGCGCATATTTTGCCCGTGCGGTAAGCGGCGTAAGATTTTTCTTGCCGCTTAAGGGGTTAAGGTTGTTTTCCATTTAAAAAATGACGAAATTTTTCGTAAAAAATCGCAATTTTGACTTAAAAAAATCACAACAAATTTGAAAGTAAAAAAAAAAACCTAAAAATGATCGTTGGGGGAGGGAAAACTTATACTTTTGTGGCGACTATGTCTCCACATACGCCTATGCCACGCATACGTTCACACATACACTACACAGGCATTCTCTACACTGAACCTAACTGTATATACGAACACATCTTGAAGTTGTAAATATTTTTCTGTTCTTTCTATTTCTCTACTTTCGCTATTGTTCATAGTTTTTCACTTTCGCTACCCGCGAACCTTTTTCGGGTTTTTCCAAATCCCGCGGTACCTGGAAGGGTCGTACTCGACCAGCACCGCGAGGTCGTATAAAATCTGGCGACCAGACATCGCTGGCGAGGCGACTTTCCCCAGGTCCCGGTTTTTCCGACTTCGTCATTCTTTTCAAAAACCTTTTCTATCTTTTTCTATTATTACTTTTCGGCACGTATGTACCTAACTACCTACGTACATACCGATGCCACAGTCTTTAACTAACTTTCGTGCAGGGCAGTCGATCAGTCCACTCGATCCGAGCACTCGACCTATCACCTATTACTTTTGTAACATTTGTTAATATCGCTCCAAAATATACATTCTTGTAAATAATAACTTATTGTAAAATAAACCATATACTACGTGTACATATAAATAACCGAGTCGTCATTTGCATTCACCCGCACAATCACCTCACTTCAACTAAATATTGAAACTTTTTTGATTTCAGATAACTCGACGTTGAGATATCGCTGGAACCGCAGATCATCTTTTTGAAAAGGCGTCCTCGAAAATGCTCTGTCACTGGCTCATTACTCGATATTTTCCTGCAAAAAAAAAATACTGAATGTGGTTCGAATGATCTTTTGTAATATGCAAAATGTTTAAATTGATTTACTTTAACCAGATGTCTGGAAAAAAATCATAAAAAAGCGTTTTTTTTCATGCATTATACCCCATTCCCCCCTTAAATAAACAGGAGCCCAGCGTGCATAGTTACAACGATCGAATGTGAGGAACAAAGGTAACATGAGTTTGATCGTCTTGACATGTAGTTCCCAATCTCCAGTGCGATCACTACGAGTGAGATTTTGTACCAATTGAATCATCTGTATGATTTGACTCCAGTATTTGAATAATTGGGACTCTTCACTCTTTTCTGCAATAAACTCAGAAAAACTATTACTGAAAGATGCAATTTCATTCTTCAAGACATCGAAAATTACTCGTGCTTCTGATAAATTATCTTCTCTCATCGCCATCTTAAGTGCATCGATATCTACAAGAATGTTTTCATGTAAACCAGTTCCGTGTTCCTCGAAAAATGCTTGTAGTTGGAGTCGTCTCAGGGCTTCTCCCAGAAGAGAATAACCTTTGACTGCACGCGCATAATTAGAAGCATTGAGTACTTGTTCGGCTGTATTCTTTCCATAAATGTTAGTTTCTGTGAAGATACTTTCAATGCCGCTTCCTCGTAGATGTTTACCAATACAACTCATTGCAACTTTTGTGAAATGAAAATTACCCAGCATTAACACAATATCTTTGAATCCAACTGGACGTAAGATTTGTATGTGTTTCGCAATGCGATATACACCTTCATCACAGAAAACTGCAAGTGATTCTTGGTCAAATTGGCTCAGTACGTTCTTAAAATTGCAGAGAGCTGTATAGCCGGTCGAATACTCTGTCACAGGGTGTGGAAGAATAGGTAGGACAACCTCCACATCCAACAACTTGTTTTCGACGTGAATCATTGAGGAGCAAGGCATTAAAACTAGATCGTCCAGGGATAGGTTGCTATTCTCTCTGAGATAGTGGGAACGGTTCATGAGACCAATCAAGTCGAGATAAAGACCAAATTAGATCCTCTGATCTAATTTGAGAGTACAGATGGGGTAATACTTGCTCTTCGCTTATTGGACACTCTGATGTGATAACAATTGGTATTTTACACTTGTAAAATTCTCTTAGTTCTTGACACGCCAATTCTGCATCAAATGTCCGATTGAGTCGGTTTACCTGTGTTTCAGATACTTTCGGTTTACGTTGTAGATTTTTTGATTCGTCCTGGAACAACACGGCGACAGTATCGTGCATTCCATTCATCCCAGAATTTGTAACTTCCTCATGGTCGAAATTATCAAATGCTGCTGTAGTGAACTTCGAGGTATCGAGATGAGCAGGAAGAGGGATATCACCATCTTGACATTTTTCGACAGTGTATGATGCTAGAGCAGTATGGTATCTTTGAACGTCATCGTAGGAAATACTTACCCCCGTGCGATTGAGGGCTTTTATCAGCGAAGCATTTCTACTTTTAGCATGGGCTGAGATTCTTACCATGACGGGGGTTTTCTCTTCCCTCCGTACATGATGTAATACATCGTTTGATACAAGCTGTGAATTTTCAAAATTCTCGAGGAAAAATGTTTATTCCTTTGCTCATTCGGAGTCGAAAGTCTCGTTTTCCTCTGTCTGATCATCTTCACTAAAGTCGAGTGGTTTTGATAGTTGATGAGGTGGTACATTGAAGAAAGTCGAGAAAAAAGTGACAAACGGAGGAGAGATTTTCATGTTATTCCACGACTCTTTCGAATCGTTTGCATCGCAAAATCTATCACCCAGATTGAAATCTTCTCGTAGAATAGTTTCTCGTAGGATTTTAGCTGATTCTTTCATCATATCTATACCACAATATTCTCGCACAATGTTTTCAACCGGAGCGGGTGTATGAACAATAATATCTGATTTGTTCACTTCTCGTTGAGGCACAAATTTAATATCTTCACCATATATACGGATTAGATATGTTCTTACAACTTTATTGTTTATCAGTGGTAGAGTTTTCAGTGAAGAATTTATATCGTTGCAAATTTCTGTGACTGTGAATGTTTTTCCAGACTCTAGAGGCGTTTTTAAATTACGTAGGAATTCATTGATGATAGTTTCTCTCTGTACCGATTCGTCTCCTTCCACGTCACTCTGGATCACATTGTCTGCCGCCTCTTTTACTCCTTTCTTGTATACTTGCTTAAATGACCGCATGCATTTGTCATGATACTGGATATCTGCAGCTAATATCCGTTCTGGACTATTGTACAACGCCACTCTCAGGTGAACATCCTCTTTCGAAACTTGGGAAATATTGAGAAATTCTTCTGCAGCCCTATACTCACGTATCGTGTACATCGTTCGAACCCCACTAATACGAGCATGATCGCAAATTATGCATCGCATTTCCGTTTTGGTTTTCGGTGTTGTTTGTGACCTCGTGATTTTTCTCCCTTCATCAGATCTTTCTTCAGCTCGTGACCTCTTGATTCTCCTCCCTCTATCCCCTTCCCCCTCATCCCCAGTCTCAATTCTAGATTTTCCACTCATTTGTGAACTCAATTTTACACTGTATAGAAAAAAAGTGCCCCAAATGTATGATTTCGAATAGAATTCGTAGATTGTATGAAAATAATTTATACTTTGTCATGTCTCATATATATATGACCATTATTTGTTTACTCACCTCCAAGTATATATCTTTCTTCACAATTCATATTTTCTCACATCAGGGACACTATATAACTCCCCAGCAAACAAAACCTGTCGTTCAAAACTGCCTTTTGCTAGACTGGCGCCAGACCAGGGTTAGATTTATGGTGTGCTGTGGCGCCTGATCCATAGACTTCTGTGTCGCTCCTTGCATTGGTTCTAGCATCAGTGAGTAACGTTACTGAATGATATACAGCAGGCGCAAATATATAGCCATTCAGTGCTGCCGCAATATCAACATCTTAGCGTTAGGTTGTGACATACTGTGGCATACTAGCGTTCACCATTAACCACATTATTGGTTAAGTTCGAACTGCATTGACAGTCTCACTTTACTTTCTTCGTGCAAAATGTACCAAGAATCGCATAGTGTATCGCGAATTGGTTTACTACATAACTCTTTTATATTTACATAAATCATAAGCAGTTGTTGGCGCAGCGGCAAGAGTTCGGATTCATGTGACGAGGGTCGTAGGTTCAAGTCCTCGTGTGGTCAATTTGTTTTTCAGTTTCTTTAAAATTTTTATGATATTTGCATTGTACCGGTACTGATTGACGCGAAGGTAGTATAAACTTTATGAGGCATTCTAACGCCACTGGATGGTGTTAGAATGGCGTTGGAATACGGCAAGATTTTCGTGTTTCTTACTAAATCAAAAGTAGCGCCAATTTTACGTCACGGCGTAACGCCACGGCCTCACGTGAGATATGGAGGTTTATAGCGACACAGCACTCTATGTTATTTGCGTTATTTACTAACGTCACGTTAGTCGCTAACGCATATCTAGCGTGTTTGTTACGTTGGTTGGTTTGCTGGGTCCACGATAATAGAGAGAATTTGCATTTTGAAGAAAACCTACTGCTCTCGACTACAGCCTCAACGCGACTGATACATCCTGCACTCCTGTCTTCTGTTTTATGCCCGCGTTAAAAGGAATATTCCATTTCGTTCGTTGCAGATCCTCATCCATATACTCCCGCGCTCGCAGGCGCACGCCGCTCGGCAGCGGTCGGTTATTTGCGAATATCTCGAGAACCAATCAATCGATTGTGAAAAATCAAAAACGAACTCGAGCGGAAAAACAAGAGGAACAACTTTTGTTGGAACATTTTTTCGATATTACTGACGGTTTTCTCTAAAATTCATTTGTTTATCAAAAAAAGAGATCAAATTGTTAATAACAATTGTTTGCACAGGAGTAGGGGAAAAAGACCAACGGATTCGGATTCCTCACCCTCGAAAACATAGGGTAACATATCAAAACTGCCCCGACCTCTCAGTGACCACGGAAAGGGGGTATTGCGTATAGATTAATAAGATATTGGTAGGCTTGCGGAAAGCCAGCTTGCAGCAGCACCCATACGTACACTGTAAAAAAATTGATGCATTAAAATCAATGAAAAGTGCATGAAGCAAAAGTTTTGAACGCACATGAAATCAAATTAATGTTCATCTTCAAAATTTTGTATAATGTATAATAATTTCAATGTCTGATCATTAAATTTCATGCATTCTTGTTTTGCGAGATGAGCGCGTAGTTTTATGTATTGTATATGAAAATAAATGTGCACCACAGAATCTTTACGTGTTTGTAAAGATTTTTTTTTTTTTTTCTCGCGCGTAGATCGGAGCGAGAGTATATGAAAAGCGACTCGCACTTCCTGAAAGATGAGAAGTACACGAAATCAGAGTTAATTATCAATCCTTTTTTATATGTAGTATGAATTTCGATTCATATTTTACGTTACATGAGAATGAAAGTAGAAGTCCTTCAATATTAATTGCCGAGTACCCGAAATATCTTTCATTCACTTCAATAAATTTACGGTACATAATCATGGATTTCAGTGCAAAGACATTGAAAATTGTGCATGAATTTCAATAACATTATGACAAAAGTAATGTAAGTGTAAATTATATTTAATGTTCATGTACATCAAGTACCATTGCAAGCACTGTACTGAATTTTAGTTACCATATTTATCATTTTTCATGCACAAGATCATGAAAATAAATGAATACCTGTGATTTTTAATGTAAATGCACATTAATTGATAATTTCTGAACGTGTTCTTCAAAATTAATGTGCAAATGTGCATTAATACTGCATTAAAAGTAATAAAATTTTTTACAGTGTACTCTGCCGTAAGTCTGGCGTTGTAGAAACGCGATACATGGAATGACAACGATTGTTGGCACGTATACGAAGCTTACGTGGATCTGCAGCAAGCACTCTTGCTTCAAGTCTCCATGCGCACGTCCATGCGACCAATGCGGAAATAGACCGATAGTGGTCTGCATACGGCCGTGTTCGGGGAGCGCGCTTAAAGCGCTTTAAAGCGCTGAAAATCAAGAGAGAGAGAGACGGAGCTTGGGGAAATCAAGAAGTGTGACAGAGACACAAGATTACTGACAGCGCTAAAAGCGACTCCCCGAACACGGCCATGAGGTTTGTTCGCGCTAGCTACACTTCTTACACTCGAGTGTAGCCCGAGTGTAGCTAGTGTAAGTCCTCTTGCGTGAAAAAGAGAAGGTGTACACTTTTCAACGCGAACGCAAACGTCCAAAAAGATGGCGGCGCCCAGTCGTAGCCATACCTAACCCTATTCTGAAGTCTACACTTTTCTTACACTTGCTCCAGACCAGGTGTAGAAAGTGTAGCGCAAACTGCACTAAGTGTAGCTACACTTTCTAGCGCGAACAGCGCATTCTGTCGTCATTTCCGCTAACGCGAACGCTTTAGGCCGTGTTCGGGGAGTCGCTTTTAGCGCTGTCAGTAATCTTGTGTCTTTGTCACACTTCTTGATTTCCCCAAGCTCCGTCTCTCTCTCTCTTGATTTTCAGCGCTTTAAAGCGCTTTAAGCGCGCTCCCCGAACACGGCCTTAGTGTACACTTTTCGCAAAAGTGTAGAAAGTGTAGCTAACACGAACAGAGCTATGGCCGTGACATGAGCTGTGTTCGCGGTAGCTACACTTTCTACACTTTTACTAGATTTTGCACTTTTCACTAGAAATCCACACCTCCTATTGGACGAGCGTAAAAAGTCTAAGAAAAGTGTAGAAAGTGTAGCTAACGCGAACACAGCTATGCACTTGCGACAGAATGCTACTTGGGTGTGCTGGAAAAAGTTAACAGGGCGAATCGACCGCATATACCGAATGCACCTTATTTGTGTATCGCGGCATTACAAGTATTTCACGATGGATAGAAAAATTAGGTCAACTGCCACTATAATCGGCCAAACAATAAAACTGAAACTGTTCATCGGTATACTAAGGCACGATAACCTCAAAGTAATTTGGTATCCGTGGAATTGGCTGTTTTTGCGTGAATGAATCTGGAAACATATGTTCATCATAGGCCGTGTTCGGGGAGTCGCTTTTAGCGCTGTCAGTAATCTTGTGTCTCTGTCACACTTCTTGATTTCCCCAAGCTCCGTCTCTCTCTCTCTCTTGATTTTCAGCGCTTTAAAGCGCTTTAAGCGCGCTCCCCGAACACGGCCATAATCCTCGCTAGTAGTGTATATATGACAGTTCTGGATCCAGCCTTCTTTACCGGCCATCAGGCAGTCGGTAACTTACCGGCCGCGTGGGCAAGTTACCGACAGTCGGATGGTAACGATCGTCGATCTTTGTTACCGACAATCGGATGGCTGCAATTTGCCGTCGTGCGATGGCGCCACTGCCGATTGTTACCGATATTCCGATGGTAAGGATCGAGAATCCTGCATTGCCGATCTCCGCTTACCGACAATCTGATGGTTGCGATTTGCCGTCATGCGATGGCGCCACTATGGATTGTCGATCTTTAGTTACCGATAGTCCGATGGTAACGATCCGATCATTAGTTATCGATAGTCCGATGGTAACGATCCGATCATCAGTTACCGATAGTCCGATGGTAACGATCCGATCATTAGTTAGCTATAGTCTGATGGCTGCAATTTTCCTGCAATTTTCCGTCTTGCGATGGCGCCACTAACGATTCGGATCATGGTAACGATTATCGATCTTTTTTTTCTTACCGACAATCGATCCAAGATGGCTGAAATATCTAATTCTTAGCTTATATATACGAATTATACTAGCTGAAATGCTTAAAGTGTGACAGGGTGTTATATATATGCAATCAATGACGCAAATTATCTGATAATATATATGTTTATTTGTTATGTCTTAAATCTAACTTATATTCTAAAATGACAATTTTTTTCTTAAAACTAACTTAAACCATGTATACATTAGATATATCTAATTTTAACTTAAGCTATATATGTACAACGGGGTGCATCGAGCTTCACGCATATCATCTGAAACATACAGGTATTTTTTGTAATAACCGAACGACATGTAATGAAAATTAAGTGAACTTACCTAGCAACGGGTAATTCAAAACCATATTCGCGAATGTCAATCTGTTCGAGTGGAATCACCCCCGGCGGCGGTGGTATGTCCGGAGATGAGGACCTCGACGACGATGGTGATTCCGGACTCGATCTCGATGTGTCAGAACCGAACGATCGCGATCGACTTCTCCCCCTATCAATATGTACCGTCTCCGCATCCGAATCTTCCGCATCTTCTTGCATGGAAGATGTTATATCCGGGCATTGGATGGCCGATTGTGTCACATTTTCTGTCGCGGCAGCACGCCTTGCCCAATGATCATTTATTTCATACTGCCTCGTGATGCTCTCGATCATCTCGAAATGTATGCTTGACGTTTCGACTACGAAGCGCTCATCCACATTCTGCTGGCGCAAAATACGCAACACAAGCTGAGCGTTCCGGAGGAATCGCATCCTCAACTCGGCCCTCCGTCGCAGCTGAGCCGCCCGCAATGAAACTCTTACGCCAGCCGGATTCATCTGGATTGATCACACATTCTTATGTTTAGAATCTGTTGAAATTTGAGTATTCAATGCTAACACAACATACCTTTTTTTCACGTGTTCAGTTTTAAAATTCTTCTTCTCCTTCTATTTCTTCGCCTTGATACTTTTTTCCGCTATTCAATGATCTTCCACTCTTCACCGATATTTTCAAACTGAAAATTGTCTTCTTTTCTCAAACCGATCCGGTGGGGTCGGGTTGCAATCCTATCGGTTGCATACAACCCCCAATTTGAAATAAAATCAAGCCTAACCAACCCGAGAACAGGACACAAAAGACTCCGCCTCAACTCATAAAAATGGGCAAGTCTCAAAGGATTCGGTGGTGAATATCATTAAGAAGTTTTTTTTCACTGTACTTTCGTCGTTGGAAAATGCTAGAATTCTGCAAACACGAAGATTGTAATAATCAAAAGATCCCACCTGGCTCCTATAAAAATCGACAAATCTCAAAGGATCAAGTAATAAATATCATTCAGAGTTTTTCACATCCTTTCGCCGCTCGAAAACGCTAGGATTTTACAAAAGATTACAATAATCAAAAGACCCCACCTGGGCCCCCATAAAAATTAGCAGGTCTCCAAGGATCGAGCAATAAATATCGTTTAAAAGTTTTTCACACCTTTTCGCAACTCGAAAATGCTAGGATTTTACAAAAGATTACAATAATCTAAAGATCCCACCTGCACCTATAAAAGTCGGTAAGCCTCAAAGGATTAAACAATAAACATCATTCAGAGTTTTTCACATCCTTTCGTCGCTCGAAAACGTTAGAAATTTTTAAACACAAAGATTGTTTGGAACACCTGAATTTTTTTTTCGCATTTTTTTTTTTTCACACGGTACCATCTGCACACCTGCACGCATACCGATCCCACGCAATAAATCATCAGCTCAGTCAATTTCCGGCATTGCTTGAGATCGCACACGAAATCGTCAATATGGAGCTAATATTGGATCTACAAGGTTTTGGACGATTCAGTGATAAATTTGTAATAAAAGAGCTGGCTGCAATAAGCATTCGCGCGCATGAGGAATATCAGCAGGATATCACACGCATTCTCTTCAAAGCACCATGCTCTTGGGTGACTCTCTCACGCGAGTATAAAAATCTGAATTCGTGGCTGACATGGCGTCATCATGGAATACCCTGGATTGCGGGAGAAACACCGTATAAGGATGTAGTGAAAACTGTGAGAAAAGTTGCACAGGATGCGAGGCGCATTTATGTGAAGGGATTGGAGAAGAAACTCTGGATCGAAAAAATCCTCAATGACGACTCGAAACCGGTGATTGATTTGGACGAGCTGGGCTGCCCGAATTTTCGAATACTACGATTGGAATCGCGTGTATATCGCTGGCATGATGACTGTCATGGCGATGTATTCGGAGGCTACCATTGTGCCTTCGAGAACGTTCAGCGGCTGAAAAACTGGTATTTAGAGGAGGGGCATAAAAAACCCTCCCCACATGTCTCGATGGCGGGGGATGATGGTTTAAAAGTCAAGAGCTCGCAGGGAGCTGCATCCGTGCATCTCGACTTCTCACCATTAACACATCTTCCTCGTATATTCGAATCTGCAAACTCTTTCGAACAAGGTAACAATCCCGTTACACGATAATCATATTTAATTATAATATAAAAACTAATTTCGAATTATTCATTTTGTGCAGATGGATTTCAGCAGCCTTAACAGCACCAGCCGTCTGGATAATAATCTACCAATGAAAAGGATGTCAGAGCTGGAGGTTGGGCAAAAGTATGATATCACAAGACTGAGGCTTGTGAAAACGAAATTCGACTGTAGAATCATCGCCACTATTGCCAACGAATACATCGTGTTCCTGCCTGCAAGAATCGGAAAGGCTCTAGAGAACGATTCCACCAAGCTGAATGAGTTGAACAACGAAGCGGATCAGAAACGTCTGCAGATCCTCTATCTTGGAGGGCAATACAATAAATTTGAATTCTGTAGCAAAATCTAAACACACACACACACACACACACACACACACACACACTAATGTATATAAATATAAATATATATGTAATGGGAATGGGCTAGGGTTGAATAAATAACAATGAAATTTCAATAACATTTATTTATTTATTTATTGTTCCTTTAGAATAAGCTTAATCTATAGTTCTCAAGCATGTAGAATCCTTAAAATGTGGCTAATTTTTTGACGGTACCGCTGATTGGATTATATTCAACAATGCGATCGTGTATAATCATACAGTAGGCTGAAGTATTTGCTGGAAATGCAACGCTAGTTTCAAATTCCAAACGAATATCCACCGGTCCACTCTTTAACGATTCACTTTGCTTGGAACAGTCTATAGTAATGAGTGGGGCTGTAGCCAAAAAATCACTCTTCGACAAAAGAGGTTCGGATTCCTTATCGTAGTATGAAATTTGAAAGTTTGTGTACATATTGTAGAGAATGGCGTATTGATTGCGAGCAATATCAAGATTCAAATTTCCATAGGGATAGCACTGTGAGTTTAGGAAAAGTTTCACATCTCTAATCATACAATGATCGAATTGACTGGCATTTTTCGTCGCATCGTTTCGTCGTGCAGTTTGGAATCCCAGTATGACGTGTCTCGGTTTCTCTAGCTGTGTAGATGTCTTGACAACCCATACATGTCTCGTTGTTGCAGGCAGCATCGGGTACTCGTACATTTCCCACGAGCGAAAACTCATAGATACAGCCGGATCTTTGGCGATATAATTGAGCATCTTGATTTTTGCAGAATCCGACGGTCTGATGTATGGCAATAACCATTCAATTTTCTCGAGTGAAATTTTGACCCCCTCCAGAGCTGTTTGATGTATGGTGTTTAGATCATTGTTTGATCGCGTCAAAATTAGCTCATGTTTCGCATTGACGATGATTCGATTATAGTCCTCGGCAAATCCGAGCCAAAAACTCAGCGGTATAACAACATCGAAGTATCCTTCGGCGTTGGTTAGTTTATTTTCATTATCCACCAACCAACCGGTGTTTCCCAAAAGATGTTGTTGTCCAGGGGTGAATGATAAGTATCCCTTCATAATACTCGTGATGCCGACATTCTTATTCTGATCAATCTCGTGTCCATTCAACTCGTAACGCATATCGCCAAACATGTGACACACGGCCATATTGACCAATTCTGTACCTGCACTAACAGCGGTGCCGTCTGATTTTGTAAGCCGACCGTAGATGTGGAGTGAACTTTTGCTGGGTAATACACACGCATCTTGATTCTGTACAGATATTCGGATCTCATCGTTATTTCTGAATGTAGACGCGGCATACGGTTGATGCGCGTGTATTTCACAGTGAGCAATCGACTCGTCGAAGGTCACAGGTGTTTGAATTTTTATCATTTTTGTGATGGGCATACGCAGATAAAGCAATGGATTCTTATTTTCCACCACAACGAAGTCGAAGTCCTAGGCTCCGGAGAAACTGAGCGTTCTGATGTGTCACTCGAATCGGAGCTGCTCGACGACTGATGATGCTCGGACATGTTATCGAGCTTTTATAACTACTACCAGATTTTCTTGTCCTCTCAAACACAATGCCCATATTATCTCAAAGATTTCACGTGTAATCGTATAGTTACAGTTTCTCTACGAAAATTGATTAATTTGCCGTCCTGATCGACTATTCTCAATTGTATATCGTGTATTGACCGTACGGTGATTGGATGATAAATGACATTTGTCGGCACTTCCACGATCTTATATCCGGGCGGTACGGTTGGGAAAAATTGATGAATCGTATGCACCCGATGTTCATTTATATACGCACCGGTGGTAATATTACACTCAACTCGCAAGGCGTTGACTTTGAGTATGCGAACGGGTAACTGGGATTTATGGGTAATACCACTTTCAAGCTTTTTTGGGGTAAAACCGAGCAATCGGCCGATGGAATCTTTTGGTTCAAAGTTCACAGAATGATTGCATCTAATTTCACTGAGTAACTCATTGTTATTAGCCTTTAGACTGAGATTTATATCCTTAGGTATTGCCCTTTTCAAATAATTTGCGATATCCTCAATTTCATAGCTCCCGGTGGGTATTGTAATCACAGTGTCTGGTTCTATATAAAACTTATTACACCCTTCATCTATATTGGGGATTGCATTGAATGTCAGAAGCTCAATGAGTCCGAGAACATACGTCTTTGTTGGGGATAACTCGATAGGTGGAAAATATTGAGTCCTCAACACCGACGATTCTCCGGAGAGTGTCAACGTGAACGAATCAGCCATGACTAATATCACATCGGCGATTCGCATACATTTTATAGTTGTCCGCTGAGAAACTTGAGGCACAGGTGACCGCAAATTACCGTGTTATATTCTTGATATCTCTTATGATTATATTTTACGCTACCAACACCGAGATATTTCATTAGATCTCTAGGTGGTTGTAAATCGCCAAAACTATCGAAATACACCGCATCGTTGCCATTTTTCGTGTACGCAACCCAATGCGTCCCCGGACCGTTTTTATCATCGAGATTGATAATTGCAGATTCACGCTTTCTAGGTCCTGAACTGGGTAAATCATTTCGCATAAAAACACCCCGGAAATGTGGAATTTTCATTGCTTTTGCATAGTTGAGCAAATCGGCATCTGTGAGGGCTCGGTGTGGTAGCTTTATTAGTTTTTTGCAGGCTTCAAATACAGCCCCATACCCTTCTTATATGGTTTGAGGTATAAGCCCTTCCCCAACGCAATCGCTTCCATTGTCGCGTTGTGACGCTTGGATTCTTGTAATTGATGTTTATTTGCTTTAGCCTCATTGACAACCTTTGCTATACCCGCAGCACCACCGGCTAAAGCACCTGTGGCACTAAGGGCCGCAAATATTGGGATGAGAAACGGTAATAAACCGCCAATTTTCTTGGGGACAGGTAGAATACGAGGCACGCGCACTTTTCCTTTAGACACGGCCGAACGGGCACCCGCCAAAGCTGACTCAATAGCTTTAGGGCCCGACTTCATAGATTTCTTTGCTGCTTGTATAATAAAGTTCAATGTTTTTTTTTTCTTGTTCTTGAGCGATGTTTGCGTCTTGACCCTCCTCATGCCCATACCTAGTTTGGATTTTGCTTTCATGGTGTTGGTGACCGCCCAGGCGACAGCTTTTTCAGCTGTACTCGCGTCTTTGGCTAAAACCCGATTCCAAGCCCTCTCGGCAAGCACTTTATCAGCCTTATGACGCTCCGCAATATTATCGTGATTTTTGGAGTATGCGATATCGTGTTGCTTGCATGCAGCGTCTAGAGCATTGATACCACGATCACCGCGAGCTAACCTCTTAGCTAATTTTGTACCAGGTCCGCAGTATTGATAACCGGGAACATGCAATTCGACGGGGAGATTGTTGATGATTTTATTTATTAGCCCACAACCACTCCTTTTTCTACGTGTGTGTCCAACCATGGTTCACCATGAACTAACACGAATTCTATAAAAGCGTGTATTTTATACGTGAATATATTAGTTCTCATCGAGACGTTTGTCAAGCATCATGAAATTTCAAGATCAAACGATCAAACTACCCATCGCCAATTTTGATAATTTGGTTGAGCGAAAAAAGAAGAAGGGGAAACGGCACGGGGCCCTACTACCAAATAGTGTGAGGGCTGTCTTTTGCGGACCTTCGAATTGCGGCAAAACTAATGCCCTTCTCACACTACTGACCCATGCGAATGGTCTACGATTTGAGAATGTGTACGTCTATTCAAAATCCCTCAATCAGCCAAAGTATGAGTTCTTGAAGAGGTTGTTGGAACCGGTGAAGGGGCTGGGTTATTTTCCGTTTGATGAGCACAAGGAGGTTGTAGCACCGAAAGATGCACACCCCAACTCTATTATGATTTTCGATGACGTGGCCTGTGAGAAGCAGGATAATATCAGAGCCTATTTCTGTATGGGGCGGCACAGGGATGTCGATAGTTTTTATCTTTGTCAAACGTATGCCCGAATTCCGAAACATTTGGTGCGTGATAATGCAAACTTGTTGGTTCTTTTTCGTCAAGATGAAATGAATTTGAAACACATCTATGCCGATCATGTGAACACTGATATGACCTATCAGCAATTTAAAGATTTGTGCTTGGCGTGTTGGAATGACGGTAGATATAGTTTTGTAACCATCGACAAAGACAGTGAGATTAGCGCTGGGCGATATAGGAGAGGCTTTGACTGCTTTATAAGTCTGAATCACGAATAAACCACATACAGTCGCAACACATCGATCAAACTAGCAGCATGGAGAGCTCCAAGATACGTAAGCAAAACGATGTGTTGCGGGAAATAGCGAGGGCCAGCGATATCATTCGACGTAAACATGAAATGATAAAAATGGGGAAAGACACCAGCGATAGGGCTATTAGTGAAATCTTTAAACCACTGGCCACACCACTGCATAAGTTGGTAGATTCATCGAAGCAGCAGCAGCGGCTACTAATGAAGCGAGAAATAAAAACGGAGCCGGGTTCGGTCAAGACAGAGAAGGTAGAGCCGGGTTCGTTCAAGACAGAGAAGGCAGAGCCGGGTTTGGTCAAGACGGAGAAGACAGAATATTTTGTGGAACCGGAAGATTATGAGGATGCTGGTGATGATGAGGATGATGATAATGATGCATATAAAAGCGCGATTGAGGAGAGCTTGGCAACTAACATTGCTAGTGGAGACAATGCTGCCGCCGCTATGGATGATACGGATGATGAAGATGATGATAACAACCTGGATCGCACGTTAATCGCGTCTACAAGCACACCGATGTTGAAAAAAGAAGTTAAGACGGCGCGCTATTTGAACATGTTTGCCTCTGAAAAAGAGCGCAAGAAATTGGATGAGAAATTTGGAGTTCGAAAATTAGCTAGCGGATTGAAGATTGGCAATTCGGATATCGCATTTGATGATAATCAGATATATGTAGGTGATATGAGTTATGAAAATACACCTGGATTGCTTGAATTGCTATTCAAAAAGTTACCCGATCATGCCAAGGTGAATAAAAGCGATAGATTGAATTATATCAAAATCGTGAAAAAAACGAATGCTTATCGGAAATATTACAAAGCTGAGACAAGTCCTCATCATGATAGGGAAAAGTATTCAAAGTATAGAGATTTCATTGCCCCATACATCGACCTGTCGGTGAAAAAATCCGGTGAAGGTTTATTACCCACCCATAAAATCGCGCGGGGACAAAGCATGGATTATGTTTATTGGGATAATCCTAATGAGCTCGTTGATCGTCTCCGGTTACTCACGGCATCTCAAGCAGCTGGTAATACTAGCCATACCAATGAAATTTCCTCCATTATTGAGGAGCTGCGTGAGGCGGGAATCATTTATTAGCATGAGATTGATCATAAAATAATCATTCAGTCACAGATCGTTGAACAATGAGCATAGACATATTCGGACGACCGTTGGCTAGAAACAGCTACGAAAAAGTTGTTATCCGGGGTTCTCCAGGTGTTGGATTCAAATTCACCCCTGATAAGCAGTACGATCTAGACGGCAAACGATTATGTAATATTGCGGATCCGCAGGAGCCGAACGACGCTGTTTCTCTGAAAAGTCTTGAAGATATTACACAGCGAGCCTTGAGTGTTCTCGAACATTCTATGGAAAAAACATTTGCAAACTCTACGCTACAAGCACTTCACAAGTTTGAATCTCAACTTAATGCACGCCTTGATCGAGAGCATACCAACAATTTGAGCGGGAATCAACACATTCAGACTCTCATACTAAAAGAGATTGACACTCTGACAGCGGAAAAGGAACTTCTGAAGATTCGATTAGCCGCTGTAGGATCTAATCTTGCAAAACTCTACCACAACGGGCTAATCCATAATATTCACCCTGAATCAAGCTAGATCGATCGATAATGGGCATAGACATATTCGGTCGTTGGTTGACTAGCAGAAAAATCAAAAGTGTGAGTAGTCGTGGACCGCCCGGCGTTGGATTCAAAACCACCATCGATAACCAGTACGATATAGACAATAAACGATTGTGTAATATCGCACATCCGCAGGAGCCAACCGATGCCGTTTCTCTGCAAAGTCTTGAGGATATTACACATCGATCATATATTGGTCTTGAGCGTACTATAAAGGAAACATTCGAGCAATCCATGCAACAGGCGCTCGCAGCTCTTGAATCTAAACTTAATGCTCGGATTGCACAAGAACACAGCGAAAGTTTTGAAGAAGATCGGCGTATTTGGATCCAGGCAAAAGAAAGGATTGCGGCACTGAAGGGGGAAAGTGAATCTTTGGAAAAACGGTTGGTGATAGTAGAGAATTGCGCTGAAATACTTAGCAGGCATTACATCCTCGGAATTCCGATTCCACCCGAATTTTTAGACAACGAATACATTGCAAATTGGTTGAAGACGCATGAACATGAAGTCGGTAATAGCGAGCGAACTTCATAGACCCGCCCGACGTAATTATCCTCGCCGTTATGTCGATATACGTGGTCTGGATGAGACCTGGCAAGCCGATCTTGTCGATATGTCCGCATACTCATCCGTCAACAAGGGCTCAAAATTTTTGCTCACAGTGATTGATATATTTTCAAAATTTGCGTGGGCCGTGCCGATCAAGAGTAAAAATGCCAAAGATGTAACAGCTGCGATGAAATCTGTGCTAACTCTGGACCGCATACCGAAACATCTACACGTCGATCAGGGCAAGGAATTTTACAACAAAGAATTTAAAACTCTCATGAGACATCATGGAATCAACATGTACTCGACATTTAGCAACTTGAAGGCATCGATATGCGAACGCTTCAATCGTACACTGAAAAATAAAATGTGGAAGCAGTTCACACTTCAAGGTTCTTATAAGTGGACTAGCATTCTACCAAATTTAATTGCATCGTACAATAATACCAAACATCGCACGATTGGAATAAAGCCGAAAGATGTGACTACGACTAATGAAAAACAACTGTATCGAAGTGTGTATAAACCGCGTCAAATAAAAAGAAGCAAACGAAAACGTAAATTTAAGGTTGGCGATAAAGTTCGAATTAGCAAATATAAAAATGTGTTCGAAAAGGGTTATACGCCGAATTGGACAACAGAAATATTTACGATTCATGAGGTGAAAAATACCAACCCTCCAACTTACAAACTCACCGATTACCTGAATCAGCCCATTGAAGGCGGGTTTTATGAGGAGGAGCTCAGCAGGGTGCAATATCCCGATGGCTATCTTGTAGAAAAGGTCTTGCGGAGGCGTGCTGATCAACTCTATGTAAAATGGTTGGGATTCGACAGTTCACATAATAGTTGGATAAATAAATCGGATATCGTCGGTGATAATGCAATACTGCGTAACTAACATTTGCAATACCGCGTAAGTACAAAAAAAAAAAAAAAAATGAGATTGTGTGCATTCGATGTATTTTTTATTTCTACATCGAATGCACACCAAATCTCGTTTTTTTTTTTTTTTGTACTTACGCGGTATTGCAAATGTTAGTTACGCAGTATTGCATTATCACCGACGATATGTAATATAATTTTCATGAATAAATTTATTATCAACTTATTTACATTTGTTTCTTCACCCTCCTCAATCTTAATGCTAGCTTACATGATAATTGCGGAAAAATGTTTTCACACACATACACTTTCTCACATTTTCTCACACTTTCTCACATTTTCTCACATTTTCTCACATTTTCTCACATTTTCTCACATTTTCTCACATTTTCTCACATTTTCTCACATTTTCTCACATTTACGTGTAAAGTAAATGGGAAATTATTTGAGAAAATGTGAGAAAATGTGAGAAAATGTGAGAAAATGTGAGAAAATGTGAGAAAATGTGAGAAATTTACAAGTTTGCATGATCTTGGTAACCCCAGGGCAAAGTATCAGTTTTACCAGGTATTAATTTTCGCTTATCGTCACACCAGCTAAGAGCTAACTTATTCTGTATGATAGTACTAACTTTATGTCGACCACTTTTTATCATACACTGTTTCCTATCTAAATTTTGATGACCAATAAGACATCGTTTGTAATCATCAAACGTGATGGATTTTAATGTGGAACCTTTCACACCCTTTGCACGTTTCTTATCAGTATCACCACAAGTTCTGAATGTATAGAGTTTTGCGCGCAATCCGATAAATTCAGTCATGATTTTTCCATTATTCTCATCCTTCATCAGACCAAGACGTTTTTTATTCAACAGGGGAATGCCGTAGGTATTATCCGGTGGATAGTCTGATGTATCGAACATTTTAGCAACATCACGCTTGATGATTTCATAGATATTTGGAACAGTAAATTGATATATCAGGCTATCTGTATCGGTATACATTAATTTTGATTCGGTACTTGAAAAATTATTTTTTACATAATCATAGTGGAAGTTGTATAGAAATATTTTCGAAAGATCGAGAATAGCAGCACCAATGTAGATGGGTTTATTGAAATAAATCTTGGTTCGATTTAGCTGAATAATTACCATATCTTCATCAAATATGGTACAGCTATGAAATGTTGGCCTTGCAATGAGAGCACGTGCACCGCCCCTACCCTCCCATTTCGTGATTAGTTTCACGGTCTTATGGTTACGCACATTCTCCATGGTCTTGCCGAATACAGCGTTGTTCATAAGCTTGTAGAAATTCTTCTCAAATTCATTTTTCGATTGCTTTCGCATATTTGTATTGAGATCGATGTATGATTTTAACCATGGTGATTGTGCGAACCTTAGAACTCTATGCACTTTTACCAGCTTCAAACCAAATTTAATGCATTGTTTCAAATTGCGATAGTGCAGAACATATTTTTCCTTGGGTAGAAGCGTTGTAGCAAGTTTCCTAATTTTACTACCCGGCGGTATAAAATGCTCGGGGCAGAGAGGTAGGTCGGCATGCTGTTTATGGAGCTCTATGGGATAATCTAAATCCACCTCTAGAATATAACCGATTGGTGCATCATCCGGATGGGACATCACATCAATGGCATCATTTTCCCACTCGAACGACCCATTCGGCAAATGCTCACTCATAGCTGCACCATAAAGATTATTTACATCGAAATACATTAAATATGATTCCGCTTTGCTTGGATCAAAATCTCCACCCATAAATCGATTATTTGCTCGGGCATAGCGATTGGAGCACTGTGCCACACCACCCCTTATACTTTTCTCAATGAACAATATCATTTCCGGATCGTCTAGAAGTTGGAGATTAATTTTCGTCTGCTTTAACATTGCATCAAAAGCAAGCCCCGGTGCGGTGTAATAATGCAGAGGATCCAAGTTGTATGTTTTAAAGCAGCTATCGCGGAAATTTTGAAATATATCGGCTAATAAAAGTACATCGGTTTTCAGGTATAAATCGGAATATTCGCCCAGAGTTTTCAGACCAAACTTGGCCCAAACATTTTTCGCATGTTCGTAATCTTCATTGGAAATATGAGAATCGCTTAGTCTCGAATAAAAATATTTTTCAATGGGTAATTCCAACTCGTCAAGTTTTTCCCAAGAATCGATGTATTCGTAGGGGAATACACCTTTGCGAATCATCAACTCGAATTTTCCCTGATCGATGTAAAATTTTCGAGTTATTTTTTTATCCGCATCGCACACGTATGATGCCAATTTGTCAATGCTGCTAGCCATAAATCGAAGCGAATCTATGAATCTCAAGCTCATCATGGTGCCGTCAACCCTCTTGGTAAATGATATATACTTTTCCTTATTAATGGGCAATAGCGTGATTTTACCCGAAAAATTTGAAGCTAAAGATTTAATTAAGAAATGCGAATCATAGCCCGACAAATTATGAAACACCACCGGAATCGCGTGTTTCTCTCTGAAATTCAAGTTGCACCGATTATGAGCGGGGCCGCGATATTTACCCGTGAAATGACAGTGATCGTAACATTTTTTTTCTTCCGGTGAAAATCGCCTTTCACAGATGTAGCAATTTTTTGCGCGCATATGACGGTCGCGTTGTGTCTGATTCAGAGATTCAATCGGAATTATATTTTTTATGCGCGACTCTACTTCAATTGATAATTCGCGAAGCTGCTCGATGAACCATTCAACACAATCAGGTCCGCGTTTGTTCTTATATCTCGATAATGTCTCATCATATGAGCAATGTACATAATAGGCGACACTGTGCGGAATATGCTCTTGAGATTCATTTGCAACCGGTTTCAATATACACTCGAGATCCGCGTAAACCACGAATGGCACAGTTCCCTTATTCTGAAAATTTGAAAATTCCAAGTTTTTTTTCTCTGGAAATTCCATTCGGATGCTATTCATTCGCACGCAATCTTGCCTGTGACTATCATACGCGCTGTGTACGCTAAAGTGACACAAGCATCTATCACACAAAAATTGTTCACCATCATGGTTCGATAATTGTTTGCTAACCAAACGTGAAAGATTCTTAATCCAAGCAAAGTGAAATCTGGCTTTGAAGTTATTCAAGTTAGCATCACCGTCATCATCGTGATCATTATCATCACCATCTATTTCAATGTTACACTCAATCATAAGAAGGTGAATTGTCTTTTTATCGAGATTTGTTGAATTTTTACTGAGATAAAGAGGTGTGATAATGCTCTGTTTTGATTCTGAATTTGAGGAAGTTTCTTTTTCAATTCCGTATACATTAATTCTTAAATTATTTGCTTTTTCAAGTTTTTCTACGCTACGCAGGGTTGCGGGGAATTTTATACCTGTACAATCTAGCTCTGAGATGTATCGTCGATAGCTGTGTGTTCTGGTTGCGTTGCCGTGTACGGGGTGGAGGGCTGCGGCAACAGACCACAGCAAACATCGATCATCGTCGTTCTGCACGTTGACCACCGCTTTCTTTCGCTGAATATCCTCGGGTAGCTGTGTGAATGTCGAGAGTCCACCGCGAAGAGGCTCGTATCGGTTGATGCAGATCACGGCATTTATGATCTCAATCATGCTCCAACCAGAATCACGCTGCTCGAAATCCTCCACCATAGTTAGCAGAGGATTCGTTATATTATCAGCAAACCAGGTTTTCAGATCCGTCGACGGAAGAATCGTAGCGTTGCGTGTGTTGAAGTTCTTTACTTCCAGACTGATCTCATCGTTTTTGACGTTCTCAAATTTACACGAAACCCCCACATTCACCTTAATACTTCCTTCTTGGCGTAGCACATTTTTTAAACGTTCCGTCGTTACCACGCCAGCGTCAGCCAAAAATCTTGCCAAATCTTTATGCTGAAGATTTGTCACGGCTCCGGTGCGTATGCGACACTTGAAGGCGCTCTCCATGTCATCCCATCGAACACGATTATGAATATCATCGCCGATATTACCACCAACAATAGTTGCACGATGTCGTTCAAATTTCACCGCCCACGATTGAAGGAGTGAAATTATATGTTGCAATCGTTGTTTTTCACTCACACTCGGTTTAGATTGCGTCAAAATATTGTTCAAGAATCGGATATTTTGATGTGCAATGTCACGCCAGTGAATAAAAATATCTTCATTTGCCTGTTCTGGTGGTAGTGTACATAGTAACTTGTATGCATCCTCCATCATCTCAACGAGATTCATATACATAGCGTTGTCCATTTTTTTTTCTCTTCGTAGAATTTCACGGTCAAACTGGCACTAGACAATTGCTCACACCCACCCTAGGGTTTGGGGTTTTTATATGCATGAGCCCCACCCCTCCACATTTTTTTTCCACCTGGGAGGGTTGGCATCTTTGGTCCATCCGTACGAAAAAAATATTTTCCGAGTTTGCCATTGTTCAGCCCCTATAATATTGGGGGCGTATTTCGGGTTTAGTTGGATATAAAAGTGCGAGTTTGCAGTGAGTTTTACACAATCTGCAGTCAGTCGAGAGAAGCAAAATTACATACCAATCTCAACAACCAAATAGAAAGAAAGAAGTAAGTATCGTTATTCTTCGATATCATAGTTTTTTGTTTTTTTTTCTCTTTTTGAATTTCGATGGATATAGTTTGTAATTGATATCTCCTATTACAGAACATGAATCGTTATGATGATTGGAGCTCCGAAGATGATGATGGGTATGATAGCGAGAACAACGATGAAGAGGTGATAAATGGGGTGCGTTGGATCACGGTCCGATATGATGATGGCACCCCCATATGGATCGAGGTGAAACCTCTAAAGTGGGGGTGGGATGATGAGCAGGTGGATGAGGAGGTGCCGGCGGTGGGGGAAAATGGGGATGAGGAGGAGGTGCAGCCGGTGGCGGAGGAGGCGCCGGAGGGTGAAAATTGGGATGAGGAGGAGGTGCAGCCGGTGGCGGAAAAGAAGGAGGAGGTGGGGGAGGTGGAAAAGAAGGAGGAGGTGGGGGAGGAGGCAAATAATGCTAGGTAAGTTCACTTAATTTTCATTACATGTCGTTCGGTTATTACAAAAAATACCTGTATGTTTCAGATGATATGCGTGAAGCTCGATGCACCCCGTTGTACATATATAGCTTAAGTTAAAATTAGATATATCTAATGTATACATGGTTTAAGTTAGTTTTAAGAAAAAAATTGTCATTTTAGAATATAAGTTAGATTTAAGACATAACAAATAAACATATATATTATCAGATAATTTGCGTCATTGATTGCATATATATAACACCCTGTCACACTTTAAGCATTTCAGCTAGTATAATTCGTATATATAAGCTAAGAATTAGATATTTCAGCCATCTTGGATCGATTGTCGGTAAGAAAAAAAAGATCGATAATCGTTACCATGATCCGAATCGTTAGTGGCGCCATCGCAAGACGGAAAATTGCAGGAAAATTGCAGCCATCAGACTATAGCTAACTAATGATCGGATCGTTACCATCGGACTATCGGTAACTGATGATCGGATCGTTACCATCGGACTATCGATAACTAATGATCGGATCGTTACCATCGGACTATCGGTAACTAAAGATCGACAATCCATAGTGGCGCCATCGCATGACGGCAAATCGCAACCATCAGATTGTCGGTAAGCGGAGATCGGCAATGCAGGATTCTCGATCCTTACCATCGGAATATCGGTAACAATCGGCAGTGGCGCCATCGCACGACGGCAAATTGCAGCCATCCGATTGTCGGTAACAAAGATCGACGATCGTTACCATCCGACTGTCGGTAACTTGCCCACGCGGCCGGTAAGTTACCGACTGCCTGATGGCCGGTAAAGAAGGCTGGATCCAGAACTGTCATATATACACTACTCTCGCTTTCTTCCGATGAAGATGAAAACATGATTTCGTAGAATTGATGTATAACTCAATTCAGTAACTGACGTTTATGTTCAGCCGCAATTTTCACAAACACTCGGAGCAGAGCTATCAGCGTTCGCCTTGTCGCTGACGCTTTCACGCTTGTTCACGCTCTAACCAAGCCGAACGGACGAAAACGCCGCTTGAAAGCGCAAGCGCCAACAGCTTTAAAGCGAGCAAGCTGAATGCACCCACAATAATTAAACTCGATCGTTCTGTAATGGCAAACCCTCAATATTAATTTCATCCGAGGTGAGGGTTTTTATTGCACGAGTACGATAGAGCAGAATTTTTTCAAAATGAAGAGCGTGATTTCTAGTTTTGGAAAGCCCACTTACTAGCTGTGTTCGCGTTAGCTACACTTTCTACACTTTTACTAGATTTTACACTTTTCACTAGAAATCCACACCTCCTATTGGGCGAGCGTGAAAAGTGTAAGAAAAGTGTAGAAAGTGTAGCTAACACGAACACAGCTATTGTTCGAATTATCCTAATTTTTTGGTCGAGTCGCGCCACGGTGTTTTTCAATTTTTTTTGTGAGACGCTACTGCTGACGCGTCGATCGGAAGCTGCGAAGCAGTTTCATTGGCGTCCAATGGTGCCGTCCCATGTAGGCCCGGATCGCCGGAATCCGGAATCACGAAACGGAATGGACGGAAAAGTCACTAGAATCCGCGTTCCGCTGATTTCATTCCGTCGTATTTTTACGGAATGGTGGATCCGTCCGGTACTCGCAAATTATAGTCGTAAATAATTTTGCTTTGAGAAATTGATGCACTTTTGGAAGTCTCGAATAACCGAATCATCATTAATAGACACATTTGAGGATCCATGATTAAATTTGTATCTACACACGCGTCTTTCTACAATTTGCAGGGTTACGTTTATGTGGAAGTATACACAAGTTCCGTGTTCCGTTCCGTCTATTTGCATTTCCCTGCGTCCCATGTACCCAAATTCCGGAACGGATTGCCGGAACGTCAACTTTTATTTGATGAAATAATCAATTATAGTTACAGAATTTGATCTTACATAGAAGCTAATTAAATAAATTACATATTTTGATACAAAAATTGTATCTAAATAGACAAATAAAGCCGAATAGCACAAATATGGATCGGCTCCGTTCCGTCGTTCCGTGCAGTTTTGGTACATGGGACGGCAGGGTTTTTCATGGTGCCGTCCCATGTAGGCCCGGATCGCCGGAATCCGGAATCACGGAACGGAACGCAGACGAAATCTAGTGGATTTCTGAATCCGTTCCGGGTCTTGAAAAACCCTGCCGTCCCATCTACCAAAACTGCACGGAACGACGGAACGGAGCCGATCCATATTTGTGCTATTCGGCTTTATTTGTCTGTTTAGATACAATTTTTGTATCAAATTGTGTAATTTATTCAATTAGCTTCTATGTAAGATCAAATTTTGTAACTATAATTGATTATTTCATCAAATAAAAGTTGACGTTCCGGCATTCCGTTCCGGAATTTTGGTACATGGGACGCAGGGAAATGCAAATAGACGGAACCTTTGACTATGGCCGTGTTCCGATATTGGCTTGAAGCGCTGAAAATCCAGAGGAAGAGAGACGGAGCTTGGTGAAAATCAAGGAGTGTGACAGAGACACAAGATTACTGACAGCGCTTCAAGCTAATATCGGAACGCACCCTATATAACCCTGGACTGCTAACGCTAACTTCAGGCGTGTTGTCAGGATGTGGCGCTACAGGCAGTCAACGGTCGAGTTCAGAACTACTGAGTTTAATTGTTTCGCTATTGTTTTATCACCCGTATCTTTCTTCAAGTGACTTCACTCATAACCTCAAATTTCTCTGAAGTGAAAATCTTTTCATATCGCTCTGTTATTATTTTCATCCGGATACTGATTTCGGAATACCGAGACACGAGAATTAAAAAAAAAAAATTATCTTCACGGGCCAATAAACAATTCGTAAAAATTACATTGAAACCAATTTATTACCCTATAATCCTGCATATAATATTAAGAACTTACGTAAACGTTTCCTAGATTTTCGTAACTCATAATATGTTTCATTTATTAAAAATTTTTACTATTCCGGCATTGATCAATGATATTATTTAGTAAACTATTCTTATCTTGTCCTGTATTCATCCAAAATACTAAGTACTCATTCAAATTTCCCGCGGAATTGACTGCCGAGAAGTCTAAGGGGTGGGGTAGATGTTGGAAACATCGGCTTCGCAATCGGCTTATGGGAATAGTGGGGGGCATTAGGGGCGCGTCTAGTTAGTGGTCGCAATGGTCGCAAGTGGTCGCGGAGTAGCCAGAAGTAGCTGAAAGTCGCGGCGAGTCGCGGTCGTGCTGCGGGCTTGAGCTCGCGATGTTGCCATTTTTCATGCTTGACATTTGGCGCGGAGTATCTCAAAGGATTAGCGCCAACCAGGGTGTGGAAATTGTAATACATTTTTTCCACTACCCATTATAGTGGTAATGTTATTTTATCTACATATTACATTAATAATGAGCAACTAAATATGTTAAATTACACATTACAATTCTAATCAGTCATTGCAAAATTCATTTTGATTACGTACATTACTCTTGTAATGAGGCGCGGAATTGAGGCATCACTACCCTAATCAGTTCGGAAAAATATATCGTATCCCAAGTAGAGTTTCACAATCGGCCAAATACTGGGCCAACACCGCATCCAACGGTTTGAGTGCAGGCCCAGCGACGGCGGCCAATACCGATCCAATACTGGTAATTAGTTGGGATGATAAGTTCGGTCCAACGTATGGCTATCGACACTGGGCCAGTATAAATTACCAACATAGAATCAACATTTATTGTTTATGTTTATTTTCGATATTATCCGGACAAAAAATATTTTTTTCACCAACAGTTGATTCTTTTTCGAGCAGTAGAGCACAGTTAATATTCCAGGATGTTAGAAATCATGTTTTCACAGACTAATTGGATTTATTCATGTGGGTCACCCATCCGAGTTCTGGTCACAGTTGAAATTAGGGATGGGCGATGTTTACCGATTGATCGAATAGCTCGATTATTTTCTTTCAATAATCGATTATTTTCGACCGATGTTTTTGAGGTGCGATTAATCGATGTTCGATGTATTTTACCGAACATCGATGAAAAGGTGCGAAAACGGATTTTTCAAATTTAGTAAATTCCGGACCAATCTCAATTAACAATCTGACGAAGAAAAGTCATACCAGAACGTTCGTTTCACCAATTTTCTTCAATTTTCAAAGTAAATTTGTCAAACATTAACTAGCACGAATTGTGTTGAATTTTTTATTGACGAATTTTCCATCAAACATAATGCCGTTCACAAAAAAAACTCAAAAAATAAATAATCGATGTTCCGATTTATTTTTCAAACATCGATTATTCAAAAATCGATTTTTATTTTGAACATCGCCCATCCCTAGTTGAAATTGCTTAACTTCGCTGATCATCTGATGTCCGGTGTCGATCTGGATCTAATCCTCGCCTTTTATATTCCTTCACACTTTTCGACTCGATAGGTAAACTTTGATTGGTGAGGATTTACATCAATAGGTACTTCAAAAAAATAAATTATAGAAAAATTTTACGGTCACTTCGAAGATTTCAGGGCTGCCAGCGAGTTACTTTTTCCACTTTTTGTCACTTTTTTTAAATTTAGTCACTTTTTGTCACTTTTTTCATCCTGTTGGCGATTTTCTGTTTCTTAAAATTCAAATCCTCAATAAAGTATACTTTTTTTTTCAGGACTTGATTTCTTTTTAAAGATATTAATAATTTTAAATAACGATGTGATATTTCTAACGTACGGAATAATTGCGACCAAAAAATATATATATTATTCCATTACAAAAAATGATATGACTGGTTTTGCATGTGTATTGAATATGCATGTATGTATTTGGGGCATTCCACGTCAAAACGAAAACGGTTCAACCGATGGGTCTCCGATTCTCTTCCAAATTTTTTTTTTTTTTTTATTTCAGGACCAAAACCTACGTACTAAAGCTTTTTTCAATTTGAACTTTGGTTTTTTATTGACGGATTTTCGAAAATTTGGTTTTTTTTAATCTGAAAATTTCAATATTTTTTCATTCAGTGTTAGCTTATTCTAAGAAGAAAATAAATGAAACAGGAAATGTTCGATTCGAACTGTACTTTTCATAAAAATTTGTATCGAATTTTTTGCGTCAACGGATTTGGAGTGATTGAAAAAATAAATACGAAATTTAGATTTTCGAAAAAGGGACACCTTTGATTTTTAATTTATTTTTTTTCAAAAAAACTTCCGGAAATTAGAAAATTTTAAGGACCAAAACCAAAAAAAAAAATTGAAAAATGATTTACTATGTAGGTTTTGATTCCTAAATAGGACAAGAAAAAGAATTTGGAACAAAATCGGAGACCATTGGTTGAACCGTTTTCGTTTTGACGTGGAATGCCCCATTTATATACCAATACACTGAAAAAAAAATTTTAGGGATATTAGCAATACGTATGGCTGAAATAGTGACATCAAGAAAATATGGCTACTTTGGCCATACGCGTGGCTGTTTCAATAAAGTGCTACTTTAGAACAGTCAAATGTTTGCCTAAGATAGACAACACGTGATCTCAAAACAGCCATGTTTTCTAGTCGTCACCAGGTATGGCTAATATCCCTATATTTTTTTTTTCAGTGTAAATTTATGTCGTCGTATGTACTATGCTTTTCGATTATTATAAACCACTTTTTATGGAATGATTTTTAACTCATTAAGCTCATCTATGTTTTGTGATTACAATAAAAGCATAATTCCCAAGGGATTTCGGTCACTTTTTTTTCAAATAGTCACATTTTCAACTTTTTTTTACCCAGAGTATGGCTGGCAGCCCTGAGATTTTTGATGATTAAATACTATACTATTATTCGATTGCATAGAAACATTATTTTTCCGGTGAATTCGGTGAAAGTGTTAGTAAGTTTAATATATTGAGTGTGTCCCGAATAAAATTGATTTGTACATTCTATGATTCAGCTCAATTCATGATGAGAATATACCATTTTCAAAGCATTAATTCGGATTGCATACAACGAAAAAAAAAAACTAATTGCGTTTCGGTTCTTATTTTTCGTGATTTTTTTAATAATTTCACCTCTACCATGTATTGGACCGGGCCTGCATTTCTATACTTGACCAGTATATTAAACCAACGCTGGCCCAGTATTGTGAGTGATACGCCACCAGTACTGGGCCAGCGTTGATTCGCATTATTTGGTTCCCGATGCAGAGCCAGTATTGGGCCGTATTGTCAACTATGGCAAACTCTACCTGGGATGTAAAACCACACAAATTGAGGTTATTCATTGCAGTAATATTGAAATTTATACCTCGTAGGGTGCTCTTGATTGTAAGAAAATAAAACAGACGAAAGGAACGGAGTTTTTCGCAGTAATTCTCATGACCTCACAAACCAATGCAATTACTCGAAATACTATCAAGTTTATACACAATCAACATTTTGTTATTTGCATTTCCTTATAAAATGGTTTTTGTTTGATTTTTTTTTGTCTTGGTTTTTTTTTTTTTTTTTTTTTCGAAAAAACATCATTTTGATTTGAAAATATCAAAAATGAAAAGTAAAAAATGTAATATGTAGTTAAAATAACATTACAACTATAATGGGTAGTGGAAAAAATGTATTACAATTTTCACACCCTGGTTGGCGCTAATCCTTTGAGATACTCCGCGCCAAATGTCAAGCATGAAAAATGGCAACATCGCGAGCTCAAACCCGCAGCACGACCGCGACTCTCCGCGACTTTCAGCTACTTCTGGCTACTCCGCGACCACTTGCGACCATTGCGACCACTAACTAGACGCGCCCTAGCAGTCCAGGATTATATAGGCCGTGTTCGGGGAGCGCGCTTAAAACACTTTAAAGCGCTGAAAATCAAGAGAGAGAGAGACGGAGCTTGGGGAAATCAAGAAGTGTGACAGAGACACAAGATTACTGACAGCGATAAAAGCGACTCCCCGAACACGGCCATAGGGTGCGTTCGGCTTGCTCGCTTTTTCGCTAAAAGCGTGCACGAGTGTAACGTCCGAACGGACGACATACTCCATTTATACTTACCACTATAAAATCACTAGAACAAACCATATTACCATAGAATACAAAAGTCTAGACCCAACACACATGTGGTCCAAATCCACTTTACAATCTAACTAGTTACAAAAAACATTAGATAAGATTCACTAGAAACCCTCCCCTATCGCCACACTTATAAAAGATTTAAACCCCTCAGCCGTAACCAATTATATACGACCAATGCGTTAATATTACCTGACCAACCGAATCCAAATATTATATACCTATTATTATTATTATTATATCCAATATTACAAACCCCCATTCAAAATTGCTTAAATATATAATCCATTTTGCCAAGCTATTTTACTATTACTACTAAAACATAGATAATCAATGGTACACATTATATTACTTATAAATTATAATCGCTTAATGATGATATTAGAATTATTTCTTTATTAAGACCTAACATTTCATTTATACACTACCTAATATTAATTCTATAATAATAAAGAATATTACTCAATAGTAATTCTACACACACCCATTTAATTACAAGGACACACCAACACAAAAGGCTATAGCGTAACTAATTACGATAAGAAATACCTAGAACAACCAGCGAGACCGAAACCACCCACATCCGCTAAACGCTAACCGCCCACACATCCAAGGTCTAAGCCATGTTGTCGGCAAACTTCTCACAAGTTCTCAACCTAACTATAGAATATCCTAATACTTAAGATAGAAAATATGAACCTTGTATGTATTACTACAGCAACACCTGTCATAAAAATAGCTTTCGCTGAAAACCTTTTTAGTTACAAAATCAATTGAGAATGAACATACAATTCAAAAGAGCGAATAAGTACAAAACCCCACAAAACCCACATGAGCACCAGCAACCCTTATTAAACTAAGGAAAAGGCAAGGACACGATAGCACACGATGTAAGAAGAGTAGGTGGGTCGACTGCCGTGTTTCTTCCATATGCCGCGCTGTGATTTTTAGGTGTTGTTTCCCAAGAATTCCGTCAGGGTTCGCCTCGACAGAGATACTCAAAAAGCGGCGAATTAAAATTTCTATTTACACGCACTTTTACCATTAATATTCAGTCAACGCATTACATGCCAATATTCACGCGCTACTGCAGATATTAGTCAATCAGTGAACCGATACGTACGGTCATACACAGATATAAGTAAATTACCCATAACAATAACATCTATCTATACCTATATAAATGATCGATGTCAATTGTAATATATTTTTAACGAAATCGGGAATGTGCTAAAAATCGGAAGAATCGGGTTTTTGCGAAAATTACAGCCACTTTTTTTAAGTTTCCTCATTTGATGGAAGTTTGAAAATCGAAACATCATTTTCAACAATCCCGTTCACAATCTGTCCACTCTGACAGTTTTTAACAGCGCACTTTTACCCATTATTACTGGAGCTTTATAAATGCTTTGTGCTGGCATTTTGTCGGGTGAACCAAAACAAGAGGTCGTGGCTGTGACAGCCAATGATAGCTGAGGCTAGGGAACACGTGACTACGGTGATCGCTGTGATTGGCGTATCTGTGTCGCAGCGCCGCCTGTACGAGACTCACGAAAACAACACGTAAAAATCACAGAAATTGAAGCCTCGTCGACCCACCTACTCTTCTTACATCGTGCGATAGCACAAGCATAACGACGGATGCAGACTCCAGGTAACCCATGCGCATACCACTCAACCAGAAAAAGAGCGGGCAACGATCATATACGCAACCAACCGACGGATAACCGCCTAAAAAACCCTGCCGTTTAAGGAAACGAAAGGAAGATAAGGACAATGACAGATACAAATTCCAAGAACTTATGGCGCAACTACACCATCACTACCAGAAAAAGGGGAGCAGCGATCACCGACACGACCGGACGCTGCAGCCGCGGACCCCACGCACCTTCGAAACTGAGGTATAAAACTCCGCTGTTCACCAGGAGGAACATGATAATATATTCTATACTCTGCACTACTCGACTACTCTGCTCTTCTAGCTAGATAACACCCAGTACTCGTCGCGACCACACTCGCCCTATCGGGATCGAACTCGGATTCGTACCCGCACCCGATCTCAACGTTATAAGTTAAACACATCATTCTTGACTCCTTTTTTCACTCTTTATTCTTGACCTGCAAGTCAATCAACATAAGTCGAAAAACTCCTTAACGTCAGGGCTACAACAGTCCAGTATAAATCAACGCTTGATCTTCACCAAGTAATTCGATTCACTTGAACTTCAAATCAGTGCTATACTCGCAATCACGAATAACGCTGTTCATTCTCAAAGTCTAAATTCAACATTGTCAAATTCCATAATTGAAGCCTTTCTTTAACTCGAATTCCGAGCTTACCTAAATTCAGCAAGGGCTATTAACTATCATCTATAATTACCAAGTATTAACCGCAATTTCTATCAAGATAAATAAATTCAATATCTAAACATAAAACAAATCATTCAATCCTCAAGAACCCATTCCTCAAGAGTACCAAGAAGCCAACTAATCAACGCATCATCGATCAACCACCGACTAGAACCAAACAAGGTAAGAGGAATCCATGCAAATCATTTAAAACAATAATATTCCCATCGAAACATTAAGATCAACTTATTACGATTAAAACCCCAATTAATAAAACCCCTTCGGATTCAAAAGAATGCCCCTCGAATTAAACTAGTTAGGTATAACGCGCATATAGCTAGTCGAAATAACGAAGTGAGTTAACGTCAAGTTGTCCTATTCAGTATACTTCAGTATTTAATCGACGCTTGGTAACCCACTAACTATCGAGTGACCGTCTGAGTTGTTCCCGCGATAAAATCTTGCAGCTAGCCTCTAGGTTTGTCCGCGAACGCCCCTCCGACGTCACACGAGCGTCACTTTCGCCGTTCGTCTTGATGGTGAGTCCACAATGGGACTCGAGTACGCGGAGGTTCGGAGCTACGCGTAGTTCCGCCCGGCAAAACCTTATGGGTGACGTCAGGCCTACGCACGATGTAAGAAGAGTAGGTGGGTCGACGAGGCTTCAATTTCTGTGATTTTTACGTGTTGTTTTCGTGAGTCTCGTACAGGCGGCGCTGCGACACAGATACGCCAATCACAGCGATCACCGTAGTCACGTGTTCCCTAGCCTCAGCTATCATTGGCTGTCACAGCCACGACCTCTTGTTTTGGTTCACCCGACAAAATGCCAGCACAAAGCATTTATAAAGCTCCAGTAATAATGGGTAAAAGTGCGCTGTTAAAAACTGTCAGAGTGGACAGATTGTGAACGGGATTGTTGAAAATGATGTTTCGATTTTCAAACTTCCATCAAATGAGGAAACTTAAAAAAAGTGGCTGTAATTTTCGCAAAAACCCGATTCTTCCGATTTTTAGCACATTCCCGATTTCGTTAAAAATATATTACAATTGACATCGATCATTTATATAGGTATAGATAGATGTTATTGTTATGGGTAGTTTACTTATATCTGTGTATGACCGTACGTATCGGTTCACTGATTGACTAATATCTGCAGTAGCGCGTGAATATTGGCATGTAATGCGTTGACTGAATATTAATGGTAAAAGTGCGTGTAAATAGAAATTTTAATTCGCCGCTTTTTGAGTATCTCTGTCGAGGCGAACCCTGACGGAATTCTTGGGAAACAACACCTAAAAATCACAGCGCGGCATATGGAAGAAACACGGCAGTCGACCCACCTACTCTTCTTACATCGTGGGCCTACGCGTACATTTCGGTCCGCGGATGTCCCATTGTGGACTCACCATGACGCTTCGAAGCGCTGCGGTACAGCGATGACGTCATAAGTTCAGAGCGTTGACGTCATCGGTTCACGCTACACTCGCTTACTCGAAATAGGTAGGGTGGCAATAGCGCAGGTCTTATTAAACGCCATGATCTAAAACGAACGCCGTTAGCGGTAGAGCGATAGGAAAACCTAACCTAGCTTCAATGTTTTGAAAGTGACAAGTATATCACGATGGACAGAAAAATTAGGTCAACTGCCACTATAATCGGCCAAACTATAAAACTGAAACTGTTCATCGGTATACTAAGGCACGATAACCTCAAAGTAATTTGGTATCCGTGGAATTGGCTGTTTTTGCTTGAATGAATTCGGAAACATATGTTCATCATAATCCTCGCTTTCTTCCGATGAAGATGAAAACATGATTTCGTAAAATTGATGTATAACTCAATTCAGTAACTGACGTTTATGTTCTGCCGCCATTTTCACAAACACTCGGAGCACCGCTATCAGGATCAGCGTTAGCCTTGTCGCTGACGCTTTCACGCTTAAGGCCCGGACACGCTCAAATCGGATCGCAGTCGCAAACGCAAACGCAGTGATCTGACGCTCCTGATTGGTTGTTGAAAAAATTTGTCCAAAGCTAAGCCAATCAAGAGCGTCAGATCACTGCGTTTGCGTTTGCGACTGCGATCCGATTTGAGCGTGGCCGGGCCTTTAAGGTGCCTATTCACGACAGCGAACAGACGCTACTTTTTCAGCGTTAACGTACCACGTGACTCACAATTTCACCGCTAGATCTGTTCGCTAGAAGTTCGATTTATCCAACTTCTAGCGTCTATTCGCGATAATGTGGCGGCAACGCTGGTTCCATTTTCAAATAGAATACGCGACAATTTGTGGATCGTGCGAACCAATTACGGCTCCACTCTTGATATTGTTGCCTATATACTATGACATTTTACCATTCTTGAACTTCTCGCGTATGCATAATTCTTCAATTATTGTAAACAACGAAACACATGACACTTTGGAGCACAAAGGGGTGCCAATCACATAACAGATGATATGACGATGTCCCTATTTCTCGACGCTCGATTTCGTTCACATGAGCGACCGTTGATAAATTTTCGCTGGTTTTGGACGCCACTTTGGTTTTCACGAGCGAACGTAGAACCAAGGAATAACCAGGATCACGTGACCATCATTCGCTCAATTTTCAGCGAATAATTCGCTCGTGAATAGGCACCTTTATTCACGCTCTAGCCAAGCCGAACGGGCGAAAACGCCGCTTGATGGTGAGTCCACAACGGGACTCGAGTACGCGGAGGTTCGGAGCTACGCGTAGTTCCGCCCGGCAAAACCTTATGGTGAGTCCACAATGGGACTCGAGTACGCGGAGGTTCGGAGCTACGCGTAGTCCGCCCGGCAAAACCTTATGGGTGACGTCAGGCCTACGCGTACATTTCGGTCCGCGGATGTCCCATTGTGGACTCACCATTATGGGTGACGTCAGGCCTACGTGTACATTTCGGTCCGCGGATATCCCATTGTGGACTCACCATGAAAGCGCAAGCGCCAACAGCTTCAAAGCGAGCAAGCCGAACGCACCCATAGTCAAAGGACGGAACAGAACATGGAACTTGTGTATACTTCTACATGAACACAGTGTTGCCAACCGTACGATAATTATCGTACACGTACGATAATTTAAAGCTGGGTACGATTTACGATAACGTGCGTACGATATACGATAATTGTACGATAAAATAGAAAAGGTACGATAATAGCTGTGTTCGTGTTAGCTACACTTTCTACACTTTTCTTACACTTTTTACGCTCGCCCAATAGGAGGTGTGGATTTCTAGTGAAAAGTGTGAAATCTAGTAAAAGTGTAGAAAGTGTAGCTAACGCGAACAGAGCTAATGTATTTTTTTTTTATTATTATTGTATTATTATTCTTTTCGCATTGGCGGTACGGGAAAGATCGAATCATATTCGAAGGTCGATCTGTCGGAGAATCTCAAATCTCGATTCTCGCTGTTTGTACTGGACCAGTATAAAAAGTACGAAATGATACTGCGATGAATAAAAATATTACTAATGAGTTGAAAATATGTTCTTTGTTGATTGTTTCTCCATTTTATTGCCAAGTACCAACTTTTTTTTTGAACCTATGGCTTATCATCTACTTAGAGATCTGTAGCCTATATTTAGAGGTTTAACTATAAATTTTTATTGCTTCGTTTTTATTTATTTTTTTTTTTTTTTTAAATCAATTCACTATTTGTTGTGTATTTTTAAATCTTTTTATAAGTTAGCTTCAGATTGTAGAATTTTAGTTTATCTACACTTTAACGAGGAAGTTTTCTATTTTACTACTAAAGATAATTTAAATCTTGTTTTGTTTTTAATCTTGAATTCTTTTGACTTTTGAAATTTTGTTTCATTAAGATTTGAGGGATAGAATATTAAAGCTCTTTGCCGACAACCGCAACAACACTATTCAGGACCAATCATTTCGCTGGACTACTGCCAGCTCAAGATGGCTGTCTGACTTCATTATTAGCTCTGTTCGTCTTAGCTACACTTTCTACACTTTTACTAGATTTTACACTTTTCACTAGAAATCCACACCTCCTATTGGACGAGCGTAAAAAGTGTAAGAAAAGTGTCGAAAGCGTAGCTAACGCGAACACAGCTATTATTCCGCTACCAACTTCGCGAGCCTAAACTCCCCACTTCTTCTTGTTAGATATTTCGTAGAATTTTATGCTTTATATCTTCTCTTCCTGTTTTTATTCTTTTTATTTTTGAGATTAGTTTTATCCGAGCAATTGGTCTTATCCGGGATATGTTCTAGTTTTTAATTAAATTCGCTCCGGGTTATGCCGACGCCATTTTAAGGACTTGATCTTTACACGTGTTTTTTTTTTTTTTTTTTTTTTTTTTCCTTTTATATTAATTAATTACGATGTTTATTTATTGGTAGCTTTAAATTATTTATGTTGTTTTATTATTCCTAAAATTCCTATTAACTATTCCCCCACCTCCACCTTGTTTACTTAATTATTGAGAATCAACTTTTCTTAATTTATGAGTAGGCTAATTAAGAGGATATTTGATTGAATATTCGTTTTTTTTTTTTTTTTTTTTTTTTTTTTTCCTTTTTATTAATTGATTACGATGTTTATTTATTGGTAGCTTTAAATTATTTATGTTGTTTTATTATTCCTATAAATTCCTATTATATAACGCAAGCATGTTTTCCTCGCTTTTTGATGCCTTTGCATAGGACCTAAAGTGGTACTTTTAAGTCCTAGGACTTAAAAGTACCACTTTAAGTCCTCGGACTTTAAAAGTACCACTTTTAGGTCCTATACAGAGGCATCAAATAGCGAGAAAAATATGCTTGCGTTATATAAAGTATCGTGTGCACCATGGAGGTGGGCCTTTTAACGCCTCGCACGATGTTTTCAGTACTCGTCTTCGCCTCGCACGCTTCGCGCGCTCGTCTACGACTCATACTTAAAACATCGCACTCGGCCTTAAAAGTTCCACTTTACGACCTTGGTGCACAATGTACTATTAACTATTCCCCCACCTCCACCTTGTTTGCTTAATTATTGATAATCAACTTTTCTTAATTTATGAGTAGGCTAATTAAGGTGCTTTCCTAGGCAATTCCACCAGTCCTGAAAACATCGTGAAAAAATGTGCTATTAAACGGAATATCTCTGCCTAGGCACCGAAATCAATGAAACAAAATACGTCGCGCAATTCTGTGGGCAATTGCGAACACGCACGGCCCAAAACATGTCCGTTTTATGCTGAAATAGAAAAGATATGTATGAAAAACGCGTATTTTTGACACTTGGCGATATATATCGATCGGAATGATTGCGAGTCACTGATCTATATGTTACACTGGATGGCTGACGCCGTGCATAAGGCGTGTTGCGATTTGAAACCGGTCGGCCATGTTGTCAGGGGGACGATTATCTAAATATGGCGGACTTTGAGCGGCCTTTTTTGAAATCAGCTGAGGTTCATTCAGTGTTTTCGATCGGTTTTTAAGATTTTCCTTTGGTCTAAAATAAAAAGGGGTTTATTTGCGGACTAAAAATATTCCAAATGGCAACTAAGTATGTGGTTGGTGGTTAATTCACATGGCAGTCTTAATATGAATACTGTACTATATTATCCAGTTAGTATGGTTATTACTCGTAGCAAAAATTTGTACGACGTCCACGATTTATTCGTTTGAATTTAGAACTGAATTATTAATTAAAAAAGGTAATTTATTTGACATTTATTTTATTAAAAAATTTCATTTTATAATATGTATTGACTTTGCGGAATTGTAATGAAAGATTGGTGTATTATAACCTATAAATCTGGAACGCTTACTTGTGATAAGTTTTATCTCCGATTCCCCGCTGAGAGCCGCAAAATACGCATTTCCTCACCATTTTCAGTTCTCACTTCATAACACTTGGAATAAACAACTTCTCACACGAAATTCCCGTCAGTAGTTTTCAAATAGCGACCGCCACAACTAGTCTGCCATATTGACTTTATTATTATTATTCGATATTTGTCCCCCTGGCAAGATGGCCGAATGAGTCACAAAACGTCCTATCCAATACGCCATCCAGTGTAATATATAGATCAGTGTTGCGAGTTAGTTGTTTTCGAGAGTTTTTGAGGTATCGGTGACGGTTCAGAGATGGCGTGGCGCACGAATCAACGAGTCGGATCCACTGAAATATAATAATACTGGAACGCGCGCTGACGGCTTTGGCCCGTATAGAGAGAGATAGCTCCGAAGCGGCGCTGGTAGTATCCCCGTCTATGTTGGTACAGCCCCGTCCAAAACTTTAATTTAACAATACGTGAGTGAGCGAAGAATCGCCTGAATGCAGGAACTGACACACTTATTGCAGATGCTGTACGATACTTCATGTGCGCAGTCGCGACTCAGTACGGCAATGACAAAGATACTACTAGCGAACTATCTCTCTCTATACGCTGCTTCTAATAGTACAGAATGGTCGGCGCGCATTCCAGTATTATTATATTTCAGTGATCGGATCACTATTTGATAAACTGGACAAAATGGGCTGTCAGTGATAAATACGCGTGTATTCTAAAGTTGCCATAGAAAAATGTTGTTATTGTGGTCAGGATACACAGAATTAGTCTTCTGTGTATCCTGACCACAATAACAACATTTTTCTATGACAACTTTAGAATTTATCACTGACAGCCGATTTTGTCCAGTTTATCGAACAGTGATCCGACTCGTAGATTCGTGCGCCACGCCATCTCTGAACCGTCACCGATACCTCAAAAACTCTCGAAAACAACTAACTCGCCATCATTCCGATCGATATATATCGCCAAGTGTCAAAAATACGCGTTTTTCATACATATCTTTTCTATTTCAGCATAAAACGGATATGTTTTGGGCCGTGCGTGTTCGTAATTGCCCACAGAATTGCGCGACGTATTTTGTTTCATTGATTTCGGTGCCCAGGCAGAGATATTCCATTTAATAGCACATTTTTTCACGATGTTTTCAGGACTGGTGGAATTGCCTAGGAAAGCACCTTAAGAGGATATTTGATTGAATATTGGTTTTTTTTTTTTTTTAATTTTTTTAATTTTTCCTTTTTTAATTTTCTTCTTCCATGGCTCTTATGTTAGGGAAAGAGTTGAGAGTGAAATCCATATGTGAGAGGATCCCTGGATCCGCCAAGAGCCTTATCTGATTGTGGATGGTTACCCAACCAGTCAGACCACTCCGTTTGATTCTTCCTGGAAACATCTTTAATGACTATGTTTCCATGGGCACAGAGCTCCCAGGAAGAGTAGTCTAAACCCAAGCAAACCAGCAAAGCGTACTACCACTACGTAACTATTGCAATTCAATCTCCTCCCTTGCCACTCCGGATCTCATCAAGCTTATATCATAGCCCCTATGGCTAATAAAAAGGAAACCATGCTCGTCCTGATTTGAGAATTGGTTACAGAGATACTATCCAAATCATGCGTCCTATTGTAACCCATTCTTGTAAGATAAGAAACGAAACTCTCTCTCTCCCCGCATAGCCATATGGGACAGTCCCAAATCCTGTGGTTAAGATTTTCAACTCCTAAATTGCATTCACACCGTTCCGAGTCAACTATCCCCATTCGTTTGAGATGAGAGTTCATTTGGGTGTGGCCTGACAATAACCTATTATTTATAATGACTAGCGTATTTGGCGCGCTGCGCGCGCCTTAGCCCATACCGTATGGGACGTACCTCCATAAACCTTACAATAAAAATTAAAAATTGGATTTAATAATCTGTATATCTTCATTCATTCGTCGTGTCGAAATTTCGTTTTTTTCGATCCATATTTATTTACTCTCATTTTCAAATTTGTTGTCACTTCGAACTCTACACGACGAATAAGTGAAGTACACAGATTATTAAACCCAATTAAAATGTTTGATTTTCATTACAAGATTTATGGAGATACGTCTCTATAATATATATACTTACATCCATAAACACATATGTATATATGGATATGAGATAAGATGTGGATATTAAATTAGATGGATATATATATATAATAATATATGTAATAATTGATATAACCATTTAACTATGTCTCAATGAAATCAATTATTTATTTATTCATTTCATTTAAAAAATGAAATCAGCGAAGGTTTTTTATATTTTTTTTTGAATATAAAAACAGTATTGCAGTTTTTATGTTTGTTGACAGTTTTGGGATAAGTATTTATTCAGGTAATTATGAATTAAATAATTCTTTATAAACATAATTCTTCACGGTTGTATTATTTCGTTGACTTCCAAGGTAAATTTTCAATGATTGCCACGTGCGCACTCGCGATAGAGCTACATACAGTTGTCCGTGATTGAAAACATCTTTTCGTAAATCAATTCCAATTTTGTCGAAGGTTTGACCTTGTGATTTGTTAATTGTAATCGCGAAGGCTAATTTGATGGGGAATTGTCTTCGAGTGAAAGAAAATGGATATACATTTTCACACATCAAAGTAATTCTATTTAAGAATATTATATCTCCCGCTTTATCTCCAGTTAGAAGTTCACACAACAATAGATTTGTTCCAGCTTTTAGTAGTAATAATCTCGTGCCATTGACTAAACCTTCGTTGATACTCAAATTTCTGATCAACATGATTATCGAAAATTGTCGTAATCGTAATTCGTACGGTGTATATCAATTAAGTATATATAGATATATATATACTATATATATATATATATAGGTATATATATATACCTATATATATAAATATATATATATACATTATATATATATATATATATATATAATGTATATATATACAGCACATATAATAAAATATATATATATACAGCACATATATACATATATACCTATATGTATATATATATTATATTATATATATATATATATATATATAATATAATATATATATACATATAGGTATATATGTATATATGTGCTGTAATATATAGATATATACATATATATATATATATACCTATATATATATATATATATTAGGGTGGGCTAAAAAAAACTTTTAATTTTGTTTTCTTCAGTTACCATGAGAATATTGTTCAAGATGATGAAAAAAAAATCCTCTGAAAATTTGAGCTCTTAATATTAATATTAAGAGGTGCCTCATCGCGATTTTTGATTTCCCATTTAAATAACACAGAAATTTTTTTTTTTTTTTTATTTGGAATTTTATTCCGTTCCAACGAATCATCGTGTTATAAAAATCAATACATATTCTTGTAGGAAATTAAACGATCTTCAAAAAAGGTCTGATGTGATTTTTCGCCAAAGTCAACGATATGTCAAGGATATGTATTATATATACGTCCCATACGGTATGGGCTAAGGCGCGCGCAGCGCGCCAAATACGCTAGTATATATATTCTTATATATACCCATATATCTTATATACATATACATATATATATATATGTATATATATATATATCTCTCTATATTATAAAGATATATCGCCGCCGCCGCCGCCGCCGCCGCCGCCGCCGCCGCCGCCGCCGCCGTGTCAGACTTTCCATGGCCTCCTCAACCCCGCTCGCTACCTCCCGCCCCCCCCTTTCCATGGCCTCTTCGACCCCGCTCGGCTCTTTTCGCCCCTCCCCTCCCCCTTACCCTTAGGATGGGTTAGGTCGTTTCAGGTTAGGTTAGGTTGCCTTGGTCAGGATAGAGTAGGTTAGGTTGGTAACCTAACCTAACCTTACCTGACCTTTGAGGTGTTAGGTAACCTAACCTAACTCAGCTAGGTTATGTCAGGTCAGGTTGGGTTAGGTTGCCATGGTCAGGATAGAGTAGGTTAGGTTGGTAACCTAACCTAACCTGACCTGACCTTTGAGGTGTTAGGTAACCTAACCTAACTCAGTTAGGTTAGGTCAGATCAGGTTGGGTTAGGTTGCTATGGTCAGGATAGAGTAGGTTAGGTTGGTAACCTAACCTAACCTGACCTGACCTTTGAGGTGTTAGGTAACCTAACCTAACTCAGCTAGGTTAGGTCAGGTCAGGTTGGGTTAGGTTGCCATGGTCAGGATAGAGTAGGTTAGGTTGGTAACCTAACCTAACCTGACCTGACCTTTGAGGTGTTAGGTAACCTAACCTAACTCAGCTAGGTTAGGTCAGGTCAGGTTGGGTTAGGTTGCCATGGTCAGGATAGAGTAGGTTAGGTTGGTAACCTAACCTAACCTGACCTGACCTTTGAGATGTTAGGTAACCTAACCTAACTCAGCTAGGTTAGGTCAGGTCAGGTTGGGTTAGGTTGCCATGGTCAGGATAGAGTAGGCTAGGTTAGGTTAGGATGGGTTAGGTTAGGTTGCCTTGGTTAGGATAGAGTAGGTTAGCTTAGTAACCTAACCTAACCTTACCTAACCTTACCTGACCTGACCTTTGAGGTGAGGTTAGTTCAGGTCAGGTTGGGTTGGGCTGCCTTAGTCAGGATAGAGTAGGTTAGGCTGGTAACCTAACCTAACCTAACCGTACCTGACCCCTAACCTTACCTGACCTGACCTTTGAGGTGAGGTTAGGTCAGGTCAGGTTGACTTAGGTTGCCATGGTCAAGATAGAGTGCGTTGGGTTGGGTTGGGTTAGGTTAGCTTAGGTTAGGTAATCTAACCTAACCTTTGTCAGTATCCCAGCGATCTCGGCTCCGCTCGGCTTTTGTTTATCCCTCCCTCCCCTACCTCTTGCCCTGGGCCTCCTCGACCCCGCTCAGATGTTTTCGCCCCATCCCCCCAGCCCATTCGGCTTCCCTATCCAAAACTATCCTGGATAGCCGAAGATAGCCGAGGACAGCCGAAGAGAGCCAAGGGGAGCTGAACCCGGTCCTCCCCTCGGTCCGAGCGCCCAGGAAAGGGAAAGGGGGAAGCAGAGCCGAGGAGAGTCGAAGAGAACCGAAGAGAGCCGAGGATGGCCGAAGACAGGGGGGGGGGGGGGGGGTAGCGAGCGGGGTCGAGGAGGCCATGGAAAGGGGGGGGGGGGCAGCGAGCGGGGGCGAGGAGGCCATGGAAAGTCTGACACGGCGGCGGCGGCGGCGGCGGCGGCGGCGGCGGCGGCGGCGGCGGCGATATATCTTTATAATATAGAGAGATATATATAGGTATATATATATACCTATATATCTATATATATATATATATATATACATATATATATATATATATATATATACATATATATATATATATATATATATATATGTGTATATATATATATATATATAGGTATATATATATACCTATATATCTATATATATATATAGATATTAGGGTGGGCCAAAAAAAACTTTTAATTTTTTTTTTCTTAGATACCGTGAAAATATTGTCAGAAATGACGAAAAAAAAATTCTGGTAGAGTTTAAGCTCTTAATATTAATATTAAGCGGTGGCGAATCGTAATTTTTAATTTCCCATTTAAATAACACAGGAATTTTTTTTCATTTTCTTTTGATTTTTAATGCGTTTGAACGAATAATTATCTAGGTAAAGCGAAAACTTATTCTTGTAGGGAATTTAACGATCTACAAAAAAGGTCTGATGTGATTTTTCGCTAAGTTCACTCGTTTCAAAGTTATTCAAGGTTAAAGTTCAACCTCAAACGGTATATGACGACTTTTTTTTCGACTTAGCGAAAAATCACATCAGACCTTTTTTGGAGATCGTTTAATTTCCTACAAGAATATGTATTGATTTTTATAACACGATGATTCGTTGGAACGGAATAAAATTCCAAATAAAAAAAAAAAAATTTCCTGTGTTATTTAAATGGGAAATCAAAAATCGCGATTAGGCACCTCTTAATATTGATATTAAGAGCTCAAATTTTCAGAGGACTTTTTTTTCATCATCTTGAGCAATATTTTCATGGTAACTAAAGAAAAAAAAATTAAAAGTTTTTTTTGGCCCACCCTAATAGATATATATATATATATATACAGGGCGATTCAGTTTGCGCGCACCATTTGGTAATGGTAGATTCGTTGGAAAATTCTAAGACTAATTTTCCTTTACCAAAAAGTCTTGGGTCTAATGGTTTTCGGGCTATAGAAGATCTTAGTCCACAAATGACAGAGCCCACAGCTGCTCAAGTTAGGGCCGGGTCTAAAGTATAAGACTAGCAGTGCCCGTGGCAACTCGATTTCCAGTGAAATAAAAATAAATGATTCAATCTAGTGATAAATTTGAGTTACAGTATTGTCGCTAGAGGTCACCAGGAGTTGTCTTCATTCAACATACGCTTTCGTTATTTGTGACCAGGACCACCGCTACGTCGGCTTCGTCCTCCGGGTCGACCGCACCGTCGTTTTCGTCCTCCAGGTTTACCGATACGTAGTTTTCGTCCTCCAGGTCGACCGCGCCGTAGTTTCCTCCCTCTAAGTCTACCGTACCGTAGTTTTTGTCCCCCAGGTTCACCGCTACGTAGTCTTTGTCCTCCAGGTCGACCGCACCGTAATTTTCGTCCTCCTGGTCAACCGCACCGTAGTTTCGTCCCTCTAAGTCTACCGCACCGTAGTTTTCGTTCTCCAGGTTTACCGATACGTAATCTCCTTCATCTAAGTGTACCGCACCGTAGTTTTCGTCCTCCAGGTTTACCAATACGTAGTTTTCGTCCTCCAGGTTTACCGATACGTAGTTTTCGTCCTTCTGGTCAACCGCACCGTAGTTTCGTCCCTCTGAGTCTACCGCTACGTCGGCTTCGTCCTCCAGGTCGACCGCGCCGTAGTTTCCTCTCTCTAAGTCTACGGCACCGTAGTTTTCGTTCTCCAGGTTCACCGCTACGTAGTTTTTGTCCTCCAGGTCAACCGCACCGTAGTTTTCGTCCTCCAGGTCAACTACACCGTCGCTCTCGTCCTCCAGGTCAACCGCACCGTAGTTCTCGTCCTCCAGGTCTACCGCTGCGTAGTGTACGTCTTCTAGGCCCACCGCACCATAGTGTCCGTCCGATAGCTCGACGGCACCGTAGTTTATAATAATTCTTTGTATAAAAACTAGAGGTGGTTGATCCTTGGACAGAAACAAGAATCAATTGATTGATCAATTAATTTTTTAGCGAATTTCTGAGAGAAAATCACATCAGACCTTTTTTGGAGATCGTTTAATTTCCTACAAGAATATGTATTGATTTTTATAACACGATGATTCGTTGGAACGGAATAAAATTCCAAATAAAAAAAAAAAAATTTCCTGTGTTATTTAAATGGGAAATCAAAAATCGCGATTAGGCACCTCTTAATATTGATATTAAGAGCTCAAATTTTCAGAGGACTTTTTTTTCATCATCTTGAGCAATATTTTCATGGTAACTAAAGAAAAAAAAATTAAAAGTTTTTTTTGGCCCACCCTAATAGATATATATATATATATATACAGGGCGATTCAGTTTGCGCGCACCATTTGGTAATGGTAGATTCGTTGGAAAATTCTAAGACTAATTTTCCTTTACCAAAAAGTCTTGGGTCTAATGGTTTTCGGGCTATAGAAGATCTTAGTCCACAAATGACAGAGCCCACAGCTGCTCAAGTTAGGGCCGGGTCTAAAGTATAAGACTAGCAGTGCCCGTGGCAACTCGATTTCCAGTGAAATAAAAATAAATGATTCAATCTAGTGATAAATTTGAGTTACAGTATTGTCGCTAGAGGTCACCAGGAGTTGTCTTCATTCAACATACGCTTTCGTTATTTGTGACCAGGACCACCGCTACGTCGGCTTCGTCCTCCGGGTCGACCGCACCGTCGTTTTCGTCCTCCAGGTTTACCGATACGTAGTTTTCGTCCTCCAGGTCGACCGCGCCGTAGTTTCCTCCCTCTAAGTCTACCGTACCGTAGTTTTTGTCCCCCAGGTTCACCGCTACGTAGTCTTTGTCCTCCAGGTCGACCGCACCGTAATTTTCGTCCTCCTGGTCAACCGCACCGTAGTTTCGTCCCTCTAAGTCTACCGCACCGTAGTTTTCGTTCTCCAGGTTTACCGATACGTAATCTCCTTCATCTAAGTGTACCGCACCGTAGTTTTCGTCCTCCAGGTTTACCAATACGTAGTTTTCGTCCTCCAGGTTTACCGATACGTAGTTTTCGTCCTTCTGGTCAACCGCACCGTAGTTTCGTCCCTCTGAGTCTACCGCTACGTCGGCTTCGTCCTCCAGGTCGACCGCGCCGTAGTTTCCTCTCTCTAAGTCTACGGCACCGTAGTTTTCGTTCTCCAGGTTCACCGCTACGTAGTTTTTGTCCTCCAGGTCAACCGCACCGTAGTTTTCGTCCTCCAGGTCAACTACACCGTCGCTCTCGTCCTCCAGGTCAACCGCACCGTAGTTCTCGTCCTCCAGGTCTACCGCTGCGTAGTGTACGTCTTCTAGGCCCACCGCACCATAGTGTCCGTCCGATAGCTCGACGGCACCGTAGTTTATAATAATTCTTTGTATAAAAACTAGAGGTGGTTGATCCTTGGACAGAAACAAGAATCAATTGATTGATCAATTAATTTTTTAGCGAATTTCTGAGACTTGAGAAGAGAACCTAAGAGGAAGAGGAAGAGGAAGAGGAAGAGGAAGAGGAAGAGGAAGAGGAAGAGGAAGAGGAAGAGGAAGAGGAAGAGGAAGAGGAAGAGGAAGAGGAAGAGGAAGAGGAAGAGGAAGAGGAAGAGGAAGAGGAAGAGGAAGAGGAAGAGGAAGAGGAAGAGGAAGAGGAAGAGGAAGAGGAAGAGGAAGAGGAAGAGGAAGAGGAAGAGGAAGAGGAAGAGGAAGAGGAAGAGGAAGAGGAAGAGGAAGAGGAAGAGGAAGAGGAAGAGGAAGAGGAAGAGGAAGAGGAAGAGGAAGAGGAAGAGGAAGAGGAAGAGGAAGAGGAAGAGGAAGAGGAAGAGGAAGAGGAAGAGGAAGAGGAAGAGGAAGAGGAAGAGGAAGAGGAAGAGGAAGAGGAAGAGGAAGAGGAAGAGGAAGAGGAAGAGGAAGAGGAAGAGGAAGAGGAAGAGGAAGAGGAAGAGGAAGAGGAAGAGGAAGAGGAAGAGGAAGAGGAAGAGGAAGAGGAAGAGGAAGAGGAAGAGGAAGAGGAAGAGGAAGAGGAAGAGGAAGAGGAAGAGGAAGAGGAAGAGGAAGAGGAAGAGGAAGAGGAAGAGGAAGAGGAAGAGGAAGAGGAAGAGGAAGAGGAAGAGGAAGAGGAAGAGGAAGAGGAAGAGGAAGAGGAAGAGGAAGAGGAAGAGGAAGAGGAAGAGGAAGAGGAAGAGGAAGAGGAAGAGGAAGAGGAAGAGGAAGAGGAAGAGGAAGAGGAAGAGGAAGAGGAAGAGGAAGAGGAAGAGGAAGAGGAAGAGGAAGAGGAAGAGGAAGAGGAAGAGGAAGAGGAAGAGGAAGAGGAAGAGGAAGAGGAAGAGGAAGAGGAAGAGGAAGAGGAAGAGGAAGAGGAAGAGGAAGAGGAAGAGGAAGAGGAAGAGGAAGAGGAAGAGGAAGAGGAAGAGGAAGAGGAAGAGGAAGAGGAAGAGGAAGAGGAAGAGGAAGAGGAAGAGGAAGAGGAAGAGGAAGAGGAAGAGGAAGAGGAAGAGGAAGAAGAAGTAGAAGAAGTAGAGGAGGAAGACCAGGTGGTCCCAAATCGTCCGCCATCACCACCACCTCCAGGTTTCGTCCTCCAGGTTTACCAATACGTAGTTTTCGTCCTCCAGGTTTACCGATACGTAGTTTTCGTCCTTCTGGTCAACCGCACCGTAGTTTCGTCCCTCTGAGTCTACCGCTACGTCGGCTTCGTCCTCCAGGTCGACCGCGCCGTAGTTTCCTCTCTCTAAGTCTACGGCACCGTAGTTTTCGTTCTCCAGGTTCACCGCTACGTAGTTTTTGTCCTCCAGGTCAACCGCACCGTAGTTTTCGTCCTCCAGGTCAACTACACCGTCGCTCTCGTCCTCCAGGTCAACCGCACCGTAGTTCTCGTCCTCCAGGTCTACCGCTGCGTAGTGTACGTCTTCTAGGCCCACCGCACCATAGTGTCCGTCCGATAGCTCGACGGCACCGTAGTTTATAATAATTCTTTGTATAAAAACTAGAGGTGGTTGATCCTTGGACAGAAACAAGAATCAATTGATTGATCAATTAATTTTTTAGCGAATTTCTGAGAGAAAATCACATCAGACCTTTTTTGGAGATCGTTTAATTTCCTACAAGAATATGTATTGATTTTTATAACACGATGATTCGTTGGAACGGAATAAAATTCCAAATAAAAAAAAAAAAATTTCCTGTGTTATTTAAATGGGAAATCAAAAATCGCGATTAGGCACCTCTTAATATTGATATTAAGAGCTCAAATTTTCAGAGGACTTTTTTTTCATCATCTTGAGCAATATTTTCATGGTAACTAAAGAAAAAAAAATTAAAAGTTTTTTTTGGCCCACCCTAATAGATATATATATATATATATACAGGGCGATTCAGTTTGCGCGCACCATTTGGTAATGGTAGATTCGTTGGAAAATTCTAAGACTAATTTTCCTTTACCAAAAAGTCTTGGGTCTAATGGTTTTCGGGCTATAGAAGATCTTAGTCCACAAATGACAGAGCCCACAGCTGCTCAAGTTAGGGCCGGGTCTAAAGTATAAGACTAGCAGTGCCCGTGGCAACTCGATTTCCAGTGAAATAAAAATAAATGATTCAATCTAGTGATAAATTTGAGTTACAGTATTGTCGCTAGAGGTCACCAGGAGTTGTCTTCATTCAACATACGCTTTCGTTATTTGTGACCAGGACCACCGCTACGTCGGCTTCGTCCTCCGGGTCGACCGCACCGTCGTTTTCGTCCTCCAGGTTTACCGATACGTAGTTTTCGTCCTCCAGGTCGACCGCGCCGTAGTTTCCTCCCTCTAAGTCTACCGTACCGTAGTTTTTGTCCCCCAGGTTCACCGCTACGTAGTCTTTGTCCTCCAGGTCGACCGCACCGTAATTTTCGTCCTCCTGGTCAACCGCACCGTAGTTTCGTCCCTCTAAGTCTACCGCACCGTAGTTTTCGTTCTCCAGGTTTACCGATACGTAATCTCCTTCATCTAAGTGTACCGCACCGTAGTTTTCGTCCTCCAGGTTTACCAATACGTAGTTTTCGTCCTCCAGGTTTACCGATACGTAGTTTTCGTCCTTCTGGTCAACCGCACCGTAGTTTCGTCCCTCTGAGTCTACCGCTACGTCGGCTTCGTCCTCCAGGTCGACCGCGCCGTAGTTTCCTCTCTCTAAGTCTACGGCACCGTAGTTTTCGTTCTCCAGGTTCACCGCTACGTAGTTTTTGTCCTCCAGGTCAACCGCACCGTAGTTTTCGTCCTCCAGGTCAACTACACCGTCGCTCTCGTCCTCCAGGTCAACCGCACCGTAGTTCTCGTCCTCCAGGTCTACCGCTGCGTAGTGTACGTCTTCTAGGCCCACCGCACCATAGTGTCCGTCCGATAGCTCGACGGCACCGTAGTTTATAATAATTCTTTGTATAAAAACTAGAGGTGGTTGATCCTTGGACAGAAACAAGAATCAATTGATTGATCAATTAATTTTTTAGCGAATTTCTGAGATACGAGTTAACCCCCAAAAATAGAGTTACGAGGAACAAAACTACAGTGCGGTCGATCTGGAGGACAAGAACTACGCAGCGGTTGACCAGGAGGACGAAAATTACGGTGCGGTGTTCCTGTATGACGAAAACTACCGTGTGGTAGACTTAGAAGGAGGGAACTACGGTGCGGTCGACCCAGAGGAACAAAACTTCAGTGCGGTAGACCCGGAGGACAAAAATACGGTGCGGTAGACTTAGAGCGACGAAACTACGGTGCCAGGAGCAAGAGGACGAGGAGAACCAGGAGGACGAAAATTACGGTGCGGTCGACCTGGAGGACAAAGACTACGTGTCGGTGAACCTGAAGGACAAAAACTACGGTGCGGTAGACTTGGAGGGAGGAAACTACGCCGCGGTCGACCTGGAGGACGAAAACTACGTATCGGTAAACTTGGAGCGCGAAAACTACGGTGCCGTAGTCTTATAGGGACGAAACTACGGCGCGGTTGATCAGGAGGACAAAAATTACGGTGCGGTCGACCTGGAGGACAAAAACTACGTAGCGGTGAACCTGGAGAACAAAAACTACGGTGCGGTAGACTAAGAGGCAGGAAACTACGGCGCGGTTGACCTGGAGGACGAAAACTACGTATCGGTAAACCTGGAGGACGAAAACTACGGTGCGGTACACTTAGATGAAGGAGACTACGTATCGGTAAACCTGGAGAACGAAAACTACGGTGCGGTAGACTTAGAGTGACGAAACTACGGTTCGGTTGACCAGGAGGATGAAAACTACGTATCGGTAAACCTGGAGAACGAAAACTACGGTGCGGTAGACTTAGAGGGACGAAACTACGATGCGGTTGACCAGGAGGACGAAAATTACGGTGCGGTCGACCTGGAGGACAAAGACTACGTAGCGGTGAACCTGGGGGACAAAAATTACGGTACGGTAGACTTAGAGGGAGGAAACTACGGCGCGGTCGACCTGGAGGACGAAAACTACGTATCGGTAAACCTGGAGGACGAAAACGACGGTGCGGTCGACCCGGAGGACGAAGCCGACGTAGCGGTGGTCCTGGTCACAAATAACGAAAGCGTATGTTGAATGAAGACAACTCCTGGTGACCTCTAGCGACAATACTGTAACTCAAATTTATCACTAGATTGAATCATTTATTTTTATTTCACGGGAAATCGAGTTGCCACGGGCACTGCTAGTCTTATACTTTAGACCCGGCCCTAACTTGAGCAGCTGTGGGCTCTGTCATTGGTGGACTAAGATCTTCTATAGCCCGAAAACCATTAGACCCAAGACTTTTTGGTAAAGGAAAATTAGTCTTAGAATTTTCCAACGAATCTACCATTACCAAATGGTGCGCGCAAACTGAATCGCCCTGTATATATATATAGGTATATATGGGGCATTCCACGTCAAAACGAAAACGATTCAACCGATGGGTCTCCGATTTTCTTACAAATTTTTTTTCTCGTTCTATTTCAGGACCAAAACCTACATACCGAAGCATTTTTCAATTCAAACTTTGGTTTTTTATTGACGGATTTTCAAAAATTTGGTATTTTTGTAAATCTGAAAATTTCAATATTTTTTCATTCAATGTTAGCTTATTCTAACAAGAAAATACATCAGACAGGAAATGTTCGTTTTGAGCTATACTTTTCATAAAAATGTGTATCGAATTTTTTGCGTCAACGGTTTTGGAGTGATTCAAAAAATAAACACAAAAATTCGATTTTTGAAAAAAGTACACTTTTGATTTTTGATTTTTTTTTTTCAAAAAAATTATCGGAATTTAGAAAATTTTGAGGACCAAAACCATAGTGGGCCGACGATTCTACAATTTTTTGTGAATTTTTGAATTTTTGAATTTTTTATCTAGTGGTATCCTCCTTAGGTCCTATGATCCGAAGGTCTATGGTCCGAAAAGAACCGGAAAGAGCCGAGAAAAGCCGAAGATAGCCGAGAATATCCGAGGTTAACCGAAGATAGCCGAGGATATCCGAGGTTAACCGAAGATAGCCGAAGATAGCCGAAGGGAACCGGATAGCCGAGGATAGCCGAAGATGGCCGAGGATAGCCGAAAGCAGCCGAGGATAGCCGAAGATGGCCGAGGATAGCCGAAAGCAGTCGAGGATAGCCGAGGATGGCCGAGGAACACCGAGGATCACCGAGGATATCCGAGGTCAACCGAAGATAGCCGAAGATAGCCGAAGGGAACCGGACAGCCGAGGATAGCCGAGGACGACCGAGGATAACTGAACATAGTCGAAGAGAGCCGAACCCGGTCCTCCATCCGAGGTGAACCGAAGATAGCCGAGGATATCCGAGATTAACCGAAGATAGCTGAGAATAGCCGAATATGACCGAAGATAGCCGAAGGGCGCCGGATAGCCGAAGATGGCCGAAGATGACCGAAGACAGCCGAGGATAACCGAAGATAGCCGAAGGGAGCCGAACCCGGTCCTCCATCCGAGGTTAACCGAAGATAGCCGAGAATAGCCGAGGATGGCCGAAGATAGCCGAAGATAGCCGAGAATAGCCGAAGATGGCCGAAGATAGCCGAAGGGAGCCGGATAGCCGAGGATAACCGAAGATGGCCGAGGATGGCCGAAGATAACCGAAGGGAGCCGAACCCGGTCCTTCTTTCGGTCCAAGGCCCAGGATGGGGGAGAGGGCGAAGATAGCCGAGGATAACCGAAGATAGCCGAGGATAGCCGAAGATAGCCGAGGATAGCCGAAGATAGCCGAGGATAACCGAAGATAGCCGAGGATAGCCGAAGATAGCCGAGGATAGCCGAGGATAGCCGAAGATAGCCGAAGATAGCCGAAGATAGCCGAAGATAGCCGAAGATAGGATTCTTGACACGGCGGTGGCGGTGATATCTGTATATAATATAGTACGATATACTATATATATCATAGCGAGCGGGGTCGAGCAGGCCATGGAAAGAAGGGGGGGAGGGGGGGGCAAGAAGAGCCGAGTGGGGTCAGGAAGGCCTAGGGCGAGGAGGGGGGGGGGGGGGGGGGGGTAGCGAGCGGGGTCGAGGAGGCCATGGAAAGGGGGGGGGGGGCAGCGAGCGGGGGCGAGGAGGCCATGGAAAGTCTGACACGGCGGCGGCGGCGGCGGCGGCGGCGGCGGCGGCGGCGGCGGCGGCGGCGATATATCTTTATAATATAGAGAGATATATATAGGTATATATATATACCTATATATCTATATATATATATATATATATACATATATATATATATATATATATATACATATATATATATATATATATATATATATGTGTATATATATATATATATATAGGTATATATATATACCTATATATCTATATATATATATAGATATTAGGGTGGGCCAAAAAAAACTTTTAATTTTTTTTTTCTTAGATACCGTGAAAATATTGTCAGAAATGACGAAAAAAAAATTCTGGTAGAGTTTAAGCTCTTAATATTAATATTAAGCGGTGGCGAATCGTAATTTTTAATTTCCCATTTAAATAACACAGGAATTTTTTTTCATTTTCTTTTGATTTTTAATGCGTTTGAACGAATAATTATCTAGGTAAAGCGAAAACTTATTCTTGTAGGGAATTTAACGATCTACAAAAAAGGTCTGATGTGATTTTTCGCTAAGTTCACTCGTTTCAAAGTTATTCAAGGTTAAAGTTCAACCTCAAACGGTATATGACGACTTTTTTTTCGACTTAGCGAAAAATCACATCAGACCTTTTTTGGAGATCGTTTAATTTCCTACAAGAATATGTATTGATTTTTATAACACGATGATTCGTTGGAACGGAATAAAATTCCAAATAAAAAAAAAAAAATTTCCTGTGTTATTTAAATGGGAAATCAAAAATCGCGATTAGGCACCTCTTAATATTGATATTAAGAGCTCAAATTTTCAGAGGACTTTTTTTTCATCATCTTGAGCAATATTTTCATGGTAACTAAAGAAAAAAAAATTAAAAGTTTTTTTTGGCCCACCCTAATAGATATATATATATATATATACAGGGCGATTCAGTTTGCGCGCACCATTTGGTAATGGTAGATTCGTTGGAAAATTCTAAGACTAATTTTCCTTTACCAAAAAGTCTTGGGTCTAATGGTTTTCGGGCTATAGAAGATCTTAGTCCACAAATGACAGAGCCCACAGCTGCTCAAGTTAGGGCCGGGTCTAAAGTATAAGACTAGCAGTGCCCGTGGCAACTCGATTTCCAGTGAAATAAAAATAAATGATTCAATCTAGTGATAAATTTGAGTTACAGTATTGTCGCTAGAGGTCACCAGGAGTTGTCTTCATTCAACATACGCTTTCGTTATTTGTGACCAGGACCACCGCTACGTCGGCTTCGTCCTCCGGGTCGACCGCACCGTCGTTTTCGTCCTCCAGGTTTACCGATACGTAGTTTTCGTCCTCCAGGTCGACCGCGCCGTAGTTTCCTCCCTCTAAGTCTACCGTACCGTAGTTTTTGTCCCCCAGGTTCACCGCTACGTAGTCTTTGTCCTCCAGGTCGACCGCACCGTAATTTTCGTCCTCCTGGTCAACCGCACCGTAGTTTCGTCCCTCTAAGTCTACCGCACCGTAGTTTTCGTTCTCCAGGTTTACCGATACGTAATCTCCTTCATCTAAGTGTACCGCACCGTAGTTTTCGTCCTCCAGGTTTACCAATACGTAGTTTTCGTCCTCCAGGTTTACCGATACGTAGTTTTCGTCCTTCTGGTCAACCGCACCGTAGTTTCGTCCCTCTGAGTCTACCGCTACGTCGGCTTCGTCCTCCAGGTCGACCGCGCCGTAGTTTCCTCTCTCTAAGTCTACGGCACCGTAGTTTTCGTTCTCCAGGTTCACCGCTACGTAGTTTTTGTCCTCCAGGTCAACCGCACCGTAGTTTTCGTCCTCCAGGTCAACTACACCGTCGCTCTCGTCCTCCAGGTCAACCGCACCGTAGTTCTCGTCCTCCAGGTCTACCGCTGCGTAGTGTACGTCTTCTAGGCCCACCGCACCATAGTGTCCGTCCGATAGCTCGACGGCACCGTAGTTTATAATAATTCTTTGTATAAAAACTAGAGGTGGTTGATCCTTGGACAGAAACAAGAATCAATTGATTGATCAATTAATTTTTTAGCGAATTTCTGAGATACGAGTTAACCCCCAAAAATAGAGTTACGAGGAACAAAACTACAGTGCGGTCGATCTGGAGGACAAGAACTACGCAGCGGTTGACCAGGAGGACGAAAATTACGGTGCGGTGTTCCTGTATGACGAAAACTACCGTGTGGTAGACTTAGAAGGAGGGAACTACGGTGCGGTCGACCCAGAGGAACAAAACTTCAGTGCGGTAGACCCGGAGGACAAAAATACGGTGCGGTAGACTTAGAGCGACGAAACTACGGTGCCAGGAGCAAGAGGACGAGGAGAACCAGGAGGACGAAAATTACGGTGCGGTCGACCTGGAGGACAAAGACTACGTGTCGGTGAACCTGAAGGACAAAAACTACGGTGCGGTAGACTTGGAGGGAGGAAACTACGCCGCGGTCGACCTGGAGGACGAAAACTACGTATCGGTAAACTTGGAGCGCGAAAACTACGGTGCCGTAGTCTTATAGGGACGAAACTACGGCGCGGTTGATCAGGAGGACAAAAATTACGGTGCGGTCGACCTGGAGGACAAAAACTACGTAGCGGTGAACCTGGAGAACAAAAACTACGGTGCGGTAGACTAAGAGGCAGGAAACTACGGCGCGGTTGACCTGGAGGACGAAAACTACGTATCGGTAAACCTGGAGGACGAAAACTACGGTGCGGTACACTTAGATGAAGGAGACTACGTATCGGTAAACCTGGAGAACGAAAACTACGGTGCGGTAGACTTAGAGTGACGAAACTACGGTTCGGTTGACCAGGAGGATGAAAACTACGTATCGGTAAACCTGGAGAACGAAAACTACGGTGCGGTAGACTTAGAGGGACGAAACTACGATGCGGTTGACCAGGAGGACGAAAATTACGGTGCGGTCGACCTGGAGGACAAAGACTACGTAGCGGTGAACCTGGGGGACAAAAATTACGGTACGGTAGACTTAGAGGGAGGAAACTACGGCGCGGTCGACCTGGAGGACGAAAACTACGTATCGGTAAACCTGGAGGACGAAAACGACGGTGCGGTCGACCCGGAGGACGAAGCCGACGTAGCGGTGGTCCTGGTCACAAATAACGAAAGCGTATGTTGAATGAAGACAACTCCTGGTGACCTCTAGCGACAATACTGTAACTCAAATTTATCACTAGATTGAATCATTTATTTTTATTTCACGGGAAATCGAGTTGCCACGGGCACTGCTAGTCTTATACTTTAGACCCGGCCCTAACTTGAGCAGCTGTGGGCTCTGTCATTGGTGGACTAAGATCTTCTATAGCCCGAAAACCATTAGACCCAAGACTTTTTGGTAAAGGAAAATTAGTCTTAGAATTTTCCAACGAATCTACCATTACCAAATGGTGCGCGCAAACTGAATCGCCCTGTATATATATATAGGTATATATGGGGCATTCCACGTCAAAACGAAAACGATTCAACCGATGGGTCTCCGATTTTCTTACAAATTTTTTTTCTCGTTCTATTTCAGGACCAAAACCTACATACCGAAGCATTTTTCAATTCAAACTTTGGTTTTTTATTGACGGATTTTCAAAAATTTGGTATTTTTGTAAATCTGAAAATTTCAATATTTTTTCATTCAATGTTAGCTTATTCTAACAAGAAAATACATCAGACAGGAAATGTTCGTTTTGAGCTATACTTTTCATAAAAATGTGTATCGAATTTTTTGCGTCAACGGTTTTGGAGTGATTCAAAAAATAAACACAAAAATTCGATTTTTGAAAAAAGTACACTTTTGATTTTTGATTTTTTTTTTTCAAAAAAATTATCGGAATTTAGAAAATTTTGAGGACCAAAACCATAGTGGGCCGACGATTCTACAATTTTTTGTGAATTTTTGAATTTTTGAATTTGTGAATTTTTGCTATAGACAAATAAATGAAATCGTTATTTTCTCTTATTTTCATTATTTTCAGCTGTGAATTTATTTTTTGATCATACATTTTGCGTATTGTCGGACAACGTAAACGGTCAACGAATCGTGATTTATATTACACAGGGAAAAAAAATTCCTTGTTTCAAGAAAAAGATTTCTTGTTTCAAGAAACTGTAGTTTCTTGAATGTTTTTTGATTAAAATCAAATTAAATATGATTAATATGTTCGTAATTCGAATTAGGAACATATTTCCTTTCAAAACATTCAATTAGGAACATATGGCCCTCAACAAATTCGAATTAGGAACATATTTCCCTTAAAAACATTCAAAAAACTACAGTTTCTTGAAACAAGAAATCTTTTTCTTGAAACGAGGATTTTTTTTTCCCTGTGTAATATAAATCACGATTCGTTGACCGTTTACTTTGTCTGATAATATGCAAATGTATGATCAAAAAATAAATTCACACCTGAAAATAATAAAAATAAGAGAAAATAACGATTTCATTTATTTGTCTAAAATAAAATAAAATAAAATAAAATAAAAAAAAAAATAAATAAATAAAATAAAATTCACAAATTCAAAAATTCAAAAATTCACAAAAAATTGTAGAATCGTCGGCCCACTATGGTTTTGGTCCTCAAAATTTTCTAATTTCCGATAATTTTTTTGAAAAAAAAAAAATCAAAAATCAAAAGTGTACTTTTTTCAAAAATCGAATTTTTGTGTTTATTTTTTGAATCACTCCAAAACCGTTGACGCAAAAAATTCGATACACATTTTTATGAAAAGTACAGCTCAAAACGAACATTTCCTGTCTGATATATTTTCTTGTTAGAATAAGCTAACATTGAATAAAAAAATATTGAAATTTTCAGATTTACAAAAATACCAAATTTTCGAAAATTCGTCAATAAAAAACCAAAGTTCAAATTGAAAAATGCTTTGGTATGTAGGTTTTGGTCCTGAAATAGAACGAGACAAAAAATTTGGAAGAAAATCGGAGACCCATCGGTCGAATTGTTTTCGTTTTGATGTGGAATGCCCCATATATATATATATATATATATATATATATATATAGGTATATATATATATATATATATATATATATAATATATGTATATATATATGTATATATATATATATACATATATATATATATACTACATATAGCATATATATAAGCCTAGCTATACGGCCTAAAAACGGTGACAAAAAACGTTACAACGCTTTTTTTTAAAGAGGATTTCTTTCCTGGTCAAAGAAGAGTTGACATACCAGGGAGCCAGTTTGAAAGGCCCCATATGGTCAAGATAGCTTCTCCCTTTCCTGTATAGCTCTCCTCATCATATGATTGTATGAATTGATCTGACCTGTCGACTAGACTTTTTTTGAAAGTAGAAAACAAATCTGAGAAGGGAATTTTGACTCTAACACAAGCGTTCATTTTTGCTCCTTCCTTAGCTAGACTGTCCACCCTCTCATTCCCTCTTATCCCCTTATGCGCCGGGATCCATAAAATTTTTATTTCTGTTTCCTGAGACTTGGCCCGGAACATTAACTCCCTAATATTGCCTACAATGGGGTTCATTTTTCCATCAAGTCCCTCTCTCCTTAAACTTTCCGTTACCGACAGGGAATCTGTACATATTAGAATATGTTTATGATTGTTTTTCCTTATCGCTATTTCGATAGCTCTAAATATAGCATAAGCTTCGATAGTGAAAATAGACGCCTGAGGATTAAATCCTCCCTTGATATCTATTGCTAAATCTTCCGAAAAAACACCAAACCCTGCCTCGCAATTGTCTTTATCCGACGAACCGTCTGTGAATACGCAGACGAAGTTGCGAAAATGCTCCTTGTAAAGCGAAAAAAAAGCACTGTCGGCGTCTACGCTGCTCTGAATTACTCTTCCTAAGCTACACTGAAAAAAAAGTATTTTTCCTCCGAGGATACAAAGTATTTTTGAGCGAGTATTCTTGCAGTAAGTATACGTATTCTTACTGGAAGGATACAGGTATTTTTCCCACAGCAATACCAAATATAATGCTGAGGCGAAAACCACACTGTATGTTACCATGGCAATCGTAATGGTGGCGCCATCATTTCCCTCCTTTTTCGTAATCTTGGAGGTTAAAAGCAGGTGTTAGTTTGTGAATTGCCTAATCGTATCGTTGGAGAAATATTTTACGTGTTAATTAAAAAATTATATGGATTCTTGGGTACGCGAAAAGTTGCAAGAACGGGACTTATCATCTCTGCAACAAATATTCACTATGCCAATAAAGTGAGGTTAAGTCCGTTGTATTTAGAGTTTGGTATTATGCTCAGAGGGATACGAAATTTTGTTACAGTCAGTATACGTATTGCTGTGGGAAATAAACTTTGGTATTCTTACAACAAGAAGACGAGTTTCTTTACTGGAGACAAAAGTTTACTAGGTGGAAAAAAACTTTTTTTTCAGTGTAGTATTACAATTGCCTCTCATATAATGGGCATAAAAAGGGATATTAGAAGATGGCGCGTTGTTTAGAGATGAAATCATTTTGCATGCGATGCGAATATCCAGCCATCTCTTGCCAATATAGGATAGCTTCATGTCCTCCCTCTCCGGATTATTGCTCCATGATTCTTCTATTGATCTTAGATTTCCCTTTAATATGCTTTTATTGTTGCTGAAATTCCTGGTTAGGTATTTTTCCGTCAAGAACCTTCTTCTTTCAGTTAGTGAAGGCACTCCGTTGAGATGCAAGAGGGTATTTATTGGTGCAGTTTTAAAACAACCCGATATCCTTCTCAAGGCTTCGTTTTGGATAATGTCGAGTTTTTTAAGGGAATTCTTAGACGCTTCCGAATAGAGATATGAACCCCAATCGACGCTTGGTCTGATGAGCGCTTTAAAAAACTTGAGCATAGTGGAGGGGTGAGCCCCCCATGAGTATGATGAAATGCATTTAAGCAAGAGATCAACTTCTGGCCCTTCTGCGTAAGTGAATTAATGTGTTGGGACCATGAGAGTTTCCAATCCCAAATTACCCCTAAATATCTGACAGATTCGGTATTATATATCCGATCCTCTTGAATTTTTATAGCTACGGAATTTATCCGAATTGCTTTGTCGTTTTTAGAAATTAAGAGGAATTTGGATTTTTGAGGCGAAATTTTCATGTTGATAGCTGCAAAAAAATTTCTGAGTTTTTCTGCTTCGTTGGACAAAATATTGGAAATCTCGTACTCTGAATGCGCTGAATGGAAAAGCGTTATATCGTCCGCAAAGATCAGACATCCAATGGACTTGGATATGAAGTTATTAATTGCCGAAATATAAATATTAAACATGACCAAGTACCAACTAATTTAACTTTGAAAACAGTAGCTGTGCTCGTCTTAGCTATACTTTCTACACTTTTCTTACACTTTTTACGCTCGCCCAATAGGAGACGTGGATTTCTAGTGAAAAGTGTAAAATCTAGTAAAAGTGTAGAAAGTGTAGCTAACGTATGTAGCTAAGAGCTGTGTTCGCGTTAGCTACACTTTCCACACTTTTCTTACACTTTTTACGCTTCTCCAATAGGAGGTGTGGATTTCTAGTGAAAAGTGTAAAATCTAGTGAAAGTGTAGAAAGTGTAGCTAACGCGAACACAGCTATTAGCTGTGTTCGTCTTAGCTACACTTTCTACACTTCTCTTACACTTTTCACGCTCGTCCAATAGGAGGTGTGGATTTCTAGTAAAAAGTGTAAAATCTAGTAAAAGTGTAGAAAGTAGCTGTGTTCGCGTTAGCTACACTTTCTACACTTTTACTAGATTTTACACTTTTCACTAGAAATCCACACCTCTTATTGGACGAGCGTAAAAAGTGTAAGAAAAGTGTACGCGCACTCTATCAAAAATGTATCTTGCTGTATCAATTGAAGTACCGACTACCGATAGTTGGTACGATAATTTTCTGCCAATGTACGATAATTTCCGCCCCTCCGTACGATCACGGGTCATTTCATGTTGGCAACACTGCATGAACATAACCCTGCAAATTGTAGAAAGACGCGTGCCTAGAATAGAAACCTTATAGAAGCGTATCTGCCGTGCTTTACAGTGGTACAAAGTTTGGTTGCGATCAGCGCCAATCACCTTGCCGTGGTTGTGTGCAGTACTAAAACGACAACGAGAAATCTGGAAAAATCCGACGGGTGATTCAAATTTTAAATAGAGATATTTCTTCACTTATTTATGAAGGAGTAATTCAATAGGAAAAATATAAAAAAAACTCCGAGTATCTGATTAATACGTATGTATTTATGTCATATATTACTGATACATCATTACTAATATTTACATTACGAACTGAGTGATAAATGTTTGTACATTATTATCTACAACTATTAGTATTACTTAGATTTATATATATAGTATACCTAGATTGATTATAACATATTATTACTTGGATTTATATTAAAATATTAAAATCAACTTAATATTACTATATACAAGTATCTCAGGTATTATTTTCTTTTCTTAGTTCTTAGGTATAAATTGTGTGCTTTTTTCTTTGAATCGTCAACATATTATTACTTGAATTTATATTAAATTATGGTTGGCAACACACGTTTCTTCAGTTTCTTACTATTAGAAATTTGATCCTCCGTTTGGAAATGTGCCCCGCACTTATAGTATAAACTTTGTAAATGTGTTCGTCGCTAATTTCGGTGAATCTTGGATGTTGTGTTCGTAGTTTCCATATTTCAAATACATCCTTCTCGTTTTTTGGAAATCTGTGCCGAACTGATGTTCTGTCAGAACAATTTAAAACACAACACTTTGCACGAGGCTGAAGCTAGCAGCCAGAGTTAGCAGCCGAACGCTGCTACGCATAGGCGTTCAACGTTGAACAGCAGCGTTCGGCTGCTAACTCTGGCTGCTAGCTTCAGGCTGCCGTCCCATGGTACGGAAATCGCAGAACCGGAACGGATCCGGAATTTAGTCACTTTTCGAAGCGCCAATCACAGGCGTTCCGCCTTCACTGGCTTACGGGATGTTTTTCTCCTACTGTCCCATGAACCGGAATTAATACGGACGCAACGATCGCCGGCGAATTGCGACCGTTCCTTTTGGCGCCAAGTTCGGAATTCGCGGCTGCGATTGGGTGCCAGCCGTTCCGTGTCGGTGTATTCCGGATCATGGGACACGGGATATTGACAGGGACGGATTCGTGTCACCCATACACAAGCATCAAGGCATGTATGTGGTGGCATCTCTAACCTACGAAAAAGATAAACGTATGGTGCCAGCAGTATCTTCGTCTTCGCCAGGTATAGAAAACAAATCCTGAAGATCATAAAAGTACCATGGATGCCGAAACCGTTTTGTAAACCATCGCAGCTGTGTGGTTGAAAATTCTGAGTTACACACACACAGATACACTGGAAATTTGTTTGACAGTTCGCAAATACTGGTAGCGCACGCGGAACGGAATGTCCAGAACGCCTCTGATTGGCGCTTGAAAAGTAACTAGATTCCGGATTCGTAGAGACGGAACAAATTCCGGACCATGGGACGGCAGCCTCAGCCTCGTACACTTTGCTACTCTACAATTTTTTTCCGTTTAAAGCCGGCGACACAAACTTCTACGTGAGCCGTAATACGCTTCACCTATAGGCCGGTCGGACACGCACACCAAGCGCCGACCAATCACGTACGCGTGTAGGTCTATAGGTGAAGCGTATTACGGCTCACGTAGAAGTTTGTGTCGCCGGCTTAAAAGTCAAACGACGCTAACGCAGCAAACAGGTGTTGTCGAATAAAAATGGCGGCGGCGTTGACGCGGATGGGATCGAATCGCCCACACGACTGCAGCGCCAAGAAGCGTGCCGTGGTTGTGTGCAGTACTAAACACGGTACCAGTCAGCCTATATTAGTTTCCAGGCCCTGGACGCGTGTGTAGATACAAATTTGATCATGGATCCTCAAATGTGTCTATTAATGATGATTCGGCTAGTCAAGACTTCCAAAAGTGCATCAATTTCTCAAAGCAAAATTATTTACGACTATAATTTGCGAATACCGGACGGATCCATTCCGTAAAAATACGACGGAATGAAATTAGCGGAACGTGGATTCTAGTGACTTTTCCGTCCATTTCGTTCCGTGATTCCGGATTCCGGCGATCCGGGCCTACATGGGACGGCACCATCAAGACCCAAAACGGATTCGGAAATCCACTAGATTTCGTCTGCGTTCCGTTCCGTGATTCCGGATTCCAGCGATCCGGGCCTACATGGGACGGCACCACGACGCGTCTGCGTCACCGAATTCGCGTCAAACTGACGCTAATGAAAAGGCACCTTAAGGGGTTTCAGAAGAGTAGTTAGACGAAAGCATAAAGAGTTAGACAGTGCGACTCCTCCGAATTTGATTCTAAATTAATCCAGTCCACTGTATATTTCAATTAGAGATGTGAAATTACCGGTATTAAAATTTTCGGTAAAATTACCAAAAAAATACCGTAATTTTACCGTAAATTGACGTCATTTTCTTTCTGCTTTAGACACGCGCCAGGTGAATCAAGCTTCCTGATTGGTCAATCTTTAAATCAAGTCAAGTCACGGTGCTGCGTAAACTAGGAATCAAAGCCGATTATGAATATATTGTGATTTGTGACCTTAGGCTACATTCTCTGATAGAAGATAAGCCAAAACGGCAATAGAAAAAAGAAAAATTGTGATTTGTGACCAATGTGGTAATTTATTCGCCGTCACGTTACCAGTTTGTGACGGTAAAAATACGGTAATTTACCGGTCACGTTTACCATTCACATCTCTAATTTCAATACTTAATCGGTAATTAGTGACCCACAACTACTGAATGACCGTCTGATGGGGCTGTTACACAGAGCGCGTCGCGTCACGCGGCGCGGCAAACAATATGCAGTCACCAATGGGAGGGCTGCTTTTTCGTATACACGCGTAAAAAGCAGCCCTCCCATTGGTTACTGCATATTGTTTGCCGCGCCGCGTGACGCGACGCGCTCTGTGTAACAGCCCCATCAGACGGTCATTCAGTAGTTGTGGGTCACTAATTACCGATTAAGTATTGAAATTAGATGCCCCATGATGGGGCTGTTACACAGGGCGCGTCGCGTCACGCGGCGCGCCAAACAATATGCAGTAACCAATGGGAGGGCTGCTTTTTACGCGTGTATACGAAAAAGCAGCCCTCCCATTGGTGACTGCATATTGTTTGCCGCGCCGCGTGACGCGACGCGCTCTGTGTAATGGCTGATCTACAATGGTCGTTGAAACGCAAGGTCGCAGGTCGCAACGCCCGTCTCAAACGGCATACATGCAAAGACTTTGTATACATGTATTTGTTCGTTGCAACCTTCTTGTGATTGTGACCAGCGACCTTGTGTTTTAGCGACCATTGTAGATGAGCCATAACAGCCCCATGAGTTGTTCGTCGCGATAATTCCAGTAGCTAGCCTCTAGATTTGTCCGCGAACGCCGCTCCGACGTCACACTATGGAGACATGCATGGAGTAGGTTAGGTTGATTTTAAATTACTTTTGCAACGACTCCTGTGTCGTAGTATATTCAGCTCACCATTTACTGTGATAATATAAAAAATGAAGACCGCACCGGACCCTAAGGATATACTAGTAAGTCTGCGTGTGTTCGGACGAACAAAGTGCTGAGTAAGCTAAGTTAGAAACTCAGAATATCTAACCTAGTTTTCGTCCGGGGCACCTTGCAAACAATGAAAACTAAGTTAGATATCGTGTCCTGGACGAAAACTAGGTTTGATATGCTGAGTGTCTAGCTTAGCTTACTCAGCACTTTGTTCGTCCGAACACACCCAATTCACTTCGATTCACGCAATCGACGATCGTCTTTTCTTACATATACATATCTATCCGAGGATTTCGAACCAGCTGAGCAGCCATACCCTCAAGTTTGTGTGTTGATAAGTGATCCACGCTTCCATACATATCTTGGACCATACAGGATTAGTACGAGAGCCAGTGACCACAACCACGTCTCATTGTATTTTCAAAAATGTCAACGAATCTGACCTAAGTGACCCACAGCAGCTCTGTTCATTTTTGTTTTAAATCATTCGTATGGATGCCCAGATCACAACAATACTTTTTTCAAACATTTTCAGCACCGCTTATAAGGAAAAAAAATGGTCCAGAGCTGCCCGGCAAACACCCCAGAGCTTGTTACGCTCCTATGTCAAGAATGGCCATCTACTTGTTACGATCCTGTCTCTCGCTTCACCACACCTATAAAATATAATTAAATATAATATATATATATTAGGGTGGTCCTTATTGGGATGTTTTTGAAATTTTCTACTGACAAGGCGGAAAAAGTTTGCAAATACATTGAAAAAAAAGTACGCAAAAGTTGAAGTCTGTAGGTCAACTCAAAGTACTGCTATAAGGCAGTGAATTTTCCCATTTGATTTACATAGGAAGTCGGGCTCAATGCATTTTTTTTTTTTTTTTTTCTCTGCCTTAATAGTGCTCCGAAAAATCTGAAATTTGGCATACGTCTACCCTATAATCATGGGTATTCCATAAAAAATTGGGCGATTTTCAGCGATAAAAGTTTCGAAATTCCAGAACGTCAAAACTTGTGTTTCGAAGCCGAAAATCACCATTTTTACGTTCTGAAACTTCGAAACTTTTATTGCTGAAAATCGCCCGATTTTTTATGGAATACCTATGATTATAGGGTAGACGTATGCCAAATTTCAGATTTTTCGAAGCACTATTGAAGCAGAGAAAAAAAAAATAATACATTGAGCCTGACTTCCTATGTAAATCAAATGGGAAAATTCACTGCCTTATAGGCAGCACTTTGAGTTGACCTACAGACTTCAACTTTTGCGTACTTTTTTTTAAATTTATTTGCAAACCTTTTCTGCCTTGTCCGCAAAAAATTTCGAAAACACCGTAAATAAGGACCACCCTAATATATATATATATATGTAATAAATATATACATATAATACCTATAATATATATTAGGGTGTCCATTATTTACCAGGTTGTTTCTTTTTATAACACGTGCATGAAAAGTGGGGCGTTGCATGTCAGTTTAGCGGGACGAAAGTGGCTGAATGCATACCAGGGATGCAAAGTAAGGTTGACGCATGCGCAGTCCATAATTATTTCACTTTCGTCCCTTGGGAACGTCCCGCTACTGACATGCACGCCCCACATTCATGCACTTATTATAAAAAATACAGTGCGTTACTATGGCCAACAGTTGCCGATTGCGACTCGTGTGACTTTCGTCCCTAGCAACGCAATATACTATTTTTTTGCAGCGCCCCCTAAATTTTTAGTTTATGATCTAAAAAAAAAAACAGACTAAAATAAGCCCTTAATGTTCATATTAAACCGTGCCTCAAAGACGATACATTTTCCATTTAAATAACATGTGATTTTGTCACTTTTTACATTTAATTTTTTTTTTTTTCTGAGCAAGGGAATATATAGCAACAAAAAATATATATTTTTGTAGGAAATTGAACGCTCTACAAAAAAGATCTCTTATGATTTTTCGATAAATTAACTTTTTTCAAAATTATTAAAGGTTAAAGTTGAACTTATAATTATTTTTCAAATTTTTCTACTTTGACAGCAAAAGTATTACCATTTAGATTTAGACCATTCTAAATGCATTGTTTATATCGAAGAATAACTGGTTCTTACTGTATTATATGAAAAATTACAAAAAAAAAAAATTTCAATTCATTCAAAATTTTGTATTACATTGCGCGTATTTGGTACTAGTTTCAATAATTCTTAGGACAATTACTTTTTGTCACATAAGCTATTAAATTCTATGAAATTTCAGAAAACTTCATAGGCTTTTATAAAATGAGAATTTTCCAGCAGCACAGTGAATGACCTAGAAATTTGACAAGTCAAGGTACTAAATTGTACTTGACTGCGCTTGCGTGAGTAAAAGTGTCATTTGTTGGTAAAAATGATTGTGAAAATAATTTCTAGGTGCACTGTGCTGCTGCAAAATTCTTATTTTACAAAATTTTATAAAAGCGTATGAAGTTTTCTGAAATTTCGTAGAAATTAACAGCTTATGTGACAAAAAGTAATTGTCCTAAGAATTATTGAAACTAGTATCAAATACGCGCAATGTAATTCAAAATTTTGAATGTATTGAAATTTTTTTTTTTGTAATTTTTCATATAATACAGTGAGAACCAGTTATTCTTCGATATAAACAATGCATTTAGAATGGTCTAAATCTAAATGGTAATACTTTTGCTGTCAAAGTAGACAAATTTTAAAAATAACTATAAATTTCAGCTTTAACCTTTAAGGTGAAGTGAAACGTTTGTCAGAACCTCGAAAACGGGAATCGTGAATTCTCCGGAACTACTGAATCAATCGCGATGAACCTTTGCGGGATTACACATCATTGTGGCAGAAAGTGGCTGATTATTTCACTTTTCCAAAATTTGACAAAAATTTTCACAGATTGACGTACCGACCACATAAATCGCAAGATTATTCACTGTTGACGTAGATAATCGCATTTTCCCGATAATTAGCCACTCCGCAATGAAGAACCACACACTTTGAGCCTAATCCCGTGTCATTTGATGGAAAAATGGGTGAGAATTGACGATTCTCCGTTACTCATAACTAAAAAACCGACATTCAGTTGAGATCACAACCCGTATCGACATTTAGGCGAGATCACAGCCTGTACCGAAATTGCAGCCAGTTTACTTGCAAATAATCTAGCGGTGGGCAGAGGTACCAAACGTTCGGTAGTTCTGTTTTACCGCGGTGCAAGGCACCCAGCCGTGGCCTTGAAACGTTTCACTTCACCTTAATAACTTTGAAAAAAGTTAATTTATCGAAAAATCATAGGAGATCTTTTTTGTAGTGCGTTCAATTTCCTACAAAAATATATATCTTTTGTTGCTATATATTCACTTGCTAAGAAAAAAAAAAAATTAAATGTAAAAAGTGACAAAATCACATGTTATTTAAATGGAAAATGTATCGTCTTTGAGGCACGGTTTAATATGAAAATTAAGGGCTTATTTTGGTCTGATGTTTTTTTTTAGATCATAAACTAAAAATTTAGGGGGCGCTGCAAAGAAAAAAAAACAACTTGGTAAATAACGGACACCCTAATATCTATGTATATTAGGGTGGTCGTTAAATGGAAATTTATGGTGGATGGCCGTAAATCGGCTCCAAATGTGGAAAAAATGATTCTCCAATTTTTTCAGATTTTTGTTTTGAGCCCTGAATGACCCTATTTTCATATGGATTGTTTTTCATTCGTAAAAATACTAATTCAAGTAATTGTCAGATTAAAAATTGAATCAACAAACCTGAATCGAACAATGAACGATAATATTCATATTTCTGTAACACAGCCAAAAATCGTATATGGGTTATTTCATACGAGTCGTGGGGGTTTAAATTCGGTTAAATATTTTTTATCCATTTTTTTTTAGTAATATACCGTCGTATTTTACATTTCTTCGCTATTTAAGCTTGGCACTAACTAAGAAGCCTACATTCGAATTGAACAAAATCAATTCAAGTACAATATAATACACGTCGATTGAAACTCTGGCGATGGTTTCAATTTTTATCGTCAGAATTTCATTCTATTTACAACAAAAAATTAATGAAAGAATCAGCTGCAGAACTGTGGCATTGAAATATTAAGCACTTATGTGAAATACCTGAAACGGAGGCCCCATGTAACATCAAGTTCACCGATACAAGAACATGGACTGTATTCAAAAATGGTAAAATCACAAATTATATTTTTAACGAAAGAAAAATCAATAGAAAATAATGAATTAATCGATATATTAATCACTTTGGAAAAATAAAAATTTCTATTTTTTCCCTCGAGCTGTGTGCATAACAATGAAACGTATCCGATGCAATCTCTCTAATTTAAATCAGACCCAACTCAAATAAGTTTTTTCACGAATTAAAACAAATCCATGTGAAAATAAGGCCAATCAGGGCTCAAAATAAGAATCTGAGATAAGTAGAGAATTGTTTTTCACACATTTAGAGCCCATTTACAGCCATCCAACGCCGAAATTCCGAAAAGAAAACATACAAGGACCACCCTAATGTATATAATATCATATAAATGAGGTTTCACTGCATCGAAAAGTTGTCTGATTAGTTAGATGCTACATTCAATTTGTCTGATATCATGTTTTTCGACATCTGGGTAACGTATTCAATCATTTGCGACCAATTTCAGACATATTGCTATAGGTCAGTTAGGTCAGATTTGTTGGCATTTTCAAAATGCTATCAAAATGTAAGGCGACATGATTTTTGTCTGAAAATTGATTTTTCCGCATCAACTGACGCGCCTTTAGCTATAAAAATGATTTTCAGACGGGCTGCTGTAAGTCATTTTTTTTTGTCCCATTTTTTTTTTCTTTTCAAATGGCCTTCTGGGTACGCGCTACGCTCTCGATGTCTGAAAACTGTGTTTCCGGTATCTCAAGGCTATTATCTAACTACATTCCGGAAATCAGACGAGCTGCTATACCACACTTAGGTCAGATTTGTTGACATTTTTGAAAATTTGCTCAAATTAAACGCTACGCGCAAAATGTCTGAAAATCGCATTTCTGGGTACAGGGTCATATAATCTATCGATTCGATACGGTTTTAGCCGGGCTACTATGTGACAAAAATCTTAGTCACTAGCTCTCGTACTAGATGGACTGAGCATTGCCTAGGCTGAAGCATTGTAAGGTTACTGCTGGGTAATGAGAAAAGGACAGACGTGCACGCACGATACTGAATCGTTCGTCGGACAAGGAAGCAATATTCTCTAATGCGAGTAGCGCTTATGGGTTACTCGGCAGCACCCCCACTACTCCAATGCTCAGCCCATCCTATATGGTCTAAGATATATATCGTCATAGTCCAGCAGCCACCACCTGTTTTTTTCCAGTGATTAATAATAGGCTGAACCTCCGTGAATAGGTTCGGTTCGACAAGACGCCCAAGTTTTCCCTCTGTGAAAATTCTCGATAGAGGTGGCTAATGAAGTGCGCAAGTGTGAAACATGTCGATTCGGTGGGGTGTCGAAATTGTCGGACGAACAGTAAGATTTTTATTTAAATGTTCAGATAACTGGATAATACACTCGGAAAAACAATTCTCCTACCGAATGGATGGTTTGACTGAAGAATGCTTCACTCCGAATATATCCAAATAACGAGGTCATAAAAATTATTAATAACCAGCTGATTTTTTTATGCAGCTTAGTAAATATTTGTACAATGAAATGGCCACATAGTCCTACAAATTTAGTGGTACGTTTTCCCAGTCCTACGCTTGGAAGTTGTCGATACCACGGTAATACTTGTTTAATTAATAACAACCTAATTTTAATTTTTTCCTATCGAAATAAAGTGTAGAACACAATTTTTTTTCACACATGAACGGAAAGGCCTATTTCGCTCCCAGTAGCGAGGGAGCAAATAGTACATTATGTCACTAGGCCGATTAAGTATTTTCCGACGAATTTGAGTTTATAATCCGAGCCGAAGGCGAGGATTATAATGAAATTCGTCAGAAAATACTTTTTCGGCCGTATGGCATACAGAATTTTATGTGTCCAGGCCAAAAACCGCGTTTAAACCGAGCGAAGCGAGGTTAAAATCGCGGTTTTACGGCCTATGACACATAAAAGAAATTTTGCGTCCCTTGGTAGAAAGACTTTCCACACGGCCCTTCCTGCCAAGGAACGCAAAACTTATTTGGCTCCTTCTCTACTGGGGGCAAAGTAGGCCTTTCATTCATGAGTAAAAAAAAATATCGTGTGCATTACGGGAAGAAGTTTTTGCTTCCTCGGCGAAGCTTGCTGCCCTCGCCGACTTGCGGGTCCTCGGTGTGTCTTGCTGCCCTCGTGGAAGGGAGAGAGACGAGGCGACCTTGTCTCTTCCCCTCCCAGCTCAGGCAGCAATTCGTGAGCAAAAACCTACTTTCCTCCCTAGATGCACAATATACTATAAGTACAGCTAAGAAAAAATTGTACCTGAACATAATCGAAATTTATGCCAAGCTTGGAGAACAGTTATCTCGTTCACTTGCTACATAATATGCCGTATTTTTACAGGGAACGGCTACAACCCTGCTTTCTACCGCAAAAGAAAGAAGAGGCCATTTAATATTTAAAAAAAAAATACGAAATTTCAAGAGAATTTTTTACAACCACACAGTGAGCGTACCGAGTTATCAACATTGACTGAGGTATTCCGAATTCTTGAAGAGTATGTGTGTAGAATGTATGCAATAAAAGCGAGAAAACATAATAATAAAGGACGGTACGAGTTGTTTGAAAAAGGCTATAAATGCAAGAATGAAAACGAAAAAATTATTAAAAAAACAATCGTAGATTACGATCCCTCTGGTTTACCACTAACAAGACAAGAATAATTGTCGTAGCAAATAAAAAGAACGTTATACATCTGCAGTATTTGGTGTAATGCATACAAGCGCAGCCCCACCGAAAAGATGCCAGAAAATTGTGGATGGACATTAATTGATGGCAAATACGAACATTATTGATTCGATGGCCCCCAAAGTCCATCTTTCAAAGAATTATCTTCTGAGTTCCAAGGTACTCTATTAATAACTTTCTTTAGTTATTGATGATTCTGCTGCAATTTCTTAATTTTGTGAATTATTTTCTTACAGAGTCAGATGACATTTCTAATAATCATCCAGAAAATAAAAATGAAGATGAAGATGAAGAATATGATGTTCGCAGTGAAGCTGAAGTGTCAACGTCTGAATTAGATGAAGATGAGTTTAATTTTTTTTAAATGTATCCATTAATATTTTTCTATTTTTATTAAAGAGAATATAATTATTCAAATTTGCGGTATAAGCATATTTTTTGGAAAGGATTCCGCTTACACATAGAAGTATACCTATGACAATACACTAACCTAACATGTATTATCTTTGTCCTAAAGTTATGGCCGGTTGCATAAACGTGGGCTACCCGAAGGTTCAAATAACCCGTAGGTGACCCCGCAGATACTACCCGCTCAACCGTTTTTTCATCTGACAGCTGTCATGAATCGCTGTTAGCTTCTGACAGTCCATGTAGGCTGAACGGGTAGTATCTGCGGAGGTGATTCAAACTTTTGGGTAACCCACGTTTATGCAACCGGGCATTAGTAATAAAAAGGCATCGATTCCGCTTACGAATACATGTGTCTGAAATTACTTATGAAATAATACGTTATTTTCAACATTCTTGTAGGACTAGCGATACATACCCATTTTTTTGTAGGACACTGTTTGATTTTGGCAAAGAATGGACTAACTTAACATGTGTTATCTTTGTCCTACAGTTATTAATGAAAAAAGTATTACCGTGGTATCGACAAGTTCCAAGCGTAGGACTGGGAAAACGTACCACTAAATTTGTAGAACTATGTGGCCATTTCATTATACAAATATTTACTAAGCTGCATAAAAAAAATCAGCTGGTTATTAATAATTTTTATGACCTCGTTATTTGGACATATTCGGAGTGGAGGACGCTCCAGTCAAACCATCCATTTTGTAGGATAATTGTTTTTCCGAGTGTATTATCCCATTATCTTAACATTTAAATAAAAAACTTGCTGTTAGTCCGACAATTTCGACACCCCACCGAATCGACATGTTTCACACTTGCGCACTTCATATGCTCTATTTAGAATTTTCACAGAGGGAAAACTTGGGCGTCTCGTCGAACCGAACCTACTCACGGAGGTTCAGCCTGTTACTAATCACTGGAAAAAACAGGCGGTGGCTGCTGGACTATTAATGTGATTAATATCTGAAGAAACGAATGCGCGGATATCTTGTATCTGACTAACGTCTTAACTTGATGAGACTCTGAGTGAATCAATCGGCGAAGACTCGGGAGTCAAAAAATCAATTTTTACTTGTCGACATAATAATAAAACTCGTATTTCACATTAAATGTTCGAATTCCATTTTTTTTTTTCAGGAATTTCAATTCAAGCAATTGCGTAATTTGAAAATATCAGAAGGCCTTGCTTCTGTTCCTGCAGTCTGCAGTCTTGTTGTAGTAGACGGGAAACGTGGATTAATTTTTGCAGCATGTGATAATAAAATCACAGTCCTTAGAAGCGGGGACAATCCTGATAAGAATTGGAAAAGAGAATACGTCTTATCGGCAAAAATCACTCGCCTGGCATTGAATTGCGATTGTTCCTTCTTAGCTGTTACTCTGCTACATCCCATTGCCTACATATACAGTGCAGCCTCTTTCACACAGCAGGTAATGGCGATTAGATTTCTATGACTTTCTAAGGGAGTGAAAAATGCAGATATTCACGCCCCTGGTGTAATGTAGAATTTAACAAATCACTGATACGCCGTGATGAAATATTTCATAAAATCAGTTTTTTTTTACAGTAGATTACGAGTGTTTTAAACTATCATTCACAATTATTGAAGAATATTTGGACTCTGCCTTGCGTAGTTCTCAGCTACCGATGAAAAAGCAGTTGGTGCCCTGCTGGAAGTGAAAGGATAGAAAGGGATAGGAATGTTAGGATAGAAAGAGATAAAGATTTTTTATCCCTCGCAACTACATACTTTGCATCCCTCAAACGCTATCCTTTTCTATCCATGACTCTATCCCAGACAAACTCTGAAAAGCTATCTCTTCCTATCTATTAGTTCAATCTTTACTTGTATGTATCTCTTTGTATCAATAAGTCTATCCCTTACGTTTTGCCGAGTTTATCTTCTTCTATCCTGAGGTAGATCATTGCAGTTAACAAATTCTTATCCTTTTCTATCCACATTTATTTATCCATTGCTATCCGCAAAGTATCTCCGAAGGTCTATCCATCTGAATACCCTCTCGAATCTTTTATTGTCGGCAGCCATTTTTTTTTTTTTTCGTAAAAAAATTTAATTACGAACCACATTTATAGTTGATAGATTCAGACGGCGGCGTGAGTGGGGTGAAGTATATGAAATCTTTTTCAAATTTCCAACGCTCAGTCGGGGATTCGAACCCTCGACGGTCAGATTACCAGTCGCACACCATATGCGCTGTGCCACGCTCTCGTCTTATTTTTACAGTTCACTAATTCTACATAATGACTGTGATAGAATGGGGACTTAGTCGTCGAATGTCTGCGAAATGTTGAAAAGTATGTTTGAAGCCTTGATTTTCCATCCATTCTTACTCACGGTCTATCTATGTTAATTCCTTTCGATATCAATTAGAATTCAGAGTCCTGTCTATCCACTTGTATCTATATCTTTGCAAATCTCTTGCTATCTTCTTTTGAATCCAAACTAGGGTCTATCCTTTCCAATCTCTAATTTCTTATCCAAATCTATCCCTCGCCTATCTGATTGAATCCTTTTCTATCTCGATCTCGATATAAAATCAGGCCTATCCTTTTCTAACCCCGATTTTGTATCCAAATCTATCCCTCGCCTATCTGGTTGAATCCTTTTCTATCTCGATCTCGATATAAAATCAGGCCTATCCTTTTCTAACCCCAATTTCCTATCCAAATCTATCCCTCGCCTATCTGGTTGAATCCTTTTCTATCTCGATCGCGATATAAAATCAGGCCTATCCTTTTCTAACCCCAATTTCCTATCCAAATCTATCCCTCGCCTATCTGGTTGAATCCTTTTCTATCTCGATCTCGATATAAAATCAGGCCTATCCTTTTCTAACCCCGATTTTGTATCCAAATCTATCCCTCGCCTATCTGGTTGAATCCTTTTCTATGTCGATCTCGATATGAAATCAGGCCTATCCTTTTCTAACCCCGATTATTATTATATTCAAATATATAATTCAGCGCCTGTATATATACCTATAAATCTTTTTCTAGTGATAATCAATTATATAATCAACAGATGCACATTACATAAGAATGGAAAATTTTGGGATAGAGGGATAGATTTGGATAGGAAATTGGGGTTAGAAAAGGATAGGCCTGATTTTATATCGAGATCGAGATAGAAAAGGAATCAACCAGATAGGCGAGGGATAGATTTGGATACAAAATCGGGGTTAGAAAAGGATAGGCCTGATTTTATATCGAGATCGAGATAGAAAAGGATTCAACCAGATAGGCGAGGGATAAATTTGGATAGGAAATTGGGGTTAGAAAAGGATAGACCTGGTTTTCGATTGAAATTGGGATAGAAAAGGATTCAACCAGATAGGCAAAGGATAGATTTGGATTCATTTTACTTATCCCTTCGTATCCGAAAGATTCAAAATGATTCAAATGGATAGACATCCTATCCTTTCACTTCCAGCAGGGTGCGGCATACAGGTGGCAACGTTGATTGAATCTTTTCGAAATTTGGAAGAAACATTCTACATTGATGTAATTCTGGACCAAACCAACAATATCCAATGAATTTTGATTTCAAGTATGAAAATTTTTCACTTTCAACTATTATTCTGTAGAATCAGATATAAAAACGGCTTGTATTGAATAATTTCATACTCAAAATTGAAATTCATTGGATATTGTTGGTTTGATCCTGAATCACATCAATGTGGAATGTTTCCTCTAAGTCTAAACTTCGAAAAGATTCAAATTCAACGTTGCCACCTGTATGCCGCACCAACCGCTTTTTCATCGGTACCTGAGAACTTACCGATGCAGAGTCCAAATATTCTTCAATAATTGTGAATAATTGTTCAAAATACTAGTAATCTGTTGTAGGAAAACTGAGTTGATGAATTATTTCATCACAGCGTAACAGTGATTTAAAAAAAATTGTTTTGAGAGTGTATGTACCCCCTCAAGACGAATATTTACTGTTACATTTTTTACTTAAAGAATATTTTTTATCAAAACTTTCATGAGTAGGTTTAGAGAGATTTTATTACTCAGTGAAAGAAACGGTAGAATTTTGAAAATCGGATTGAAAATAAGGAAGTTTTCAATCATTTTGTAGTATGTACTTGTAAACTTTTTTTTCACAATTTTTCATGAACGTTAGTATTTTCAATATTCGGACTTGTATATTTCCTGAGACTGCTTGAATATCATTATCAAAGATTAAGGAGCCAGGTGTTTGTTCGTCGTATTGTTCTGAGGCTGATTGCACAGTGGAATCCCGATCATCCGGAATTATCGGGACCAGGGGTAGTCCCAATAAACGAAAATCTGGATATCCATTCTACGGTAAAATACAAGTGGTGTTAACATAGAACTAGAGATTTATTGATATATGGGCTATTCCACGTCAACCGGATCAGTCATCTCTCAGATATTTTTTCAATTTTGCATGTCGATTGTCCTCGGGGAGTTAGATTTTTGTGCCAAAGGATTTTTCAATTAGTGCAAAATTCGTTGAGTTATTTGCATAAACAAATTCGAGCAAGGTTTTTTTCAAAAATTCATAACTGCGCCAAAAATGACACTAGACGCGATTTTTTTTTTTTAGTTTACGCGGAAAGAGTCATAGAATGTATAAAAAAATAAGTACTTCGAAAAAAGTTTGTTCATCCATTGTTTATTTAACAATTAAGTTTTCAAAGATTTTTAAAACAGTGAGCAACACGACCAAAAAATTTTTTTTTAATTCTGACATGTTCCTTGAACTATACTACAACCTGTGAATTAATTCCAGAGATGTGTTTTTCTTCGTTTTCGAGTAAAAAATCATTGAAGGTGTCGATGCGCATGAAATTGCGGCGCGCCCGAGTCTCTACGTAATGGCGGGCGGCCGGTTGCCGTCCACCGCTACTCAGCGGTGGCGTCGCAGCTTTAGTTTAGAGTCATTTTCACGATGTAGGACATGATTGAAAAATCTGAAAAAAATACTGTACCCTCACAAGGCCTGCTCGAAGCGATAAGTGAAGTTTCAAGAATGTGTTTTTCACCGTTTATCTATTACAGAGATTCAAAATAACGGTTACATACCATGAGAGTGCACATAAATAATAATAATTACAAAACTTGCTACTTATAATCACCCCCAAAGATATGTGGAAGCTGTGACTGAACGCACTTACAATTATATATTTTATACAAATAAATCGCTTATTCTATGGATACAATCTATTAATCTTTGATCAAACTGGGCATTAAACTTATAAATGTGAGCAAAAGTTTTCGTCATAACTTACATGGCTATCTTAGCGCATAGATTTACGGGTAAATGACTCATCAGAGGAAGAGTAAACCCTACATTCTACAGTTTTATGTAATTTTTGCAAGTTTTGTAATTATTATTATTTATGTGCACTCTCATGGTATGTAACCGTTATTTTGAATCTCTGTAATAGATAAACGGTGAAAAACACATTCTTGAAACTTCACTTATCGCTTCGAGCAGGCCTTGTGAGGGTACAGTATTTTTTTCAGATTTTTCAATCATGTCCTACATCGTGAAAATGACTCTAAACTAAAGCTGCGACGCCACCGCTGAGTAGCGGTGGACGGCAACCGGCCGCCCGCCATTACGTAGAGACTCGGGCGCACCGCAATTTCATGCGCATCGACACCTTCAATGATTTTTTACTCGAAAACGAAGAAAAACACATCTCTGGAATTAATTCACAGGTTGTAGTATAGTTCAAGGAACATGTCAGAATTAAAAAAAAATTTTTTGGTCGTGTTGCTCACTGTTTTAAAAATCTTTGAAAACTTAATTGTTAAATAAACAATGGATGAACAAACTTTTTTCGAAGTACTTATTTTTTTATACATTCTATGACTCTTTCCGCGTAAACTAAAAAAAAAAATCGCGTCTAGTGTCATTTTTGGCAGAGTTATGAATTTTTGAAAAAAACCTTACTCGAATTTGTTTATGCAAATAACTCAACGAATTTTGCACTAATTGAAAAATCCTTTGGCACAAAAATCTAACTCCCCGAGGACAATCGACATGCAAAATTAAAAAAATATCTGAGAGATGACTGATCCGGTTGACGCGGAATAGCCCATATGTTTGTATTTGCAGTATCAAACATACATATTGTAGGAAAATACATACATGCATTGTACGATTATAACGATCTACAATTTATTACAATACAGTAGACTCTAGATATATGGGCGCTTGGTATATGGCTGCACGAGCGAGTTCCCCGTCACACGTACTTGCACGCACACAAATAGCGCTCCCCCACCACAATTGCGCATGCCGCTGCCGGTAAGCACGTCGCAGTGACACTAACCTGCGGCGCTCACTCTCACTTGCACTTGAAAGTATTTACGCCAAAATCAAAACAAATGCAGGCCGCTAGAGGCGTGACGTTCGCACTGGACTGCTGCGTGGAGAGGGCTCTCCACTTATGGCCGTTTTCCTCTCCTACAGCCCCATACTGCGGCCATATATCTAGAGTCTACTGTATTAGTTAGGCTGAAAATAACTTGTAATCGACTACAAAGGGCTATAAAATATGAGTCCGGATAACCGGGACTCCACTGTACCTCCCATGCTTTTCCAAAGTAATAATTTATCTGTTGAGTAACCTGTGATTTATGAACAATAGAATTCTCAAGAACGATCCGTGTCCCCGTCTACTTTCAGAATCTAGAGCTGTTACGGGAGATCAGACTATCATCAACAGAAAACGCTTACGTCTTAGATCTCCGTTGGAATCCCTGCATTCCTGGAGCTTTGTGTACAATAACAAGTGACTATATTATAGATAGCTTCAGCATAACACCAGACAAGACTCCCCCAGTACTATCGATCTTGGGAAAGTTAGAAAAAGTCGAGGTTCTCTGTGTTGCTTGGAGTCCAAAGGGAAAGCAGTTGGTAGTAGGATGTAAAAACGGCAATCTATTGCAGTTAAAACCAGAGCTGAAGGTAGCCAGAAGTATCACAGGTCCAAATCCCAGCATTGGAAGTATAATCGCTCTTTTATGGATAAGCAACTACCAATTTTGTGCGGCATACTCAGATCCCCAAGACTCGCGGGTCAACGTCCTCATTATCGACGCGCCAAAAGGCGAAGTCAACGCTACCTTCACATCTTACGAAGACATAACTTATGGCTCGCCTGGTGTCGAGGGTGAAGAGAGTGGCGTGCGTTACTACTTTGAACATGTTCCTGAATGGGGATTAATCGTCGCAGCCAGCAGTAGTAGCAGTGAAGTTGCCGTCTTGGGTTCTCGGGACAGCGGAACAACTTGGGAACAATGGCAATTAGTCGACAGCGGAAGAGCCCAGCTGCCCCTTGTTCGTACCAGTGAAAGTTACCCCGTTGGGTTAGCGGTCGATAGAACATCGGTTAACAAGCTGCCCTTGGGTGGCGAGGGCTCGACTCTTCCCCATCCCGTTCCCATACTTCATATTCTTGGAACGTCAGGAATGCTATGCAACTTTCATATGGTAAATTTGATTCCTGGTACTCCGCCAATCTGCTCTCCCCCAACTGAAATTGTCCCATTGTCTAGCCAGTCGCGTATGAGTCTTATGCCTGCTGAAATATCCTTCAATTTAATCGGTGGAGTCACTAGCACACCGCGACCAAAACAGATAGATACAAGTCAGGATAGACCTAAGACAACTGCAACTGCCAGTTTGTTCGGAGACACTCCCCGAGTTCCTATTCCGCAACCTCAAGTTGAGCTGAATGTGTCAAACCCACAGGTAGAGAACACTGAAACGTCATCAAAAGTTGAGGCAGTAATAGCATCTAATAAAGAAGTGAATCGGCAAGAGAAAATTGGCATCGATAGCAATATATGCATTTCAACGTATCAGGAAGAATGCAATTTGTTTGAAAAGGAACTGAAGAATCGTAGAGAGATGCGAACGGTGGATATTGGTTCTGCAACTGAACGAAGCCAACTCATTGAGAAATCTGAGAAGATGGAAAGATTTTTGATGGATCTGCAAGAGACTACTGCTAGTCTTACCAGCGATATTAGTTGTCTGAAGAACTTGTTATTACAGACTTTTGCTTGGCTTGAAGAAACGAAATCCAGATGCTCTTTGGACTCCTCAAATAATCCTCAAAGTCATGGGGATATTAATAAGGCGAAAGAGTTGAGAAGTCAGATGTATTACGTGCAATCTCAATTAGAACAAGCTATGCGAGCTCTAGATCACGAGTGGCTTGAGCACGTAAATAAGGAAAAAACTAAAATGAAAGTACCCAGGCTAGAATTTGTCTATCAGAATATGCTCCGGCATGCGCAAATTATTACCAAAGAGAAGAGTAACGTTCAAACTCTAGTTAAGAAGTGGAAGGCTCTTACACGTGGTGATATTACCCATTCGTTGAACAAATCTATGGCCGACATGTCTTTGTTCTCTTTGATATCACCTAGTATTAGTCATACCAACGGAGCTATAGAACAGAAATGTAAAACGATAGCGAGTCGAAACTGTAGCTTCAGTCGGGAGAAACAGAACAAATTAAGAAATCTATTGAGCCGATCTACAACTAAGATTATTAAGGCAGCAACTCCTTCTCCAATGCACGATCGTTTAAAAGAAACACTCTCATCTCTTGCTATTTTAAGTCCAACTAAACAAGTGCAGGAGCAAAAAGTCAAATCAAAGTCTGAACCAAAACGGGAACAAGTGACAGTCCCTGCAAACCCATCTGTCCAAGCCGCGAGAAGTCCTTTAGCGTCTTTAGACCGAATTATAGCCAATATTGGATCGACCAGTACACAGCCTAATAGTAATGTCCAGAATAGACCAACTGCATTGAACACAACTCCTGTTTCTGCCCAAATAATTAAAGTACCGCAAGTCGATAGCAAGGCACGAGCTGCTGCCGCCTCGCTGACAGCTCAAACTCCAACAACACTGGGACAGCCCAGACAGAACAAGCCAATGTCTGTTCCATTGTTTGGGACTCCACAGGGAGTTAGGCCAGCATCCGCTATTCCTAGTGGAATCAAGGCTGTACCAATATCTGAAGTGTCCGCTTTCACTTTGAATGCACCTGGAAATTTGAACCCACCGTTATTAACACCTGCTTTAATACCAACAGGAGTGCCAGTGTCACTTACTGTTAAGCCATTCTCTAAAATTGATACGTCTTCGTTCAACTCTGACGGTGTTAAAACTGACACACCACCGATCCTTCCATTACCAATGGGAATATCAGCCACTATTTTATCCCCACCAATCACTGCTGTGGTAAGTCCGAATTCGCCACTGCAATCAAACCCACAAACAAGCTTTAGCTTTTCATCATCAGTTCCACCACTTACTAGTCAACTTCCCGGGTATCCGGGTGCTATGTCGAAGACATCACCTCCAGCAGTGACAACGGCTTCAACAAGTGTGAAAGCTTCACCCCTACAGAACTTTTCATTCGCATCTAAGCCCGCGAATAGTTCAACGTTTTCTTTCGCGTCTAAACTAACTTCCAGCCCACCATCTAGTGCAGCGCAATCATTAGACTTATCTGCTATGGGCTTGGACCTTCAGTCCCCTTCCAATACTCCAGTTGAAAATTTAACACCAGCAACGACGACAGCCAGCAATAGCTTCTTCGGATCCACTGGGAGTCCTTCATCTGGCTCAATTTTCGGCGGGGCTTCGAGTACCGCTAAGGACAAAACGCCAGGAACAATTTTTGGAAGCTCTGGGTTTTCCTCAATATTCAGCGGGTCTGCTGCAAGTGATAGCACAGCATCTGCGTTCGGTGGAGGTGCTACAACTTCCTCAGTAAAGCCACAAATTTTTGGGGGTGGTACTACCAGCCCACCTGCATCTACTTTTGGTAGCTCAGCTACGAGTCCTGCAAAGCCTATTGGTGGTGAAATACCAGCTGATTCCACAGCTGCATCGGGATTTGAAAGCCCGGACAATTTATCGGCTACTTCTGTTTTCGGAAATATTGTCGGTAATTCTAACACTGCGTCAGTATTTGGTGGGGATTCAAATGCGTCTGCTTTAGGAGGAGCCCCTAACTCGTCAACACAAGTTTTTGGTGAATCCACTACCAGCCCCATAAAATCACCGATATTTGCTAGAGATTCTGTCACATCTCCACCAGCCTCTGGCTTTGGCAGACCCCCAGATTCTAAGCCGTTTGTCTTTGGTGGTGTTCCAACTAGTTCCACAACACCATCTCCCTTTGGAGGTGGTACTACTGGTTCTTCAAGATCATCAATTTTCGGTGGAACTGTTGGAAGTTCCCAAGCTACATCAACATTTGGTGGCACGACATCAAGTCCAACTACTGCATCCGTCTTTGGTCCAGTTCCACCCGTTTCCCCAAATCAATCTATATTTGGGGGCACCGTTAGTCCCACTCCTGCTTCTAATATAGGAGCAGCTACTCCAACGACTGCTACTGTGCCAGCATTTGGACAAACATCAATTTTCGGTGCCAAACCAGAGTTTGGAAATATTTTTGGAGCAGCAAAACCGATATTTGGAGGGGGCGGATTCACGACCAGCTCGTTTCCCGTTGCTTCACAACCGACAGGTAAGCCTCTGCCTAGTGCTAATTAATACAGAGAAATTCTGACAAAATTTGTAACTCCTGGAGTAGGCAATTCAGTTCTTTTGTTCAAATATCTGACAGTTATTTCTAAGCTAACGACATGGCAGCTACCGCTACGTTGTCTGTTTTTTCCAGTTTCGGAAGAAACCGAATTGCGGAGCCGGTTCGAAGTTCCGAATACTGAAAGCTCCGAACGGTCAAATATCCGAAATTATTTGCGATGATTTCGAATTTTCAGAAACACTCAAGTTCATAAAATTAAAATTTCTTGCGAAAGGTTAGAATGTAGGGGAGAGCAGGGCAAAGTGGATACCCTAAAACTAATTGGGTCATAAAAACTTGAACATCGACCTAGGCTTAATCCTTTCGTGTATATTTTGTAGTTCAAACCTTTGGGAAACTGTCTACGATAGTAAAGTCTGGAAGTTTTGCGAAATGAAAGTGTCATAATCAATATAAAGCTAACCTGCAAAATGATCACTCTACCCCGTAGACGGGGTAAAGTGATCAAGCCTATGGGGTAAGGTGATCAACTACTGGAAAAATTGAACCACACATCTAAAATGAATGAAGTTAAGCCCTAATGTGATCAGGAAAAGTTATTTCATATATCTGTGATATTTAATTAACACTTTTCACGTTTTTAATATATTTTATAACATCTCGCTGATGAAAGCAGTGTTCGTAGAACTCTGAAAGTAAAAACATACCATATTTCGTAGCCTAGTATGTTTCTTCCTCAACCTAAATAGTACTCTGGTCATTTGGGTATATAATATCGACCTAATATTACTAATTCACAACTTGTGCTTTCATATTTCTAATACGAATATACATGAGATATCTGACAGAAACGTTTTGTTATAGGTTATGATCAGTAGTTATATACACATTACATATTATTATCCGTATACCATGATATGAGAATAGTGACAAAACTATTGCAAATACATAAAACTCTTTAATCTGGTTTTTAGAAATGTATATTACTGTGAAAACGTGTAATATTTAGCTATAGAACGGAGATATCTAACACCTGTAAAACACATCGCCGCTGCAGACCACCAGTCGCCCAAAATGAGGTTAGGTCGGCGCTCGGCGGCTAACAGCGCATGCGCTGGAATTGTCACTTTACCCCAACCACATTGCCCCGAACGTAACGCGAGTACAATTTAAGTAGTAAATTCATGAAAATCGTGTAAAACAAAAAAAAATTCAATTGTTTCGTGAAGTAGAAGTTACCAGGAATCAAGAAAAAAAAAACCTAGTCCAAAAGTGCCATTTAAAGCACAGTAATCCGGAATCTTAGTTGACCGAAATTATCAATTCACACGGCATGAAACACAATTCTTATATTTTCTTCGAAATATCGAATCTTTCATGCGGTTAAAGTATTTCATTTTGTGAAGTTCTTCTGCACAAACGTTCGGTGCAAATACAGCCTTCTAAATATTTCTCAGGTGGAAAATATTTGAGATGATCACTTTACCCCGCATGACCACATTGCCCTGCTCTCCCCTAGATAGCTCAAGACTCCGAATGCCCAACATTCCGAAAGTTCAAAATTCCGAAAGTCCCAAATTCCGAAAGTCCAAAATTTCGAATGATCAAAAATCCGGAAATTCAAAGAGAGACCAGGTTCTCAATGCTCAGGAGTAGGAGGGAATTGTCATGTTACTAGGAAAGCAGAAGACCATTTTCATCACTAGCAATTTGCATTATCGCAACTATTTTGAGATCTGAACCTCCAAATTATTTTTACAACGTGACATAGTTATTTTTGCGAACATCCTGCGAAATTAGCATCAGAGTTTGTGGCTACGATTTTAGGATGAATAACAATCTGAAGCCCACGAGATCGATTATTGTGAAACATAGTTATTCAACATATAAGTATCAGGCTGGCGTCCCATGGTCCGGAATATATCCGGACGGAAGGCTCGGTAGCCAATGGCTAACGATTTTCTGTTGGATCCGTCATTCATGATTGGCTCCCGAGCGTTCCGTCCGGATATATTCCGGACCATGGGACGCCAGCCTCAAAAGCATGGACCTCAAAATAACAAAAATTATAAATATCTCTTTCGAGTTTCGCGGAATGCCTTTTTTACTTTCTCGAATGGGAGTAGAATTTTGTCTTGGATCGACCGACCTTGAATACTCGACGGTGAATGTGAGGAATATGTACGGAAAACGTCAACCGGCAGCTGTGTTATTGAGTTATCCGCACTGATATATATAATATCAGGGCTCATAGTGTGTCACTTTTCTCACTATTAGTCACTTTTTTTCACGAACTCACTTTTTTGTCACTTTTTCTGCAAGAGTCACTTTTTTCAACTATTTTTCCGTAATCCGGGAATTTTTTTAGAAATTTTGTTCGCTTTAATTCTTATGTGGGTAGATTGTAAATCTACATACCGATAATTTATCTACCAATCTTAGATTGCAATATTTTCTAGAGTCTTGTTTTGTTATTCGTTTTTCTACATGAAAATTTGTATTATGTGTCAAGTTATACTAGGTTATTAAATCAAAGTCTGATACAGGCTAAAAAATATTTTGTACCGTTGCTGAATAACACTTGATTTTTACAGTTTAATAGTAGTTACTTTTTTTTGTAACTACATATTTTTGTCTCATACATTAGGGTCTTGAAAAAAAAAAAAAAAAAAATTCTCTTGAACGCGCATCAAAATTTCGGTGAAGCATCTCAAATAGAATATCTCAGCCAAATATGAGCTCTTAATATTGATACTTAGAGGTGCCTACTTTATTTTTTCCATTTTTCATTTGAATAAGATGTAAAAAAAATCGGAAAATTTTTGAATTCTTTTTTCTCTTAAACGGCTCGATTTATGAACTATCTAAATACAGACTCTGAACATGGAGTCATAGGCGAATATCTCTTAATCGGTTACAGTAAAAAAAAAATCTATCTCAGTACTTCTTCATAAAGCGTGGAATTTCCCTTAAGAATCTGTATCCAGATAGTTTATGAATCAAGTCGTTTACGGGGAAACAAATTCAAAAATTTTCCGATTTTTGTCAAATTTTATTCAAATGGAAAATGTACATAACGGAATAGGCACCTCTAAATATCAATATTCAGAGGTCCTATTTGGCTGATATTCTGTTTGAGATGCTCCACCAAAATTTTGATGCACGTTCGAAGAAAAAAAAAATTCTGTTTTTTTTTAACACCCTAATATGCATGTTCTAAACACAGAACATACATACCTAAGTATGCCGTGTAAGATTAACTTATCCATATATATTCATAAATTCACTAAAATTCATCAGTTTCAGTCACTATTTAGTCACTTTTCAATTATTGAAAGTCACTTTTCTCACTTTTATTTGCCCAGTTGCCCACTATGAGCCCTGTATATACTAACTGGATAGCCGATCGGCCAAAATTCGTGTGCTCTATTGGGGCTCCAAGGCAGCCATTTTTATTGGCGCCATGCATGCCGCCATCTGTCGGTTATCCCGATAGATTCGCATGACAGCTATTAATAAGATAATGAAATAATTCAAGAGGATTGGTAAGTCGAGAAAGATTTGGTCCCAAAACCCACAATATCGAAAATTGAGGACAAATAATCAAATTACCCAGCCGTGTCGCGGTACAAGGTTTATACTTTAGAATATAATTAACCCTAGAACTACAAACCCACATTCTTTCTATACCTTTAAACTACAAACCGTAAATATTTACCCCACGCGTTTCTTGTTCGTAAAATTGTTCTGAAAGCAGTAATGGGACTCGTGAGTACATGCATTTCTTCCTTTTTTCATGTAGAAGAGAATGTTGAAAAGCAAATTCAATTTCATTCAGGTTTTTTTGATGAAAAATCGATTTAAATACCTGAAAGTGCTAAGGAAACGGCCAAAACGTCATTTTTCAGAGTTCGCCTGGGGTAGATATATACCCCGGTTTGTAGTTTTAGGGTTAATTTCACCCACCTGTGAAAATAACATTTTGATTTTTCTTCTGTGCGTGACAGGCAAGCTACACATTTAGCCATTTTACTAATGTAAAATATTTATTGAACAATATCAGTGCGACCTGTCAAAATTTGAAAATCATGAATTGATAGGTAGCTTGATGCGGTCAAGCACAGATGGCGATACACGTGGCGCCAAAAAAAGTGACACTCAACTGGCCTCACGCTTCGGCCTATATTTCATACGCGATCGGCTATCCAGTTATAATATATATCAGTGGTTATCCGCAAGCACTGTCAAATAATAACATTCGTGGAAAATCGATTCTAAAGTTGGATATAGGTACGCGTGCACGCGTGCGTACAGCTTCGCATGTTCTTCTGGGATTCGCTATAATTTCTCTATTTGTTTAATTTTTTCGAGTCAACAAGTTTTAAAATGTGCGCAAGTAATGCGACTATTCGATTATGTGAAAAAAAACTATTAATTGTAATAGCTATTTATTTTTTTTTTTTTTTTGTTCCCGGAGGTATCAGCCTACTGGCTCATGTCCCGAATAAATTTGTGTTTTTTCCTCTATTTCTTATTCCCTCTTGCTTGTTTACTTTTATCTTTCCTTTTGATTAATGTTCGATTGTTATTTCGACCTTTTTTTTACGGGGTCCGGTGACCCGGACCGTTGTGTTTCTTTCGGAGCGGCACTTAACCTTCTTGCTCTTTACTGAGACTTTTGTAAGTGCTCCCCTCCTGTGTCTTATCCGAGTGATTCTATGATGCGTCCGAGTATTATTAGTTCTGGAGGCTTGGGCCAATGGATGTAGTGGTCCAGATTCCTCCGCGCTCTGGACTTGAGTCCGCGAGGTTGCGTTATAGGACTGCAGTATATTTTTGTCCTAGCCTCTGTTTGTTTTTGGTGGTCTACTGTTCTCTGTCTGGTGTGGTTTTGTTTGTTCTTCCGCCGGGTCCTTCTGGGTCCTATGCCGTCGATGTTCCTGGAACTTCCAGGGGCGGAGGGATATTCCGAGGTTTGACAGCACAGGGGATTGGGAGGACTTGTACTATAACAAATAACGACAGGATAATTGACATCACTCATTCTACTACCTATTTGTTGTTATTTTTATTATCACATATATGTATATCTATATTTATATTTTTTTTTTTTTTTTTTTTTCCCCACCACCTTCCTACCTTACATTCTGCTAGCCAGTGTTCCTTAATCCTATTTAATCTGCTCTGCCTTATATATCTAATTATTTGTTTATTTATTTCTTTATTTGCTTGTTTTATTCCTATATATATAAACTACTCAACAAAATTAAAGGCCCCCTCCTAGCATAACCTGCCATTTCCAGACGCCTTGACCGATTCACTTGAGATTTGTACCAGGGCTAGTCCAAAGTGTTTCCAACTTGAGCCCAAAGCTGATTTTCTGTATCTTCTAGAGTTGCGACGTGGCACTCCGAAAACCAACCCTCTGCGTAAAATCAAAGTCACAGGTCTGTAGCACCGGGTTCCAACACCGATTTTGTGCCCAAAAAATGTTTGAACAACTTTTGGTCGAGCCAGACGATTCGGTCCACTGCTGAATCATACACCCTCGCCTATTTAACCCCTCCGCTTCCATCCCTCTATCATCCGGGGTTGGACAAAACATTTTGACACATTTTCGAGCATCGGAGACACAAAAGTGTTTCCGAATCGTTTTCGCGATTCAGCCGAGCACTTGCAGCTCACCTGTCCCTGAGTAACTGCAACCAACCCCTGAACAACCCTTAGCCTAGCAGTAACTTTTCACTCCCAGCTACGGAATCCTAGGCTAGGCGCAAAATCGATGTTGGAACCCGGTGCCACAGACCTGTGACTTTGATTTTACGCAGAGGGTTGGTTTTTGGAATGCCACATCGCAACCCTTAAAGATACAGAAAATCGGCTTCGGGCCCAAGTTGGAAACACTTTGGACTAGCCTTGGTCCAAACTTCAAGTGAATCGCTCAAGGCGTCTGAAAATGGCGGGTTATGCTAGGGGGGGGGGGCCTTTAATTTTGTTGAGTAGTTTATAATGTTTTTTTTTTTTTTTTTTTTTTTTTCCCTAAGCCTATTCCTCTGTTCGAGTTTTCCTAATTTCCTACTTAAACTAAGTCTTCTGTCGGCGCCTCCTGACTTTAAAGGAGCCGTCGCAGCCTAAACTTCTGCCCCGGTTTCCAGTGTTGTAATCGGGATCCTGAGATCCTTTATACAACTACAATTTTATTCGAGGATCCGTTGTCGAATTAGGAGATGGAACTCGGTCGTACAAAAGTGATTCAAGTTTATTAATATAATATAAAGTTTTACAAAAGGTTTTTCTGATATCGGACTAATCTCTTATATAATGTCTCTTGCTCTGGTCGCGATGTTCTGACAATGAGCGCGTCGTCTGCCCTCCTTTTAATGACTATTTAGGAGGTCAGTGCTGCGTCCGTACATTGCTATGTATTTCGCCATACGACAGAGTTGTTGCTCTGCTATATCGCGTTAGCGCATTCCTGGATTTGAGGTGTCACAATTGATAGGTATTCGAATTGCAACACAGAGTTGTAAATAATGCATTAAATTTTTTAATGCATTGACATTTTCATTAACCATTAAATTTAATTTTTTAATGGAAAATATTTCCATTAACCATTAAATTCAATTTTTTAATGGAAAATATTTCCATTAACCATTAAATTTAATTTTTTAATGGAAAATATTTCCATTAACCATTAAATTTAATTTTTTAATGGAAAATATTTCCATTAACCATTAAATTTAATTTTTTAATGGGCAATATTTTCACTCACTATTAAATTCATTTTTTTATTGGAAAATGTTTTCATTAAAAAATTAAATTCAATGAGTTAATGGAAATATTTTCCATTAAAAATTTTACAACCCTGAGCCGCTCACGGTCATGCACACAGCGAATGGCTTTCTACTTTCCCGCCAAGTCTATTTAAAAATTAAAAGTGATCCAAAGTAATTTCAGAAAATTCCAGCAGTTGATGAGAATTTTTCCGAATAGAAAAACATATTCAAAAATTGATGACAATTTTTCTCATCAAATGATGAAATTCAATTTTTTAATGGAAATGTTTTCCATTGAACAATTAAATTTAATGGTTGATGGAAATATTTTCCATTAAAAAATTAAATTTAATGGTTAATGGAAATATTTTCCATTAAAAAATTAAATTTAATGGTTAATGGAAATATTTTCCATTAAAAAAATTAAATTTAATGGTTAATGGAAATATTTTCCATTAAAAAATTGAATTTAATGGTTAATGGAAATATTTTCCATTAAAAAATTAAATTTAATGGTTAATGGAAATATTTTCCATTAAAAAATTAAATTCAATGAGTTAATGGAAATATTTTCCATTAAAAATTTTACAACCCTGTTGCAACATCCCTCCCCCCTTGGAAGGAAAGCCTGTGGATTTTCTCCTGAAATCAGTTGAATCTGCTGGCTTGCGTCGGTGTGCGTACGCTTGACTATTATGCTATATCTAGGTTAGTGGTTTACATAATGTATCCCGTTACAATGTTTTTATATAATCGTTTCTTAATCTAGGTTAGTATGACCTATTTTCTATATCATTTTTCTATCAGCTAAATTGTTTCAAATTTCTAGTTCCAAATTTCCTACTCGAGTCATATTATTCAATGAAAGGTTTCAATCGATTTACATGTACTCTGAGATTCTTCCTATTAACTTTTATGGTGTAGTTAACGTCTGAGTTTACCTCTAGAATAGTATAAGGACCAATCCATTGAGATAATAGCTTCTTCGATCTTCCTCTGCGTACAGTCTCGTCGTATAGTAATACCTTATCTCCAACCTTGAACCCTTTTTCTTTGGTTCGTCGGTCGTACTCGATTTTTGACTTCTCCTTGGCTTCTTGCAGATTTTCTTTGGCTATCAGATTGCTGGCTCGCAATCTCTCTCGTAATTCTCGTGCGTAGTCGTCATAGGTGTACGTCGGTTCTGGATCCCTTTTCAGCGATGTTGGTAGTTCAGCTCGGTGTCCATACACCAGCTCGAACGGTGTAAATCTCGTTGCAGTGTGGGGCGTCGTGTTATATGCAAACATAGCATATGGTAACCATTCGTCCCAGTTGCTCTGTTCTTCGTTTATGTAATGTCTCAGATATTCAGCTAACGTCCTATGTGAACGTTCTAAGGCTCCATTGGATTCAGGATGATAGGCCGTCGTCTGAATCTTGTCGATCTTCAGCAATTTACAAGTATCTTTGAAAACGTTACTCAAAAAGTTCGTACCTTGATCGGTGAGTATTCTCTGTGGTATTCCGTGTTCGCATACGATCCTGGTCGCGAATTCCTTAGCTACAGTATTAGCTTCTTGGTTCGGAATAGGTATTGCCTTGCTGAATTTTGTTAAACAATCTTGAAACGTAAGGATATATTTATTTCCTCGTTCCGTTTCCGTCAGTGGTCCTACGATATCCAATGCACATTTCTCAAACGGTTGATTGGGAGTGTCGGTTATGACCATTGGTGCCTTCGTCTTCTTGCTGAGTTTATTCTTCTGGCAATTCTCGCATCTCGAAATGTGTTCCTCGACTTCCTTCCGTAATCCAGGCCAATCGTGCTTCAATCGGATTCGTTCGATCGTTCGATTAACTCCTTGATGTGCTCCTAATGGCGTATCGTGGTACTCATAGATGATCCTGTTCCGATCTTCCTCGGAACATTCTTGTTCACGGTTGTTCAATTCTTCCTCTTCCTTCTGCTGACTTCTAGTCACTGCGTACATGCGACTCAAGGCATCTGCGTTGGTATTTGCCTTCCCTGCCTTGTACTCGATCTCATAGTCGTATTCTTCCAGCTTCAGTCGCCATCTCATGAGTCGTGATCCTGGATCTTTGACTCCGAATAACCATGTGAGTGGTTTGTGATCTGTAACAATCTTAAATCTGGTACCATATACATACGGTCTGAAATGATTAACTGCCCAGACTATGGCCAATAATTCCTTTTCTGTAGTGCTGTAATTGACTTCAGCTGAATTTAGAGTTCTACTTGCGTATGCTATTGGCAAGTCGCTTCCTATTATTCCTTGCGACAGGACTGCTCCGATAGCCTTGTCGGATGCGTCTGTCGTCACGATGAACGGTTGTTCGAAATCTGGATATTGTAGAATTGGTGCGGTCGTCAACGTCTTCTTCAAATTTTCAAAAGCTTCTTGTTCCCTCGAAGTCCATCCAAATTTCACCTCTTTCTTTAGCAAATGTGTAAGCGGTTTTGCTAAACTCGAGAAATTCTGTATAAATCGTCTGTAATATCCGGCCAAACCCAGAAATCCTTGAACATCTTTTACAGTCTTTGGACTTGGAAATTCTTCTACTGCTCGGATCTTCTCTGGATCTGCTTTTATCCCGTCTCTAGTGATGACGTGTCCCAAGAAGTTGACCTCTTTCCTCAGAAACTCACACTTGTCAGGTTGTAACTTCAATGAATTCTGTCGTAAGCGTTCCAGTACCTCTTCCAGTCGTTTGTTATGTTCCTGCAAACTAGGAGCATGTATGACAATATCATCGAGATAGACATAACACCTAAGGCCTTGTATTCCTGAAAGTACAGTATTCATTAACCGTTGAAACGTAGCAGGTGCATTCTTCAGTCCAAAAGGCATGCGATTGTATTTGTAGTGACCATGTGAAGTGGAAAATGCCGTCTTGCACTTATCCTCCTTTTCCATTGGAATTTGGTGAAATCCTGATGCTAGATCTAGTGTAGAGAAATATTTTGCCTTACCCAACTGGTCCAATATCTCGGTAAGATTAGGCAGTGGAAAGGAGTCTCCTACAGTAACCTCGTTCACCTTACGGAAGTCAACTACGACTCTCATCTTCGTTTTTCCTGATGCGTCTGCCTTCTTCGGTACTACCAGCAGTGGTGCATTCCATTGGCTTTTGCTCTGTCTGACTATCCCGTCGGCAAGCATTTTATCTACCTGCTCGTTTATCTCCTGCTTGTGTTTTTCTGGAAGTCTATAAGGTCTTACATTTATTGGCGCAATATCTGGATTTGCAGTAATTCTGTGACTAGCTGCGTTCGTGTAACCCAGATAGTCTCCTTCTAAGTGAAATACATCATGAAATTCTTCACAAATATCCAGTAAGCTTTCTTTTTCTTCTCGATTCAGATGACTCGTACGTAGGTTGTCTCTCAGCTGTTGCATTCGGCTCGCGTTACTCGGTGTCATTGTTCGACATGCATAAACTTGCGTCATATCTGTGTGCTCTTGGCCTAGTGCTACTATTTGTACACACGGCTGTTCCAGTTCTACATCATAATCGTTTGTATTCAAAATGCTGACTTTGCACTCACCGTCGACTGCGTTGGTGATGCAACTCCCCATGTATACTCCTGGCTGTAACTCGATTCCTTCGACGATACCTTCCGTGTCGTCATGTGTCTTTGCACGGACTATCTTCTCGCTTCTTCGTTCAAGCGATATGTGAGCTCCTGTGGCTCCTAAATTCCATGTCGTTCCGTACAATCTTGCGTATTTTCCAGATCTGAGCTCGACGTCGTGCTTCTCGAGGAAGTCGCCTCCTAAGAGACCGTCTGCTTCTAGTGGAAAATCGTCTTTAACTGCGTAAAAAGGGTGCGATATGTGCCTATCACCAACCCTTATATTTAACCTGACCTTACATAAGGTCGCAACCGGTGTTCCGCCTATTCCTCTGAGCGTGATTACACCGTCTTCAGCCATTACTTCGCCGTCAATTTTTCCAACCTTTACTAAGCTTACCTCAGCTCCTGAATCTAATAGCATAGTTCCGTGTCTCGTTTTGAATTCATCTGCCTTGATCGTCGCGTGGTTTTTCTGTTTGGATCCATTTATTAGGCAATTCACTGGTACGACGCGATACGGTCGCCTGTCCGCCGCGCCTGCTCCTCGTTTCCCGAAGTCTCTTCGTCTCGCCTGCTGGCGTCCCTAGAATGACTTGGTTGAACCCGTTCCTCTCTTCTAGGAGGTCCCTGATTTCTCCCGTAGCCTCGCCTATTTTCTTCGGCTAATCTGGCTCTACAATCTCGAATAAAATGTCCTGGTTTTCTACAAAAATGACAAATTACCTCAACTCTTCTCACGTATCTGCTTGGTGTCGGCAATCTCTGCGGATAACTGGATCCTGTCTTCGCTGAGCGACACTCTCGTGCAAGGTGTCCTGGCTTCCCACAGTTATAGCAACTATTTCCTCTGTTACCTTCTCTGCTGTTGCGCGGTTGATTGTGTTCCCGATTCGATCCACGAATAGGGCCTAAATCTCGTTCCTCTTCTATCGCGAGTGATATGGCTTCCCTAAGATTTTCACACTGTCGGCTCTTGACCAATATCTTCAGCTTGTCGTTCAAGCCTCTGATGAAGATATTGACAGCTTGTTTTCTGACCTGGCGTTCCAGCGTCGGTTTCGAATCCTCTTCTGCGGCTTCCTTCATCGTCACTTCGATTACCTGTGCAGTTAGTTTCTCGACTCGTGCTTCATATGACTTCGCGTCCTCGTTGTGACGTTGTCTACAGCTGCTGAATTCCACTTGTAACGAAGCTAATGTCCGTGTATCGATGCTCATCGACTTCAGCTCTTCCTCCAGTGCCTTCCAGGTGTCAATTGATTTGTATTCTAAAGCTCGTGCCGGAGCACCTTTGATCCGTGTGCTCAAAACAGCTTTTAATAAGTTTTGCGTATCCTCAGGTCGTATTATTTCACGTGCATATTTACAAGAGCGTATAAAATCACAAACTTTTCCTCGGTCACTGTTATCGAAGATCTCGATGTCCTTCAACACTTGTCTCACGGTAACGGTATTTTCTGCCATGTTAGTTAGAGGTTGATTATTTCTTTCACGATGCCTGCTTTCGGTGCCACGATCACTATTCTTCTGATTCACTCGCTCGATACTTGATTCACTTGTACGATTCGACGATCCCTGCCGCTGCCACCAGTTGTTGTAATCGGGATCCTGAGATCCTTTATACAACTACAATTTTATTCGAGGATCCGTTGTCGAATTAGGAGATGGAACTCGGTCGTACAAAAGTGATTCAAGTTTATTAATATAATATAAAGTTTTACAAAAGGTTTTTCTGATATCGGACTAATCTCTTATATAATGTCTCTTGCTCTGGGTTGCGATTCTGTAACTTTCCGCTAACTCGCTAACTCGCTAACTCGCTAACTTTTCGCTTTAAGACCGTTGGTTGGCTGAGGAGCGTCCAATCGGAGATCGTTACGGGCCGCAACGATCTCCGATTGGACGAAGTTAGCGAGTTAGCGAGTTAGCGGAAAGTTACAGAATCGCAACCCTGGTCGCGATGTTCTGACAATGAGCGCGTCGTCTGCCCTCCTTTTAATGACTATTTAGGAGGTCAGTGCTGCGTCCGTACATTGCTATGTATTTCGCCATACGACAGAGTTGTTGCTCTGCTATATCGCGTTAGCGCATTCCTGGATTTGAGGTGTCACAATTGATAGGTATTCGAATTGCAACACCAGGATAAATGCTATGATTCTATATAGCACCTGTATATCCTCTTTTAACGCCAGTTTCTCAATGCCCGTGTCTACTTCAATACCTATTTGCGTAGGTATGATGATAGGTTAGCCCTAGCTTGTTCGTACTTGGGGCAATCCCAGACTATGTGATCCAAGGATTCGCTCCCCTCTCCGCAGTCGCATTCGTTGTCTTCTATTAAATTCATTCTTTTCAGGTGGGTTTTTGTTTTGTTGTGTCCGGTTTTTATTCTATTGGCTATTCCTATCCTTTTTCTATCCAGACCTAGCCCGTGGAACCATGGGTGGGTAGAAAAAGGTAGGGAGTTTCTTACGAAGAGGCGCCCCTTGGCCTCCGGGGGATTCGCATATTGCTTGATGAATTGCGCTGTTCTTTCTATTGCTTGGCCTTTTATCGCTCGGTTGAGGTCCCGGTATGAAAAGGAAGGGAGGTCGATTTGGGCCCTTCTGCTTCCCTCCCTCGCAAGTTCGTCCGCTTTTTCATTTCCCCAGATACCTACGTGCGCCGGGATCCAGCAAAGTTTTATCTCCCTTCCTTTTTGCCGCCCTGGAAAATTTCTTGCTTGATGTCTGCTAGGGTTTGGTTTATGTCCGAGTCTATCCCAGTTTGCACGATTTTTTGTACTGCGCTTTTTGAATCGGTGCAGACTAAGAAGTTGCCCTGTAGTTCGTTGCTAATTATCAGCTTTATGGCCTTAGATATTGCCAATAGTTCAGTGTTGTATATAGAGTTCTTCGCGTTTACTGAATACTGTCGTGATAGGTGTGGGTAGTCTTCAAAGAAGACCCCCACCCCGCACAAGCCTAGATTTTTGTCCAGCGATCCGTCGGTGTAAACCGCCCTGAAATGGGGGAACTCCTTGTCGATGCATTTTCGGAAGTCTGCCGGGTTCCCTTTTGGGGGCTGCAGCGTTCGGCCCAATTCCACATTACTTACGTTTTCCAGAAATAAGGCCTGGTAGTCGACCAGGAAGGTCTCTAACCTAGGGGATTTTTGCATTCCTTCCGTCTCTTTCCTGATGTCCTGCCAGTAGAAGAATAGCACCGAATCCGTAGGCTGCTTCGCCGGAACGTGGGCTTGGGTCTTTAGGCTGAGGATCTTTTTTAATTTTGGGATCACTAGGTTGTTCGTCCTCCCCAGTTGTTTCACTATGAACCTGACCGATAGTTCAAACATGCGATCCCTGATTGTTAGTATCCCGCTGAGATGTAAGAGGCAGTTTATGGGGGTGGTCCTCAAACACCCCAATCCCGTTCGTATCGCTGCGTTCTGTATTACATTGAGCTTGTGTAATTGACTGAAACTATCCGAGTTAATCAGGAACCCTGCCCATTCCATCCCTGGTCTGATTAATGTCTTGTAAATGTTCAGTATTGTTGATGGGTGGGCCCCTAATTTGAGTCTGGCAATAGCTTTGAGGATACTGAGTAGTTTCCCTGCTTTGGATTTTACATTATCTATGTGTTGATTCCATTTTAATTTATAATCCCAGACTACCCCCAGGTATTTGGCTGAGTGTTCGTTCAGGAGGATATTGCCCTTGATGTTGATCCGCTCTGTATGAGGTTTTATGTGGTTTTTATTATTGCTCATCAGGAGCAGTTTAGTCTTGGGGTATGAGATGGCTAGGGAATTTTCTTCAAGTTTCTGGTCCAGATCCAATAGGGCTTGTTTTAGGGTCTTCAAGATGCAGTTGGTGTTAGAGTTCGAGTAGCTTAGCCTTATGTCGTCAGCGAATGAGGAGAAGCTAACTCCTGGAGAAAAGATGTTCTCTAGATCCGCCAAATAGAGGTTAAACAGCAGGGGGCTTAGGATGGCCCCCTGTGGAAGTCCCTTGTTAGTGGTTTGTTCTCCGATGAGGGATGCATCCACGTATCCTACGAGGGATCTTTCCTTAAAGGACTCCCATATGAACCGGACTACCTTCGGTGGGATCCTGAAGGCTTTGAGTTTATTTATCAAGGTGTCTATGTTTACATTGTCGTAGGCCCCTAGGATGTCCACGAATATTACCCCTGTTTTCATTCCTTGTATTCTGGCCGCGTCCAGGTCTAGTCTGAGCTCCGCGAGGTTGTTATAACATGATTTGCCGTGTCTAAACCCGTTGCATGAGTTTTTAAGTATGCCCCTCGCCTCCACCCACCATGACAGCCTGTCGTTGAGGATCTTCTCCAATATTTTCATCACGCAGCTAGACATTGCTATTGGCCTATATCCTTTCCCTCCGGGTGTCGCTATGAGGACAATTTTATATTCCTTCCACTCCTTGGGGAATATTCCTGTCTTCAGCATCTGATTGAAGATAGAAGTGAGCCTAGTCAGTGAGGTCCTTGGTAGGTATCTCATCATTTCATTCGAAATTAGGTCTAGTCCAGGGGCCGACTTAATTCTAGCCTTGTTGATGGCGCTGTTCAGTTGACTCAGGGATATTTCAGCGTTGAGGATGGACTGTTCATCGAATCTATATTTCCAGTCCTGGTTGCTTTCGTCTATGTTTTGTCTCTGTCCTAGTTTGTTGAAGGCCTCTCGGACTTTAGGGTCCGAGTTTGATATATTAGAGTCTTGAGAGTGTGTTTTTGCCTGTAGCGCCCTGTTCTTAAAGCCTTTGATGGACTTCCACAACTTGCCTAATTTCATTGTTGGGTTTAGAGAGTTGCAAAACTTTTTGAAGCTTTCTGCCTTCTTTGTTTTCAATACCTTGTCGGTTGCCTTGGTTGTCTCTTCAAGTATTTGGAGGTTATCTTCCGAGCTGTCTGCTCGGTACTCGCTCATCGCTCTGCGTCTCTTTTCCACTGCTGCTGAGCACTCTCCATCCCACCAGATGGAGGGAGGGGGTGTCCGCATGGTACTTTCCGATTCTGAAGCAGCCGGGATCCTAGCTCCTGCCTGTTCGAGAGAGTCTTTTATTGCTTCCACCAGTTTGCCGTATTCCTCTATGCAGTTGTCTTCGGCGGGTTCTGGATTGCCTGTGATAAAAGATTCCATTTGTATTTTAAATTTGTCTCAGTCTACTTTGTTAGTGCATATTCTCTTTGCCCTGGGAGCTGTCGTAAGGTTCCCCTTGTTTACGGTGATGCGCATGGGGAAGTGATCGCTCTTCATTAGGTTCAGCCTCACCTCCCATTTTACTGTCAGCTGATGTCGCTGGTGCAAAGGGAGATATCGGGAACGCTGTTCTTGTCTGGGGTGATATGCAATGTCGTGGCTTCGCCCGTGTTGAGAATATGTAGGTCTAAGTCCAGAATTATGTCTGCCAGAAGATTGCCTCTGTGGTTCCATAGATCACTTCCCCATAGCGTGTGGTGTGCGTTGAAGTCGCCGGTGATTATTGCCTTGCCTCTGTCGGCTAGGCCTTCAAGGAATTTTTTTAATTCCGCCCTATCGACGTTAACCTGTGGAGGAATGTATATACTGAAAATGCTGATTTCTTCTTTGTTATAATGGACCTTAACCCCTATGACTTCTACCCCACTAGGGGTAAATCGTATTTGTGCTTCTCTAATATATTTTAAGTCTTTGTTAATTAGAACTAGTAATCCCCCCCCCCCCCCCCCCCCCGGCCCGGTAGGCCGGTCCTGTCTGACAGTATTGAAACCCCTAAAAGTCGGCTCAAAGTTGGAGCCAGGCCGCAGCCTGGATTCTGTGATACAGAGGATATCGCAGCTTGTTGATAGATGTTCTACCTCGATTTTCTTGGAGATAATGCCGTTTATATTCCATGATAGGATATTCATGTTGATATACAGTCTACGGACTTGCCTGGGCCAACGAATTGAGGAGCACGCTGCCTTGAGTCTTGGTAGCCCTCCCGATCCTCGTCCGGACCAAACTCTTTAGCAGAGTCGTGGGAGGATCCCTGGGAGGATATTTATTGGCTGGATCGCTCGCTGCTACTCCGCTCTGTGTCGGAGCAGTGAGAGCGGTTATCTTCCGGAAGAAGAGTGCGGTTTCGGAAAGGTATGATCGCTCCGGGCACGTCTGTTATCTCTATTAAGGGGAGGTCCTCCGCTATTTGGGCTTCTATCTGTTTAAACCCTTTGGCTACTTCTGAATCCTCTCCAAACGATTTTTCTAGTTTCTCTAGCGTTTTTTCAAAGAATTCTTGGTTAAGTCCGATTGCTGCTCGGCGGTTTTCTTCGAATGTAATTTCGTCCAACAAAGCTTCCTCCGAAAGCGCTGTTGGTTCATGAGCTGCTGAAGTTGTACTTTGAGGAAGGTCCCCAGGGACGTACCTTTCCCATAGGTTCAGAGCCTTACCTGACGTTCTCGCCTCGTGGAACCTTGAGAAGTCCTCTTCGGTTCCCCTTACTCCCGTCTCCTGTATGTCGATATTAAAGAGAGCTCTGTATCCCTCTGCTACTATGGATGCCGCTTCCCTGGTGTTAGTATCTATTTTGGTTCTAAACTCTAGTAGGTCTTAGTTATAATAGTGAAAGATGCACGTCGGTTCAGATGCCTGGTGAGGACCTCCGCAGTTCGCGCACTTAATCTCATTCGTGCATGAACTGTCATTATGATTTTCACCACATCGGTTGCATCTGTACGGATGGTCGCAGTTTGAGCTTATATGCCCGTATCTTTGGCAATCAAAACAGCGTTTCACCTTAGGGGTGAATTTCTCCACTATGCTGAGTGCGTCGTATATGTATATAACGTCTGGGAGTGTGTTCCTAGCGAAGACTTTGATGGAGCTCGTTCTTTGGAACTCCCAGGCCTTTTCCCCGTTTCTTTCAATCTCCGTCCTTCTTCTCATGAGCTCGACTCTTTCTATTTTAGACTTTGATAGGTCGTCTAATCCCTCCCAGAAATCTTCCTCAGTAAAGTCTAACGGAAAACGTTGTACTATGCCCGTCTTATAAACTACTCAACAAAATTAAAGGCCCCCTCCTAGCATAACCCGCCATTTTCAGACGCCTTGAGCGATTCACTTGAGATTTGGACCAAGGCTAGTCCAAAGTGTTTCCAACTTGGGCCCGAAGCCGATTTTCTGTATCTTCAAGGGTTGCGATGTGGCACTCCAAAAACCAACCCTCTGCGTAAAATCAAACTCACAGGTCTGTGGCACCAGGTTCCAACATCGATTTTGCGCCTAACCTAGGATTCCGTAGCTGGGAGTGCAAAGTTACTGCTAGGCTAAGGGTTGTTCAGGGGTTGGTTGCAGTTACTCAGGGACAGATGGGCTGCAAGTGCTCGGCTGAATCGCGAAAACGATTCGGAAACACTTTTGTGTCTCCGATGCTCGAAAATGTGTCAAAATGTTTTGTCCAACCCCGGATGATAGAGGGATGGAAGCAGAGGGGTTGAATAGGCAAGGGTGTATGATTCAGCAGTGGACCGAATCGTCTGGCTCGACCAAAAGTTGTTCAAACATTTTTTGGGCACAAAATCGGTGTTGGAACCCGGTGCCACAGACCTGTGACTTTGATTTTACGCAGAGGGTTGGTTTTTGGAGTGCCACATCGCAACCCTTAAAGATACAGAAAATCGGCTTCGGGCCCAAGTTGGAAACACTTTGGACTAGCCTTGGTCCAAATCTCAAGTGAATCGGTCAAGGCGTCTGGAAATGGCAGGTTATGCTAGGAGGGGGCCTTTAATTTTGTTGAGTAGTTTATATGCACGAATTTGGTATTATTGCCTTCCAGTTCTTATCTAACCGCGTTATTCCCCTTTCCACAAAGTCGGTCGCTTCCTGGTGTGTGTGGAATTGTATGACTGCTTTCTCAGGCCCTGAGCTTGAGATTCCCTGTATTTTTATCTTTGCTGCTCTGAAAAGTTTGCCGAAAGCCGATGGGAATAAGTTTCCCAGATTCGATTCAGGATCTGCATCCACTAAGAATACCGCGTAAGGGGCTGGGTCCCTGCCTGTATACCGATTCTTAACTTGCGAGAAATATGCCGATCTGTCAAAATTGTTATTATTCTCTGCTGCCACGTTGGCAGTAGTTCTGCCTGACTCTTCGCTATTGTCCTCGATTGGCACCGTTGTGCCCTGATTCCCTATCTCTAGTGCTCTGGTGGTCTTGGATGTCTGCGCCATAGGACTGTTTACCTGTATTTGGAAATTTGTGGTCCCTTCAGCCTTGGGTTGTGGCGGGGAAGGCGAGAGAAATCTGTGGATCTTCCTTGGTCCTTCTGACGGACTCACTCGGGAGCTGTCCCACACCCTTTTCTTTGCTGCGGACACCGGGGTTTCAGCCATATGACCCTCGACGATTCCTTCTATGTTACGAGGCCTTGAATGCTTTCCGGGTTAGTCTAAATTATCCTAGCCTTACCACCTAATGGTTCTTTTTTCCTACTAGCCTAACCTATAAACTGTTAGACGATATCTTAAGACTAGAGAGGATTAGTGACAAATACAGACTGTTAGTCGGGTGTATCCCAGATGGAAGTCCGCTGCCTGGTCTGGGTTGTTTGACGGCTTGTAAGGGAGCTAGGGGCTAGTTGTAACAATTTTTGGTAAAATGCTCATATTTTGAGATATTCTCAACATTTCTTGATTATGACTGATTGTATGGAAAGCGTACCTATTCATTCATCATATGCAAGAATATATCAATCGAAAGTTGGTTGACTTCAGCACAATAGACATATTTCTAAAACAAGTCACCTGTTACAATTTGCCTCGTACTTGGGGCAAGTTGTAACTGGCGTGGGGCAGGTAGTAACACTAAAAAAAAACACTTCATTTGGAAGTATTTTGAGTTTTCTTCTTTTATTATTATTTTTCTTTTCTTTTTTCATTATTTTTTCTTTTACAATTTTTTTTTAATCATCTTTTTTTGATTTTTTATACTTATTTTTATTTTTTTTTATTATTTTTCATTTTTTTTATTATTTTTTATTTTTTTAGATTTGAAAATTTTTTTTTTTTTTTCATTCTATAGATTCCGTAAAGTAATCAGCGCATTAACATTTGAGGCAGAAAGTCTAACCGCTCGAAGAAAATCGCAAGTTGCAGGTTGTAACACGAGTTACAACATGCCCCGCGATTTCGTTACAACTTGCCCCATCGCATGATTTAGGATATTTTCATTAATTAAACAAAAACCAAAGTAATTATCAAAAAAATTAAGATATCACGTGAAAGCTGAATACATTGACTAAATGAAAAATCAAACATATATGAAAAAAAAATCAATTAATACATCAAAAATCAAAGTTTACAAGACACATTTTTTTTCGCTACCTTGCCAAAATGACACGCCCACTCACGACCGCTCGCTGCAACGTCCCGCATGGCACTCACTGTACTTACGGAATAGCCCCCCTCATATGTATTGCGTATGATGTGTAACCCCATGAAAATATTTGCAATCTACCGAGTAATTGAGCTGTTACTACTTACCCCTGTTACAACTAGCCCCTAGCTCCCCTACCTTTTCCTTGATTCCGGTGTTTCGGGTGGGCTTCGTAAAGATTTGGCGGTTGGGACGACTATTCGTATAACCTCAAAATGGCGGTTTATAGACCGCGCTGAGGGGAGCCTTGGTTTGATATGGTGGTTTTATATCTGTTTGAGTCTCTGCAATCCTTCTTCCGGTGCTCTTTTCTCGATGCCTGTTCACTGATTTTATTCGTCACTCACTATTTTGATATGAATTTGGGTTTTATATTTCTTTTTACTCGAAATTATAGGTATATTCTGCTACTATCTCAGAAACACGTCCGACCGGAAACTCAGCCGGACCGGAACCCCAATAGCTATTTATGTATCAAGTCCGAAAAGTGTCACTATCCGGTATGGGTTATTTCCTTTGACTATACCGGGATGATTTCTTGATAGTATACAGGTGACTGCGCATGCGCGAGTTTCGTCGTATGCTGAGGCAGGCTGGCCTCAAATACCACTGCGTGACGACTTTACCGACCAATGAAAATGAATTATTTGGCGCATGCGCAGTCACCTGTATACTATTAAGAAATCATCCCGGTATAACCCTGGACTGCTAACGCTAACCTCAGGCGTGTTGTCAGGATGTGGCGCTACAGGCAGTCAACGGTCGAGTTCAGAACTACTCAGAAGCTTTGTTTACATAATTGTTTCGCTCAGATCAGGGTGCTTATTCACTAACTTTTGCGTTATCATAACTGCAGAATAGCTGCAGAAAACAATGTCAATCCATGAAATAGGAGCAGCTCATTGGTAGCCGCCTATTGTTTTATCACCCGTATTCTTCAAGTTAGTTCACTTATAACCTCAAATTTGTCTGAAGTGAAAATCTTTTCATATCGTTCTATTGATATTTTTATCCGGATACTGATTTCAGAATACGGAGAAACGAGAATTGAACAAAAAAAAAAAATTATCTTCACGGGCCAATAAAACAAATCGTAAAAATTACATTGAAACCAATTTATTACTCTTCTATATTCTTGCATATGATATTAAGAACTTACGTAAACGTTTCCTAGATGTTCGTAACTCATAATATGCTTCATTTATTAAAAAATTTTACTATTCCGGCATTGATCAATGATATTATTTAGTAAACTATTCTTATTTTGTCCTGTGTTCATCCAAAATACGAAGTACTCATTCAAATTTCCCGCGAAAATGACTGCCGAGAAGTCCAAGGAGTGGGGTAGATGTGGAAACAATAGCTGTGTTCGTGTTAGCTACACTTTCTACACTTTTCTTACACTTTTCACGCTCGCCCAATAGGAGGTGTGGATTTCTAGTGAAAAGTGTAAAATCTAGTAAAAGTGTAGAAAGTGTAGCTAACGCGAACACAGCTATCGGCTTCGCATACGGCTTATGGGAATAGTGGGGGGCATTAGCAGTCCAGGGTTATATAGTCGAAGGTTATTTCTAATATGAGCCGATTGAGTATGCTGTGACACAACACACTCAGAGGCGAATTTTGGAAATTACCCGTACCGGATTTGACACTTCTCGGACTTGGCACGTACAATATTTTATGCGATCCGTTGTTTGAAAGTTCACTTTTTGGAAATTCGGTGTTATACTCACTTTAGTTTCTAAAATTACTGGTGTTATTGCATCTTTCTGTATCAAAACGTTTAGACTCAGACATTTGACATTTTCATACATTTTGGTTTATAATGTGTGAACGTAGTAAAAAATAACCTGACTATGTTTATTTTAATGAAACATATTCATATTGTACAATGATATTTTATTATTTTAATATTATTATTATTATTATTATTATTATTATTATTATTATTATTATTATCATTATTATTATTATTTTATTATTTTAATATTTTATTTTTTTATTTTTTTATTTTATTTTATTTTATTTTTTTTTATTCTCTTAATATTTTCATACTTTGCGGCCTAAATCCGATGCTCAAAAAGTGAACTTTCAAACAACGGGTCGCACAAAGAATTATAAAATCTTATCTCCCTTGAATAACGATGAGATAAAAATTTCTATGAGTATATTATACTCTATGAAAAATAGTATATTGTGTACCAAGGAGGCACAGAACGTCTTTTAAGGTGCCACAGTGGTGACGTGTCCTATATATGAGCGGATCCACGTCACTTCACTCAAAAAAAAACCGTCAAGTCACGGATCTTTGCGCCATTCGACATATCTTTAGTACTATGGGAAAAAAAAATACGACTTCAGGGATTTTGAAAAATTTTCAAAAATGGCGGAGTTAGAGCTATTTGAATGTTGGTAAGTCGCTGTTGCACCGCTATGTTTGAAAATTCATATCTCCGAAAGTATTCACCGGAGCGGACTGATCCTGGAATCATTTTGTTTGTAAAAGAATGCGCTTTCATAAAAAAATGTTGTTTTTAGAAAAAAAAAATTCTTTCCATTTTTTTTCGTCGTTTTTATTTTTAATTTCGCTGCCATTTCCGCGGGACCTACAGGAATCCATGGAGATAATTTTTTTCGGATAGCCGAATCTTTCCCCTTCAACCCTAAAAAAAAAAATTCATGGAGAACCTATTTGGGCCGGAGAAAAAAAATAAAACGTCTTGTCGCGCGTCGCCGCGCGCGTCAATCTACGCCCGCGCGGCGAGCTCCTTGTGTTGCGTAGTGGAGTTAAATTACATTTGATGCTTCTCTACTTACCCGGGCTATTCATTGTCCGAAAATAGTTGTTTAACCACCTTAGTCTTCGCTTATCCGTCTACTGGTCATGTTTTCTCGGAGTTACATATACCTATACCTGTTCTGGAAATTCGAAGTCACCAACTGCACAAACTCTGAACGTTTTGTGTTAAATATCTAAAAGTAACTAATCCCTTCAATTGTATCGGAATATAATCCCTCAATCTACGGGGTTGTTTTGATCATTTCATCAGCGATGTTACTTATAAACAGTGGATATCAGTGGATCGAACGGCTTTGGAGACACTTACCAAAAAGTCCGAGGATTTTGTGGATAACTTCTGTGATCAATTGTCAAAATTGGTTGCACATGATTTCATTGCGAAGCAGCAAAGTAGTTATTGGCAGAAGATGAAAGAGAGCTTGAAAGTTGGCGAATTTTTAGTGGTATGCGATTTCGCTGAGAATTATGCATTTGTTGTACAAGATTCCACGCATTAAGGGTTTCACTGGAGCAATAATCAGGCGACTATTCATCCAACCGTGGTTTACTATAAAAGTTACGGTGACGACCAGTTGAGACATTTTAGTTTTGTGATAATTTCAGAGCATCTAAAACATAATACAGTTGCGGTTCATTTATTTCAAAAAAAATTAGTCAACTTCATGAAAGAGAAGTTCCAAGATTCAATTCCCATAGAAAAAATAATTTACTTCTCTGATGGAGCAGCTTCCCAATATAAGAACAAAAAGAATTTTATAAATTTAACACATCACTTTGAAGACTTTCAATGCCACGCCGAATGGCATTTCTTTGCTACATCACGTGGCTAAGGGCCGTGTGATGGAGTAGGTGGAACTGTTAAGAGATTAGCTTCACGTGCGAGTTTACAACTGATTGGCAACTCTGATCCTATTCAAACACCGCTGGATTTATATAATTGGGCATGTTCTTATTTTCGAAGCATATCTTTTGCGTACTGTACGGCTGCAGAACATCAAGCGGAAGAATCTATTCTACAAAATCAATTTGATAAAGCCTTGACAGTTCGTGGCACTCTGAAATTACATGCGGTCATTCCAATATCTCATAAACTCGTCAAAACAAAATTATTTTCCGCATCAGAAAATTTTGAATCCATGAAAATTATGAATTAATTTCAAACAGAGGTGTCCTACACTAAGTGCCATCGAGCAAATCATCGCTAGAAACATCGGCCCTTTTCAGAGCCACCAAAATATTGCAAAAGATCGGCGCGGGGCGACGCGCGACAAGACGTTTTATTTTTTTTCTCCGGCCCAAATAGGTTCTCCATGAATTTTTTTTTTTAGGGTTGAAGGGGAAAGATTCGGCTACCCGAAAAAAATTATCTCCATGGATTCCTGTAGGTCCCGCGGAAATGGCAGCGAAATTAAAAATAAAAACGACGAAAAAAAATGGAAAGAATTTTTTTTTTTTAAAACAACATTTTTTTTTATGAAAGCGCATTCTTTTACGAACAAAATGATTCCAGGATCAGTCCGCTCCGATAAATACTTTCGGAGATATGAATTTTCAAACATAGCGGTGCAACAGCGACTTATCAACATTCAAATAGCTCTAACTCCGCCATTTTTGAAAATTTTTCAAAATCCCTGAAGTCGTATTTTTTTTTCCCATAGTACTAAAGATATGTCGAATGGCGCAAAGATCCGTGACTTGACGGTTTTTTTTTTGAGTGAAGTGACGTGGATCCGCTCATATATTTGTGACGTCAGAATCGTGAAATACGAGGAATTTCGTCGACAAACCGAGCCTTATTTACGGGACGCAGATGGGTGAAATAAGTTTTCCTGGAACAACTGTGTATTTCTACCCTGCGCTTGCTCCCTGTGTTTAGTGATAGACGTATTAATCTCCTGGGGTGCGATTCCGGATCTTTTGGCGATAGCTATGGCCGGCCATAGCTATGGCCAAAAGATCCGGAATCGCACTCCTGGATGCAGCGAAAATACGACAAGTCGGCAATGACCGGATTCTGATGCCACCATGTTGGATATGTATTAAACGACCTGTCACTTTTATTTATTCGCAATACATATTACTTGGTAATCTACGCTGAAAATCACTAAGCAAGCGCAGTACAAATTAATTTAAGCTTCAGTAAAAAAATAATACCCGTGAAATTCGTTTCCTCTTTTAGGCTCAATTTGTCGACGAAATTCCTCGTATTTTACGCTTCTGACGTCAAAAAATATATACAGGACATGCCAGTACTGTGGCACCTTAAGGTGCTTTCTTACGCAATTCTACCAGACCTGAAAACATCGTGAAAAAAGGTGCTATTAAACGGAATATCTCTGCCTGGGCACCGAAATCAATGACACAAAATACGTCGCGCAATTCTATGGGCGATTACGAACACGTACGCCCCAAAACATGTCCGTTTTACGCTGAAATAGAGCAGATATCCATGAAAAACGCGTATTTTGGACACTGCGATTTATATCGATCGGAATGATGGCGAGTTAGTTGTGTTTAGAGGGTTTTTGAGCACTGATCTCTATTATACACTGGATAGTGTACGCGCGGCCTTTTATCCACCGCTCGCTGTGACTATTAGAAGCTCAAGATTGGTGGCAATTTGACACCCAATATGGCGGTAAATTTGAACGACAGTAAGTGAACTAAACACATATTTAGGTTGGAAAAGCTGCGTAATTTATGAACTCAATTGTTAATACACCCATATTCTATACATATAAACAAATGGATACCAGTAAATAATACTAATCTGTACGTGATATTCAATTTCCTCAAGAAATATCTAGCAGCATAATGCATCGTAAACAAAGTAACCTAACCCTATAACCTTAGGGGAAATCAATAACGACCACAATTATAATCCATTTGTGTACTTACTGATGAAATTATCTGCTTCTTCACCACAAAAACCACACTCCATTGCCATTTTGGCATAAATAGCATTGAATTCATACACTTAACCTTACTTTTGTCCCACCGATTTACTCAAACGCCGCCATATTCGGTGTCAGATTGCCACCAACCCCCAGCTTCTAATCGTCACAGAAAATTCGGCCTATACACTATCCAGTGTATATTAGAGATCAGTGCTACTAGCGAGCTATCTCTCTCGATACGCTGCTTCTAATGGTACAGAACGGTCGGCGCGCGTTCCAGTATTATTATATTTCAATGACTTAAGAGTATCGCACTTACAACTAGTTTCGTATAATTAACGCAGTCGGTAAGAACGCATATACAGTACTCGTCAATTGAAGTGGGGCAAGGTATTTTTTTCGGATTTTTTCGAAAGTTGAACCGATTTCGGAAAATCAAAATTTCACATTCTCTGAAATTTGATAACCCTTCGAATGAGACTAGTTTCATCCCGATCGATTAAGAATTGGCCGATTGCCAGAGGACTTCCTAGATTGGTGATAATCGGGGTTTCGCGAACACCCCGAAAAATATTAGTAGATGTTATCGTACCCTTTGGTACCTCATACCAATCGAAAGGGCAGCTCTTGACATAGCCCAAGCGGGTTAGCATTTCAAATAGAAAAAATTAAAAGTAGCAATTTTTCTTCGCGAATCGTCGGGGGGGTTCACTGAGAGTCTAAATCACGATTTTCGGGAATCCACCCCGTTTGCGTTGGCCGCCATCTTAAAATTAAGGGTGTATTTTCGTTTATCAAATAACTCGTTCATTTTCAATTTTACACTGAAAATGACAATAATCAAAGTTGTTGGAAATTAAATTTTCCACAGCTTTAGTCCTTATCATTTTTTCACTAGAATCGATACTTTTCGATTTGAACCCGAAAGAAGGGGTGAAATTTAATTATTGCATTATCTCGTTTATTATTGATTTTTACGTATAAATGTAAAGGAACAAACTTATTGGGAATCGAATTTTCTACAACTTTTGTCCTTATCATTTTTTCCGTAAGATCGATATTTGGTGATATAGATTTAGAAACATGGGAGGTGAAACTTAGTTATTGCATTATCGATGATGAACGATGATGAACAAACTGATTGGAAATTTAATTTGCTACAACTTTTGTCCCCATCGTTTTTCACGTAAGATCGATATTTCGACATTTGTTGATCCAGACTAGAAAGGGGGGGGGGGGGGGGGGGGGGGGGGGCGGCTGAGGTGGAATCAATTCGCGTGACTAAAAGCAACAGGACGTATACGCCAAAAAGCTCATTATTACGCCAAAATAGCAACGAAACTAACATCAATGATCTATACTGTCGGAACAAACCTTCAGTAACCGACCTGAGCTTCAAGACGAAGATGCATGTGGAGAAGAATCTGCAGACGACGAAAATTGGGCTGGACCATCAGCGAAACGGAAAAAAAAAAAACCAGCAGTGTTAACAAAAAAGCTCTGCTTTTTTGCAATAGGCACGATTGCAGGCTTGACAATTCTGATAAAATATTGCAACGTTTCAATTACTAACAAATGATGAAGTATTGCAATAGTTTAATTAGTAGCGAATAAGATCACGAACGAAATTCGGTTGTTCAAAATATATATATTAAAAAAAAAAAAAAAATGGAATTGATTCATAATAGGGTGAGAATATTCTTAAATAACATTATTAAATAATATTATTAAATTTCAATCGAGGATTCTGGTTTTGTCAATTTTCATAGGTTGGGACCGAGTAAAGTTAAGTTGACATTCGTTTGGATGCAGAAGAAAAAGAAAAAAAAAAAAATTTTAATTGTGAAACACTTAAACCGAAAGTGATGGAATCTTTAAAAGTTTCGTGGATCATCTTCACTAAACACTTGATTTTCCCCCCAAATTTCGTTCGAATCGGTCGAGTCGTTTTCCCGCAATTCAGGATACACGTAATAATTAATTAAATTGTGAAACACTTAAACCGGAAATGATGAAATCTTCAAAAGTTTCGTGGATCATCTTCACCAAAAACTTGATTTTCCCCCCAAATTTCGTTCGAATCGGTCGAGTCGTTTTCCCGCAATTCAGGATACACGTAATAATTAATTAAATTGTGAAACACTTAAACCGGAAATGATGGAATCTTCAAAAGTTTCGTGGATCATCTTCACCAAAAACTTGATTTTCCCCCCAAATTTCGTTCGAATCGGTCGAGTCGTTTTCCCGCAATTCAGGATACACGTAATAATTATTAAATTGTGAAACACTTAAACCGGAAATGATAATATCTTCAAAAGTTTCGTGGATCATCTTCACCAAAAACTTGATTTTCCCCCCAAATTTTGTTCGAATCCGTCGAGTCGTTCTCCCGCAATCCAGGAAACACGTAAAATAATAATTATTTTAGGGGTAAAACACTGACCATTTCGTAACCGGCAGAGATAAAATCTTCAAAAGTTTCGTGGATCATCTTCACTAAACACTTGATTTTCCTCCCAAATTCCGTTCGAATCGGTCGAGTCGTTCTCCCGCAATTCAGGATACAAACAAATTTTCGGCATTACACACACACATACATACATGTTGGAAAATGCTAGAAAATAATTGTGTGAGTGATGAAACGAATTTCTGAGTTGAAGAATAGTAGATTACGTAACTAGTGCGCAAAATAGGTGAATCCCGCACGAGTCGGATTTGTCGCCCGAGCGTAGCGAGGGCGACAAAAGAGACGAGTGCGGGAGACACCTATGCGCACTAGTTACGTATACTATTTTTCCTAACGAGCTACGCAAAATTCTACAACATTGGTATCTTGTATGAAATATTGAATTTTCAAGTATATACAAATTATTGTATATAAGATGGATGAAGTGTCCGCTTAAAAGAATTGGTAACGATGCCGATCCTGTTTATTTACGTTTACCAGCTCTATCTCCCCGCACCTTGAATTCTCTCTCTTTCATTCAACGTTACAATACACAAAGAAAAGGTGTTGCGTTTCAATTATATTTATTTTGCGCACTAGTGCGGGAAAGTACTATTTTGCACACTCATTTGCGTGCGCAAAATCGAATTTTGCACACTGAGTTAGGAAAAATTGTTTTTCTCGGTCGCACGTTTTTCGCGATGACAAATCTAATAGGCACTCCGCTATGCGATCGTGCCTAAAAATGCATGACTCGGATTTTGCCAAAGAGTAATGTACTTTGAATCAAAATTTATCTTCAGTTTTTTCATTGTAAAAGTCATACAGCTGTAAAATGGTTCGAAAACCTATTTTCCACACGGCGTGCGCAAAGTTCGATTTTGCGCACGCTTCGCGTGCATAAAATTCAACTTAACGCACGCTGTGTTGAAAAATGAAGTTCGATACACGAGCGAAAGATGATTCTCGACTCGTGTGATTGTCACCCTCGCTTTGCTCGGGTGAAAAACTTCACACTCGTCCGAGAATCAACACTTTCGCACTAGTATCGAAAAATACTATTGTTTACACCCCTCTTTCATTATACCAGAAGTCTGACGGAAAAAACGATAGGGCGAAAAAACAAGATAATACAATGACTAACCAACTCCTCCCCCTCCCCCCCTCCCTTCTAGTCTAGAACAACAAATATTGATCTTACGTAAAAAACGACGAGGACAAAAGTTGCAGCAAATTAAATTTCCAATAAGGTTGTTCATCACCGTTTACACATCAAAGTCAATAACAGACGAGATAATGCAATAACTAAGTTTTACCCCCCATGTTTCTAGTCTATATCACTAAATATCGATCTTACGGAAAAAACGATAGGGATAAAAGTTGTAGAAAATTCGATTTCCAATAAGTTTGTTCCTTTCCATTTATACGTAAAAATCAATAATAAACGAGATAATGCAATAATTAAATTTCACCCCTTCTTTCGGGTTCAAATCGAAAAGTATCGATTCTAGTGAAAAAATGATAAAGGCTAAAGCTGTGGAAAATTTAATTTCCAACAACTTTGATTATTGTCATTTTCAGTGTAAAATTAATACTGAACGAGTTATTTGATAAACGAAAATTCACCCTTAATTTTAAGATGGCGACCAACGCAAACGGGGTGGATTCCCGAAAATCGAGATTTAGACTCTCAGTGAACCCCCCCGACGATTCGCGAAGAAAAATTGCTACTTTTAATTTTTTCTATTTCAGCATTATTTTTTGTCTAACCCGCTTGGACTAACATGCAAAAAACACCCCCGTTCGTCGCCGTCGGATAACTCGTCTAGAGGATATGCGTCCAGGAAGTTAGAATCGTTCATCGGTGATAACTCTGGAACGCTTCGCTCGATTCCATTGAAATTTGTTGTGGACTCGTTTTTTATTATGCCCTTAAACCTCACTTTAGTGTGGTTGCGCTAATTGTCCTCGCAGAGGAGACCCAGGTACTTCTTGAGCGCAAGGTTTCGTTTATTGACATTTTTCGCATTGAAATACTTTGAATTCAGGGCTAGAAGTTAGTGATTGTTAAAGGGGAAGTTTCAACGATTAAAATTCGTGGTCATACAATATCGCAAATGACCCCCATAAACAGCGGGAAGTTGATGAAAAACGAGAACGAAATCGTGTACCCGCGAGATTTCGATGCAGAGTTGCACGCCGATGTTCACTTGTCGTCTCGCTAAAGGGGAGGCCGCGACCATCCCTACTCATCTCTCTGATAAATGCGTTAGGCTTCATTGAAGCTTTTGTAAGAGTTTTCAATGATAAATAATTATTAATTCATAATTCGATGGACTAATACCATACGGGCGTAGGTGCCAAAGAAAAAAATTCGTATTTTTAAATATCAAAGGGATAGAGAAAAAAAATTTCTTCTTTCACTTACTTTATTTCCTTTCCTACTTATTTTTATTTTTATTTTATATTTTTCGATTTTTTAATATCAAAAAATTGAATTTTCCATTCCATTCGTAGTTAAGAATTATTCAAATTGACCAGTATTAGTACGAGATCGGTCTGGTATTCAATTCAACCAGAAACGCCATTGGTAAAAATTATTCATTCCTCCGCTTGTGCAGATAATACAAATTACGAGTATGATAAGTCGATCGCCCAGTCGGTTTAGCGAGATTCACTGACCAACGAAAAGATAAAAGGCATCTTGTAAGAATAACGAATGCAGCAAACCATTCGTCCGATAAGTCTAGTGAGATTCATTGACGATGGGAAAAATCATCATAATTTTGTCAATATTCTGTGAAAATGGAAGCGTGAGTTGTAATGCTGCATTTCGTCGACTCCAACCGAGTCAAAGCTTTTTTTGACAGTTAGCGCGAGGGAAGAAAGAGACAGAAGACTGTGGGGCGAACTTCATACCGGTCAGCATCCAACACGTTAGTGTATGTAACTGTCAAAAACCGCTTTGACTCGGTTGGAGTCGACGAAATGCAGCATTGCAACTCACGCTTCCACTTTCACGGAATATTCACAAATAAACGGATCGTTCGCTTTGTGCGAGGTCGTAGAATTGACGCAGCTATACATTTCAGGGCTGCATACCACGTGAACTTGAATAATAAGGTCAGCATATGAGAGTCGAGCCCCGAGCGGCCATTTTTTTACCCTATTTTACAGATTGTAATTTACGAAAATAATAGCTATTTATGTATCAAGTCCGAAAAGTGTCACAATCCGGTATGGGTAATTTCTAATATGAGCCGATCGAGTGTGCTGTGTCACAGAAGAATGAGTGTGAATTTATCGCTCGAGCGCAGCGAGGGCGATAATTCACACGAGTTCTTCTGTGACACAGCAGACTCAGAGGCGAATTTTGGAAATTACCCATTCCGGATTTGACACTTCTCGGACTTGGCACATACAATATTTTATGCGATCCGTTGTTTGAAAGTTCACTTTTTGGAAAATCAGTGTTATACTCACTTTAGTTTCTAAAATTACTGGTGTTATTGCATCTTTCTGTATCAAAACGTTTGGACTCAGACATTTGACATTTTCAGACAATTTGGTTTATAATGTGTGAACGTAGTAAAAAATAGCCTGACTATGTTTATTTTAATGAAACATGTTCATATTGTACGATAATATTTTCATTATAGGCTCCTGTCCTATAATATTTTACTATATTTCAGTGACCTGAAATTGGTCACTTTGCGGCCTAAATCCGATGCTCAAAAAGTGAACTTTCAAACAACGGGTCGCATAAACTATTTTTCGATTTCAATACGTTTATTCGTCTACGGCAATACTTCACCATATAATACGTCGAATGCCTCTGCGAAAATCCATTCTGTGCCTTCGTCGCGATATGCAGAGTAAAACAAAAAAAAATTGGTAAAAACACCCCCTTCTTCATCGACCTCTGCCTATCACATCCCGTTAATGTACTATTAAGGGGGGAAACACATGGAAATTTTTTCAAAAAAGTTTTTTTTTTTGATTTCACGAATCGATAGTTCAACATCTTAAGAATATTCTCTGAAAATTTAGTTGTGATATCATGGATACTTTCGATGTTATGGCCGGAGAACTGAGCGGCCGCGCGCGGAGTAGGTATGACGCCGCTCGCCGGGAGACCCACTCGTTCTTTTTTTTTATTTTTTTTTATTTTTTTTATTTACGAGGAAGGTCCACTTTATGGTCCTGGTATAGCGGAATAGCCTTGAAACACCTATAAGGTACCAGACACCAGACTTTGATTTTCCGTTGCCCAAAACTTTAAACGCGATTTTCTCGAAACTACATTTTCGCAATCTGCGGCAGCGATAGAAAAAAAACTATTCATCCGATTCACTTCAACCAAATTTTTTTAGACACGTCATTGCAAACCCTTGTCGATAAACCTCCAATATCTCGAAAAAAAAAAATTTTTTAAATGCATTTTGCATAAAAATGTTCGGTGAAAATCCGATCTTTTTTTTCTGAGTGCCGCCATTTTTACAATATTCAACATTTTTAACTTTTTTTTAGGTTTATCGACAGCGTACTTTCATACAGAATTTAATGGTTTTCGAAATTTTTGATTCAGATGAAAAATAAAAAAACTACAGCTGCCGCAATTTGACGTCGCGGGAAAAATTCGTTTAACCACAATTGGTTGCAGTCAGCTGATGAATAATTATTTTCTATTGAAAAAAATGTTTTTCAAGTCTTCAAATATCAAATAAAATAGCCTCCAAAGTTGAAAACGATTGGTGTAGTACTGACTTCAGAAAAAAATCCCGAAATTCCTCGTCATTTTTGACCGTTTCCATGTGTTTCCCCCCTTAATCTGAAAACTAATGAAATATTTTATAATTTTTACAAGTAACGATAATTACAATGCTGAGTTGTAATTTTAGTTCCGAGTAGCATGTAACGTATCCCAGTCCTGCAACAAACTATTGAATGAAAAATAGCTCCTTTTCCTGGTTTTTCGACTCCACGTCAACTTGCCATCAAAAGTAGTAATTTGTCGGCGATATGTGGTAAAATGTGATATACATGTTTTCTATCAGTGCATCAGATAATCGAAAGAGGAAGAAAAAAGTCCTACAGGATTTTTCGCTCAGAGTAAACCTTTACAAGTTACGGCTTGCTAAAGTTCATTTTTGCAGATGCAGAAATCTTGAGAGTCATTATTATCTATCGACAACTCTTCAACTCTATGGCAGTTCAGTAGCACCCTAAAAGAGAAATATGTGATTTGTAGGTGGATTTGGTGGATTTAATACAACACCAATTGAAGGTAACATTTCTGCGATCGGTGGTGGCTCAATGCAAAAAGTATTTGGCGAAAGCAGTGGAAGTAGTACTTTCGAAAACCTTGCTGCTCAGGAAGGAGGCTTAACTTTTGGTAATCTAGCTCAAAATCAAACAGAACCAGCACCACCACCAGCATTTTCAGGGTGAGCTCATTGTTTCAATAATATTCCATGTCATTGAGTAGTGACTCTATCGTTCGTATCCTATTAATTCATACTATATGTGAAAACTTGTGAATTTATCGGATGAGACGAACCAAATTTTAAGTCTTCTAACTGAGGATCACCTCTGTATAGAGCGTGCAAACCCCAGAAAGACCGAAAAAAACGGAATAATGCACTTCCGTTTTTTTTTTTCGGTTTTTCTGGGGTTTGCACGCTCTATACAGAGGTGATCTTCAGTTAAAAGACTTAAGATATGGTTTGTCTCGTTCGATAAAGTCTCATATAGTATGAATATTCCATGTCATTGTTGACAGTAGAATTGTATTCCTTGGAGCATATCGACAGTAACAATACATACATAGTAGGGTGCTTTTTTTGGAACGACTATTTTTTTTTCTCAACTCCCACTTGAAAATCTTGTTGTACACGTTGAAAAAAAAATCCTTTCCAATTTTTAGCTCTCAGTTCCAATTCTACGAACTCGCGCTCTTCTTTTCAAGTTTTCCCATGTCAAAAGCATGTGAATATTACGAATTTTTCTTTAGCGCCGCCCAACTCAGCCGCATTTCAATGGATTGTTCTGATCCAACACTCATTTTACAGAGAATTTAGTGTTCTTCTAAAGTGCCCATGGTAGTTTGACTGACTCGAAAATATTAAACTTAACATTTGATTGGAATTTTAAATTTAAAAAAAAATCAAAGTTATATCTTTTCAAATACTGGTTTGAGAGACTTCATTTATGAGACTTTTTGTGTAGACAATTACATTCCCTGGAAAATTGTCGTGGGGTTTTTTACTTCAAGTCCAACCGTTTCTTCGCTCACAGCAAGGAAAGAAGAATTATGCATTAAGGGTAGGAGATACTGAAATTTGAGTGCGAAAATTTGAAAAAAATCGATTTTCGGTTTTTTACGGAAAAGTGTTATTTGAACCCTTATCTACAGGGTGTCCCAGAACTAAGTGCAATAAATGATAGGGGTAATAGAGGGGGCCGAGCTGAGTAAATTGACCCAAAGAACATGTGGCCTCCGAGTCCGCGTTCGCGAGATACGATCGGTTAAAAAAACGCATTGGGCGCCGGCATGTAGGCAACCGTGGACACAGCAGGCAGCGTTTAGCAGTCTTTTTGATAAGCGCGATTTTTCTAAAGCGAGTCATAACACTTTTGAATTCGAAAATTTCAAACAAAAATACTTTTGATATGAAATTTTATTATGGAAACAAGTAATGTTGTTGTGTTTGACGGAAAATCGATGTCGAAAGTGTTTCTGTTTGAAATTTTCGAATTCAAAAGTGTTATGACTCGTATCAGAAAAATCGCGCTTATCAAAAAGACTGCGAACCGCTGCCTGCTGTGTCCGCGGTTGCCTACATGCCGGCGCCCAACGCGATTTTTTAACCGGTCGTATCTCGCAAACGCTGACTCGGAGACCACATGTTCTTTAGGTCAATTTACTCAGCTCGACCCCCTCTATTACCCCTAACATTTATTGCACTTAGTTCTGGGACACCCTGTATACGTACACAAATCCTTGAACCGAAAAAAAAATTATTAAGCCTCGTTTACTCAATAAAACGTATAATGTTACAGTAGAGGTTCCTAATTTTCCTATATTTCGGTTATTGCCATTTCAATTTGTGAAAATAAGTAACTTGAGATGCATTTTTCACGTGAGATAACAAAATAATAAAAAAAAAAATAATAAAATAATAAATATTTTTTTTCAAATCACTGCTACACTCTGAGAAAACATTCTAGTGACTCAGTCTTTTTACAGTTGATTAGTGCTATTTTGATACAAAGTACATGATTTTTCCAGATTTCATGTGCTCCGCTGAACCAAAATGTAGTCCATCGAAGAAAAAGTAGTTGTCGTAAGGTACAGGTTGCTGCGTTGCATGAAATTTCTCAAAATTGGAGGAGATATTCTGTATGAATGTAATTTAGAGCCAAACCAATAATATTTCATGTATATTCAAGTTTTAGACATAGAAATTTTTGATTGTAAAATATTTTTTCCAAAACGATGGAAAAAAAGTCTTACAATCAAAAATTTCTATGTCTGGAACTTGAATTCATGAAATATTATTGGTTTGTCCCTAAATTACATTCATACAGAATATTCACCCCAATTTGGAGAAATTTCATGCAACGCAGCATACTGTACCTTACGACAACTACTTTTTCTTCGGTGGACTACATTTTGGTTCAGCGGAGGACATAAAATCTGGGAAAATCATGAACCATGTATCAAAATAGCACTAATCAACTGTGGAAGAACTGAGTCACTAGAATGTTTTCTCAGAGCATAGCAGTGATTTGGAAAAAAATCATTTTCAAGGTGTGTATACTCCCATAAGACAACAACTCCAAAATATGTTTTTCTACGGTTGGAAATCTTATTGAAGTTTTTGGTCACACACTTCACTAGAGATAAGCATTGAAATTCATATAGCAAATCAATATTCTCCCAAATGTTTGTATTCATTTTACAGAACCAGATTTACAAGTCATCAACCGCACGATTCGCTGCCCGCAGATCAAATTGCTTAGACTTGACAAGACCAAGTTTATATCAACTGAACTGCTAAAATATAAACGTTGAAATTTTTTCAAGTTGTGATAATTTATATGCTTTATAATGCTTTCCAACTTCCTTGAAATCGTAATTTCTGAAATGCATGATGAAAATGTGAATTCCACTCAAATATTGTGCGAGCCCAGCTATTTTTTTTTTTTTTTTTTTTTTAACGTCACATGCTTCAAAACTATTAGCAATCTCGTCTGAAACTAGTTTGGATCATGCAGTAATAAAAATCTTGAATTTTGTGAATAATTTGAAAAAAAACTTCAAAGCGATTTATCTCAGAACTATGGTTTTGCCTTTTGAAAAAGTCCCATGCGTCTTAGTTTTTGTCGAAGACTTCTGCAATTTTCAGGGTGCATTCCTACACAGACTAGCTACAAACCCACGTCGGATTTTGAAAATCGAGACAAAATTAAAGATTTTAGAAAAAAAAATTGAAATTGTATTTTTTTTTTTTTCATAAAAAAAAAAGTGTAAAAATCAAAGTATCGTAGCTATCTCTAAAAACCGACGTGGGTTTGTGGCTTGGGCAGCCTGAAATATGTGTGTGCAAGCCCAGCAAGATTCAAAAATAATTGAGACGCATGGAAGGTTTTCAAATAAAGGCTATTTCAGAAGCATTATGAGGAGTAACTCTGTACTTATTGTTTCAAATGACTTGAAATTTGCACAATGTCTATGTTTTGAGATGGCAAACATGTGTGTTAAACCTCATTTGAAAATAGCAATTGGTTCAGATGGGCAGTTTTCAGTATCTCCTACCCTTAAATCGACTTTCAAGGCTCACACAGGTGCAGCGGTTGAAACCACAGCCAAACTACCACCAGTACTTTCGAAGAACACTAAATTTTCTATAAAATGAATCTTAGATCAGAACAATCCACTGGAATGCGGCTGAGTTGTGCAAATGATAGAGTCACTACTCAATGAAAACGTCGTAATGTTTACATGCTTTTACCATGGGAAAACTTAAAAAGAGAGCGAGAACTTAGAATTGGAATTAAGAGCTAAATATTGGACAGGATTCCTTTTTCAATGTGTACAATAAGATTTTCAAGTGGGAGTTGGAAAAAAAGATAGTCGTTTAAAAAAAGCACCCTAATACAGAGTAATATCATACTTAATTCACGTTCAATAAGTGGTAAAAAAAAGATACTTTTACCAATTTAATCAAGTTTTTGTGTTTTCCTTTTCAGGAAAAGCTCGTTCCAAAGTTGGAGATAATGAAACTGCATAATATTGGATTGTAATAAATACTTTGATTTAGTTGAACATATTTCTGCCACAATGGCGTCATTAGAGAACGCCTTCAAGAACTTGGAAGTTTCTCGACAATCAACAGATTTGAGTTTTTGTCATATCGATACCCATGTTCTAATATGTCGTATCCCACATTGTGGAAATTTTTCCGCAGACGATCAAAATGGTTCACTATTACCATTGAAAAGATAGGACTTTATGGATTAGAATATTTATTGAAAAATAGTAAGTCACCAATTTGATCGCTAAAACTTCAACATAAGCTGCAAAACATTATCATTCCATTTAAAAAAAAAGTCAATTTCTCAAATTTGTGGGATACGACATATTAGAACGTGGGTATCGATATGTAGATTGCTAAAATAATTTCATTCAAATGTATCTGATTGAAGTAACAAAATGTTTTATCATATCTACGAACTTCGTTGATCATATTTTCATTCAACATAGTTTTTAAGGATGTTGATACTGTAAGATTTTATGTAATCATGAAGCCAATTTTTAAATAATAATCATGTCTTTTGATATACAAAGCATTAACGTTTATTAATTATATTAAATACAAAGTAAACACCAATCAGATACCCCGTTTAATTGGCTTTGGTGCTACCGACACCTTGACAGGCTTGCAAAGATCAATAACACACGGATCATCTAGTGGCGGATGTGTGCAGAGGGGTGACGAGGGAACGAGTAACGCCAAAGAGACTTCAACGTTGCAAGCTTCCATCCAAACTTGATGCGACAAAAGCACGGTTGTCCTCAGTCTATAATCGCTTCGTTCCGTTATCTGACACCGTAAGTCAGATTGACGTGGAAGTAGTAGTTGAATCTGCTGATCGGGGTGGCGTAGTTTAATGCGTAACATTGCTGGGTCTCGAAGATTGAGAATTTTTGCTGTCAAAGGAATGCCCAACAGTAAGCCGCCGGTAAATTTCAACGCAGCGTCCGCGTCTCCTCTCGGTTCTTCGATAATAGCTCGACAGACACGTGTCATGGTAGATGGCCTTGGTAGCCTCTCTTCTGCTTGGGTAGGGGGTGATAGTAATAAAGGTATCAGAAGGCGAGTTAATGTTCCAGGTTTTGCCTCTCCAAGGGAAGGTAGTTGTAAAACTAAAGCTCCAGAGAAGGGCGGTAGTTTTCTAGAATCAGGTGGAAGCGCTTCAGCTTCTGAAATAAAGTGACGAGCTAGAGGCAAAGCGCTTCCAGTAGCACCACGTGTGACACGTATCAATTCCACTGCCAGTGCTTTCAAACGCATATCATTGGCCAGAGCAATCTCTTCTGCACCCAAGCCGGTGAATAATCGTTGAAGCCTGAAATTTTTTTGTGCTGAATAAGTTTGGGTAGTTTCAGTTAGAAAGCTCAAGATAAGATAGAAGAGAGCCAGGTTCTTATTGCAAAAGCAATGGAATCTTGAAGTTCCAAGTCAGTCTTATCTATACATGTATCCCATGCCAACTCAATAGACGATTGACCATGACATTTTTCAGTTTCATTGAGAATTTCTCCTGTGATAGTGCGACCCAAAACTTCTTGAATTCAGCTCATGAAAGTTCAAAACTATCTCAATTTCTATGAATAATGAAAAAAATTCCACGCAAACTCCGGCGTGGAAGTACATTTTTTTCTATTTTTCTATTTTTTTTTGTTTTCGTTGACGTAAGTATTTTTTATTATTTTTTCTATTATTTATTTTCAGAAAAAACGTGCCACAAGAGAAACTTAAAAATTTTATCAGATTTTCGAGCGTTTTGAAGGCGGCGAAAATTCGATCATATCCGATGATTCCTCTTCATCTTCGTTGAACTTACTTTTTTTTTTTTATTCAAATAAATTTTAAGTATCGTTTCAACAAATATTCCCATTTCCTATTCTTCCATTTCAATAATTACTCTTTCATAATTATTAATTACTTGTTAATCCAGGAGCAATCCGAAGTACTAAATATTTTTTAAGTGTATAAAATATAATAAAGTTTAAGAAAAAAAAAATCGTTCCCATTTGAGGTAAGGAGATACATTTCTGATTGTTAAGTATATCAACATTAAGAACATTATTTCAAATTAATTTCTTGAATCTTCACTATTATACTAAACGTATGCATACTCGTCATTCTAGACCTTGCATCCAGTAGTTCAACATTAAACGTCCTATAACTCGAAAGGTATGAACAATAGAAAAAAAGTTTCAAATAAAAGTTGTGGGGAATTGATTGATCTTCATAAATGAACAGAAGTATTTCATTGATTAATCCAATATTAGAAGGGTTATCGGCCGAAATAGAAAAACCTGTTCATTAAATGAGCCATAAATCGTAAATGGTAAGTTTTACAAAAAAGTTAATGGGAAACAAAAGATGCGAAAATTTATTTTCTTCAATAATGGTCCTTATGACTTTTGTCCTAAAGTGCATAGTTTTCGAGATATCGGCAAAAAACGTTTTTTCAAGATGGCGCCTGAAGCTCCATCGGAATCTGTCAGCATTTTGTGATTTTATACTCAGTAAGTGATACTAAACCTTATAAAAATATAAAATAAGACTTGTAATTTAGTGCAAAGTTGACCCAAAAAAAAACCGTTTGTTTTTACTGGCCTATTGATGATTTATTTTACATAGGAAACAGCGAAAGGAAACTAAAATCATGTCATTGATGAAAAAAAATTGTGTTAATTTATTTTTTGTTTGAATAATTGAATATTCTTATCATGAATGCATTATTTGATTAAATAAAATTTCCGTTTCCTCTCGCTGTTTCCTATGTAAAATAAATCAAAATCATCAATCGAAGTTTTGGAAGAAAGAATGTTTGTGATGCCAAAAGATAAATTTAAAAAAAAAAAAAAAAAAAAAAAAAAAATGGAACAATGTCTCCACTTTTTTTCATAACCGAAAAATGTTCGTCGTTGGCCCAACTATTTTAATAGTATATTATGCTGCAAGGACCGAACGACAGTGATTTTTGACCAGGGTGAAGTTGGCTGAACGAGACGAAGGCGAGGGCGAAGCCCGAGCCACAGTCGAGTGCAGCCAACTTCGCCCGCGTCAAAAATTACTGTCACTCTGTCCATGCTGCATACCATACTTTTCATAACAAGCGCACAGAAAGTGGGGTTTGTCCTCATTTAGAGCGGAAAATCAGTCTTTGAGTCAGGATTCAGGTAACCCACTAATATATATTCTAACTGGATAGCCGATCGACCAAAATCGACGTCACCGCATGGTGGCAACGTTCGGAACTGGAGGACAAATATTTTCATTTTTGACCAGCATTTTTGTCCTAGGACCTGAAAAACTAACGAATTGGATCCTGACTCAAAAAGACTTATTTTCCGCTCTCAAATGAGGACAAAAAAACCCCACTTTCGGTGCGCGTGTTATGAAAAGAATTTATTCAAAAAAATCGATCACGGCGCTGATTCGAGTTTTCGAAAATTCATAACTCAATAACGGTTGGATGAAAAAATTTGAAAAAAATCAGAGAAGTGTTTTAGCCAAGAGCTAATGTAAGAAAAATCGCTAAAAAAATCGAAGGGGGTCAATGTTTTTGGTTCGTCGAGTTGACGTGGAATTCCCCATACGTATTACAGTAACATATTCCGAGTTTCAACTCATAAAATATCAGTATAAAAAAAAAAAATATGATTAAAAAAGAATAGAATCAAATGTCCGCATAGTCTGAAGTTTGCGTGAAAATGTATTTCCATTCTTTCGAGCATAAAGATCAAGTCGGGCGCTTCTGAGATGGATCTGAACGCTCATAGGCTACAGACGGATGCCTGGAAATAATGTAAATTCCGTTTGCGAGATTTTCAAAATCGTATTTCGCAGGAAAAATCCTGAGTGAAAATGAATAATGGCATAGTCAATCGTTTATTCGGTTGGCATGGAATATCTCATATGGCAATAATAGCGTTTCGTTATTAAATCGAAGGAATATTCACTTTTGGGCATGTTGAAGTAGTAGAGCAACATTGTTGGTCGCATTCGAACCAGCAATGGCTGGTGATGGACTAGTTGGTGGAGATGAAAGTTCCTGAACAATTGATTTGAGTAAGAGGAGACACCGAATATACAGAGCAGTAAATCTAGCAGCTCCTTCCATTCGGGAATCCATTTCTGCTAATCGGTCTAATTCAACCCCTGCTACTTCCAGCAACTGCGCATAAACTCTACCATCAGGCCTAGCTCTTTCCACACCAATGACCATTCTTTCCAAAAATTCTCTGCCTCTTCGATCTCTCGTCTCATCATCCTCAATATCATCTTTGCCAAAGTTGGGAAGCGGCGTGGGAGTAGGTCTCAATCGAGGCACAAGATGAGGCATCGTGTCTCTCAGATAATGATAATGCTTCGCAGCGTGCTCTGTGAATAGCGCAGGCATACTTGGACAGTGCAATGCTGCGTTGAATATCAACACCAAGACACTGGCATCTATTCATACCAAATAAGGAGATTTTATTGTAAATGTCGGTCTCGAAAAAAAAGTTAAATTATTAAGACTCTAGGGAATGTAACAGGAATTGTCTTGAAGGACTGGCATGTGTTCAAATTTCTGTGCAAACAATCAGTATTATGAAAGTAGTTCGCCAGTGTATTCAAGCATAATCAATTAAAAGTTTGGAGTTGTGAGTCTTGGGTTCTCAAGACTAAATTTGGACATAGGCCAGTCTTTAGGAATAACTTCTATTCAAGGTGTATGTACTATGGTGGTTAAAGAAAAGTCGTTATTTTTTTTCCCCCCTCATTACGTGAAAAATTTTAATATATGCTAAAAGCAAAATGTTCTCCAATTATGAACTGTGGTAGATTAATTTTTGGAGGGAGCTCAAGTCATTTTTTTTTAGCTTATTTTCCTAATTCTACTGAATATTTCGGTTTTTCACATCTTTATTAAAAGTATTGTAAAATGTGTTGAAAGATTTTTATTTGAAAATATGTAACAAAAGTGAAGAGCAATAGCTATTTATGTATCAAGTCCGAAAAGTGTCACAATCCGGTATGGGTAATTTCTAATATGAGCCGATCGAGTGTGCTGTGTCACAGAAGAATGAGTGTGAATTTATCGCTCGAGCGCAGCGAGGGCGATAATTCACACGAGTTCTTCTGTGACACAGCAGACTCAGAGGCGAATTTTGGAAATTACCCATTCCGGATTTGACACTTCTCGGACTTGGCACATACAATATTTTATGCGATCCGTTGTTTGAAAGTTCACTTTTTGGAAAATCAGTGTTATACTCACTTTAGTTTCTAAAATTACTGGTGTTATTGCATCTTTCTGTATCAAAACGTTTGGACTCAGACATTTGACATTTTCAGACAATTTGGTTTATAATGTGTGAACGTAGTAAAAAATAGCCTGACTATGTTTATTTTAATGAAACATGTTCATATTGTACGATAATATTTTCATTATAGGCTCCTGTCCTATAATATTTTACTATATTTCAGTGACCTGAAATTGGTCACTTTGCGGCCTAAATCCGATGCTCAAAAAGTGAACTTTCAAACAACGGGTCGCATAAAGTTATTTATCATTTGTTGTTTAACATTTTGAAATGCATATCCTTCAACACATTTTACAATATAGGTAATATCGAGTACAATTTGTAAAATAAGCTCTAAACGTGGCTTGAACTCGATTTTGAAATTAATCTATAGAGCTCATATGTGGAGTACAATTTTCTTCTCGTCGTAGATATTTTTGTTTTTTTTTGTACATTTTTCAAGTAATGGCATTTTATTTTTTTAATATCGACTTCTTTTCAACCACCCTAGTATGTACCCTTCGGATGATTGGAGTGGAGGAGTGATTGATAAAGAATTCTTTCTTTTTCTTCTCTTAATAAGTAAATGATTTCGAAAGTTTGTTATATCAAAGGATACAAGAAGGTTCGTCAACGTCAGGCTCAGGTGTGTCGAAAAAAGGATGACGTCCAAGCAGTTGGGGAACAAGTGGTAAAGTAAGATAGGGATGAGAAGCTCCTAGAGATGCTAAACAAACTCGGATGCTCTCTTTGTCCTGAGGGTATCGCGAGAGATTGTCCAATAAACGATTAACACACATATGAAGACAGTTTCGAGTGGCTAATCGACTAGTAGCCAACGTCGCATGTAGTCCCTCTCTTACTTCTCCAGAAAAATCTTCCAAGGCTCCAAGTATCGTTTCAAGTTGATCTTCCCTGAGCGTAACACTAGCAGACATTTTACGCAATGACTCTATAGCTCTTAATCTCACATCCTGTATCTCGTCGTTAAACATGTCCACCATGAAATCAAGGGAAGTACGAGCTATGTTAGGCTGCTCAAGCGACAGAGAGCACAGAGCTTCTACCGCCGCTGTACGTACCTAGAAATAGTACATTTCAGTATGAGTATGGAAAGGCTTTTTTGACAAAACGAGAGGTTTACGGCACGAGCCGAAGGCGAGTGCTGTAACTCGTTTCGTCAAAAAGTCTTTACGTACAAGTAACGATTATATTTTTTCATCAGGAAAGCCACAAAATCGCGACGAAGTCGCGATTTTGAGGCTAGAATGATGAAAATAATATTATATACAAGCCAAAGTTTATATTACACATGTGATATGGGTTGGATACTTACTTCTAAGAATTCATCTTCCAGACCGTGAATAAACGCGCCACATGATCCACTTCTTTCCTCAACTTCGGGCCCCTCGTCTCTGCCTCTTTTTTGTTTTTTATCCAATGCTTGCTCGACAAATCTGCGCGAAACACCCTTCATTGATCCCAATAAAGACATTGCCGCAGCTCTCACACGAGGCGACAAGTCACCCATCAGACCACAAATTTTGGAGAACGCACAATCTATCATACGCAACTCTTCGCCATCACCGACCATAATGCTGTGAAAAAGCAGTTATTCATATTAAGTGATCAATTGCAAAACATCACAGAGTTTTCAAAGATTTTGTGAGACTTCAAAAGTTTTACAAGACTCGAAAGATTCCAAGATATTTCACAATATTTATTTCGAAGATTTTAAGACATTTTAAGGCTTCACTAGATTACACAAGTTTCCAAATAAGACTCTGAGATTCCGAAGAGTTCACAAGAGTGACGGAGAGATGTACACTAGATTTCATTAGTGATTAGTCCTTGGGAATATCCTATATACATTATACAATCTCGTATAACAATGCTGGGTAGTGGACGTTTGTAGGATTTAGAATGATTAGGTCTTAGGCAATATAGAGATCTTTTACTTATCAGGATACTCTGCTCCCAACAGCCATATGAGCTTCAAAACAGCTCGACGAACGATCTCATAGTCATCGCGTAGAGCTTCGCAGGCTTCTGCAAACAAACTAGCAGGTAAACGACATCCCCTTCGCAAATGCAATTCTGCCATCGTTTCAAAGGCTTGAGCTCTGACCCGTGGGTCCTGTGAATGAGCGTAACTCCCGACGAATGTTAACATTTCATCTGAAGTATTGGCGGACAGATAACGACCGATTATAGACAGGCACCGAGTTTGAACTCCATGCCAAGTGTCTGGCAAGTGATCGCGAGCTGCTTGCAACGCCATGCTTCTAAAAAGGAAAAAGTCCATTTGTTCTAGTTTCTCACATGTTTGTTCGACCAAAATTGTTGTATGTACGAAAATTCGCATTATATCTATGTTCTATTATATCAGGAATGGCCTACTGTCTGTTCTTTCTTCGTGACAAGAATTGTACGTCAGTGCCGAAATGCAGAGCTCCTAGGGTCGGTTAGTTATAAGAAATATAAGAAAGAAATGGAAGAAAATTGATGGCTTTGAGTATAAAAAATCTTATATAGTCTTAAGGGGGTATCCCCACCTTTAAATAGGTCAACATTCTGAGAAAGAGATTGATATTTTACAGCGAATTTGAGAGTCTGATCAAATCCAAAAAAATCATGAAGTTGAGGGAGGGTTTGACCCTCATTATCCATACTTAACATTGGATATTACTTTGAGTCTAATAGTAGTTACGCTGAATATAGATAAATACAAAATTACTCGGTTGTCGCAAAGAATCAGTAGTACCGTTGGATCGATTCTGGAATTTTTGGTCCTCAATTGTTGAGAAGAGATGCCTCTATCATATGAACATAGAACTTTTTGATATCGCGAAAATTGCCTGACTCGCTTAGTTTTTACTGAGATTTTTCTAATTCTTCAATTTTTTTTCTCTATTTTTTCTATTATCTCAACCAAAAATAGTCATATCAAAAAGTTCTATGTTCATATGATAGAGGCATCTCTTCTGAACAATTGAAGACCAAAAATTCCAAAATCGATCCAACGGTACTACTGATTCTTTGCGACAACCGAGTAATTTTGTATTTTTCTATATTCAGCGTAACTACTAATAGACTCAAAATAATATTCAATGTTAAGTATGGATAATGAGGGTCAAACTCTCCCTAAACTTCTTGATTTTTTTGGATTTGATCAGACTCTCAAATTCGCTGTAAAATATCAATCTCTTTCTTAGAATGTTAACTCATTTAAAGGTGGGGATACCCCCTTAAGGGGTAACACCACGGTAAAAGCTTTAAAAAAAGCGCATTTTTTACCATTTCTTTTTGGATGGAAGGAAAGGTGATAAGAAAATAATATTCAAGGAAGTTGTTAGGCATACTATATTCAACTATACTACAAAAAAATTTGATAAAAAAATATTCAAATATGGCGACACTGCAGCCATTCTCGCGAGACGTGTTGGATCTGAGGCGCTCTGCGGCACGCAGTGTAATTGGTGCGAATTTAAAACTGGAAAAAAAAAAAAAAAAAACCTCTCAATCTAAATGTCTATAGCTAGAGAAATACGTAGGGGATTTTGAAAATATTCATTTTTGTGTGTTTGACGAGTATCTGTATAAAAAATGTAGAATTTTCGACAAAAAAAAGGGCAATCATTTGTGAATAAAAAATGTTTAAATCAACTTATCAAAAATCCCGTACGTACTTCTCTAGCTATAGACATATAGATTAAGAGGATTTCTTTTTTTTTTTTCCAGATTCAAATTTGCACCAGTTAAACTGCGTGCCGCAGAGCGCCTCAGATCCAACACGTCTCGCGAGAATAGCTCCAGTGTCGCCATATTTGAATATTTTTTGATCGAATTTTTTGGTATTATAGTTGAATATAGTATGCCTAATAATTTCCTTAAATATTATTTTCTAATCACCTTTTCCTCCATCCAAAAAGAAATGGTGAAAAATGCGCTTTTTTTAAAGCTTTTACTGTGGTCTTACCCCTTAAGTGATAATGTGGAATAAAAATAATGATCAATGTGCAGATAATCAAAAGCTGGTATATGATAATGGCAGGAATTAAAGACACAATTGTCATTTCCACGATCGATTTGTTCTTTTGTTTTCAGACGTTTTATATAAGCATGTCCGGATGGACCAATTCAGAGATCTCTTTGTCCAGTCTGTTTTATTCGAAATACATTCATGAGTAGAAAAATATCAAAATAAATTCAACGTCATCATCAATAAAGTCAGAAGAGGTAATTTTCTTCTAAGAAAATTAATGGTGTAACAAGAAGTAAGTAAACGTGAGCAAGGTAAGGATGGAAGAGTCCAACTCATTTACCAGTAAGTCATGGAAGCTATTATTGCTCGTTATTTTCTAAGGTATTCAATTCTAGATTCATTTATTTCTTATGATAATGCTCTATATGAATAAGAACCTCTATAAAAAATCTACGAGTTGGCATAAAATTTGTTAACAATTCAAGGTCTCATGACCATCTGGCGAAATGAAACACTGGCTGAAAAGGCTCATTCCTTTTGACAATGTCCTCTGTCTTCTGTCTTCTTCTATCCTCCATGGTTACATAGAGAAAGAAAGAGACAGAAACTGTGGGGCCAACTTCAGATCGGTCATAATCAAACACGCTTGGTGTACCTATGGAAATTTCCCAATTTCAATAGAGTGGAAAGTCCTTGACTTTTGACTCTATGCGATTCCTCATTTTTCAATAGATTGACGGTCTCTTCGACGATGTGCGCCTTCTCCGCCACATCCTCGGCGACTTCACCTAGCTCTGCGAATACCCATAATATCTTTGCTCTAACTGCGGCTTCAGGTTCACTGGAAAATCTTTCGGCGAGTCTCTTTGCTGCTAGTGGAACATCCTCTGCTTGCACTTGAGCCAATGAATCGGATATACGTAGCAGAAGTTGCAGCGCGTCGTTACCAGCTTTGCATTTATCCAGTAGCTCTATATAAGCTAATGCTGAACTACTCTCACTACTTGTGCTGCCGTTTTTATTACTCGCTGACGAAGATAAGCGAAGAGATCGAATCTTTTTTGCCGGTGGCTCGTTTATCTGGAAAGAATGTGATAAAAAATATTTTTAAGTCAAAGACACCCCTTCATTATCACCGGAACATAAGATATTTTGTTCACTTCAGCAGAACCTAACCTAACCTAATCGAACGCAATTTGTTCCAAATCACAATGACTGGAACGCGTGTTGAGGGGGTAAATATTTTATATTTTTAGATATATTTATTTATCGTTTCGTTCATTCTGGGTTTCTGCCGGCTCCTGTTCTGTGTTCTGCTTACTGTTGGATTCTAACCTCCAAAATAAAGGTTAAAAAGAACGCAATGGGTGTAGTAGATTGGATAATTTACCGCACCTGACTTTGACTGAACTCTGCAAGGACCCTTTTCTTTATTAATGCAGCCATTCTGTTTGGTCGGTTTGTAGCAAATGTCGTTTACTAAGGCGATCTTTCGTTAATTACACTATACAAGTATACAACTGTTCTTTCCTTAGACCATACAGGATGGACCGCGCATTAGCTGTGTTCGTCTTAGCTACACTTTCTACACTTTTCTTACACTTTTTACGCTCGTCCAATAGGATGTGTGGATTTCTAGTGAAAAGTGTAAAATCTAGTAAAAGTGTACTAAAGTGTAGCTAACGCGAACACAGCTGTGACGTCACCAGCAGTAATCTAGTAGTTTGATAGGTGACGCCACTTGATTTGCGCGCTAATATTCGAATAAAAGTCCAATTAGATATTCAAATGAATAATATAAAATAATTATAGATGAGAAACCGAACGTTCGTTCGGACTTTTGTTAATATTTAAAGAACACTTGAAATAAAGATTATATATAATATTTAGGTTTCAGAGTTTAACGTAAATAACACTTAAAGAAGTCCGTTGCATTTGTTTACGTTCTCACGAACCAACGTTCGTGAGAATCGAACTCGGCAATAGATGATATAGACCAGACGCATCGATAAGTGCTCTGGGAAGAAGGTTCGAGAAAACGGGACGATCTCAAGAAGGGGCAAGGCCCAGCCCTCATAGTCGGCGGAGGGCTGTAGCGCCTCTGCCCCTCCACTGATATTCTTTACTCCCTTAAGGCCTAGGTTAAGATGTGTGCTGTATAGATGTGTATAAATGTACGAATGCAAGCTTGTGTGAAAAAGGGGATCTCCCTCCCTGGAGATCCGCCTGAGTCGGACACTTCTATCTTGGGACTCGTTTGAGTAACTTGTACAACCCCGTAGCTCAGTCTATTTCAACTTCTTATATCTATATATATCACATATTTAGTCTATTTTAATTTTAATAAAGTATTAGGTGCTCTTATTACATATTGCATCTTAATTTCATTATATACCAAATCATCTCCAAAATCCCTTGATCTACGCAACATCCTTGTCCAATTCTCGCTGGAGTGCTCATTAGAGCTTTAGCGACAAACGGATTCCAGCCGACTAAGTTAAACTTTCATGAGGACGCCTTCTGGTAGTTACCAGAATTACCTAGGACGTCACACAGCTATTGCCCATGCTAAGGGCGCGTCTAGTTAGTGGTCGCAATGGTCGCAAGTGGTCGCGGAGTAGCCAGAAGTAGCTGAAAGTCGCGGCGAGTCGCGGTCGTGCTGCGGGCTTGAGCTCGCGATGTTGCCATTTTTCATGCTTGACATTTGGCGCGGAGTATCTCAAAGGATTAGCGCCAACCAGGGTGTGGAAATTGTAATACATTTTTTCCACTACCCATTATAGTGGTAATGTTATTTTATCTACATATTACATTAATAATGAGCAACTAAATATGTTAAATTACACATTACAATTCTAATCAGTCATTGCAAAATTCATTTTGATTACGTACATTACTCTTGTAATGAGGCGCGGAATTGAGGCATCACTACCCTAATCAGTTCGGAAAAATATATCGTATGTAAAACCACACAAATTGAGGTTATTCATTGCAGTAATATTGAAATTTATACCTCGTAGGGTGCTCTTGATTGTAAGAAAATAAAACAGACGAAAGGAACGGAGTTTTTCGCAGTAATTCTCATGACCTCACAAACCAATGCAATTACTCGAAATACTATCAAGTTTATACACAATCAACATTTTGTTATTTGCATTTCCTTATAAAATGGTTTTTGTTTGATTTTTTTTTGTCTTGGTTTTTTTTTTTTTTTTTTTTCGAAAAAACATCATTTTGATTTGAAAATATCAAAAATGAAAAGTAAAAAATGTAATATGTAGTTAAAATAACATTACAACTATAGTGGGTAGTGGAAAAAATGTATTACAATTTTCACACCCTGGTTGGCGCTAATCCTTTGAGATACTCCGCGCCAAATGTCAAGCATGAAAAATGGCAACATCGCGAGCTCAAACCCGCAGCACGACCGCGACTCTCCGCGACTTTCAGCTACTTCTGGCTACTCCGCGACCACTTGCGACCATTGCGACCACTAACTAGACGCGCCCTAAGAGTGCGTTCCGATATTGGCTTGAAGCGCTGTCAGTAATCTTGTGTCTCTGTCACACTTCTCGATTTTCCGCAAGCTCCTTCTCTCTTCCTCTAGATTTTCAGCGCTTCAAGCTAATATCGGAACGCACCCTAAAGCATTGCAAGATTAGCTGTGTTCGCGTTAGCTACGCTTTCTACACTTTTCTTACACTTTTTACGCTCGTCCAATAGGAGGTGTGGATTTCTAGTGAAAAGTGTAAAATCTAGTAAAAGTGTAGAAAGTGTAGCTAAGACGAACAGAGCTATTAGCTCTGTTCGCGTTAGCTACACTTTCTACACTTTGACTAGATTTCACACTTTTCACTAGAAATCCACACCTCCTATTGGGCGAGCGTAAAAAGTGTAAGAAAAGTGTAGAAAGTGTAGCTAACACGAACACAGCGATTGCTGCTGGGTAATGAGAAAAGGACAGACGTGAACGCACGATACTGGGGCCGTGTTCGGGGAGTCGCTTTTAGCGCTGTCAGTAATCTTGTGTCTCTGTCACACTTCTTGATTTCCCCAAGCTCCGTCTCTCTCTCTCTTGATTTTCAGCGCTTTAAAGCGCTTTAAGCGCGCTCCCCGAACACGGCCCATGTCTATATGCTCTAAGCTGTATTCGCGTTAGCTACACTTTCTACACTTTTACTAGATTTTACACTTTTTACTAGAAATCCACACCTCCTATTGGACGAGCGTGAAAAGTGTAAGAAAAGTGTAGAAAGTGTAGCTAACGCGAACACAGCTATTAGCTCTGTTCTTCTTAGCTACACTTTTTACACTTTTACTGGATTTTACACTTTTCACTAGAAATCCACACCTCCTATTGGGCGAGCGTGAAAAGTGTAAGAAAAGTGTAGAAAGTGTAGCTACGAAGAACACAGCTATTATAACCCTGGACTGCTAATGCCCCCCACTATTCCCATAAGCCGTATGCGAAGCCGATGTTTCCAACATCTACCCCACTCCTTGGACTTCTCGGCAGTCAATTCCGCGGGAAATTTGAATGAGTACTTCGTATTTTGGATGAACACAGGACAGAATACGAATAGTTTACTGAATAATATCATTGATCAATGCCGGAATAGTAAATTTTTTTAATAAATGAAGCATATTATGAGTTACGAACATCTAGGAAACGTTTACGTAAGTTTTTAATATTATATGCAAGAATATAGAAGGGTAATAAATTGGTTTCAATGTAATTTTTACGATTTGTTTTATTGGCCCGTGAAGATAATTTTTTTTTTGTTTAATTCTCGTTTCTCCATATTCTGAAATCAGTATCCGGATAAAAATATCAATAGAACGATATGAAAAGCTTTTCACTTCAGAGAAATTTGAGGTTATAAGTAAACTAACTTGAAGAATACGGGTGATAAAACAATAGGCGGCTACCAATGAGCTGCTCCTATTTCATGGATTGACATTAGCTGTGTTCGCGTTAGCTACACTTTCTACACTTTTACTAGATTTTACACTTTTCACTAGAAATCCACACCTCCTATTGGACGAGCGTAAAAAGTGTAAGAAAAGTGTAGAAAGTGTAGCTAAGACGAACACAGCTATTAGCTGTGTTCGTCTTAGCTACACTTTCTACACTTTTCTTACACTTTTCACGCTCGTCCAATAGGAGGTGTGGATTTCTAGTAAAAAGTGTAAAATCTAGTAAAAGTGTAGAAAGTGTAGCTAACGCGAACACAGCTATTGTTTTCTGTAGCTATTCTGCAGTTATGATAACGCAAAAGTTAGTGAATAAGCATCCTGATCAGGGGTGCGATTCCATAACTCTTATCACTGCTATCACTGTCGATAGATATCATAAAACAGTCAAAACAGTCTATTTTACGTACACGTTTCACTCTTATGACATTTATCGACAGTGTGATAGCAGTGATAAAAGTTATGGAATCGCACCCCTGGGGCCTTATTCTGATTTTTTTTTCATCGGTGACAACGGTGATAAACGTCGTTTAGGCCAATCATGGAGCCGCTTTAGATGGAAAATCTCTGTTATCACGCGTGATACAGAATCAGAATAAGGTCCCTGAGCGAAACAATTATGTAAACAAAGCTTCTGAGTACAGTGCGACCTCCTAATAAGAAACCAAAAGCCCCCAAGGGGAAGAGTTTTTGCTATATATCGCATACCCCCACCAGGCGCGCGCTCCACGCTCACTACCTCTGTCTGTCTCTCTCACTCTTTTGCTTGGAATGGAAGAGTGGGGGAAGCGCTCGAGTGCGAAACTGGGGAAAGTTTCTTATTGCCGGGTTTCTTATTGGGAGGTTGGACTGTAGTTCTCCTGCGTCGGCGCTCGCGTTTGCGTTTGCGTTCGCGTTTGATCGTGCCAGGGCCTTATGGTGCCGTCCCATGTAGGCCCGAATCGCCGGAATCCAGAATTACGGAACGGAAAGCAGACGAAATCTAGTGGATTTCCGAATCCGTTCCGGGTCTTGAAAAACCCTGCCGTCCCATGTACCAAAACTGCACGGAACGACGGAACGGAGCCAATCCATATTTGTGCTATTCGGCTTTATTTGTCTGTTTAGATACAATTTTTGTATCAATATATGTAATTTATTTAATTAGCTTCTATGTAATATCAAATTCTGTAACTATAATTGATTATTTAATCAAATAAAAGTTGACGTTCCGGCATTCCGTTCCGGAATTTGAGTACATGGGACGCAGGGAAATGCAAATAGACGGAACGGAACACGGAACTTGTGTATACTTCCACCCAGATAACAAAATGTCCGCATGATGCTGACATGGGGAGTGCACGACGTGCGGATTAACTGCACGTCGTGCTGTCACTGTTGCGACATATCGACCGCTCCTAAGAGAAAGAACGTAACTCGCGAAGCGCGCTAGTAACGACCTATCTCGGACATAGCGCTAGTAAGAACCTATTTCGTGAATCCGGCTAGTATGAACGTATCTCGCCGATGCGCATAGTAAAGCCCACGAAGTAATAGTAAGGAGACCGGACTCAGCCGAGGCCTCGTTTCAAAATGGGGCAGCGGTTTCTGTATGACAAAGGAGGAGTCCGCTGAAAAGAATACCAAAATTTTCGCGCCGGCGCGTTACTCATTCTAGCGGTGTCTCTTTCTCTCTCACAGAAAGTGCAAGAGAGATAGCTCGGCCGTCATCACAAAATAATAAACAGTGATTTAGTGAGGTTATGGTGTTTTGTTGTTTTGTTGTTATCACGAAGTAATATAAAAGTATTAAAACCGGCAAGGGTATAACGAATATTAAACGAATATTATTATTATTATGATCGAACTATTCATCCAACATAATGACAAACATTAAATATATTTACGGAGGGAGCTCTGAATAACGTATGTTTGTTTTCATCATCCTAACCTCAAAATCGCAACTTCGCGATTTCTTAGCAATCCTGATGAAAAATAATGATCGTTATTTGTACTATTATACTGCAAATTGATCCTGTTTCATACTAGCTTTTTTTTTTATATTTTGTATTCACCAGTTAAAAACGCTCGTTAATGTCGCTACCCTTGCCGGTTCTAATACTTTTATATTACTTCGTGATAACAACAAAAGACCATAACCTCACTAAATCACTGTTTATTATTTTGTGATGACGGCCGAGCTATCTCTCTTGCACTTTCTGTGAGAGAGAAAGAGACACCGCTAGAATGCGTAACGCGCCGGCGCGAAAATTTTGGTATTCTTTTCAGCGGACTCTTCCTTTGTCGTACAGTGAACATAGGCAAAATTGTATTGGCGATACAACCCTCGACTATTCGCCATCTGGTGGCCGTTTTGACACTATTGAGAAAAGAAAATAAACCGTTGAGGTTATGACACATTTTTGGTAATTTCGTTATTATATAGTGATTGATAAATACGAATCATTGAACAATCTACGAAATTGAAGAAAAGATGTCTATCAGCGTTAGTAAAACGCAAGGTTGTGTACGGAATTGCGGAAGTTCGAGTTATAAAACACCAAACTTGACGTTCCACAGCTTTCCAAAAGCTGTGCAGCGTTTTGTTGGAATTACGAATAAATTCGGTGATAACGAGAAAATTGACAGAAGAAATGCTTGGGAAGGAGCATTGTTAATAAACAATAAATGGTTCTCCAAAATTAAGACAGTCTGCTAGAATTGATGAACAAATTGTCGACACAGATCGTCGTATGTCAACGAATCATAGGGTATAGCATACCTGGAAATACGTAGTCTTTTTCTTTGAAATGTAAAGAATAGACTGTCTTATTTTTGGAAAACCATTTATTGTTTATTAACAATGCTTTTTCCCAAGCATTTCTCCTGTCAATTTTCTCGTTATCAACGAATTTATTCGTAATTCCAACAAAATGCTGCGCAGCTTTTGGAAAGCTGTGGAACGTTAAGTTTGGTGTTTTATAACTCGAACTTCCGCAATTCCGTACACAACATTGCGTTTTACTAACGCTGATAGACATCTTTTCTTCAATTTCGTAGATTGTTCAATGATTCGTATTTATCAATCACATATAATAACGAAATTACCAAAAATGTGTCATAACCTCAACGGTTTGTTTTCTTTTCTCAATAGTGTCAAAGCGGCCACCAGATGGCGAATAGTCGAGGGTTGTATCGCCAATAACGAAGTCCGGTCTCCTTATTATTACTTCGTGGTAAAGCCCTAACTCGGAAGTAGCGCTAGCACAAACGTAGTTGGCAAATTCTGCTAGAATAAATGCAACTTAAAAAAAAAATAATAATTAATAATTAATAATAATTAAATTAAAATAAATTAATTAAAAATTAATAAATAAAATAATTATTGAATATTTAAATATTAATATTAATTATTTTTTATTTTTTATTAATAATTATTAATTCATTAATTAATTATTATTATTATTACTAATAATTTTCCAATAGGGATGGGCAATATATATCGATACATCCGAATTCGATACTTTTGGATTCAATTATCGATATTTTGTATCGATACTTCATGTAGCAATATATTGATATATCGATACTTCATGTGCAATATTGGTATCCGATACTTTTATCTTAAAAGCTGCTTGAAATGTCTTGATATAACACATGAAAATAAATATTTGACAAATTATTTTGTTTTCAAATAAGAAATTGCAACTATTTTCAACTTTACAAACTGAAAAGTATGTTTCTATCTGAAATAACTTGGATTCTACATGGTTCATACTTCATAATAAGACATAAGCTCTGTTCGTCTTAGCTACACTTTCTACACTTTTACTAGATTTTACACTTTTCACTAGAAATCCACACCTCCTATTGGACGAGCGTAAAAAGTGTAAGAAAAGTGTCGAAAGCGTAGCTAACGCGAACACAGCTATAGAACTTATATTACTGGAAGGGGAATAGGAGCTGTCGCACTGACGCCAACATGTTGAGACAGAGATATATCTCTCTCTCTATTCCTAACGTCCAGTCCCCTCTCCGCGCACCTCCATAGTCGTAGCGATTCCTAACCTAATTGTTTGTTGCTTTTAGCTGTGTTCGTCTTAGCTACACTTTCTACACTTTTCTTACACTTTTCACGCTCGTCCAATAGGAGGTGTGGATTTCTAGTAAAAAGTGTAAAATCTAGTAAAAGTGTAGAAAGTGTAGCTAACGCGAACACAGCTATTATGATTTTCGGGTATTGTATACATACAAGTTGTATGTAATATTTATGATTATTGAATGAAGAATTTAAGAGAGTGATGACCCGTAAGTGTCTGTTGTGTGGACATTCAACACCAGCAGCATCGTATCATGTGTAAGTAAATAAATTTTAATATACTAGTATTCTCATAAATATTCTTCATGAAATCAATGAATTTAAGGTTATAATGTTATTGTTATACTTCAGATTTCCCAAAGACGTCACAGTTCGGGCGAAATGGAAAGAATTCTGCCTTTCAGCAAACGTAGAAGAGGCTTCACTGAGTAATACAAATTATTTGTGCTCTTCTCACTTTCTGGCAGAGGATTATCTTTATCCGGTCGGACATGTGAGAAACAAATTACGTACGAATGCTGTACCAAGCGTTCTTTGTTTAACAAATGGAAAGAGAAATTACGCACAAATTGAGGAGGCTGCTGGAGATAATTGTGTCTCAAAGCACCTTAAAATAGAAGACAGAAGGGAATCGGAGGATGTGAATAGCGAAGGTTCAAGTCTAAGAAGTGCCTCAGAACCAGATACGCCAATTGATGAAAGTAATGACATTGTAATGAAAAAAAGTGATGACATTTCTCCTTCAACACCACCATGGCATGGATATTCTACCATAGATGGTGATGTAACGCCACCAAATGTTTCTGCATCTTTGAATTTTGAAGACAACACAATAACTGGCAAAGATACTTCTGCAGAGCCGGGTGGTCAAAATCCTTTTTTTAAAGAAGCACGCTACGTTGGTGATATCAGGACACCTCATTTAGCTACACCACGTAGAGCGAAAAGGGCCGTTGCATTAGCAAAACTAACAATTGCAAGGCAGAAATCTAGAATTTTGAATTTACAACAGACCACGAGACGTTTGAAAAAACGTATTACAACGTTGAAAGGTTTAGTGCAGCATTTGAAGCAAAAAAACTTGATAACAGAAGATGCAGCCGATGATTTGATGGTAAGCCTAGATTTGTAAATAAATTATAATAAGCATCTACATTTTGTACATTGTACTTTTTTGTACTTCTAATTTGAATAATTTAGTTTTCTGAATTTTTACTGGTGACAAGCCAGTGGTTTGAATCAATTAATAAATTTCTGTAAATTGAATTTATACAAAAAGATGAATGTGAGTAATGGATTTATAATTATGAAGACGAGTGTCCACAAGTAACTTCTCATAGTGTGTGTAGTTAATGCCGAAGACGAATGAAACTGTATGATTATTCATTTTTTTACATTTACTTTTACTGATGAAATCTGTATACCTATCTAGTAATATAGATATGTTTACTCATCAAAGAACTTTCATTATTATACATTTTACAAGAATTATTGAATCAGAAATTATAAATACAAAACTGTTGTTTGATTTTTTTATTTATCCCGTCTATCATTGTATAAATAAAAATTATAATTTTTATATTGTTGTCATTTATTATTCATTAGAATCAAATACCGGAACCTATGAAACAAATGCTGAAACGAAAGAAAGCTTCGAGAAAAAAGTACCCTCCAGAACTTCGGGCATTCGCACTGACTCTAAGTTTTTATTCTACAAAAGCATATAATTATGTCAGAAAATCATTCCACAACCTTCTGCCAGAAGCTTCTACGATTAGAAAATGGTACTCAGTAATTGATGGTCATCCAGGATTCACTGCAGAAGTATTTGAGTCAATGAAATGTAAAGTGAAAAGCAGCAGACAGCCTATCTTGTGCAATATAGTTATAGATGAAATATCTGTGAGGCAGCGAGTTTTATACGATGGTAAAAGATATTATGGTTTTGTTGATTTGGGAGTAAATAGTCATACGTCCTCTTCTGACGATCCACCGCAAGCAAAGAATGCTCTCTTCTTCATGGCAGTTGGTATAAATAGCAATTGGAAAGTTCCTCTGGGATATTTTATGATAAATTCATTAACCGGGAAAGAAAGAGCTACCCTTCTAGAAAGGTGCTTAGAATTAATGAATGATACTGGCGCTAAGGTCCACTCAATAACATTCGATGGAGCCAAAACTAATATTAATATGTGCAAATGTTTAGGAGCGAATTTCGAACTAAACGAAAGTTTCAAGCCATTCTTCATTAACCCATCTACAAACGAAAAGGTATTCTGTTTCTTTGATCCTAGCCATATGCTGAAATTAGTAAGAAACACATTAGGCAGTAAACATATCTTAAAGTGTGATGGGAACGATATATTGTGGCAGGACATTAAAGAGTTACACCTACTTGAACAGAAGGAAGGCTTGCGAGCTGGAACTAAATTAACAAATAAACATATTGCCTTCGAAAATAATGTGATGAACGTCAAGTTGGCTGCACAAACTCTCAGTGAGAGTGTTAGTGTTGCCTTACAGTATGTTCATCAAAAAGGCTATGCAAAATTTAAGTCACCTGTTGAAACTGCAAAATTCTGTTTAATGTTTAACAATGCTTTCGATTTATTAAATGTAAGATCCCGATTCTCAAAACCTAGAGACTTTAACATCGCTCTGACAGAAGAAAACTATTCCGAATTAAGAATGCACGCTAACAATATTATTGAATATATAAAGAAATTGAAAACCGAAGACAATACACCTCTTCTAGAGAGCAGCCGAGCAACAGGTTTTCTTGGATTTATCATATGTCTAACTGGAATTTTTGGTCTGTTTGATATTTTAAAAAAACTTGATCTGCAATATTTCCTCACGTATAAAATCAGTCAGGACCATATCGAAACATTCTTTAGTGCTTTACGGAGTAGAGGTGGTTTCAATGATGACCCAGATGCCAAGCAACTAGAAGCTGCGTATAAAAGACTCATGATTAGGCATGAGATAAGTGCATCAGAAAGGGGCAACTGCTTGATAAGTGATGTACAAATACTGTTTGTTTCCAGTGAACATAAGAAATATCCACTCTACGATGAAATACCTGATTCTGAAAGTACTACACCCGTTCATCACGTCAATGACTTTGACCATGATTATATATCCACCCTATGGTCACTTTCTGATTATATAGAGGATGTCACTGATTATATCAGCGGATTCGTAATTCGAAAATTGATGCGAAATAAAAATATGTGTGATGTGTGCGCGCTCGCCTTAGTAACCGATAAGACTGACTCTGCTCTTATAAAGCTCAAAAATAAAGGTCAATTGTTAAATCCTTCTAAAGACGTCAGAAAAATTACACATTCCTGCGAGAGGATTATAAGAGAAAATAGTAATATCATTTTTGTAAAGAGAAATATTAAGGATATTCTATTATTGAAGGTATTCAATAATGTTATCGATCAAGTATTTACTAGCTCTGATATGCAAAAGCATATAGAAAAGCAGGATGCCTTCGATAATCACAGAGTAGAACTAGTCAAACAGATAATACAAGTATATCTTAAAATACGATTGTTTCACGAAGGGCGATTTATTTCTAATCTACATAAAACTGATTTTATAAGACATAAGTACACAAAACTGATACATTTTAAACATCAATAAAGACAGGCTTCATATTTAAAAGTCTATTAGCAGTTCTAGCGTTTCCTCATTCTTCATTCCTCTCCACCATCCCGTTCGGAAACTAAAAAACAACCATACATTTTTTCTTTCATATGAGGTATGAGATAGAATGCATATATGAATTTCGTCCTACCTGATAGTTGACGGTATACTTACCCAAATCGCCAAATTCATCGTCACTTCTCATGTCATGTCAAACCAAAAATTGTGATAGCATGTGAATTTATAACCATTGTCAGTACTATAGTACTGTATAGTAACGAAATTATTTCTGTAATACATAATAGATTACAAGTTTGCGTTAACCCTAACCTATCAATCTTCGCACGGTACTATTGTGGCGAGGGGTATGCGCGGAGAGGGGACTGGACGTTAGGAATAGAGAGAGAGATATATCTCTGTCTCAACATGTTGGCGTCAGTCTGCCGCTCATTGCGCAAATGGGCTATTCCCCTTCCAGGAATATAAGTTCTATGGATTGAGTTGAATCTGTTGACTGACTGGTCACTTCTGTTGTGGAAATTCAGTGATTGGCTAATCATATCAACATAATCATAGCGTGTAGACTCAGCATAATGTATTGGTCGTATCGATACTAGAATAGTAAATACGTATCGATACAAAATATCGATACTTTTACATATATCGCCCATCCCTATTTTCCAACTACGTTTGTATAGCGCTACTTCCGAGTTAGGGCTTTACTATGCGCATCGGCGAGATACGTTCATACTAACCGGATTCACGAAATACGTTCTTACTAGCGCTTTGTCCGAGATAGGTCGCTACTAGCGCGCTTCGCGAGTTACGTTCTTTCTCTTAGGAGCGGTCGATATGTGTCCTCATATGCGCCGCATATGCGGCGCACGTCGTGCGACACGCGCGTGTCGACACACTGCTTACTGCTTAGTTTCGAGCAAAAAAAAAAAAGAACCAAAAAAAGAAGTTTGCATGGGTCGTTATGTACGGAATCATCTCGTGGAAGATTTTGAGCACTATCACCTTCGAATTTATTTCCGAAAAAACTTCTGTTCCGGACCGGGGCATGAACCTGGTTTGTAGAATTTTTCCTGCTGTGAATCCGGCACGCTGTCCACTCACCCACGACGTCGTTGTCATATTGTGGAGACTAATTGTGCTTATATATATCGTGTGGCTGAGGGAACTTTTATATTGATACTGAACTAAATTGACCTACTTGGTACATATATTTGATAATTATTATGTCAAAATTTCATCTTATGTGCATAGATAGTATTCTCAGCTAGTATTTGGCAAAAAGGTTCGGAGCAAGTGGAATAAATTGCTTGTACAGTCACACTTGGTTATCTGAGAATTTGTTCAACTGAAGATACAAATTTTTTAATTCAACAAAAAAAAAAAAAAGAAACTGAGAGTGACTGCTAACAATTTTTTTTTTTTTTTTAAATCACAGATTCCATTTACAGTGATAATAACTATAAAACAAAATGTTAGGCGAATTGAAGTTCCCATATCGCGTGTCTAATGGCAAAAGGGCATAAGCGCCATTTTAGCCATTTTTGGTTTTGTTAAAACCAAAAGGACCTATAATTTTCAAAAATCTGGCATTCGCTTCCGACATGACGGAAACACGTAAATCCGTCGGAAACGACACGTCAGACACGTAAAACCATAAGGTCCTATGTGCCAGTCAGATTGGCCTTTATGGCGTTAGTCTGCTGGAATTTAGAAAAAAGTTAAAGCCAAAAGGGCCTAAGCGACTGTCGCTTAGGCCCTTTTGCCTTTAACTTTCTGAAATATTTTTTAATTTTTTCTGTAATTCGAAGAAAAGTTAAAGCCAAAAGGTCCTAAGCGACTGTCGCTTAGGCCCTTTTGCCTTTAACTTTCCGGAATGTTTTTTAACTTTCATTTAATTTTTAATTTTTTTCAATTTTTCTTTTTTTTTCTTTTTTTATTTATTTTTTATTTTTTCATTTTTTTTCCTTTACTTCATTTTTTCTGAAATCCAAAACTTTTTTCGATCTATTTTGAAAATTGGGAGGCTATCCGTCACATAGAACACATATTATGGATGCCTCGAGTGAATATCCAGGTATATGGGTTCTTCCAGAAATGAGTAGGTATATATGGGTTCTTCGAGTATATGCGAGTATAGATGGGTTCTTCTGAGTATATGCGGGTATATATCGCGTGTCTAATGGTGCAAGGACGTATGCGCCAATATACGACCTTTTACCACGTATATCAAACTAAAAGGGCATATCTATTTTTTTCTGTATTTCCGCCGAAAATGTCAGATTGCGTTCAAAAAAGACAGATTTGGAAAATTATTCAATTAAGTATAAAAGGTCGTAAGTACTGGTGGTTACACCCTCTCATCTCTAAATTTGTGAGAAAAAATCTCATTGACTAATGGTACAAGGTCGTATCCGCCATTTTTTTTCAGATAAAAAAATTTCCGACTTTTCTGAAGTATCGATGTATTTTTGCGTTTCAGAAGTTTTTGGAGCGTTTCCGAAAAAAAAAAAAAAAAATGGGGGATACGTCCTTTTGGCATTAGTTTCGAATTTTTTTTCTCGAAAATAAAAAAAATTTCTGATTTTTCTGAAATATCGATGTATTTTTGCGTTTCAGAAGTTTCTAGAGCGTTTCCGAAAAAAAAAAAAAAAAAAAAAAATGGCGGATATGTCCTTTTGGCATTAGTTTCGAATTTTTTTCTCGAAAATAAAAAAAATTTCTGATTTTTCTGAAATATCGATGTATTTTTGCGTTTCAGAAGTTTCTAGAGCGTTTCCGAAAAAAAAAAAAAAAAAATGGCGGATACGACCTATACCATTAGTTTCGAATTTTTTTTTTCTAATAAAATAATTTCCGACTTTTCTCAATTATTGATGAGTCTTTGCGTTTTAGAAGTTTTTGGAGCATTTGCACTAAAAAATAGATTTTGCCGGATACGACCTTATACTGTTAGTTAATAAGATCTTTTCTCACAAATTTAGAGATGAGAGGGTGTAACCACCAGTACTCACGACCTTTTATCGTTAATTGAATAATTTTTCAAATCTGTCTTTTTTGAACGCAATCTGACATTTTCGGCGGAAATACAGAAAACAAATAGATATGCCCTTTTAGTTTGATATACGTGGTAAAAGGTCGTGTATTGGCGCATACGTCCTTACACCATTAGACACGCAATATATACCCGCGTATACTCAGAAGAACCCATTGGTGCGTCTAGTTAGTGGTCGCAATGGTCGCAAGTGGTCGCGGAGTAGCCAGAAGTAGCTGAAAGTCGCGGAGAGTCGCGGTCGTGCTGCGGGTTTGAGCTCGCGATGTAGCCATTTTTCATGCTTGACATTTGGCGCGGAGTATCTCAAAGGATTAGCGCCAACCAGGGTGTGAAAATTGTAATACATTTTTTCCACTACCCATTATAGTTGTAATGTTATTTTAACTACATATTACATTTTTTACTTTTCATTTTTGATATTTTCAAATCAAAATGATGTTTTTTCGAAAAAAAAAAAAAAAAACCAAGACAAAAAAAAATCAAACAAAAACCATTTTATAAGGAAATGCAAATAACAAAATGTTGATTGTGTATAAACTTGATAGTATTTCGAGTAATTGCATTGGTTTGTGAGGTCATGAGAATTACTGCGAAAAACTCCGTTCCTTTCGTCTGTTTTATTTTCTTACAATCAAGAGCACCCTACGAGGTATAAATTTCAATATTACTGCAATGAATAACCTCAATTTGTGTGGTTTCACATACGATGTATTTTTCCGAACTGATTAGGGTAGTGATGCCTCAATTCCGCGCCTCATTACAAGAGTAATGTACGTAATCAAAATGAATTTTGCAACGACTGATTAGAATTGTAATGTGTAATTTAACATATTTAGTTGCTCATTATTAATGTAATATGTAGATAAAATAACATTACCACTATAATGGGTAGTGGAAAAAATGTATTACAATTTCCACACCCTGGTTGGCGCTAATCCTTTGAGATACTCCGCGCCAAATGTCAAGCATGAAAAATGGCAACATCGCGAGCTCAAGCCCGCAGCACGACCGCGACTCGCCGCGACTTTCAGCTACTTCTGGCTACTCCGCGACCACTTGCGACCATTGCGACCACTAACTAGACGCGCCCTTTGTGTTGCCAACATAACTGACTTGTCCAGAAAACCGACCGTCTCATAATCCGTGTCCCCAAGTGTACAGTAATGTTCATCGATGGCTTTGACTATACAGGGCGATTCAGTTTGCGCGCACCATTTGGTAATGGTAGATTCGTTGGAAAATTCTAAGACTAATTTTCCTTTACCAAAAAGTCTTGGGTCTAATGGTTTTCGGGCTATAGAAGATCTTAGTCCACCAATGACAGAGCCCACAGCTGCTCAAGTTAGGGCCGGGTCTAAAGTATAAGACTAGCAGTGCCCGTGGCAACTCGATTTTCAGTGAAATAAAAATAAATGATTCAATCTAGTGATAAATTTGAGTTACAGTATTGTCGCTAGAGGTCACCAGGAGTTGTCTTCATTCAACATACGCTTTCGTTATTTGTGACCAGGACCACCGCTACGTCGGCTTCGTCCTCCGGGTCGACCGCACCGTCGTTTTCGTCCTCCAGGTTTACCGATACGTAGTTTTCGTCCTCCAGGTCGACCGCGCCGTAGTTTCCTCCCTCTAAGTCTACCGTACCGTAGTTTTTGTCCCCCAGGTTCACCGCTACGTAGTCTTTGTCCTCCAGGTCGACCGCACCGTAATTTTCGTCCTCCTGGTCAACCGCACCGTAGTTTCGTCCCTCTAAGTCTACCGCACCGTAGTTTTCGTTCTCCAGGTTTACCGATACGTAGTTTTCATCCTCCTGGTCAACCGAACCGTAGTTTCGTCACTCTAAGTCTACCGCACCGTAGTTTTCGTTCTCCAGGTTTACCGATACGTAGTCTCCTTCATCTAAGTGTACCGCACCGTAGTTTTCGTCCTCCAGGTTTACCGATACGTAGTTTTCGTCCTCCAGGTCAACCGCGCCGTAGTTTCCTGCCTCTTAGTCTACCGCACCGTAGTTTTTGTTCTCCAGGTTCACCGCTACGTAGTTTTTGTCCTCCAGGTCGACCGCACCGTAATTTTTGTCCTCCTGATCTACCGCGCCGTAGTTTCGTCCCTATAAGACTACGGCACCGTAGTTTTCGCGCTCCAAGTTTACCGATACGTAGTCTTCGTCCTCCAGGTCGACCGCGGCGTAGTTTCCTCCCTCCAAGTCTACCGCACCGTAGTTTTTGTCCTTCAGGTTCACCGACACGTAGTCTTTGTCCTCCAGGTCGACCGCACCGTAATTTTCGTCCTCCTGGTTCTCCTCGTCCTCTTGCTCCTGGCACCGTAGTTTCGTCGCTCTAAGTCTACCGCACCGTATTTTTGTCCTCCGGGTCTACCGCACTGTAGTTTTGTTCCTCTGGGTCGACCGCACCGTAGTTCCCTCCTTCTAAGTCTACCACACGGTAGTTTTCGTCATACAGGAACACCGCACCGTAATTTTCGTCCTCCTGGTCAACCGCTGCGTAGTTCTTGTCCTCCAGATCGACCGCACTGTAGTTTTGTTCCTCGTAACTCTATTCTTGGGGGTTAACTCGTATCTCAGAAATTCGCTAAAAAATTAATTGATCAATCAATTGATTCTTGTTTCTGTCCAAGGATCAACCACCTCTAGTTTTTATACAAAGAATTATTATAAACTACGGTGCCGTCGAGCTATCGGACGGACACTATGGTGTGGTGGGCCTAGAAGACGTACACTACGCAGCGGTAGACCTGGAGGACGAGAACTACGGTGCGGTTGACCTGGAGGACGAGAGCGACGGTGTAGTTGACCTGGAGGACGAAAACTACGGTGCGGTTGACCTGGAGGACAAAAACTACGTAGCGGTGAACCTGGAGAACGAAAACTACGGTTCCGTAGACTTAGAGAGAGGAAACTACGGCGCGGTCGACCTGGAGGACGAAGCCGACGTAGCGGTAGACTCAGAGGGACGAAACTACGGTGCGGTTGACCAGAAGGACGAAAACTACGTATCGGTAAACCTGGAGGACGAAAACTACGTATTGGTAAACCTGGAGGACGAAAACTACGGTGCGGTACACTTAGATGAAGGAGATTACGTATCGGTAAACCTGGAGAACGAAAACTACGGTGCGGTAGACTTAGAGGGACGAAACTACGGTGCGGTTGACCAGGAGGACGAAAATTACGGTGCGGTCGACCTGGAGGACAAAGACTACGTAGCGGTGAACCTGGGGGACAAAAACTACGGTACGGTAGACTTAGAGGGAGGAAACTACGGCGCGGTCGACCTGGAGGACGAAAACGACGGTGCGGTCGACCCGGAGGACGAAGCCGACGTAGCGGTGGTCCTGGTCACAAATAACGAAAGCGTATGTTGAATGAAGACAACTCCTGGTGACCTCTAGCGACGATACTGTAACTCAAATTTATCACTAGATTGAATCATTTATTTTTATTTCACTGGAAATCGAGTTGCCACGGGCACTGCTAGTCTTATACTTTAGACCCGGCCCTAACTTGAGCAGCTGTGGGCTCTGTCATTGGTGGACTAAGATCTTCTATAGCCCGAAAACCATTAGACCCAAGACTTTTTGGTAAAGGAAAATTAGTCTTAGAATTTTCCAACGAATCTACTATTACCAAATGGTGCGCGCAAACTGAATCGCCCTGTATACCTATGGACTGCTAGTCCCTATTCCATGCCTGTGGCGGCCCATGTACCAAGATGTGACGCGACCTCCGGGGCTAACGGCCGATTTGGGTACTACGATCAGCTGCGTGTGTTTTGTAGGTGTCACGCATCGGTGTGTGTGTCACGTCGGTGTTTCTTTACACCTATGCACACTGAAATATAATAATACTGGAATGCGCGCCGACCATTCTGTACCATTAGAAGCAGCGTATAGAGAGAGATAGTTCGCTAGTAGTATCTTTGTCATTGTCTTACTGAGTCGCGACTGCGCACATGAAGTATCGTACAGCATCTGCAATAAGTGTGTCAGTTCCATGAGGCTGAATCTAGCGGCCGGAGCTAGCGGCCGCTCGGAGCGCGCGAAGTTATTGCAAGCGAATATCGAGTTCCAATTTCGTAAGCATACTCACGACTGACATTCGAACTGAGAAAAAAATTAAAACCCCGGGGGACGATATTTGGAAAATTATTAAATATTGGTAATCGCTCATTAACGGGCTAGCAGTCGCTAGCTCCGGCCGCTAGATTCAGCCTCATGTCAGTTCCTGCATTCAGGCGATTCTTCGCTCACTCACGTATTGTTAAATTAAAGTTTTGGACGGGACTGTACCAACAGAGACGGGGATACTACCAGCGCCGCTTCGGAGCTATCTCTCTCTATACGGGCCAAAGCCGTCAGCGCGCGTTCCAGTATTATTATATTTCAGTGCCTATGCAACTCACACAACCGATGCGTCACACCTACACAACACACGCAGCTGATCGTAGTACCAAAACCAGCCGTTAGCCCCCGAGGTCGCGTCACATCTGGTTACACGCGTGAAGTTAGCAGCTCCATATACTTAGCCCCCACTGATATATATTATAACTGGATAGCCGATCGCGTATGAAATATAGGCCGAAGCGTGAGGCCAGTTGAGTGTCATTTTTTTTGGAGTCCCGTGTATCGCCATCTGTGCTTGGCGGCATCAAGCTACCTATCAATTCATGATTTGATATCACAGTGATATATATACAGCATGATTCCCAAGTCACGGAAAAGATTTTACATGCAGATTCCTAATCGAAATCTAAGAATAAGTTCCTTATCAAAAACTTCGAGGGACCAGTCGTTCCTGAGTTATAGAAGGTTTAGTCCACCTCGTAGTGGACGTTGTCCAGGTGGTGAAACTGATGACTCACATTCCCCAGGTCTTTTGCTTCGAAGTTTTCATTTTAGTTGTCGCCAGGCAGATGATTTCTGACCTCCAGGATTCTCACTACGTTTTTGACGTTGTCCAGGTGTTCAAACTGATGACTTCCGATCCCCAGGTCGTTCGCTTCGTAGTTTTCACTCTCGTTGTCTTCGAGTTGTTGACTTTCGTGCTCCAGGATTTTCGTCCCGTAGTTTACGTTGTCTAGATGGTCAAACTGGTGACTTGCGTTCCCCAGGTCGTCCTCTTCGTAGTTTTCACTCTCGTTGTCATCGGGTAGTTGATTTCCGTCCTCTGGGACTTTGTCACGTAGCTTACGTTTACGGGAAATCAACAACCCGATGACAACGAGAGTGAAAACTACGAAGAGGACGACCTGGGGAACGCAAGTCACCAGTTTGACCATCTAGACAACGTAAACTACGGGACGAAAATCCTGGAGCACGTGAACCAACAACTCGAAGACAACGAGAGTGAAAACTACGAAGCGAACGACCTGGGGATCGGAAGTCATCAGTTTGAACACCTAGACAACGTCAAAAACGTAGTGAGAATCCTGGAGGTCAGAAATCACTTGCCTGGCGACAACTAGAATGAAAACTTCGAAGCAAAAGACCTGGGGAATGTGAGTCACCAGTTTGATCACCTGGACAACGTCAACTACGGGGCGAACGACGTAGGGCATGAGAATGATCGACCGGACTATTTCAAGAATAAAAATTACGAAATAACAAACCGAAATTTCAGACAAAGTTCATACGACGCGGGCACTATCAATTTTACAGGATTTTACGTGGTTATGCGGAACAAAAAGTGAGCGCGAAAATTAGCGCTTGAAAAATGACCCTTTACTTGATCGGCCGCACTGATATCGGTAATCGGCCAATAAATAACTGTCATGCGAATCTATCGGGATAACCGACAGATGGCGGAATGCGGGACTCCAAAAAAAAATGGCCGCCTTGGAGCCCCAATAGGGCACATGAATTTTGGTCGATCGGCTATCCAGTTAGTATATATATCAGTGTTAGCCCCTCATCTACCCCGATTGGATTGATTTTTTTTTAAATCGATTGTAGGTCGTTCGTAGGTGATTGATATTCTATCCGCGACGTTTGATAGTCAATAATTTATCTATAAAATAGAAAACAAATTCGTCTAGGGAATTTATTTTAGTTGGCCCCTCATTAATCGTAAATGGTTATCAAATATAATTTTTATCACACGCAATCGTTTGTAGGTCGTTTGTAGGTGTTGAATATCGCATTCCCGACGTTAAATAACCAAAGGATCATGCGTAAATTAATTTAAAATTATAAATTATAGAGTAGTCCCACGGAATTTCCCTAAGATAGTTTCCCCCAGATAACTACTGACCAGAAGTCATGACTTTATTTGTTGTTTCGAACTGAAATCTCCTTCTCCTAACATGCAATCGTTTGTAGGTCTTTCGTAGGTGTTTAATAACGCATCCACGCTGTTTGATAGTCATTAATATATTCATACGGAATCAAAAATCATCGGTTCCGGGGAACTTGTCCATTTCTGGGGAATTTAATCCACCGTAGCTCCTCAATAACTGCATATATCATTCGAATTTGACTTTGTATACGTGCAATCGTTTGTAGGTCGTTCGTAGGTGTTTGATAACGCATCTTTGACGTTTGATAGTCATTAATATATTCATACGGAATCAAAAATCATCCGTTCCCGGATTTTGTCCAGTCCTAGGGAATTTAATCCACCGTAGCTCCTCAATAACCGCATATATCATTCGAATTTAACTTTGTATACGTGCAATCGTTTGTAGGTCGTTCGTAGGTGTTTGATAACGCATCTTTGACGTTTGATAGTCATTAATATATTCATACTTAATCAAAAATCATCGGTTCCGGGAACTTGTCCATTTCTGGGGAATTTAATCCACCGTAGCTCCTCAATAACCGCATATATCATTCGAATTTGACTTTGTATACGTGCAATCGTTTGTAGGTCGTTCGTAGGTGTTTGATAACGCATCTTTGACGTTTGATAGTCATTAATATATTCATACTTAATCAAAAATCATCGGTTCCGGGAATTTGTCCAGTCCTGGGGAATTTAATCCACCGTAGCTCCTCAATAACCGCATATACCATTCGAATTTGACTTTTGTACGTGCAATCGTTTGTAGGCCGTTCGTAGGTGTTTGATAACGCATCTTTGACGTTTGATAATCAGTAGTTTGTTCGTAAAAATTGAGACAATTGTATCCTAGGGAATTTCCCATGGGCGGAAAATATGGCTGCGATGTGAACGCGCCGTATCTACGCAGCTACCTTCACATAAACTTCCGGTAGGCTACATTCTCTAATAGGAGATAACCCAAGACGGCAAAAAAAAAAATCAACTTCCGGCAAGTGCGATAATTCAATATGGCTCCCTTGTTCGCTGCTCCAAAATGCTCGAAATCGCTGTGCGTGATTATTCCGGAGCAGGTGAGAACTCAATAAGACAGACTTATGTTTTTTCTGTTTTTCGGTCCTTCTACAGATAACTCAAGATATTCAATTCAAATTATAATTCAAACATTTTGACACAATAGTAAATATAAGTTTTATTTAGCGAATAAATGTGATTACATTATTTTGTCAAAAACACATTTTGTTCTAGATACATACGGGTTTTGAATATAAATGAAATCATCGTTACTGCTTTATGATTTCTTAACAAAGTCAACAAACTGCTTAATAAATTCTCTCTCAAATTCACAAATAGCACACATGTATATCAGACTCATTGATAAACCCAAAGCTGTAATGTAATATATTGTAATATTTTTAATATTTGTTGTAATAATAAGTTAATATTTATGGATTCCCGAGGGAAATAAAGTGAATCAGATGAAATATAATCAATTGGGCAAAAGGTTTATGTATTCAGAAAATACAGGTCTGCTTCAGTACGAGGCTAAAGACAGACTAATTTGTTTTATAATAATGTTTGTTGACGTAGCAACCGTAGTTCTTATATTTTAGAAGATATTTTTTATCATATAGGCTACTTGATCTAGATCATATAGAATTAATATATAAGGGTGATTTCACAAATGTAACAATATTGTACAAGATATTCATAACGTAATTGATTATAATATAAATATAGCCTATTGAACGATTCATGTAGGATGTAGGTGTAAGAAAATAGGTATGTATGTCTTCAGCCACGGCCACACAGAAAAATGATGTACGAATATCAGAATCAGGTATTCCGTACTCATGGAGTTTGATTTTATTTAATTCTCTGAAAAACAATGATGAAAACATCTTTATCCTGAGCAATTATCGAGAACAAGTGCTAGAAGCTAGAAAATATCATGACAAAATCATTCACACATTTTTCTCCATCTATATCATGCCTATTCGAGTATATAATTCAGCCAATGAATTCAATTTACACAACTATTCGTCGCTTCGGAAAACTCCGTAGATTATGAGAAACACTCACCTATTTTTAGTTACATTTTGTTGAATTCAGTCATTAAATAACCTAGAAGTTTTCAGTGAATTTTCACGCCCAATACATAACTACAAGATTCACCATTGCATGAATGTTATTATTATAGGTTAGCGAATTACAGAATTCAAAGCGCCCGGAGTGATCCTTAGACGGTGAATATAATTTGGTATAATTTGCGACGTGGATTTTTCCTGGTCCTCAGACCAGACCGGAAAGCTAGTCTGAGAACCGTCCACTCGACAATTGGCCAACTGAAAATTAATAATAAAACAAAGATGCTGGGCGCCAGGCTTCTAATCGCCAATTTCTGAAAATCTTACTAATAAAAAAAACAAACTACAGATACTTGAGCGCCGGCTAACGTCAGTACCGCGGAGAGGGGTCGGGATTAATTGAAGGATTAGCAGGGCGTATTAACGACTCGATAAATTTGAATTTAACAAAGAAAATAGAATTTATTCAAGAAAAATAGTATCAAAAAAAAAGAAATAATAATACTAGTACCCGGGGGTACTCCCCAGCGGGTATAAATTGACTACAGGTCGGGTATAAGTGACCTGGCCACGTTTGGCGAGTTTTACAATAAAAAAATTAAACTACTAGCTTCCACGTAGGAGAGCGATAACAAATAAAAAGAATTCATGCAACCAAAAAGAATATATAACTCGTCAAATCAAGTCCTCGCTGGACAATACTAACTAAATGACTAATTTATTAAATCTAGGCTACGAGCTGAATTGATGACGAATTAATAATGATAAAATAATAACTAATTATGAGTTACTCAGTCTTAGATCGTACTACGACGACTAGCTCGTCTCCGAGAGACGAAGTCTCTCGTTATCGTATTGCTCCGACGAGCTTATTATTTACCAACTATTTACAGATTTTCCTACAACTAATTTAAACTAACCCTGCGGATAATTTATTGAATTTATTAACTACGCAAATTAAATAAAGAACCCAAAATTCTAACGCGAAGAACCCTTCACGTCTCTCCCCGCAGGAGGAAGAGAGAGCGACAGTGACCGACTCGTCCTGTCTTTGTCGTACTCGTGTACTACAGGTACGCACTTGACTAAATTATTAATTACGCGAATAATTACTCCAAAAAATAAAGACTCGAACTACAAAATCTAAGGCACAGGGACACTGGTGACGGCCTACCCTTCGGAGATCGGCTTAATTCGATCCCAAGAATTTTAATTAGCCTCGTGGCTTGATCTATGGCAATATGGCGGATAGCCGTTACCGGATACGAATTATCCTGAGTGAGAATGGCTAACGCTTACCGTGTTCCAGCCACGCTACGAAGCGTCCTCTCTCCTGGACGTAGTCCATCCCTCGGTTAATCGTTCCCTCGGGGATATTTGGTCAGCTATTCGCACACTCACACAAAATCAGAGAAAAATGAATAAGCAACCCACGGGGTTTAACGCAGAGAAAAAAAAAGAAAGCAAAGATAAGCACTCTAGGCTAAGTACGCAAAAAGAACAGAATTCACACGAGTGATCTAATCGCTAGTCTAACGCAGAGTGACTAGACCGCATGGCGCCGGTACTTAGCGCACATATCAGGCGATCGACTATTGATTTCCCATCGACCGAAAGATCCCTATTTTCGCTACGCGCGAATATTCAAAATCCACCGCGGTGGTTGTAGCTCATTACTTCAAAGGAACACGGGTTGCAGGCTCTTCTAGGCGGCGGGAATCTCTTCCGCCACCGATATCCCTCGTTGCGGAATGCCCTCGGCATTCCCCCCGTGTCCTCTATTTCGGCGGTGGAGGTAGCCTGGCCAGTACTACCTCCTAGAGCTCCGGTGGTGTTCCTGGTTGGTAGGGATCCTTCTGGTCGATATGAGACGTCGTGCGTGTGTCTTTCCGTGGTTTCGGAGTAACTGGTCGCCTTCGTCTAGGCCTCGTCTCCCACATGCCAGAGAAAATGCGTAAAGAAAACAAAAGAATAAATAAGAAGTTCTACAGATTTGAGTCGGTCACGGTCGTCTCTCGGAATTATTGCCAGGCCTCAGGGCCACCCTAATCATTCATTCAATTCTCAGACACTCCGCTAAGGTCGTCTAAGGGGTAAGGAGCCTGTGGTAACATGCAATGTTACAACTCCCCCCCCCCCCTTAGACGGACCACTGGGGCGGAAGCGCTAGCAAAACTGACCCATGGACCGAACTCCGAGTGGCGACCGCCCACCGTGTCTTACGTCTACTGACTTCGTTGAGTCTAGTTATTTACGTAATACTGTATTTTAGACTAAACTTTCCCCCGAAAGGAAATAGGAAGGTAATTTATGAAAACCCCCGGTTTAATTATTAAGTCGTCACCCGCTACTCTCCTCCTGCAGAAGGCAGAAAGACAAAAATTTAGGGGAGGGTTCGGCTCCCCTCAATAAAAGATAAACCCGAGATCAAAGAAAAACAAAATCAAAATAAGAGACTACTCTAAATCAAAACTCGAAATTCGAAGCACAAAAAAAAAACAAAATCGAATTAAAAGACTACTCGAACTAAAAACTCGAAATATAAAGAACTACACACAAAAAAAAACAAAAAAAAAGACTATATTAATTTTTACTTACAATCATCATGAAACACAAAAAAAAAACAAACAAAATAAGAGACTACAAACCAACCAAACAAAACGAAACTAAATATCGAGCGCTTAGGCTCGGTCTGACCATAAGGGTCGAAACCCAAAAAAAAATAAAACAAAAACGCACCCAAAACAAAGACAAAATTTTTCTCCCGAAAGGACCACGATGGTCGAAACAAACAAAAAAAAAAGAAACGATACGAAAAATCAGTTTATATTTTACCCCTCGGGGTTGCGGAACGGGGGATCCCATCCGGATCTCTCCGCCCACAAAAAAAACAAAAACCAAGAAACACAAAAAAAAAGGAAACTAAACCTCCTCACGACTTTTTGGAGAGACACGCGAACTTAAAAGAGAAGAAAACAAAACAACAAAAAAAAAATTAAAGCAAAACTACCCGGAAACACCAACAGAAAATGACCCCGAGGTCTGGCTCCTAGCCTTAACGCCAACCGTTCTTGGGTGGTGGTCGGGTGGCATCGGGGAAGTAGCCCCTCTTCGCCTGTTTCTGTCTCCTTTCTTTTGCTAGTTTTAGGTGCCACGGGTGATCACGCCACGGGCAGGTTTCGGCCAGTACCCCGGGCATAGTGCACAGGTTACAAAAGTCCCTTTTGGGCTCTGGGCAATAGCGCGACCGATGTCCCGGGAGTTTGCAGTTCCAACAATCCGATTGGCTAATTTGGAACGCCCGCCTGGCTGCCTCGCGATCTTCGCTCCCCGGGTGCGCCTTGGCGATAACCCTCTGGGCTTGTTGGTCCCGCATCGCGGCCTCGTAAACCTGCCGGATTCGTAGGGCCTTGTTCATCTCCTCGTTGGCCTGTTTGGCAGCCTCGCAGGCTACCAAGTGGGCAGCTCGGCTTCGGTGGTCGGCCTCGTAGGCTTCCTGTCGTAACCGGTCGACCTCGGAGATCCGTTCCGGTTGACGCGGCAAGCGCACAACCGGGACGTATCGCGGATCCCTTGGCACTGGCTCGATTAGGACCCGCGTGCGAGGTACTGCACCCGAGTTAGTTGCTGCTGACTGGCTGGGTCCCGCCACGGGTGGTGTGGGTGACTTGTCCCTCGGTCCTGGACCCGGCTCGCCCATTTCTGGCCCCTCTGTACTCGGGGGTGGTCCCGGAGTCGGAGTCTCCCTCGTAGGGGACGTATGGCGGGTCCTTTCGGTCTCCTCTGTCTCCCTGGCCTCTCTTTCCATGGGAGCTAGTAGGTCTTCGCAGGCTTCGCGGACGCCCTCGTCGAGGGCTGCACCTTCGTAGGCTGAAGAAAACCTCTCCTCGTCAACGTTTGAATTTTGAGCGCAAGCGTTCACTACGAAATTGTAGGCGCAGTCGACTCAAAAGAAAATAGCAAAAAAAAACTAATTCGTCTGACTGACCGAATTTTTCTTTATCCTAGACCCTAATTCCCTAACTCGAATTACTAAATTAATCACAAACTAAACCCGAATAAAACGAACGCGAACTTTATTTTCTCAAGCCTCGTCGGAGGACAAATCTTCTTCCTCGGATTCGCTGAGATTAACATCTACCTCCGGGGCGACGTAAGGCTTAAAATCTTTAATATGGTGTCGACCGAGTTTTCTGCCTGTCGCGTCCTCTAGCTCGTAGACGACCGGAGAAACGACTCTCGTTACGATGTACGGTCCCTCGAACTTGGGAGCCAGCTTCGCCGCTACGAAGTTCGCGGCAGAGGATAGGATTCGCTTACGCTTCCAGACTCGATCTCCCACCTTGTAATGACCGTCTCGGTGACGCCGGTTATAATATTGCGCTTGCCTCGTACGCGCCGCTTGCAAGTGTCTCGTCGCGAGATCTCTTAATTCTTGCAGTCGCGTCATTCTCTCTGCCCACTTGGCCGGACGCGGTTCCGGGATCGTGGCAGGACCCTCTTCCGTACGTCGGAGCTGTACTCGAGGTCTGGGTTCCCGGCCGAGATTCAAGAAGGCTGGGCTCACTTTTAGGGAACTATGTACTGCGGAATTGTACGCGAACCGAAATTCGTGTAGGTGTATGTCCCACTCGCGATGATCTTTCTCGATATACGCTGTGATCATAGTCTTCAAGACGCGATTTACCCTTTCGACCGGATTCGCCTGAGCGTGGTACGGGGGTACGTGAGCGTGCACGATATTGTATTCGGCGCACATGTCATTTATGGCTTTATTTGCGAACTCCGTCCCATTATCGGTGAGAAATACTTCAGGGGTACCCCACCGGGACAAAATTAAATCTTCAAACGCGACGATAATATTTTTGCCATTGACTTTCCGTAAAGGCATGCATTCTACCCACTTGGTAAAAAGGTCCTCGAAGACCAACAGATATTCGAAGCCTGAGCGGCTGCGAGGAAACGGACCCATAATGTCAGCCGCGACGACTGCCCACGGTTGATCGACTACGCGTTCTCCCATTAGTCCAGCGGGCGGCGCTTGTTCGACTTTACATTGTTGGCAACGTTGGCACCGACGAACTGCCACGACGATATCTCTAAACATCCCGGGCCAGTAATATTCCTCGCGGACTCTAGCGTACGTTTTCTCTACGCCTAGATGTCCCGCCTGTGGGTCTTCGTGTGCTTCAGCAAACACTCGAGCTCGGTGCTCGGCTAGCAATACTAATTTCCACGGATTAAGTTCTTCGACTACCGATTCTGTCACCGGATTTGGTCGTAAATAATACAGCCGGCCCTCGTGGACCGACCACTCTCTATATTTCTTAGGTGTGGCTAACACCTCTTGTACTCGGCGGATGTACCACGGGTCTTGAGCCTCGTTAATCGCAGCTACATGCTCGGCTGCGAGGTTCTCGACCTCGTCTTCATACATCCGCGATAATGCATCAGGCACGTGGTGCATGGCTCCCTTCCGGTGTATGACCTCGAAGTCGTACTCCAGGAGCTCCAATGCCCACCTTGCCAAGCGTCCGGTCGGATTATGCAAGTTATGTAACCATCGAAGGCTACTATGGTCTGTTATCACCGTGAAATGATACCCCTCGAGGTAAGCGCGAAATTTCTTTATTGCCCATATTACCGCTAAACACTCTTTTTCCGTTACTGAGTATTTTCTTTCGGCTTCGGAAAGAGTACGGCTTGCGTAGGCTATTACGCGTTCGACCTCGTCGATTGTCTGAGTTAGGACAGTGCCTACTCCAAAATCGCTGGCATCGGTCTGTACTACGAAAGGTACGCGAAAATCGGGACATGATAACACTGGGGCGGTAGTTAACGCGGATTTTAATTAGTAGGTAGGCTAGGCCGGTTCTGGATCAACGCGTGTTAGTGCACACGTACACGCACGCACACACACGCACCCTCCCGTGTCCGTGTGAGGGTGTTGGAGGGGGAGTCTGAGTCACGCTCTCGGGCCCCCGACGTCACCCTCAAAATGGCGTCACCCACCCTCAAAATGACGTCGCCCACCCTCAAAATGACGTCACACACCCTTGAATTGACGTCACACACCCTTGAATTGACGTCACACACCCTTAAATTGACGTCACACTCCCTTGAATTAACGTCACATACCCTTAAATTGACGTCACGCACCCTCGAATTAACGTCACACATCCCGATATGAAATTCCAACCCCTGTGTCAGAGCCTTCTAGAAGCTTCTCCGAGGTCATTGTGGAGGGCAGACAGTTCCTGGAATTTTTCGGCACCCTGTGTGAATTTGATACCCCTGTACGAAGAACATGCAAGTCTATTCTTTGATAACTAATAATTCCTGGAATGACCATTGTTGGAATTTCGGACAGTCAAACAGTTCTCAGAATTATTATCGACACCCTGAGAAGTTTTTGAGTCTGATTATTCGGATCGAGTTACTTAGCCTAATGATTCTCAGAAGTTCTCGGAATCGACTCTGGAAAGATCTTTTGGAACGTTCTAGAAATTTGGTGGAGGGAAACATTTTGACTCCGGAAAGATCTTTTGGAACGTTCTAGAAAATTGATGAAGGGATTGTCAGCTATAAAAGAGCGATGAATACGGGGATGAAAATTAGTCTTCAACTGATCTCAGAGGAATGCAGAACAACTTACAGCGAATAGAATTGAGAAAACGATTATATATACTATATATAATATCAATGAAATAAACACAGACCTGGGACTAAGAAGGTCAATGACAATAACATGAAATTCAAGTAAAGATTCCTCCAGTCCTTCAGTGGTCTAATTGGACAAGGCGTCGCAGTACAAATGCGGAGGTCCCGGTTCAAACCCGGGCTGAAGGAATTTTTACTTGAAAAAAATAATTATGATGCATTTCCGTTTTTTTCGGTCTATCTGAAGATTGCACGCTCTATATAGAGGTGAGCTTTAGTTAGAAGACTTAAAAAATTTGGTTCGACTGGTCCGATAAATTCACATATGGTATGATTATATATGATGAATTCCACGCGGAGCGGACCAAAAAAGACCTAGATGTCACGGATTTTTTTCATTTTTGGATGACCTTTAGTACCCTCAGAATTAGCATTTTTTATGTATGTACGATATATATAGCTTTTGTTACCCATGGTGTACAAGCTGTTTCAGTTTTTCATTTCTTACGCTCTTGATGTCTTTGAAGGCAAATATCTTAAAAACGGTATGTCATATGAAAAAAGTAATGGGGTGGTGATTTGTAGTATTCTTCACTCTTTTTCACCTCAGCCCATGATCTTGCCCGTGACTATCGGAAAACATGTCGAAAAATCATTTTCCAATCCAAAACTCCATTTTTATTCACTTATGTCATTTTTAGGATTTTTCTCGTATTTTTTTTCGAAAAGCTCGGAAAATTTCCCATCGAATCACGTTTGTTTCGGAATGGGACACAGCTGCATTGATGCTGTATTGATTTTTCGACATGTCGAAAGAACGTTTTCCAACACAAAACTCTATTTTTATCCACTTATGTCATTTTTAAGATCTTTTTCGTATTTTTTTTCGAAAAGCTCGGAAAATTTCCTATCGAATCACGTTTGTTTTGGAATGGGACATTGAGGTCTTTTTGTGGTCCGCTCCGCGTGGAATCCATCATATACTGTTGAAAAATATCCAAGAAGTGAAGAGTCTGATTGAATCTAAGTCTCAACTCGATAACATCACAAGAAAACTGAGGAATATCAAGCTACAACATGGACTTCACAAAGCTCAACAAAGTCGGTCGGTTGGAGGAATTTCTACCGACGAAGAAAGTGATGGATTTGGAAGTGTTCAGAGATTACCAAATCAACAACATCCGCAAAGTTCAGACCAAATTTGGTGCCCGATTCATGGTTGATGTGGATGACAGCTTCTCGGTATTTCTACCAGCTCGGATGACGAAAGTGCTGACCGACGATGCGGATCTTCTCCAGAAGATGACGGTAGCATGTGAAGAGGATAAACTTCTAATGCGTTACCTCGGCGGACGATACAATCAAATCGAATTCAACCATGTGTAATTCACTTTGTTTACTGAATTTACTTTTTAACTCTCATATATTCCTGTCATAAACCTTTCATGAAAAACGAATGATTTTCAACCTATTTCTATGCACAAATATAATTCTTCGATGTATCTGTGTGTGTGTGTGTGTGTGTGTGTAGGTGTAATAATCACGAAGATAATAAATTCATGCAGTGATATCAAATTATTATATTATCAAACGTTGACCATCTATGTAAATCTCACTTTAATGAAAAAATATGACTAATAAACGTATTATATGAATAATATCATCACAAAACCTGTCTACTATCATTTCAATACAAACCTTCGCCTTATCGTATACTTAAAAATAAATAAATTTAGGACTCCAACAGAAATACCTATTCAAAACCATATAACAATATCAGGTGACGACAGTAACATTACGTTATTTGAAATAAAAAGTAGGAAACAATAATATTGTATTTCAGTCTAAATTGTTGGATAGAACACTATACGACCATTATTTGAAGAGTAAGTCAAGCACCGACTCAATAGACATAATAATCATATATTTATATGAAGACTTATTCAAAGGAATCGAATTATTTAAAGATATGTTAAGGATTTTGGTTGAAGCTTCCCAGATAACAATATGCGTGGCATATGCGACGCAATACGCACCCACGCGTGCGGGTCTGTCCGCACGACGTGCGCGCAGATCACCACGCAACTGAGTCATCAATTGATGTACATATGCCTCGCACGACGTGCCTGTCGCATCCGTGCGGGCATGATGCGAGCACGTAATGCGAGTGCATTGAGACTTGCAAATACGTTCATTGAAATTGTAAAATCAAAAATAAAATTAATTTCTCACAACATTTTTATTGAAAATAGTAATATCACATTTATATATAAATAGTAAGATAGTACATAGATTAGGGTGCTTTCGAGGTGCTTTTTTTGAAACGACCATTTTTTTTTTGTAACTCCCCATTGAAAATCTATTGTTGTAGACGTCGAAAAGGGAATCCTGTCCAATTTTTAGCTCTTCATTCCAATTCCAGCACTCGCGCTTTTCTTTTCAAGTTTTCCCATGCTAAAAGCATGTAAACATTACGACTTTTTCTTTCGCCGCGCAAAACTCAGCCGCATTTCAATGGATTGTTCTTATCCTAGAGTCATTCGACAGAGAATTTAGTGTTCTTCAAAAGTGCCATTGGTAGTTTGGCTGTGGTTTCAACGCTTTTCCCTTTACGACGTCTACAAGATTTTCAATGGGGAGTTGCAAAAAAAAAAATAGTCGTTTCAAAAAAAGCACCCTAATATAGATATTATATATCTATAGGGGAGAGCGGGGCAAAGAGGGCACCTCGGCCAAAAAAAAAAAAAAAATTCTTGGAAAATTTTCGACTTTTTTTTTTCAAGAAAAATCGTTTCCCGAAGGAATTTAATTTTTTTGAAATTTAATTTTGAAAATTTGGCGGAGGTGCCCTCTTTGCCCCGCTCACCCCTATATATATTATTCCACGTTATACACAAATATATAGGCGCATGTGACTTGAAAAAAAAAAAAAAAAAAAATTAAAATCATATTTTTGACTATCGCTTTGATATGTCGTTTGACGTAATATTTTTCTTCGATCCATAAAAATCCAATCAGTACTTGCAAATCATTTTTAATTTAACTCATGGTACGTTTATAGGTTATTTTCTGGATTATATAATATTATAGCTCATCAACATTTTAACATCCAATTGCACAATAACATCCATAACAATTTGATTATGTAATGATTATTTTAACTCTATAATATTATATTATAATATTATATATAATATCATATTATATTTACTGATGGTGCGGTGCGACGCATTACGCTCGCACTGAGATGCGTCTCATGTCGTGCAACGCATTACGCTCGCACTGAGATGCGCCTCATGTCGTGCGTGCGAAAATGCTGCGTTTTCGCACGCACAGCGTGCGTCGCACGGCGTGCGGGTAACGTGCGACGCACGATTGTTATCTGGGTTAGAGGTATATAATAAGTTTGGATAAAATTGAGGTTCCAATTTCCAGCTCCACCGCTCATTATTACACAATTCAGGAAATAAAATTGAGGTTTTAATTTTCAATAAAATTTATATTTTCAGCTCCACATTATTACATAATTCAGTGAATAGATTATAATTTTCAATAAAATTGTATTTTTAGCTCCACGTACGGCTCGCATTATTACACACAATTCGGGGGGGGGGGGGGGGGGGGGGGGGGGGGGGAATATAAGGCTTAGCACTTCTTAAAAAAATAGCCTTGGGAATCCTTTTGTAAGCACGCTAGGATCCCCCGATATGCTACGTAGACTTCGGTCGAGTTTGGTGACGATTCCAATATCACTATTGCCGCCTGTGCGGTCTCCATGATTTCTTCAATGGATGATTGGGGTAAATCTACCCATTCGTTGGGCACCCGGATACACAACGTTGGCGGCGTGTCTGGAAAAAGAGTTCGAATAGATATACATTACGATGTACAACAAACTATTATTTTGATTCAAAATTTCACTCAATTATTAGTGATAACATGTGATTCAGCTTTCAGCAAGTCATATCTAGTTGTTATAATCGTCAAGTTTGTTATAGTAGTATGAGAAATTTGTGAATACATCACCCACTTACCCATTTTAATTCGATGTTCGTAAGAGTTATGTTCTTGTTGTACAGGTTTATGTTGGTATGGTTCAAAAGCTGTCAGTTGAAGGCTAAACAGAGTAAGGGAATGCAATTAAAATATAATTTGGATAGAGTTATTCTCGTGTGTAATCAAAAGAAAAACGTGTGACAAAGTTCACCGAAAAAATCATTCTGATTTTGACATGGAAAGTTACAGAAATTTTGTTATGGATGCGAATGATACGAAAAACTCTACTGCAGGTAAGTATACTACGATCGTCATTTTGTTCAAGTTAGACAATGAAAAAATATATAAATTTGTAAGAAGTATTCAATGCTTTAGAATATTAGAGTAAATCCTGTTCACTGTATGTTCCACTTACTTGCACCACACACTACTCGCACTTCGGCAGAAAATTGAAGACTGACGTGCTCGTACATGGATCAGACCCTCTATATACCACTCATGTTTAGGGTTAGAATCATAAATAAGATAACATGAGAGAGACGTACAATTTCGCGAACGACTCTGCAGGTCCTGGTCACAAGACTTGTAACTGAATATCATAGCGGAAAACTCTCGAACGTTCTCTCATACTTATCGATGTAATTAATACGCTAGTGAAAAGACGTTGAAAAAACTTCCATGATAGTTGAGCCTAGTGTCGAATATTCTGGAATGTTCGTGAAAATTTTTGTGAAAATTTTGAGTATAACGACACATTTATGGTTTTCGAAATGAGAGTTAATCAGAGGAATAAATTGTATCGTTTGCTTTCGTTAAATTAGGTAGAAACGTTTCTCACGCAAACGGAATATAGGTATCAAATTACACAGTTCTCAGAATTTGACAGCGGGGTTGGTCTATAAAATGATCCCCCGTCAGCACGTACGAACCATTCACACCTAAACTTTTGCAGTAATTGTTAGTAATCACGAAAATGGACGCAGCTAAATGTCGTCAACTTATCAGCATTATGCAAAATGCTTATGGAATTCTGAAAGAGAAATCATCGACTACGGAAACACAGAAGTGGATTAGATTTGGAACTCAAAACATTAGGCTTTTAAACAAAATTCTACGAAAATCTGCTTCAACGGTCGGAGAAAAAACGAGAATTTTGACAACAATAGGAATCTTAAAATCATTGAAAGCGCGGTTTGAGCAGTGTCTTAAAACAGGGGAAGGTGTGAGGAGACCGACGAGAAGTGACAGAGTAAGGTGGGAGGACTTAGAATCAGCTTTCAAAGGAAGATTAAGGACTGGTATCATAGCGAATCTACAGCACAAAGATGTTAAAGATTTTCTAGATGATTCGAAAAAGCTAATAGTCTCCAGATTGAAGAATGTTCTTCGAAAAGAAGGAAACTTAAAAGTGAATGTAGTGTTATCCTGCAAATTCGAAACTGTAAAAGGTGGTGAAATTATCGAAGAAATGAAGTTTTTCAATACCAAAAATGAAGTTATTCTCCCAGCGACGAATATTGAGGAATGGTTTGACGAGAACGTGAAGGAGAAATTGTTAGTCAAGATCGAAGACTTCCAGGAAAAGGATTCGGGATGGTCGTTGACTGAAATTATAAATATAGCTGTGAATATCAACAAATATGTACCACTGCGAGGAGGTATATCTACTTACACACAGTTACCGAAGTATATACAAGATAAAAAGGCAGTGGTGAATATTATGAACGACGATCCGTACTGTTTTCTCTGGTCAGTCACAGCAGCCCTTTTCCCAGCAGGTAATAACGCAAACAGAACGACTTCTTATCCACATTTCAGCACAGCGTTAAGATATGAAGGTTTGAATTTTCCCATGAGTCTCGATAAAATTTCAAAATTTGAAAAATTAAATGATCTAACGATCAATGTTTACGGTATAGATGAACATGAAATAGTACCTCTTTATTTGAGTAAAGTAAAATCAGACAAGTCTACCATACATCTTCTTATGTTAGAAACAAATATCGAGCCAAACGAAATTGATGACGTTAACGATACGATATATCATTTTGCATGGATCAAAAATTTGTCTCGATTGTTGAGTTCACAAATTTCAAAGCATGATCATCGTAGCTGGTTTTGTGACAGGTGTTTAAGTCATTTCCAGACTGAAAATTGTTTAACAAAACACAGGATTGATTGTGCGAATTTAAATAAATGCAGAGCGATATTACCGAACGAAAGGGATAAGATCTTGAATTTCAAAAACTTCAAATATAAAGAAAATGTACCGTTTTGTATTTACGCCGATCTGGAATGTCTTTTGCAACCGGTTAACGATACATCTGAGTCTGAGAGTAGAAGGGTGTATGAAAAACATGTCCCATACAGTATTGCCTATTATTTACATTGCACCTTCGATGATTCAGTGTCTAAATTTAGAATCAATCGTGGAAAGGATTGTATAGAATGGTTCGTGAACGAGTTGGAAGAATTGGCTCAAGCCTTGGAACCTTATCTCAAGCGTGTCGTACCCATGGAATCGTTGAGTCATGATCAGAAACAAGCGTTTCATACGGCTAAGACTTGTCACATTTGTGAAAAACCATTCAGACCTCAAGAGGTGAAACATCGCGATCATTGCCATTTTACAGGAAAATATCGTGGTGCAGCGCACGAAGGTTGTAATTTAAATTACAAAAATTCGCACGTCATTCCGGTGGTCTTTCATAACTTATCAGGTTACGACTCACATTTCTTGATCAAGACGTTAGCAACATCTTTCGAAGGCTCGATGAAGCTCTTACCGATCAACAAGGACAGATATATTTCCTTTACAAAGAGTGTAAAAGAAACATCTATACATTTCAGGTTTATTGATTCGTTCAGATTCATGCCGGGCAGTCTAGAAAAATTAGCGTCTTATCTAAAGGACGAGCAGAAATTAATCACGCGTAAGCATTGCGGAAGCGTCGAAGAATTTCAGTTATTGACGAGAAAAGGTGTATTTCCGTACGAGTACGTAGACAGTTGGGAGAGCCTCGAAGAGACACAGTTGCCTCCCATAGAAAAATTTTATTCAAAATTAAATGATGTAGGTATTTCGGAGGATAATTATTCGCACGCGGGTGATGTTTGGAAAACTTTTCAAGTCAAAACTTTGGGCCAATATTCGGACTTGTATCTGCAAACGGATGTGCTTCTTTTAGCGGATATTTTTCAAAATTTCAGAAGTAATTGTTGGTCCACTTATAAATTAGATCCGTTACATTATTATACAGCGCCGGGCCTCTCGTTTGACGCGATGCTCAAGTGTACGGGTGTTGAACTCGAGCTCCTCGTCGACATTGATATGTTATTGTTTATAGAAAGAGGTATTCGCGGCGGAGTAGCCCAATGCTCGAATAGATACGCTAAAGCCAACAACAGATATATGGGATCAGCATTCGATTCACACCAAGAAGAATCTTACCTCATGTATTTCGATGTCAATAATTTATATGGTGCAGCTATGAGTCACTTCTTACCGTATGGTTCCTTCGAATGGATGTCAAATTTTGAAAATTTCGATGTTTCAACCGTTTCAAATGAATCTCCCGTAGGTTACATACTTGAAGTTGATTTAGAATATCCGCGAGAACTTCAGGACTCTCACAAAGACCTGCCATTATGTCCGGAGCATTACATCCCACCTCTTTCTAAAAATTCTAAATTAACAACTACTCTTTTCTCGAAAAAGCGGTATGTCATTCACTATCAAGTTTTGAAACAGTGTTTGAGCTTGGGTATGAAGTTGGAGAAAATTCACCGGATATTAAAATTCAAACAAGCACCGTGGCTCAAGAAATATATAGATTTAAATACCGAATTGAGAAAAAAGTCAAACAACGATTTCGAAAAGAATTTTTATAAACTTATGAATAACGCTGTTTTCGGGAAAACTATGGAAAACGTTAGAAAACACAGAGATGTGCGGCTAATTACAAAGTGGGATGGTAGACATGGAGCAAGAGCGCTTATCGCTAAACCAAATTTTCATAGTCGTACTGTATTCGGTGAAGACATGACAATAATCGAATTGAGTCGAACGAAAATTAAATTCAATAAACCTATATACGCAGGATTTTCTATTATGGATCTCGCTAAAACCTACATTTATGATTTTCATTATAATTGCATAAAAAGCAGATTCGGTGACTAAGCAAAGCTTATGTATACCGACACGGATAGTCTCATATATCACTTCACCGTACCCGACATATATGAGCTCATGAAACGCGATTTGGACCGATTTGATACTTCCGACTATCCTTTAGAAAAAATTACCAGATGCCGCTAGTCAACAAAAAAGCGTTGGGATTAATGAAAGACGAAAATAACGGGAAGATAATGACTGAGTTTATAGGCTTAAGAGCTAAATTATATGCCTTCAAAGTTTTAGGTGAAAATAGAGAGCAGAAACGTGCCAAGGGAATCAAAGGGGCAACACTGAAAACCATAACGTTCGATGACTACATACAATGTGCTCTGCAGCATCGAAATCTGACAAAAAGTCAAAATTTAATTCAAAGTAAGAATCATCAGGTTCATACGGTGATGCAGAGGAAGATAGCGCTGAGCTGGAACGACGACAAGAGGATCATATTTCCTGACACGACGGACACGCTTCCGTGGGGTTACGATAAGACTGTGTAGAATGAAATAAACATACTTGTCAAACATTATCTTTCTTTATTAATAAACCTTACAAGTCAGACTTATTTATCCAACTATTGTGTGTATTATTGAAACCTAACCATTTTACAAATAGCTTGTTTCCACGTCTCTTGAGCACCTTCTCCACCAGGTAGATGTCGGAATTCTTGACTTTGAGAAGTTCCTGTTCGTAGAAGCCACCCGCTATCGGCTGATCCTGATAGTCATTAAGCTTGTATGTTACTGGATCAGTATTTACTACTTGGATGATCGTGAATATTTCAGTCGTCCAATTTGGTGTATATCCTTTCTCAAAAACATTCTTATATTTACTGATTCGGACTTTATCTCCAACTTTGAACTTTGCCGGCTTAACCGATCTGACTCGAACTTTTTGGTATACAGTCCGCAATAATGTCCGCTCGTTTCTAGGGGATACGTCCTTTGGCTTCATGCGAATAGTCCGATGTTTAGAGTTGTTGTAAGCCGAAACCAAATCAGATAAAATGTCCGTCCACTTGTAATTTCCTTGCAGACTGAACTGCATCCACATTTTGTTTTTCAGCGTACGATTGAAGCGTTCACAGATCGATGCCTTCAAGTTACTAAAGGTTGAATATAGTTGAATATTATATCGTCTCATGAGAGAATCGAAATTTGAATTATAAAATTCTCCGCCTCTGTCAACGTGTAATTTCTTCGGGGTACGTCCCTGTACGAGTACAGATTCCATAGCACTCGTCGTATCTTTACCCGTCTTGCTCTTCATTGGCACGACCCAGGCATACTTTGAGAATATATCGATGACCGTGAGCATGTATTTGTAGCCTTTGTTTTCTCCCGCGTACAGTGTCATGTCAACGAGATCCGCTTGCCAGGTTTCATCCAAACCGCGAACATCTACACGACGACGCGGATAGTTCTTTCGAGCTGGTCTATGCAGCTCCGTCACGAGCGTTAGCTTTTTCTCGTTCATTTTCCAACACCGTTAGTCTGGTGTCCAGCTTGAGAATGATTTCGGCGGTGCGAGTCGATAAGTCTTGTACTGCTTCGATATCAACACCTAGGTTCCGCAGAGCATTCGTCATGCGAGAGTCCAAGACATGTATCATTGCGAGGATTTCGTTTCTCACAACGTCGATCTCATGACGCATGAGGTTCATAGTAACAGCGTCGCCTTGCTGCACAGGATTGGCAACGTTGCACAGTCGCTTGTTATCTATATCGTAATGCCCGTCGGTGGTGAATTTAAACCCAATACCGGGAGGACCGCGACTGCTTGGGGCGGCGCTCTTGTCCAACTGTCGTCCAAACACATCGACGCTCATTTTGGAAATGACTGTGGAAACGATGGGAGGTTGATTAATAAATGATGTCAGCTTCACGCAATTCTTCGATTATCGATACGATTTCGTTGGTGTGACTCGAGTTTCCAGCTGCTTGGGATGCCAGGAGTAAACGAAGACGGTCCACCAGCTCGTTGGGGTCGTCCCAGTGAACGTAATCCGTTCCTCTCCCCTCTTGAGCAACCATAAGCTGTGGAAGCACACCTCCACCCGTGTGTGATCCGGTGGCGATGAACTTCTTAAACTTGGGGTTATCCACTGCTCGAATAGCTTGATCACTTCTATAGTATTTTCGATGTGCGTTGGTAGCAATTATGATTTCTTTATAATTTTTTACATCATTTGAAGTCACGTAGGTCTCATCGGGTATCTTTTTGAATAGTAGTTCCAACAAACCTTCGGTCTTTGTATAACGCTTGTCGCCCGCATGAATAAAGTCACTCCCAAAACTTATCGGTGAGTCACCCATCATCAACCTGTCGTCAGCAAGTACGCGTACACCGTACACGTTATCCAGATCTTTTTTTCTATTCACATCTCGTAACATTTCGAGATACTCGTTGCTACCCTGTTCAAGAAACTCATCCGTCGGTTGTATAGTTATATCCTCATCTGCTGTTAAAAAGGAATCATCGTCTTCTCGAGGTTCTTCTTTGATCGGTTCTTGTTTGATCGGCTCTTGTTCGGTCGGCTCTTCTTTGATGGACTTGGCGCTAGCTTGAGAAACCTTCACCAGTTGTCGCAGCGGAGTTACTACCGGTTTGAAAACATTGCTCATTGTCTGCTCAGCGGTCTCCCTACCCGACTTTATCATTCTGTGTTTACGTCGAATCGCCGCGCTGGCTTTAGCGATATGACGCAACACTTCTTTTTGTTGATGAATTTTCGTATCTTGCATGTTGACGCAGCTGTATCTGAGAGGCTACTGATTCTACTTTCCGGAATATTCTCAATTTATGCTCACAAAACAGTCAAACCCCTGTCTATATCTACCGTCATTCAACTCACTATCCTTGTCTATTACAACGAATCCATACTTGCCGCTGTTCCAACACACAGAGCACAAGTCTTTGAACTGCGTGTAAGTCATGTCGGTATTCACATGATCATCGTACACATGCCTCAAGTTCATCTCATCTTGCTTGAACAGTACCAAAAGATTGGTGTTGTCGCGCACGAGATGCTTGGGGATGCGGGCGTAGGTCCGACAGAGATAGAAGCAATCCACGTGTTTATGTCTTCCCATACAGAAGAAAGCTCGGATGTTATCCTGCTTCTCACAAGCCACGTCAGTAGAGAGGGTGCAGTATGGATCCTATTTTACAGGCCCCCGTAAAATGGCCCCCCGCTGGGAGGGAGGAGAGGGGGGGAGTCGCCGCCATCTTTTTTTCTAATTTTAATTTTAATTTTCTAAATCTAGCCAAATCTATGGATTCTGACCTAATTGAGCTTCAATTATAGTAACCTAAGTGAGTTTTATCAGTTTTAACCTAAGATCTAATCCTCTATCGTGCTTCTTTTCGCCTTGGCAGTATGATTCGAATTTTTTGAGCTGAGATATATAGATATAGTGGCCTGTGCTTCTCTTTGCTTCGGCAGGATGGGTCCGTTCCTTTGTCCGAGTATATATAGATATAGACCCATGGTTATTTTTGCCTCGACAGTACGGGTCTGTTGCCTCGAATATATATATATATATATTTTGGTTCAAACCTCGTTACGCTGCGGTGCTAAGCCTCAGTTTTATTACTAGGGGATGCAGGTATAAGGGTTTCCGTCTTTTGGAGGTCGGGATTATGACGGGACAGTCCGCGGACTCTGAGGAGACAATGGTTATAGTTTTTGAATGAACGACACATTGTTTATGGTTTGAACTCGTGTTTATTCATGCATTTCAATTCAGACACAGACATCATAGATTTAAATCTAACTATAACGAGACATATATAAGCCTAAGTGAATATCGTAAGCTGATAGAGGAATTTGTTAACGGTTGATGAATATTTCTTGTGTACAAAAATGATTACTTAAACCTTGTAAAATACTTATTCATTTTCAAAATAAAAAATTTAAAAAAAAATTTACAAATAAATGTATTCACCAACGGTTAAGAAATTCTTCTATCGGCGTATATGATGAAATCAGATTATTACTAGAGAACAGGAAATACTTATTTCTAAATATTACACAGAAAAAAAAGAAAAGAGGTATAAACAAGGTGAAGGCTTAGGCCTTTTTACGACGACAGCACTGGATACAGTTTACACGGTTGATACTGTTCCGTATTCTACGTTTAAACTTATTTAGTCTTAAGCGTCTGTAAAATGAAGTGACTAGTCTATCGTTCCTCTTCAGATTCTGACTGAAGATACTTGTAAATTGCTCGAGAGTAAACCCCTGCGTCATGTAATATAAAAACATGATGCAGAACTGTCCACATACCAGAGAGGAAGAACTCTGTAGCTGTTTATCGTTCCAGCGGTAGACTATACAGTTCCGACGCAGAGCCCTGATGTGGTGGGGTATAATAGGGGGTAGTCCAAAACTATCGAAATATACGCCTTCTCCAGCGGCTGTTACATGGAAAGCAACCCAGTGTGTACCGGGCTGAGTATGGACATCTGTATTCGCTACGATAGCGGTCGGATATATCCAGCGCAACGGGATTTGATCAGCTGGGTAAACTCCCTTCGTCCGGGCAGGTGCTTGTTCCAGTGCGCTAAAAATTTGTGAGGTATCCATCCTCTCCGACAGTTGTGGACTCACTGGTAAATTTGATGGAGAAACTGTGAGATCTTCAGTCACAGGGTCTGGCAGGCAGTCTTCATGCGTGCAGATATCTCCTCTATACCGTTGCGGCCGCACTCGTCCTCTCCTTGCTCGAGAGGATTGTTCGCAGTTTCTTTCTCCCTATCCCCAGGTCGTTCAGGCGAATTTAACAGTCCGGTACGGAAAGGGATTGAAGAGATGCTTTTTTCGGATAACTCGCGTGACTGCAACCACTTCTTCAGTTTCATAGTATTACGCAGTGCACAGCTGAAGTCCTTTCGCGAACCAGAGTGTAGAAGACATGACTTGGTCGATGACAGGTCTCTGAACGCAGGGCACTGACATTCACCACGTTCCAGGTTTACGATTTCACGTGACATCACCTCTTGAAGAAATTTAGCCTTCTGCACTCCGCGACAGAAGATGTTCTTCGCCATATACGTGACAGCGCGTAAATTCGCATTCAGTTGTTTATGCGTCACATCGCCCTCAAACCATTCTATTCCGTGGTGATTACTTGTCAACCAATTGTTTTGCGATCGTCTTGATGAACAGAGCTCGCCGATGGAGTGCGGAGGTGTGATGATCCAGTGAGCCATGGCCTTATTCTCGTAGGCGACGACTGCAACCTCTTTCGGCATGAGCTGGCCGTTCTCAGCGCAGAAGCCTTGTATATCGATGATGTAGTTCATGGTTACTTGAAGAACTGAACGATTGTTACTCGAGAAGGTCCGGAGCACTACTAGTAGACTGATGGTAGGAGTAGTCTGGTGCAGATATTTAAGCTTTTCTGTTTTATGGTGTTAACCAGCCCTTTTCGTATATGGTGAGAGGGTAGGGATGAGCAAGTTCTAGCAGGTTTTACACTGGGCACAGCTCGTCACCCGAAAGGGAAGACCCAGCTGCGGATTTATGATGTACAGGATCCAACAGGATACAGTGGACAGACGTAGCTAACTTGCAGGTTTAATTGCCAAAGTCTGTGATGACCTGCCGCATGGAATCAATCTCAATCACGTTATCGAATTCTGCGTAGACGATACAGTTTATAGTCGTGGTCAGAGCGGACTCGAAGCGTGTTTCAATTCGAACACTGCCATGCTTGATGAGGTTCCAATGTCCGTTATCGCTGGCTGAGAGGTCGGGTGTAAGATCGAATGCAGTAAGACAGTATCCCTCCGCATAACCCTGACGAGGAATCGAGTTCCCCTCGTTGAGAAAATGTATACCGGTACCCGTGAACAGGGTGTTGTAGGAATCCACAAATAACTTGGTCGAGAAATTGGGCTGTAACGGTTTCGATGGAATCTGAGTGCCTTCGATATATAGGGATAGGTGACTGAGTCCGTATGATGAGAAATTAAACGGATTCAGTTTTTTATCACCGTTATAGGCCTTGTTGTCCACAAAACCGATGATTAATCGTTTCGGTAGTTGCCCAAGGAAAACATTATCCAGTGTCTCGGCTTGCACTCCACTATGTATTGTCATTGTCTTGACCTCTACGCGTGTCATTGGGTATTTCGCAGTTGTTTTGGCAAGGGTTCGTGCATGGGCTAGTAAAATACCAGGGCTGATCTTGACGCGTCGTATGAGTAAGGTCACCTCCTGAATTTCCATTTTATGATAGTCGCCAGACTCCATCAAGCAAAAGGTATCCCTGGATCTGACAAGTCTCAATCGGAGCTCTACCCCGTTTAGCAGAAATTTTTCCTGATTGAAGACATCGCAATGCAAACGCCCGAGCATATCCACACTCTTGCTATCGCTGACGTATTTACTTCTACTTTTAAATCCGGCATTGTTAACACCTGTGGTCTCCTCAAACTGGCCGGCTGTGTCGGAATACCATAAGCCCGATGTGAGATGTGAATTTTTAGCTGCGTCACCGTAGTTTAACAAAGTCTCGATGTAAGCTCGGTATGCGTATGAATTGTTACTCGGAGAAACCAGTTTTTGATTAAAATATACATCAGCTTGATTGAAGATAGTGTGCAGGAAATTGTTAACAGGGGCTACAAGTGAATCTGCAGAGGCTGGATCGGTCCGGGTTCTGTACACACGTGCACATACTCGGAGCATCGTGTGTGAGAGATCCAGGTACTCATCACCCTGTCCCGGTACGGTGAATTCAATCGGTGAGTCATCGGTGAGTGCGGACACAGGCTTGTACTGCACCCATTGACCACCTTCGATGGATGTCTGTGTAGGTGGTAGAGTGAAGAGATCCAGTTCGGATTTCAAGCATTCACAAGAGCGGGCATGTAGGTAGGCCATTTTTATAGCGAGAGCCAGTAAGACTAATCACTCCAGCTTCTGTCTTTACAAGGGTCCGAAAATATCCGTAACGGCTCTTTTTTTGCAACACTTTTTCTTCCTAGCTTTACCAGATGCTCCTTTAGTACTCGGCGTCTTCTTCTTCTTCTTCTTCTTCGAAACGGTCCTGGTCGTTTTCTTTTTCTTTGTCTTCGCAGGGGTTTTACGCTTTCCACGCAATTTAGTCCTCGTAGCTTCTATCGATAAACTCGGTACAAGGACAGGTCCAGACTGGCTCAGCCCTCCCCCGTACCTGAGTTTATAACCCTCGCCCTTCATAACCTTTTCAAGACCATCCTGGGCCTTCCGCTTCAAGTTTTGACCTGTCTCACTGGCGCGTGTTCGAAACGCCTGTTTCCACGGTATGTCATTGTCCAGGTCCGTCATGAAATTCATACCACTACGCAGAACTTCTTTACCAAGTAGACGTGCTCCTTTTTTCAACAGCGGAACAGCTCTTCTGAATAGACCACCGAGAAAACTGCCGATGCCGTGACCCCTTTGATTGGGCGCCCCGACATAAACACGATCGATTCCCCCACCTATTTGCGACTCGTAATACTCTAAGTAGTGAGTCATGGTATTATCCCGTTTTTCCAGCTATTCTCAACACCGGTACTGAATTAGTATATTTTCTTGAAGTGTAGTGTGACCGTCAAGATCCCGTGGTCAAATGGTATAGATTTACCCTGGTGGTCTCTTATAGATATTTCGATAGTCCGGAAACTCGATAGAAGTAAGGGTAGATAGTGCGGCGGTGAAAATGTTTTCACTTCCGTATCCCCGTTATCGGCGTTTTGCTTTGCCTGAAGTATACGCAGAAGCGGTGCATATACATCTCCAACAATGCGTGGTTCTATGATGTCACAATAGACAAACATGAGCGATGGAATTTGCGGGTACACTTCAATGGTTTCCTCTGTCATGGTGAGTTGATCCCAGGGTTCGGAAATAGAACCATCCTTCTCAAGCCTGGTGACAACGGGTTCTCCACTAACTTCGGTCCTTGCTGTTATTTTACGTCTAACTTCCTCTTCTTTTTTGGGGTCCAGGTATGTTAAAGGGTATTGGATCTCTACAATAGCGACTTCCCACTCACCAGGAAGGTTGATTGTGCGTGGTAGCTGAGTGATATAGCAGCAGGTCTTGTTATCGGGAAAAATTTGCATCGAGCTATTACTCGGTAGGGTTATATAGAACTGTGTCTTCATCATGATGAGAGATTCTGTAGATTAGTTGCAGGTATCCAACTGTTGAATTTGTCAGGGTATCCTTTCCAGCTGACAAGAACTTTCTTACTACGCCCGCGCCCCTTGCTGCGAATGATTTTATCAATTTGAAACGCTGTACTTTCGAGGTCTTTGGTCACACGTTGTAGTTCGGGTTCATAGAAATAGCCGTCGATCTCCTCTCCCGATAGGTCCTCTAGTTCGTAAACGTTCGGTAAACCTGTTACAACTCGTCGAATCTTGAACAGTTCCTCGCTCCAATTAGCCTCGTATCCCTTCGCGAAGGTACCCTTCGTTTTACTTATACGTACAAGATTGTCCTTGGTGAATTTTGGTTTTCGTGCTTTGTGCGACGGTCGACTACGTTGAATGTTTGCGCGTGCTTCCGCCGCGTTGAAGAGTGTCACGGCGGAAGGAGCCATTTTGATACTCGAGTGTATGGTGTCATTATACGAGCTAACGAGCTTTTGCAGGATATCGATGTAACGGTGTGTGTTCTTATGAGTAAAATATCTCCACATTCGGTCCTTCAGCGTACGATTAAATCGTTCAACAACGGCAGCTTTTATATCAGGGTTACGGGTCACACGAAAACTTATATCGTTCTCGGTAAGGAGTTTTTGAAACGCACCTCCCACGAACTCTTTACCCTTGTCGGACTGTAGGGTCACTGGTCGACGCTCCGTAGAAGATAATATCTGTTTGAAACCAGCAGCCGTGTCGCTGGTCGATTTACGGTACAGAGGAATCACCCATGCATATTTGCTCAGAACATCGATGACCACCAACAAGTAACGAAAATCGTCGTTATGATCCTTTATAGAAACAAGTTCCACCAGATCAGCTTCCCAAAGATCGTCTATATTTGAAACGTTGTACCGCAGTCTCTGGAACTTTCGTCGTACCGGTTTGTGTAAGGTATAGGGATCCTGAATACCTAGCCAGTTTTCTATTGCACCCGCGTTTACATTCCGAACACTCCTTTTCAACTTCCTAGCCCCAGCGTAACCAGCTGGGTGGGCGGGATCGTAGTATATCCGTTCTAACTCCCTCATTTCCCTAATGCAAGTGACAACCAGCCTTTTTTCGGCGAGGGCGACGTTTTTTTAGGTAATTCTTCCGGTCGACGGTATTTCGACGGTGAGAAGAAGGAGTCGTCGTCTGCGTTACCGGAACCGGCAGCGTCCCTGACTGAATGATCTGTGTTACTGCTCCCGGGGTTCCTGGAACCGTGCGGTGTTCGGCGTCCTTTAGCCTGATTTCGCCTCGCTGGGGTTACAGCAGCCGATGGCGAGGCCGATTGAGCATTCCTCCAGACGTCAAGATTCCCGACATATTCCCGAGGTACATTGATGCTCTGGAGAAGACGTGCGTACGCATGTCTACCATGGGGTTGGAAACCTTTTCTAGAACGCACAGTGTCGTTAACTAGATCGACGATATTTGTCCCGGGGAGAGGTTTGTTGTCTATGGTTACGGCGCCTTGGTTGTCCCAGGAAAAACGTGCGGGGAACTCCGCCAGATGTTTGAGAAGTAGTTCAGCCTTTGACTGGTATTTTTTTGGTACTGTCAAGGCAATCTTCGATATCCGTTGTTGCTTGTCAGCGGGTATTTCTCCTTCTTGTCCATGTACGAGTTCAGCAGGATCAGTTTTATCGGGAACGGAGTGAAGATCCACGCGAAGCGGTTTTCTGGAGTCCTCGGAAAAATATAGGAAACGTTGTAATAGTTGTTGATAAAGCTTCCATTTTGCTGCGTCATCCAGGTCGGGAGAGTTCAGAATAGCGCGCATCTCTCTATCGAGCCTGGATACCGGAGAGTTTGTGCTCTGTTCGTTATTTTCGTTGTCACCGGCGGAGGCTGCCGCTGAGGAGGTTATACCACGTTGAAAACGTTCCACGGTCTCCGATGGTATTAGTACCATCTTCTTTGCATGTTCCATCGTTCTTCTCGTGTTTATTGACCGAACAGGTGGGTAAAAAGCGTTCCGAGAATGGGGGCTATCAGCATAGGCAGAAATCCGTTACCGTGTTGAACTAGTAATTTTTTCTTGCTCTTCCAGCTTCCCTTGCTGGTCGACAGTTTACGAAGAAGATGTTTATGTTTGGCTAGTCGGGCCTTTTCTTGCCTGGTGAGAGTGACGTTGCCGCGTACAGTGTTCAAAGCGCATTCGCATATATTTTTCACGAGCCTATTATCGGCGGTACGTAGTAAAGCTAGTCTCTGCTGCGGTTTCAGGCTGCAAAGGGCCTTTAGAGTCACCGTGTTCGCACTTCCGAATCGTCTACGTGCCTCAGCACCACGTCTAGAACCACCTCCGGTTTGTACGGAGCCCGCGCACCCGTCTGTTTGTACAACGCGTGACATTACAAACGAACGACTGGTAAACCGTGCTGAGTGCGGGACTTTATATCTTTCCTCGGGACATATACATAGTGGTGTCTGTCGGTCGGAAATATGTTGCTACGGTAGCGACAGTTTTCGGGGGTGCCTTGTTTCAGATCAAGTAAAAGATAGCACCGTGTGGGCGCGCTGTTGCATCGTGGTAGGCTTCCTGGACAAATCGTGGATCCTCAGGGCAGACTTGTCGAGCTAGATGCTGTACCTGAGCGCGATCTCGCGGGTTCTTGAAAAATATGATATAATTCGCGTTGAGTGATATATCGCGTTGTCCACGACCCTGATGAAACAGGTTCTGTGTGATGAAGAACACGCTTAGATTCTTATGATGGCAACCCTTGGTGAAGAGATCAACGATTATATTACCGGAGGCCTCTCGCATAAGATCATCTATTATAAGCAGCTTGGGCAGCGTGTTCGAGTCATAGTCGGATTCTTGAGGTAGCCCTTCCCGATATTCGATGTCGCTGAGAGATGTGCTGGCTCCGTTACTAGGGAGCGATTGCTGCTCGGCGTAATACCAAATTATACGATTGAAGTGTGTATCGCACATCTCCTCGATATGACGCAGGAACGTCTTAACAAAGATTGATTTCCCACAACCAGAGGGGCCGGCTATTATAGCAGAAAACGGGTGGTTCCAACGAGTATCCATTTTCTCACGCGAATGGAACACGACGTCTTCAACCTTTCCCAGCGAACAACTCGAGAGATATGGAGAAATCAGAATAACAAAAGCTACTACATACGACTAGGATAAATTTTCTATTCCGCGGTGGGGGGCCCCGGCGCCGCGTTGCGCGCCATCTTTTAGCTAATAGCGGACGCGCTCATGCTCTCACCATTCCGGACGGTAATCAGCTAATAGCGGGCGCGGTCAAGGTCTCAGTATTCCGGACGGCAATCAGCTGATAACCGGCGTGTGAGCTGCTCATCTAGACTATCCGCTTAAGCTAGTTGATTTTACACATTTAAAAGTGTGAGGAACATACGAACTCAGCGGGACCTAACACCGGTCGATCGACCCGCTATGGACTATCTAGCGAGCATATGCAACAGCTCACCGGTGAGTCAACAACCAGAAATCAGCAGTGTTTTAAAATTAATTTTATATATCTTATTTTTAATCAAATTTTTTATTCATAGATGACATAGTCTTAACAAGGCCTATTTGCGAACAAGGATCGTTATTTTGAGGTATTTTGAGGGGGGGGGGGGGGGGGGGGGGGGGGGGGGGTAATAAGGGTATACACAGGGATAGAGATAATTTCTTAACAGATTTATTCAAACTCAAGTCCCTGCTAGCAGAGTGTGTGTGGGAGGATAATCAAGTAAAACTGATACATTTTGCTTCATAGATTCTTTTATTACGTATAACCGTAAGTAAGGTAAATGATGTGTATAATATATCGTGACCAAGAGAGGTGCGAGTCAAGTGTTACATTTTATACTGGCAATTAAACGATGCCAAACCGTATTGCTATACATACAATTTCTTAGTGCTAATGGTACTTTTATTTTACAGAGCAGGTACAAGGTAGTAATACATGCCGTAGACTAGATTATACTACTTCTAATATCACAGGTATATACTGTGAGTAATAGCTTAAAGACCTAATTATATGACAAATTTACAAAGGTTATACACAACTAAAATACAGTAAAAACTAACTTAAACCGAAACTGGATGCGCTGGGGGCTCTGATTCCTAGCCCCTTCGTCTGCTGTTACATACGGACCAGGAGCGGAGACTGTTACACCTCTCTATACCCGTATGGGAGGGTGTCAAAACTATTCCTGCAACAACGTCTTTTTACAAAAACTGGGCGACATGTTTTCGTTTGATCACGAGTCACCACATCATGCATTGCGGTTCGTCGGATCGCACGATACCTGAGATTGATGCTTTCTCCCTCCTCAACTACCATTTCCCGTATAGAGTTGAAATTTATCCTCAATCGAGTGGTGTAGTTGAGGGTAATACCTTTGACCTTACAGATCTCTGTTTCCCTCCCATCTGGCGATACTACAATGAAGGCGTAAAACTTTGCCCCGCCTGATACAAAGGCCCGTATGTAACTACCCGCGCCGTATTGTTCCAGTTCATCGGTCAGGTCACCCAGAAAACTGCCGACCGGCGGTTCATATTCTCCAGGTGCACCAGACCGAACGTAAATGACCGAGTCAGTGTCATAATATAATACCCTACGATCCAGTTTCTCTAAATAACCGTACAGTTTGAGCCGCGCCTGTGCCGTTGTATACGCGGCTATCACCACGTTCGCGAGAGCCGATGCCTCCACACTCTCATCTTTGTATGACCAGCGAGCGTACAGAACGTCATCATTTACGGCTACTAGGTCCTCCAACAGAATTGACGGACTTGTCACCAGACCTAGCAGCTCCTCTCTGGTCTTGACCACGGTTGTTTTTGAGAGGTTGTCTCGCTGGCCAAACTTACCCCAGAAGGAGTTAAGACATAGCTTCGACACAGAACGCAGCCCCGGATTTTTTTCTATTTTAGCCTTATCTAGTTTGATTCCCTCTACCCGGGCGTACTCAGCGATATATCGAGACCGGCTCTCTTCACTACCACAACCGGCGGGCCAGCCGCTAGCCTCTTGTTTTATTTTCAAAAAAGTATCAATGTACTCCGAAAAATGTCCACCTTCCCGGGTAGCGGGATCAAACACCGTCACCTCGTACTGCCAGATCTCTGACACCGATATTACCCTATATCCCATTGCTACGGCCTTTTTCACCTCGTCTGAAACCCATGTCCCGCTTAGACACCTCTCACGGGGATTGTTGTGAGGGCATGGACCCTGTTCCATGTCACGGCAACATGAGCTACAGAGAGGGAACATTAGTTTGCCGTGCATACGAACAGGTAATACCGGATGATAAAGATTCCGGGGCGGCAGTACTTTACATTTAATCAAACCCTCAACTCTAAACAGATCTACTCCACCGGCCCCGGTCAGATTCTTACACTCCTCACCTACTAGTACTACGGGATGACCCTTCGGGAATTTTCCAGTTTTACAGATGCAAGGGTATAAGGAGCAAACATCCACATAGCGGATCTCCTCTCCGAGTCTGGGGTCCACCTCGCGAAACCTCGACGTGTTGCCCGTCCGACCACCGTAGAATGCATCACGCGGGTTCAGCTTGGCATTCTCCACACTCGGTAGAAAACCGCTACGCTCGAGATATGCCCGCACTTCTGGCCTTGCATCCATCAGACGGGAAAACTCGCACTCCCATATCTCCTCCACTACGATACCCTCGGTACGCATACGCCGCGTCTTTGCCTGAGTTTCCTCAAGTCGCCTATCCATGTCCAAGCCATCCTCAATTTCGTTATCCCTATTTACGCGGTAACAGCGTGGACAGCCGTGCCAGTAACAGCCGTGAAATTCTAGTACGTGGCGTGTTCCGTCCACCGACTCGTAGTAGCCGTCAACTCTACGTCGTAGCACGCGCTGTTCCCGAGCCCTACCCGCATGTAAGATCTCCCGACCTAGCTCATGTTCCCTCCAGACCAACCACTGGATAGCCTTGGAGGATTGTTTATCGGCTAGACGGTAGCCGGCGGGCGGAATAATCCCTATGCTGCTATCGCGAAGGAAATTTTTCCGGAATACCATTGAACATGCAGAGGCTATGGTCATGCTCTCCGTGAACGGGCAGACGTCACCGGTACGTAAGAATATATCGCGGAATGCTAGGCAGGCTAACCGTAAAATCGTGACGTCTGACCGGCAGTAGTCAACGATTTCCCTACTAAAATCAAAAACGTAGCCTTCTCTTACGGCCCCTTCATACCACGCGAAGAAACGGGCCCTACCCTCTACCGTCATGGAGTCCGGCGCGTAAAACTCAACCGCAGGTAATACTCCCACATAGAACTGGTTAGCCGGTATATTAAAGAGGTGCGGAAATAGACCCTTTTGCGTGGTCTCAGGTAGACCGAAAGCCTTTGGTAACGCGGCTAAAGCCATCGGCATGTACGCAAGAGAGTCCAGAAAACGGATATTAGCTGTTTCTAGCAAGACTATTTTACTACCGTTTAGTATTACCTGCGGTGTCTCAGCGCCTTTCTCCACTAGGTAACGGAGTATAAACTGGGCGTCGAAACCTTTTGCGTTATGAGCGATACAAATAACTTTCCGGTAGCCTCCGACCTTACTATCAGCGAGTTCTACCAATTCACGGACCGGGTCATCCCTAAAAACAAATTCTCGCTGTACGCCACACCCGGGGCAGGGGTCGAGGATACTCGCACCTATACAGCGTGTACAGGTCCGTTGCGCAATACACAAATTTGGCACGTGTATGTTTATCCTCTCGTCACCGTCCACAGTCTCGTCTTGTCGTGTCTCGAAGTCGTAAAAAATGAAAATGTAACTAGGTGCCTCGCCAGTGTTCCGCTTTACAGGTCTCATAAAACAACGATGATTAATTTCTTGGTTCGAGCGGCAGGTCCTGCAGTATGTCCACCCACAAGTATGCTTTCCCCTCGAAGTATCCGTAAAGATATCGCAGGTTCCGCATACCCGTAAGGTACCACAGACCGTGCGTTTGCCGCTAAACGAACCCTGCAACCCGTGTCGCCTATAACACTCCTCCCCGTAAAAATCACGATTACACTCATCGCACTCGACTTTTGCGACTCCCTTGTCACATGCAGGAGTCGAGAGACAACGGTTACATCTATTGGAACACCTATGCTCGTTACCGTGAGCGTAGCCTATGTTACACGGTTGACAAAAGAAATCATAGGCAGCAGCCGCTCTCATATTTAAAATCGTGTCATAGTGAGCTCTACGACTATAATAAATAATATTAAGTTTCTGTACTATACCGCGGTAACCCGTACCCAGTACAAAATCCTCCCCGTTAAAAAGCGGCCGACCGCCTTTACCTAACGTCTCGCTGTCGTAAACTAGAATCGCGTAACCATCCCGTGCCAAATATTGCTGGAACTGTGCAACTTCCTCGATACCGCACCCGTCCTCAGGTATGACGACTCCAGCCTCTATTACTAACTGGCGAGCTTTCTCACCCTGGTATCTTTTACTCGATGCCCTAGCCCTGTTCCACTCGGCCTGTAACGGTCCATCACGTAGATCACCTCTCCTCACATACACTACAGCGACGAACAAAGCCCTCGGTAAACATAAATTATCGTCGTTCGTTATAGTCAGGATGGAGCGTTTACTGACTAGCTGCTCCCCATTCAGCGGTAAACGTCTCCCCCGACCTGCCGGAACAGCGATAGTTGTTATGTTTACCGTGAACGGCTGATCAATTGAGAATTCACTCGCGCTCTGTGTAACCCTGAATACAAGACCCCATAAATCCTCAAAGCGAAAATCGCGAGCCGGTCGGAAACTTAACCCCGCAGAACCCCTTGTAAAGCCCTCTGTGTTAAAACTAATACCCATAATATCGTTTGGAGTGCAGAGTGAGGAGAAATATCTGTATAGTTCGTGGAAGGCCTCCTCTAACCAGACGATTGGATTCGCAGATTCGGGTGGTACACCCATTGTCACAGTTACCTGACATCCTCCTAGACCAAAACGCCGGTATCGTCGATTTACCCGTCTGCCGATTTTGAAACGGGGTGAATGTTCAGGGTTCACATCCTCTACTGGGCCGTCGCCAGAGCTGCTCTCCTCGTCAGACTGCTGTACCCTCTCGGCAGGAAGATCAGCCACAGGAGCACGACGCCTGATCGACAAAGAGCGAGTCCCTCCCCTCTGCATGCTCGAGCTAGCGGCGCCGTTATTCGACCCGAATAGCCAGCTAGACGAGCGAGGCCTGATGGCTGGTTGAACACCTGCGGGGATTAAGTAAAAACCTTATATTATCTTTTGACATTGAATCGATACATGTTAAACTATGAGCTAGGAAGGAGGCGTACAATCAGAACTACTCCTCCTCAGAAGCCGCGAGAAATCCTGCTGGAAGCTCGCCATACGGGGACGGTATTATTATTGTTTCCATCGAATCGAAATCCGATGGAAGATTTTCCCGGTTAATATCCGAACTGCGGTTTACGACCATGGAGATTTGAGGCGCCTCAACAGAGTTCTCCGTTGTATCCGCTGTTACGGATTGAGTTGATGTAGAAAAAAAGATTGAGAAAGATTGTCAACGGTTATCAGGGGAGATCGTCTATTATACGTATTACGAGCAGTACTTACATTCCTCCCGGCTAAAGACGCCGGGATCGACGGGCGATAAGAAATCCCAGCCCTGAGCATCCTGTAGTTCTGAAGCATTCTCCTCCGCTGTTACGATATGAAAGGTAAAAAACAAGAGGTTAGGAAACATTTATAGAGTTCATCAGAAAAAACAGCTGTATAATAACTTCAATATACAAGCTTCCGGGATTCACTCACATTCTGCAGAGCTAAAGTTGACGGAACCGCGCGACTCGGGTTCATCGGCATCAGAATCCTCCACTTCGATTATGGAGACCTGGGAGAGACGCTCGATCGTTTCACCCACCACCTCGACGCTCTGCTGGATTTCACCCTGAGAAGCTAAGCGGGGTAGCGGGGCACGCTCAGCGCTTACCAACCGAGTCGCCGACGTACCCGCTACGCAATTACCCGCAGCTATTTTCGCGTTCGCTGCAATATTATTATTCTCTTATTATACACAGCTCTGAGATATGGACAAGCAGTTTTTTTAACACGAAAGAGCTACTTACAGGTGGTAGCACCGCCGCTGCTAGTCTCTACCGCTCCGCAGGCCTCAGACACGTCATACGCAACGGCTGCTTCGAGAAACATCGCGTCATCAGCAGCCTCCTCCCGGAACCTGTCTAGCTCTGAAAATAGCAGATCTAGATAAGATGCGCTTATCACTACACCGTAGTATAATATGAAGGACAATTAACTGATTTTTACTTACCAGGGACAGCGGAACGAGCCTGATCCTCTGCTTTTCGCAAGCTTTCGAGGAAGGGTTTCATCGATGGTAGTTTCTCGGCCTGCCAATACCGCACATGACTCTCCATCACTCGCATACACTCCAAGTTGCTGTGTAAACAGTTTCCACTGAGTAACCCAGCAATCACTTCCAAATTACACCCCCCTATTATTTCGCGAAAGTACGATATCACCACCGGGACATCGGTTTCACGCTTTATAAGATCGGCGAGTTTCAGCATCCGTCTACTCACGAGAGCATCATGGTGCTTTTTTAGGTACCGCAGCACCGCAAAAAAAGATCTCCTGATTCCGGCTACGATTCTCGACATTATGTCTCGGTAGAATCAAGTAAAAACGAGGTAAAAATTCAAAATTCACTTTAATCAACGAACGGAGTTTTCGGCTCTGAGGTGTTTTCAGATCTGATGCAAGTTCGCATTTGACGGTCCTCTTTATTCACCCTATCGGTCAGTTCCACCACCACCTCCCGCAGACGGTTGAAGGGAGTGGGTGTTAGATGTGTTTACCGCCCAGCTACCCTTAATTGTTTTCAGATCCGCTCTATTGTGACAATCGTGTCTAGCGGTGGTTAGTATAAGTGATACTCTGCTAATTATTTTCTTTTGAACACTGGGGAAAGGTTATTAAATACCAAGTCTGCCACGCTTCACTGTCACAACCCAGAGGTAGGTAATCCCTATTGTTCATAGTGGAAAATACCTCTGTATCGCATGAGCGACGGTATACCCGTACCCCCACGGCACGCTCGCTGTACGGAAGCGAACCTCAGGTATACGACGCTTCATTGAACAGCGCGGTTACCTGTGTGTCGAGTCCGAGCGCGTAAAACCCTGCCCGACCCATTGCAGGATAGCTATAAACTAGGTCCTTCTTTTCACATAGCTTCATGCCCACGCACCGTCATTAGGCATGTTGAGACTCGCAAGCTGAAACCTTCCCCTTCACTGCCGGGTTTCTCCCGTGGCAGGGTTAGGCGTACGCTAAGCCTTTTTTCAATCAGTCGAAATTTTGAAAAAAGCCATAAACAGACATGGGTATACAGAAACTAATTACACTTCATTATCTAAGGACGGAATAGCTCACTCCACACTGCTCTGCACAACGCCGTGTCTAGGAGCAATTCAAAGCATTTTTATACATGGGGTGAAATTGTTGAAATATAATAACCAGCGAAGTTCTTCGACCGGACAGGACTTGTCGCAGTACCTTCCCCGCTTTATTCAATGGTACGATAGGTATTAACTATTCTTTGAACCTTTTTTTTCAACTGGCCAGAATTCTGGAAACTCCTCAAACAGACGGGAGTTTCAGTTAGTAATTGCATTTTATTACCCTAGAGGAGCGCCGCTCCGCTCTCGCTATTATGAGTTGTACACATTTTACGACCGGTTCAAAACACTGTTTTCTGTACTTGGACAGGATGGGACTTGTCGAGGTACCATCCTCTAGAAAGTTAGACAAGCATCCGAATCCTCCTTTTAATACAGAAAAGGACCAAAAAAACTACCACCACTCTCCGACATGGCTGGCTCGTACCGGAGTCTGGAGGTGGAAAGTCTTCAAATAAGAACCCATTTTTCCAACCGTTACTCAAAATCAGCTCGAACCTCGAGACGTGAACATCTCTGAACTTGTGAGCTACGTAACGTGTAAAATAATCATGTCTGCTAACGAATCTGTGTACGATACCTCCGACACCGAAGGGGTAGTCGGTAAACTCCTGAAACAACGTAGGCTGCTACTACTATCAACCATATATGGACTAAATAGTTCCTTCTCTAAAACGGCGGTGGTCGGGTATAAATTAACCAGTACACTCCACTTCGAACCTGTTGTACAAATTAACGGAGCTGGTGCTAGCGGTGTTACCCTGAGTATAACGGCATGGCGGAATTTGAAAAAAAAATTCGCAAAGATCTCTGCATACTTCGAATCTACGGAGTGCCCCACTGGCGAAACCCCGAAGAAGGAGATTCTGGACGCTGAAGGATCATCCCTATCGTTTTCCAGTGCTTACGGATTGAAATCGGTTATTCTGACAGAGGCGGACGGATCGTACTCCAAACACCCACGGGCACCGAACCACGAGTCCTTGCCTAAGAAGTCAAAACCAACATCATCCTCCTTCATCGTGATGCAACAAACTACGTTTGATGGTCTTGTTACTGCCGCACCCTGTATCACCATGTATACCAACAGCCTCAGGACTCGCTGTGTTCTAACGAACCAGTGTAAAGAGGATTTGGCTAAAAATCTTGCCGCGCTAGCCACCTGTGACGATCTCCTAAACTCATCGATCGAAGGGTTCACGTCTCTGGTGTCAAGGAAATTTGACGAGGTGGCACGCGACCTCACGAGCGTCAACAACACAGGTTCAATGAAAAACTTTTTCGGACAGACAATGGTTGAAATGAAAGCCCTGTTTACCACCGCACTTGCCGTGGCGGTTCAAGATGTTTTAGTCATTACCAGGGGTTTGGGAGTAGAGACACTTAAGAGTAAATACGGAACAGTATCACTCATGTAAACCGTATCCAGTGCTGTCGCCGTAAAAAGGCCTAAGCCTTCACCTTGTTTATACCTCTTTTCTTTTTTTTCTGTATAATATTTAGAAATAAGTATTTCCTGTTCTCTAGTAATAATCTGATTTCATCATATACGCCGATAGAAGAATTTCTTAACCGTTGGTGAATACATTTATTTGTAAATTTTTTTTTAAATTTTTTATTTTGAAAATGAATAAGTATTTTACAAGGTTTAAGTAATCATTTTTGTACACAAGAAATATTCATCAACCGTTAACAAATTCCTCTATCAGCTTACGATATTCACTTAGGCTTATATATGTCTCGTTATAGTTAGATTTAAATCTATGATGTCTGTGTCTGAATTGAAATGCATGAATAAACACGAGTTCAAACCATAAACAATGTGTCGTTCATTCAAAAACTATAACCATTGTCTCCTCAGAGTCCGCGGACTGTCCCGTCATAATCCCGACCTCCAAAAGACGGAAACCCTTATACCTGCATCCCCTAGTAATAAAACTGAGGCTTAGCACCGCAGCGTAACGAGGTTTGAACCAAAATATATATATATATATATTCGAGGCAACAGACCCGTACTGTCGAGGCAAAAATAACCATGGGTCTATATCTATATATACTCGGACAAAGGAACGGACCCATCCTGCCGAAGCAAAGAGAAGCACAGGCCACTATATCTATATATCTCAGCTCAAAAAATTCGAATCATACTGCCAAGGCGAAAAGAAGCACGATAGAGGATTAGATCTTAGGTTAAAACTGATAAAACTCACTTAGGTTACTATAATTGAAGCTCAATTAGGTCAGAATCCATAGATTTGGCTAGATTTAGAAAATTAAAATTAAAATTAGAAAAAAAGATGGCGGCGACTCCCCCCCTCTCCTCCCTCCCAGCGGGGGGCCATTTTACGGGGGCCTGTAAAATAGGATCCATACTGCACCCTCTCTACTCACGTCATCAAAAACGATGATCGAATTGGGTAATGCCTCGTCTGGCACGACTACTTGTTCATGCTCGTCGAATGGAAAGTATTCAACGCCATCTACCTCCTCGAGTAACTGTTGTAGCAACTTGTACTTGGACTGATTCAATGATTTCGAGTAGATATAGACGTTTTCGAACCTCAATCCGTTGGGGTGTGTTATGAGGGTGAGCAGCGCGTTGGTCTTGCCACAGTTGGACGGACCGCAAAATACCGCGCGCACGCTGTTCGGCAGCAAATCACCGTGCCGTTTTTCAGTTGCAACATTCTCTTGCCCAAATTTATCGAAATTCATTACAGGTAGCTTGACAGGCTGCGTCTCGAACCTCATCTCGACTCTGACTAACGGTAAATGGTATAAATAGCGTGTTTATAAAGAAGATTCCTCAGTCAGAGCGTAGCCATGATCGTGCACAAAGCCTGCCGTAAGCGAACTAAACGCTGTGGGAAAGGTCTGGTCAACAGAATCATTAACAGTCTTCCTGTAGAGTTACATCTGCCTGGTTATCAATACTGCGGACCTGGTACCAAATTAGCGAAGAGACTCGCGCGCGGTGATCCAGGTATCAACCCGCTTGACGCAGCCTGCAAGGAACACGATATCGCCTACTCGAAGAATCGGGAAAATCTGGAAGCTAGAAGTGCGGCAGATAAGATTTTGGCTGAGAGAGCCTGGAAACGGGTTTTGGCTTCAGACGCAAATATCGGCGAGAAGGCAGCCGCCTGGGCAGTGACAAACGCGATGAAAGCGAAAACTAAGCTCGGTATGGGTATGCGGAAACCGGTGGTATTGAGAACGGTTATCGATGCCGCCAAACGGTCTATGGTGCCAGGAAAGACTGCGCAAGTCGCCATCAAGTCTGCATTGAAGGGTGCACGAGGCGCTGTTAGAAAAGCTGATGGTAAACGCAATGTACGTTCTCCACGGATTCTACCTGTCCCAGCTAAAGTTGGTGGTTTCTTACCATTCCTTATACCCCTCTTTGCCGGGCTCAGTGCTACGGGCGCGTTGGCTGGTGGGGCAGCAGGTATTGCAAAAGCGGTGAATGACGCAAGCTCCGCCAAGAGACAACTGGAAGAAAGTCAACGACACAACAAGACCATGGAAGCTATCGCTCTAGGCAAGGGGCTCCATCTGAAACCGTATAGAAAAGGCTTGGGTCTTCACCTGAAGCCAAAAAACTAAAAGTGACGCTGCCACAACGAGCGCTAACTGACGCGGACCTGTTAAAGTATGCGACTACCCTGGACATTCCACATTTCCGCGGCGTCTTCATGCGAAACGATTTGCCCAAAGATGGACCGCGTAGGTTTGAATCGGGGATCGTCAATCTAGATGATAAAGATGGCCCTGGAACACATTGGGTCGCGTACCGAAAGATCGGTAACGAAGTAGTTTACTTTGACAGTTTCGGTAACCTTCGTCCACCGTCGGACCTCGTCAGATACCTTGGTGTTGGTAGCGTCAAATATAATCATAAAAGATATCAAGACTACGATACGTTCAACTGTGGTCACTTGTGTCTCGAGTTTCTATATAAACATACAGCGTAATTCCTCGAAGTCAGTTTGATTTTCGCAGTAGTCATGGATGATTCGTTCACACTAACCGTATCGGGGAACTCCTCGGTTCTTGAGACTCAATACTTTCCCCCTATCGAACTTTCCCATCTCAAGAATTACTCCCTCGGTCTCGTTGAATTACTGACTTTCAATTCGATTCCCAATGTAGATGTTGGTCACAACAAGATTTACGTAGGTGAAGAAATAGTCACTATACCCACCGGTAGCTATGAAATAGAGGATATAGAGAGTTATGTACAGGGTGTCTTGTCGAATAAGGGTATCACCATCAACATCAAACCGAATAATAATACACTGTGTAGCGAAATCAAATGCAGTCACCCTGTAAATTTTGTGCCCGGCGATTCTATAGGCAGCCTATTGGGTTTCACTCCACGTATTTTGCAAGCTGATCGAGTTCATGAGTCTGACCTTCCTGTAACTATTCTTAAAGTCAACGCACTACGAGTCGAGTGTAACATTACAACGGGTGCCTACGTCAATGAGCGTAAAGTACACACCATTCATGAGTTTTTTCCCGTTGTTCCACCTGGATATAAGATCATTGAAGTACCGTCTCACGTCATTTACCTTCCAGTCACCGTAAGGATCATAGATCACATCCAACTCCGCATAGTCGATCAGGACGGTGATTTGGTTAATTTCCGTGGAGAGGTTATAACTATAAGGTTGCATATCAAGGCTCAATAATGGGAATAGTTTATAACAGAAGTGGCTATAATACTAAGGTAAGATGCCCCGAACACGTCAGTCGTCAACCGGTTCTCAAAGAGCTGACACCTCAGAACGTGCTGCTTCTGCAAAGCTTGGGTCTCAAGATCACACCTTTTGGAAGAGGAATTTTCGCAAAATAAGATTCGTTTGCATCTGTGTCATCTGCTGTATACCATGGAGGAGGAAATCTTAGACATTCAAACACCCGTCGTCTTTGACGAGTCTATCGCACACTACGAGGTTCACACACACAAACCCTATGCCTCATCGAATTTCAATAACAGTGACGAGATTCGTATCGCTGTTCAACACCAAGACCTGTGCGTATTGCCGTGCAAGAGTTCATTGCATGTGTATGGAAAGATAGTCAAGGCCGATGGAACTCCGTCAACTACCGCAACACTGGTCAACAACGGTGTTTGTCATTTGTTTGAAGAAATGCGTTACGAGATAAATGCTATTGAGATCGATAGGAGCAAAAACGTCGGTCTCACCAGTCTTATGAAAGGTTACCCTTCTCTGAGACCTGGACAGAATTGGATGATGGAGAATGCCGGTTGGCTTAATGTGAACGCGACCCATGTGGATGCCGCTGGTAATTTCGAAGTATGCGTACCGCTGAAGATGATGCTAGGGTTCGCCGAAGACTATCGCAAGATAATCGTGAACGCCAAACACGAGTTGATCTTGACCCGTTCGAAGACCCGAGTCGAAATTTTAGCCCTCCTTTGAATGCACTAGAACCTATTTCTCTTTGTAACGCATGGGCCGCCACTCTCCGTTGAACCTACTAGGCCTCCTTTCGCTCTACTTCACCCTCCGATGACCCTCCTAGACCTATTTTAGATCACAAATATCTCGCGGACATGAACCTACGTAGCCTCATTTGAATCCTAAGACCCCTGACTTCACCCTACGTAACCTCCTTTGGATCCGAAGTCTCCTACTCTGACCCTCCATAGCCTACTTTGGATCCAATGCTGGCCAAGAACAACCAGGACCAAAAACTTTGGATCCAAAGGAGGGTCTATGTAGGGTTAAGGCAGGAGACTGGATTCAAAGGAGGTTACGTAGGGTCAAGGCAGGAAACTGGATTCAAAAGAGGTTACGTAGGGTCAAGGCAGTAGTCATGGATTCGGGGATATGTTTTTTTGAAACTCTACTACTTTCAACGTCGGGTCTTAGTTTATTATATCCATAACTCTGTAGTTTACACAAAAATACGTAATCCACATATATTGATAACGCATATCTCGCTAAATTTAAGTGCAATGGAACCTCGTGGGCGTGCGCCCAACGCTAAAGCCTTGACAACACAATGGCCCGTATCAGGATCAGTTGTGGATTCCACAATAATAGATCTCTATATCACTGCTCGATCGGTTTACCGGATTTGTAAAATATGGAATATAAAGGTACACAGCTATTACTTATTAGAGACAAAAATGTTCCAGGAGATCCACTAAAAGTTTTATGGTAATTTCAACACTGTTTTTAGTTCTTCGGACAGAAGTGGAATTTTCCACTTTAAGTGAATTTATGTTTTAACCCTTCGTAGTCACACTTCTGTAGAATCACACGGTAGTCACACTTGGGTGAAATTCACCCAGTCAATTTTCAAATGGCTGCTGTGTGAAAACTATCCGTTCGATCGGGATCGAAAAAATACTAGAAAATACTTCAAACATTCTAGAACATGTATCAAGAGTCGGTATGTCAAAATTCAAATGACAACATATTTAAAAAAAAAATCGTAAATAGGTCAATTTGTAAAAAAATTGATATTTCGGCCAGAACGCCTGGGTGAAATCCACCCAGAGTGACTACGAAGGGTTAACTAAAAGAAAGTGTCGAAATAAACATAAAAATATTAGTGGACCTCCTGCACCATTTTTTTTTTTTTTTTTTTTCTAACAAAATGTCATATTTTATTCGGATAAACAGATAACCGCGTAAACGAAAGATGCATGATATAATATTTAGTAATTAATCGTAATAATATATGCAAGAACTTCAATCTAGGCAAATTTCAAATGCCAATACTCAAATGCCAAATTTTGATGACATTGAAATATTTCGAGTAATAACTTGACACTTTGATGGGCCTCGAACAAGTAGAAGAGTATTGAGTCTAATGCCATACGATAGTTTAGCGTAGTGGTTAGGGCGTGCGACTAGTAACCGAGCGGACGTGAGTTCAAATCCCGGCGGGGACGAAAAATGCGGCGATCTTTTCAGTGCGAATATAATGCGATTTTATCAACATAATGATGCGTAGGTTAGGTCACCTGACAATAATATCCGTCAAATATCGTTTTTTTTTTTTTGTTGTTTTTTTTTTTTTACTATTATCAATTAATAATTTTCTGCCTAGGCGTTGGTTAATCATGAGTTTAACCAGCCTGGCTCTACGCGAAATTCGATTCAGGCCGAAAGGAGGGTCTGTAGGCTCTACGAGCGAGTCAGTTCAGGCCGAAAGGAGGGTCTGTAGGGTCTGCGCGAGATCGATTTAGGCCGAAAGGAGGGTTAGGAGGGTCGACGTGAGCGTTTATACGAGGTTTAACTGGGTTGAAAGGAGGTTCTGTTACACCCTCCAAGACCTCCTTTGAATGAAAATGTTCAATTTCTGCCACTTTTGTAGGTTCAAGTGGAGTCTGACATTAAACGTACCAATAGTTTGCATCTCCGTTTGAACCTCCTTTGACTCCTCGATACTCCCAAGATTTGACAGACTCTCGACGAACTACGAGGTTTAAAGGAGGTTCAAAGCAGGCCTGAAATTTCGACTCGGGGACCGATACGAATGCGGTTCTACAAGCTCAAGATGAGGAATTCAAAATCCTGATCGATAAGGTCGAATGGTTGTTACCATATGTGAAGCTCGCGGATCAACGGAAAATACAGCTGTTGAATTTCATCGAGAAAGATCCAGCGATCTCCATGAGTTTTCGCAATTGGGAATTGTACGAGTATCCTGTACTTCCCACTACTTCGAAGCACGTTTGGACGGTGAAGACATCGACTCAGCTGGAGAAACCTCGCTACGTTATACTGGGATTCCAAACAAGTCGGAAGAATAAGCTGAATCGAAACGCTAGCCACTTCGACCACTGCAACATCACCGACGTTAAACTCTTCTTGAATTCTCAATGCTATCCCTATGGGAACCTTAATCTCGATATGAGTCATAATCAGTATGCTTTGTTATATGAAATGTACGCCAATTTCCAAACCTCCTATTACGGCAAGGAACCTGAACCGTTGCTGAAAAAGAGTGAATTCCTACAGTACGCTCCCCTATTCGTCATCGACTGCTCTAAACAAAACGAGTCGCTCAAGTTTGGACCTGTAGATGTTCGTCTCGAGTTTGAAGCTAAAGACAACTTCCCTGCCGATACGTCGGCATACTGCTTGATTTTACACGATCGGGTAGTTGAATACAATCCCATAAGCGGTGGAGTGAAGAAATTGGTATAATTATATGTATTTCTGCAAATAAAGATTTTAAATATATGTGACGCTTCAATCATTTCCATCCTGCCGCTCAGCGGTATCTTATTACTCTAGATTAAGCTTAGAAAGGAAGGAGAGAGTTAGTATTAATACTGTTGTAAAATATTTCATCATTTATTTTACTGTTGGAAATTTACAAATTCATTTGTCATAGGTCCATCGAATTCGTCGTAACAGATATGTCTGCTTCTTTGCTTCCGACAGTTTATGATGTCCTCGTCCCTCTTCATAGCCTCTGATAGTTTCCCCCACACCTCGTCAATGATATCCGATGCGTAAATGAGGATAAATTGTTTCGTTAAAAATGCGATATCCTCCTTCCTCATTCGTTTCAAACTTCCCACTTGAATATATATTTGCAAAGATTTATGTAGAGATTCGGTACAGTTCTTCAAGAACCAAGATTTCAATCGCTGTACGTTTTCCCAGGCACACCGGTATCCGACGATTTTCCCGTGATAGTCCTTATGCCAACCACCCACTTTGATGTATTGCAAGAATCCAAGACTCGGACACCCCAATTCTTCCAGATCGATCACTGGCTTTGAATCGTCGTTGATCATCTTCTCGAGCCACTGTTTTTTCTCATTTCCCTTGACATATATATAACTTGCTTGCTCAACGATTCTCTTCAATACTGTCTGCAGATTATCGTAAGACATGTCACCGTCATTCCACTCTAATCCATGATAATTTCGCGTCAACCAGGAATTGGTAGCTCTGCATTTGGGTGGTAAGGTTTGCCAAGAACAGGGTGGTTTGAACAGGATGCGAGTTATACCGTGTCTACCTGCGTCGTCCGGTTGAACACTGATTGCAGCCAGCTCCTTTACCACAAATTCGTCGTAAAAGTTTTCGAAACCTTGCACATCCAAAATCATCTCCATTGTGATATTTTTTAGATTCTTTACTACTTGAAGATCGGTTGAATACTAATTTTCATCCCTGAAATTTTCGCTCTTTTATAGCTGACAGCCCCCCTCCACTAATTTTCTAGAACGTTCCAAAAGATCTTTCCGGAGTCAAAATGTTTCCCTCCACCAAATTTCTAGAACGTTCCAAAAGATCTTTCCAGAGTCGATTCCGAGAACTTCTGAGAATCATTAGGCTAAGTAACTCGATCCGAAGAGAACAGGGTGTCGAATAATCAGACTCAAAAACTTCTCAGGGTGTCGATAATAATTCTGAGAACTGTTTGACTGTCCGAAATTCCAACAATGGTCATTCCAGGAATTATTAGTTATCAAAGAATAGACTTGCATGTTCTTCGTACAGGGGTATCAAATTCACACAGGGTGCCGAAAAATTCCAGGAACTGTCTGCCATCCACAATGACCTCGGAGAAGCTTCTAGAAGGCTCTGACACAGGGGTTGGAATTTCATATCGGGATGTGTGACGTTAATTCGAGGGTGCGTGACGTCAATTTAAGGGTATGTGACGTTAATTCAAGGGAGTGTGACGTCAATTTAAGGGTGTGTGACGTCAATTCAAGGGTGTGTGACGTCAATTCAAGGGTGTGTGACGTCAATTCAAGGGTGTGTGACGTCATTTTGAGGGTGGGCGACGTCATTTTGAGGGTGGGTGACGCCATTTTGAGGGTGACGTCGGGGGCCCGAGAGCGTGACTCAGACTCCCCCTCCAACACCCTCACACGGACACGGGAGGGTGCGTGTGTGTGCGTGCGTGTACGTGTGCACTAACACGCGTTGATCCAGAACCGGCCTAGCCTACCTACTTTAATTCTGCAAAAGCATGATCTTGTGCTTCACCCCATTCCCACCGTTTATCTTTACGTAAAAGCCGCGTTAATGGCTCCGAAGAGCCCGCGAACGCTGGAATAAACCGGCGGTACCACGAGGCCATCCCTAAAAACCGTCGCAATTGTTTCAAGTTCCGTGGTGGCGGATAACTGACAATCGGTTCGATTTTGTCGGGGTCTATTTGCAAACCCTCGTTGTTAACTCGAAATCCCAAGTATCTTACTTCGTCCCTACAAAACTCACATTTTTCCGGGTTTAATGTCAGACCAGCCCTCGCAATTTCATCAAATACGCGTTTGAGCCAGTCCATATGTTTTACAAAATTGTCCGTCACTACTATAATATCGTCTAAATACGCGAAAACATGCGGTTCCATATCCGGTGTAATTAATTTGTCAATCAGTCTCTGAAACGTCGCGGGGGCTCCCGTGAGCCCGTACGGCATTCTCGTAAATTGAAATAAACCTTTTCCCGGTGCAGTAAACGCAGTGACTTCGCGACTGTCTGGGTGCAATGGAATCTGATGATACGCTTGACTCAGATCAATCGTCGAAATATACCTCGCGGCACGTAATTTATCTAAAATCCCGTTAATATATGGTATCGGGTAGGCATCTTTCTTGGTGACGCTATTTACTTTACGAAAGTCTAAACAAAAACGATAACTTCCATTCGGCTTCTTGACCATTACTATGGGGCTTGACCACGCGCTTTGTGAGGGCTCTATTACTCCTTCGGCTAACATACGGTCGACTTCAGCGTGGATCGCGGCTTGTACCACCGGAGATACTAAATAATATCGTTGTTTTATGGGATTATTTCCCTGCGTATCTAGGGTATGCTCAGCTAGACTCGTCAGTCCAAGTGGTCCCGTGACCGCGGGTAATTCTCGCTCTAAAAACTCCTCCAGTATCGTTCTCTCCGCTCGTGTTAGCTCTGCGATTCCATAACACGTGTTATCTGACCTCTTGTTCGTCGCGGCTGATATTGCCTCGCAAAACGGACTCGTATCATCTGGTCCCCCCTTTAAGGGCCAAGTATCGTCTCCGCCATACATTTCCAACCCGAATAATCTAATAAAATCCATCCCGAGGATGCAGTCCCACGCTAAGGACGGAAGGATTCTAATCGCGAGCTCGTGAGTTGTTCCCGACAGCTCTATTGGCACGCTAAATTCTCCCAAGACGGCTTCTGTGTCGCCGTTTGCCAGAATTACGCGTCCAAAGGCTGGTTGGTTTAATGCTCGACCGTTTTCTTCGGCAATTCGCTTGCCTGAAGCTCCTAAGAAGCTTCTTGAAGACCCGGTGTCTACTAGCGCGCGAACTTTTGAGTCTCCGATTTTTACCGTTAAAAACCAGCGTGGTTGTAGCTCGAGAGTCTGCATCGGAAAGCAATCGGCGTATGCCTCGGTTGGATTATTGGGACTCGGATTTATTGTCTGAGGGGACCCGTAGTCCCCGTTCGAGGCTCCCCTTGTTCGTTTCCCGGATGGCAACGCGAACACGTAGTCGCAATTTCTCCTTTTCTACCACAGTGGTAGCAGAAACGAATCTTTGGTGCCGGGCACTCTCTCCAGATATGACCTCTCCGATCGCAATTGAAGCACCTAACCGTCGGTCCTCCGTCCATTGCTTGCATGGAGTTAGACGCTGGCGGTGCTTGTTGGTGAGCCGTTATCGTGGCTACCTTCGGATTAGTCGTTCGCTCCGGAGCGCTTTGCCTTTCTTTCTGAGGCTGAATTTTTTTGATCTCCGTCGCTATCTTTTTCTCTAGACTCAGTTGCATCGCCGCTAACTGTTCTTTAATGGCCTTATCCACGGCCATTCTCCCCCCCCCCTAGACCCTTACCCCCCCCCCCCCCCCCCCTTACTCGAGGCTTGGGTAGCTGAAGCCTTCGGAGCTTCTTTTACCACGGGTTCATCGTCTATTGCGGCTAGCGCTGGAGCTCGCTTCTGGGGCTTGGCTTTAGCCTTGCACGCCAGTTCCGCCATAAATGAATCCTCGGGGGATGGGGGTGGTCTATACGAACGCGAAAGATCCAAATTCCTTTCCCTCGCGGTCGCGGCTCGAGCTAACTCTAGAAAATTGTTAATTCGATTCCGGTCTAGAGTCTCCCGAATGTTTGGACGTAAGTTTTCGAATGCCAGATCTAGCTGGTCTTCCAACGCGTAAGGGCGAGTCATGCGATGCAGCAACCCTCGAATGCAGGTGAGATATTTCGTCACCGACTCGTGTTCGCCTTGAGTACGCGTCGCAGCTTGCTGCCGGAAACGTTTATTAACCGTTTCGTCCCCGAACCAACTTCTGAACGCTTGCTGGAAGTCCTCATAGCTTGACCAGTTGTCGCGCTCGATACGCAGCCACTCCGAGGCTGTTCCCGTGAATATTATCGGCAACGACTGAATGACTTCTTTACCGGTCAAAGGAGTGAGTCTCTTGCAGTCATCTAAGCGACTCAAGAAGTCCTCAGCGCTTTGCTCGTCTCCGTCCGCGAATTTTACATTCCAGCGACGCAACGCCTCGACTACTTCCTTAGCCCGATCCCTGCAGTGTAAACGCGACGGAATTACTGCATCTGCATCCCAACTGGGCTGCGGTGCGTCCCACCTTCCGGAGGTAGGTGCAGCCGGTCGGGAGGGTGGGTGGGTAATGATCGGTGACAGACTGCGGTCTCGTCCGAAGTCTGCCTCGCGGCGTATTTGGTCGGTTGTTGGCCACGTTTCCGCGCGCGTGGCTCGTCTTAAGTCTTCCTGACTTCGCAGCGTCCTTCTCGGACGCGATTCCGGCGGTAGTCGCTCGCTAGCATCGCTTAATTCTATTAGCTCGGGTGTTAGTGCTGCCCGTCTGGCGGCTAGTATACCCTGTCGGAGGTATTCCTCCTCGATTTCCCGCTGTTCCGGTCTCGTTTCTTGCCCGATTTCCGCTTGAGTCGCTCGTTGATACTCGCGACCGTATTCAGCTAAGACTCCCGGGTGAGCCGTCGATCGGCGAGGCATCGCTTCGGGTGCCTCCTCTTGGAGAATTTCGAGAAGTGCCGCGTAATCGCTATAAAAATTTCGATACGCGTCGTGTGCATCGGGAACGCCGCGTATTTGTGCCCGTCTGGTTGGTGTCCTCGGAGGACTAGACGCGGGTCCCGGCTCGACTATTGTCGACATAATCGGTTGAGCTACCGAATATGTAATGCTCGTGGTCGTTGAGGTTACCGGGTGCGACTCGAAATTCGTTGCAAACGATACTCGAGGATGTTGGTGAGTCGATAGCCGTTCTTGGCTACCCCCTGTTCGCGCTGCGTTGTCCAAGGTGGTACTCGGCACAGTTCGGACCGGAGTGAGTACTCGGTCGTGGCTAGTACCCGGTAGTACCCCTCCGCCGGAGGTGAAGATACCCTCATCTTCCGGTTCCCACGGGATCGTACGCTCGCCTTGACGTCGTCGCCAATGTCGCACATATCTATCCCGTAGCTCAATAATTGAGCCACTGGTACTCACGTGCAGTGAGTCCAGCAGTTGGGATAACTCCGCGTGAGTTAGGTTCCACAACGCTTCGCCGTATGGGGTGTCTTTGGTCGCCATGACTCGATGTGGGATCTAAAACTCGGTCGACCCCACGCAAACAAACCTCCGTACCTCGAACTCAAAGAAAAAAACTTACTCAAGACGCGAAAGAGAGAAAGAGAGAGAAAAAAAATTTTTGATACTTCAACCCACAAAAAAAAAAATATTTCCCGAGCCGTGAAGAGAAAGGAAAATTTTTGTCAAACGCCAAAAAGAAACTTGGGAATTTGCACTAACGAAAAAAAGAAAGAGAGAGAGAAAAAAAAAATTTCGAAACGCAAAAAATCGTACTCGAACTTTTGATGTTCACTCGAAATCCCGAACGCAAAAAGAAATCTTCCCGAAATACGAAGAAGAGAACCAAGAAAAAAAAGAAATTTCCCGAACGCGAAAAAATAATAGGATGAGAGAAAAAATAATTTTCCGAAACTCCATAAAAAAAAGTTTTTCCCGAAATTATTAACGAAGGATACAGACGAAAAGAGAAGTTTTTCCCGAACGAAAAAAAAAGAACAAGAGAGAAAAAAAACTTTTCTCGAAATCTTAGGTGAAGAGAAAAAAAAAAAAAAAAAAAAAAAATGTTCTTTTTCACCACACCTGCACGGAAAGTACCACTTTCGCTCCCTTGCGTGAGCGGGAAGTCGTTCTTTCCGATGCAGGGGGTGGTGAAAAATAGTATACCTCACACGGGAGTGAAAAACCCCCACGAAAAAAATATATATGCTCGGATATATGCATGGAATATATCCTAGCATATATGAAATCATATATGCTAGGATATACTCAAATTTGCCCAAAGATATATCCTAGCACATATGTCAAGATCATATATTCTGGCATATATTCTAGCATATATTCTGGCATATATACTCCAGCATATATTTTTATCATATATTCTAGTATATATTCTAGCATATATTCTGGCATATATTCTGGCATATATTCCGGCATATATACTCTAGCATATATTCCAGCATATATTCCGGTATATATTCCAGCATATATTCTGGCATATATTCCAGCATATATTCTGGCATATATTCTACCATATATTCTAGTATACATATATATTGCTAGGATAAAAAAAGCCAAAAATTCATCATATGATTACGTGAAAAAATTAGCGGCAAATTTCTTTTTAAATTTTTATTTTATATATAAGACATAACGATACAAATTTTTCAAGTAAAAAATATCTATATTAAATATCTGACTTTTCCGGTTTGTTTGAAACCTCCTAACATTTTGAGATTTTCCGGTAATGTAGCCAACATGTTATAACGTGCGTTGGCAATAATATTACCGTCATTTACACTCAATTCAATTTCTTCAATTTCTTGATCGTCAGTATTATTAACAGCCGATGATGAAGGCCCGGAGACATAATTCTTTCAGGTGCCTCAAATTTCCTCTCCAACATTTTAATTGAACCTAAAACAATGATGTATAATTAACTACCGAATTCATTATGCAAAAATGTATAATTTGAATGAATTGATAATTTTTATAATACAATAGGCTCTCACCGGACACTTTAATCACTATTGCGTGGAAACATTTCCAGCCACCTGGTGCCATTTTCTTTGTATCGTGCCATTCAACCAAATCAAAATCCTTAATGTGTTGAATATCGATCCCTGGCGTCGTCTTCTTGTCATCTCTTCCACCTACCCATTTAACTAATACCCACATTTTTTAATGACCAAATAATTAATTAATTGATTATTTATCAAACCCGTTCACCTCCGCCAGCCCTATATGTTTTGACAATCAACAATTGAAGACGAGCAAATCCTGACTCTGTGACAACGCTAAATTGAAAAATAAAAAACCCTCGTCGGTATTAGCGTTATCACAGAGTCAAGATTTGCTCGTCTTCAATTGTTGATTGTCAAAACATATAGGGCTGGCGGAGGTGAACGGGTTTAATAAATAATCAATTAATTAATTATTTGGTCATTAAAAAATGTGGTTATTAGTTAAATGGGTACGTGGAAGAGATGCCAAGAAGACGACGCCTGGGATCGATATTCATCACATTAAAGATTTTGATTTGGTTGAATGGCACGATACGAAGAAAATGGCACCAGGTGGCTGGAAATGTTTCCACGCAATAGTGATTAAAGTGTCCGGTGAGAGCCTATTGTATTATAAAAATTATCAATTCATTCAAATTATACATTTTTGCATAATGAATTCGGTAGTTAATTATACATCATTGTTTTAGGTTCAATTAAAATGTTGGAGAGGAAAATTGAGGCACCTGAAAGAATTATGTCTCCGGGCCTTCATCATCGGCTGTTAATGATACTGACGATCAAGAAATTGAAGAAATTGAATTGAGTGTAAATAACGGTAATATTATTGCCAACGCACGTTATAACATGTTGGCTACATTACCGGAAAACCTCAAAATGTTAGGAGGTTTCAAACAAACCGGAAAAGTCAGATATTTAATATAGATATTTTTTACTTGAAAAATTTGTATCGTTATGTCTTATATATAAAATAAATATTTTAAAAAGAAATTTGCCGCTAATTTTTCAACGTAATCATATGATGAATTTTTGGTTTTTTTTATCCTAGCAATATATATACTAGAATATATGGTAGAATATATGCCAGAATATATGCTGGAATATATGCCAGAATATATGCTGGAATATATGCCGGAATATATGCTGGAATATATGCTAGAGTATATGCTAGAGTATATATGCCAGAATATATGCTAGAATATATGCTAGAATATATGATAAAAATATATGCTAGAGTATATATGCCGGAATATATGCTAGAATATATGCCAGAATATATGATCTTGACATATATGCTAGGATATATCTTTTGGCAAATTTGAGTATATCCTAGCATATATGATTTCATATATGCTAGGATATATGCATGGAATATATCCTAGCATATATATTTTTTTCGTGGGGGAAGGCCATCCCAAACTGCGTTTTTGTCACCCTCGCCTTCGGCTCGGGTGTCAATCTCACACGCAGTTTGGGTTAGCCTACTTTCCCTCCCTAGGTGAGTAATATACTATTCTTATTATCTTACTGCACTTCCCAGTGCATTAAGAAAATTTTATGCCGCTTAATGCAACCCGTAAGCACACGCTAACTCGAACTCGAACTCGAACGCGAACCCGAAAGAAAGTCTTCGACTCAGAACATAATTATGGGGTCGTACTGTACAGTCCCGACGAGTCTATTCGCCGAGGTTGACCTATATTCCGAACAGCTGTTGCGTCCTAGTAGGTCTCAGAACCCACACCTGAGCCACACCGCTAAGTACGAAATTCAAAATTCGAATATATGCGACATCTATGAGCGTCGAGTCGATTTGAGTTGACAACGCGTAGATAGTCCCCTCGGTGCGGGGGTAGGTTACGAGTCCGCTGTACTTTGGACTTTGTCCTCCCGCTGCCTATAGGATGTTGTCTCGAAACCCGAACTATAGAATTATTTGACCGGTGGACATAGAACAATAATCTCGCTAGCTAGCTATACCGGGTGTTCGATTTGTAATTTTAATGTTTTTCTCCCGGCGTTCCTCGGGTGGGACTCCGCTAGTATCTCGTACGGTTTTCAATGCGGTCCGTCGCTAGTTTATTACCTATAGGACAGTATATCCACCACCACAAGTCAGGCACAAGATTATTACACAAAAAAAAACAAAAAAAAAAAACCAATGAAATAGCAAGCAGATGTAATATAATTGCGATTAGGTCTTATTATTAAGTTTGGGGTCCGTTTCCAGTGTCCCGGTGCATATCACGTGCTTTAGCACGGTTATTTTCCAGTTTTCCCCTCTAACGGGGAAAACGCGACTAAATTACGAAAAATACCCTACTCCCAAAACGTATGAACTCTCGAGAGTTAGTATTCCTCCAAAGGAAATGAATAATTTTTACCTAAAAACTCGCTACGAAGACTATGAAAACAAGATATAAAATTCAAACGCGAAATCAACAAAAGATTCTACGCCGTACGGCTACGACGCAGAGTCGCTTCGAGCGTACACGCTGCTAATCCTTCTCCGGTTAATAGAGAAAAACAACCCGCTGAGCTTTCTCTCCTTAGCAACAGCGAAGCCGTTACCTAAACTAGTAATAATTATTTAACTAACTAAAATTTATAACGCCTCTTTTGAAAAACCTATTTAGAAAGGCCCCACGTTGGGCGCCAATTTGCGACGTGGATTTTTCCTGGTCCTCAGACCAGACCGGAACGCTAGTCTGAGAACCGTCCACTCGACAATTGGCCAACTGAAAATTAATAATAAAACAAAGATGCTGGGCGCCAGGCTTCTAATCGCCAATTTCTGAAAATCTTACTAATAAAAAAAACAAACTACAGATACTTGAGCGCCGGCTAGCGTCAGTACCGCGGAGAGGGGTCGGGATTAATTGAAGGATTAGCAGGGCGTATTAACGACTCGATAAATTTGAATTTAACAAAGAAAATAGAATTTATTCAAGAAAAATAGTATCAAAAAAAAAGAAATAATAATACTAGTACCCGGGGGTACTCCCCAGCGGGTATAAATTGACTACAGGTCGGGTATAAGTGACCTGGCCACGTTTGGCGAGTTTTACAATAAAAAAATTAAACTACTAGCTTCCACGTAGGAGAGCGATAACAAATAAAAAGAATTCATGCAACCAAAAAGAATATATAACTCGTCAAATCAAGTCCTCGCTGGACAATACTAACTAAATGACTAATTTATTAAATCTAGGCTACGAGCTGAATTGATGACGAATTAATAATGATAAAATAATAACTAATTATGAGTTACTCAGTCTTAGATCGTACTACGACGACTAGCTCGTCTCCGAGAGACGAAGTCTCTCGTTATCGTATTGCTCCGACGAGCTTATTATTTACCAACTATTTACAGATTTTCCTACAACTAATTTAAACTAACCCTGCGGATAATTTATTGAATTTATTAACTACGCAAATTAAATAAAGAACCCAAAATTCTAACGCGAAGAACCCTTCACGTCTCTCCCCGCAGGAGGAAGAGAGAGCGACAGTGACCGACTCGTCCTGTCTTTGTCGTACTCGTGTACTACAGGTACGCACTTGACTAAATTATTAATTACGCGAATAATTACTCCAAAAAATAAAGACTCGAACTACAAAATCTAAGGCACAGGGACACTGGTGACGGCCTACCCTTCGGAGATCGGCTTAATTCGATCCCAAGAATTTTAATTAGCCTCGTGGCTTGATCTATGGCAATATGGCGGATAGCCGTTACCGGATACGAATTATCCTGAGTGAGAATGGCTAACGCTTACCGTGTTCCAGCCACGCTACGAAGCGTCCTCTCTCCTGGACGTAGTCCATCCCTCGGTTAATCGTTCCCTCGGGGATATTTGGTCAGCTATTCGCACACTCACACAAAATCAGAGAAAAATGAATAAGCAACCCACGGGGTTTAACGCAGAGAAAAAAAAAGAAAGCAAAGATAAGCACTCTAGGCTAAGTACGCAAAAAGAACAGAATTCACACGAGTGATCTAATCGCTAGTCTAACGCAGAGTGACTAGACCGCATGGCGCCGGTACTTAGCGCACATATCAGGCGATCGACTATTGATTTCCCATCGACCGAAAGATCCCTATTTTCGCTACGCGCGAATATTCAAAATCCACCGCGGTGGTTGTAGCTCATTACTTCAAAGGAACACGGGTTGCAGGCTCTTCTAGGCGGCGGGAATCTCTTCCGCCACCGATATCCCTCGTTGCGGAATGCCCTCGGCATTCCCCCCGTGTCCTCTATTTCGGCGGTGGAGGTAGCCTGGCCAGTACTACCTCCTAGAGCTCCGGTGGTGTTCCTGGTTGGTAGGGATCCTTCTGGTCGATATGAGACGTCGTGCGTGTGTCTTTCCGTGGTTTCGGAGTAACTGGTCGCCTTCGTCTAGGCCTCGTCTCCCACATGCCAGAGAAAATGCGTAAAGAAAACAAAAGAATAAATAAGAAGTTCTACAGATTTGAGTCGGTCACGGTCGTCTCTCGGAATTATTGCCAGGCCTCAGGGCCACCCTAATCATTCATTCAATTCTCAGACACTCCGCTAAGGTCGTCTAAGGGGTAAGGAGCCTGTGGTAACATGCAATGTTACAAATTAAAGGACGACGATGATGGGGTTAACCTTTAATATCAAAGTTATTTATTTATTTGATTTTAATTTTTCAGGTTAAGGTGCTTTCCTAGGCAATTCCACCAGTCCTGAAAACATCGTGAAAAAATGTGCTATTAAGGGCTTTTGAGCGCTCTGCTGTTTTACCGACGGAGTAGCATTTTCGGCCAGTTTTCGTAACCGTAATTTAGTCGACGGATCACGTCTCTATTGCTTCACTAATCACTCTCAGATGTCATAGGGGTGATCCTCAGATTATCAGCCACGGCGCGCTGGTATCCGACAAGTAATTGAAGGAAATTCCAATTAATAATAGATTTATTTATACGAAGCTGTGAAATCAGCTGACACTAATACATGGCCGATACACAGACACATGGTATTAATAACATTATTTTCTGCACTTTATCTGGAAAAACCGGTGCTGGGATAACCAGCGCGCCGTACAGGCTCTCGTTAGCAATCTTTTAATACTATCCCGCGGTAAATCAGAGCAGCAGGAGCAATCACATCCGTCGACTAAAATCTGAAGTGACAGGGTAGTGCAGGGTAGCATCGACACGAACACATGCAGAGACTAGCCTATAGATGTAGTCATTTCGATAGGGTTCTTCAGCTGGGCGCTAGAGGCGCTCTTCCGAACGAGGAGTTGTCGGAGCTCGCTCAAAAGCCCTTAAATGGAATATCTCTGCCTGGGCACCGAAATCGATGAAACAAAATACATCGCGCAATTCTGTGGGCAATTACGAACACGCACGGCCCAAAACATATCCGTTTTATGCTGAAATAGAAAAGATATGTATGAAAAACGCGTATTTTTGACACTTGGCGATATATATCGATCGGAATGATGGCGAGTTAGTTGTTTTCGAGAGTTTTTGAGGTATCGGTGACGGTTCAGAGATGGCGTGGCGCACGAATCTACGAGTCGGATCACTGTTCGATAAACTGGACAAAATCGGCTGTCAGTGATAAATTCTAAAGTTGTCATAGAAAAATGTTGTTATTGTGGTCAGGATACACAGAAGACTAATTCTGTGTATCCTGACCACAATAACAACATTTTTCTATGGCAACTTTAGAATACACGCGTATTTATCACTGACAGCCCATTTTGTCCAGTTTATCAAACAGTGATCCGACTCGTTGATTCGTGCGCCACGCCATCTCTGAACCGTCACCGATACCTCAAAAACTCTCGAAAACAACTAACTCGCAACACTGATCTATATATTACACTGGATGGCGTATTGGATAGGACGTTTTGTGACTCATTCGGCCATCTTGCCAGGGGGACAAATATCGAATAATAATAATAAAGTCAATATGGCAGACTAGTTGTGGCGGTCGCTATTTGAAAACTACTGACGGGAATTTCGTGTGAGAAGTTGTTTATTCCAAGTGTTATGAAGTGAGAACTGAAAATGGTGAGGAAATGCGTATTTTGCGGCTCCCAGCGGGGAATCGGAGATAAAACTTATCACAAGTAAGCGTTCCAGATTTATAGGTTATAATACACCAATCTTTCATTACAATTCCGCAAAGTCAATACATATTATAAAATGAAATTTTTTAATAAAATAAATGTCAAATAAATTACCTTTTTTAATTAATAATTCAGTTCTAAATTCAAACGAATAAATCGTGGACGTCGTACAAATTTTTGCTACGAGTAATAACCATACTAACTGGATAATATAGTACAGTATTCATATTATGACTGCCATGTGAATTAACCACCAACCACATACTTAGTTGCCATTTGGAATATTTTTAGTCCGCAAATAAACCCCTTTTTATTTTAGACCAAAGGAAAATCTTAAAAACCGATCGAAAACACTGAATGAACCTCAGCTGATTTCAAAAAAGGCCGCTCAAGGTCCGCCATATTTAGATAATCGTCCCCCTGACAACATGGCCGACCGGTTTCAAATCGCAACACCAGTGTTGCCAACCGTACGATAATTATCGTACACGTACGATAATTTAAAGCTGGGTACGATTTACGATAACGTGCGTACGATATACGATAATTGTACGATAAAATAGAAAAGGTACGATAATAGCTGTGTTCGTGTTAGCTACACTTTCTACAATTTTCTTACACTTTTTACGCTCGCCCAATAGGAGGTGTGGATTTCTAGTGAAAAGTGTGAAATCTAGTAAAAGTGTAGAAAGTGTAGCTAACGCGAACAGAGCTAATGTATTTTTTTTTTATTATTATTGTATTATTATTCTTTTCGCATTGGCGGTACGGGAAAGATCGAATCATATTCGAAGGTCGATCTGTCGGAGAATCTCAAATCTCGATTCTCGCTGTTTGTACCGGACCAGTATAAAAAGTACGAAATGATACTGCGATGAATAAAAATATTACTAATGAGTTGAAAATATGTTCTTTGTTGATTGTTTCTCCATTTTATTGCCAAGTACCAACTTTTTTTTTGAACCTATGGCTTATCATCTACTTAGAGATCTGTAGCCTATATTTAGAGGTTTAACTATAAATTTTTATTGCTTCGTTTTTATTTATTTATTTTTTTTTTTTTTAATCAATTCACTATTTGTTGTGTATTTTTAAATCTTTTTATAAGTTAGCTTCAGATTGTAGAATTTTAGTTTATCTACACTTTAACGAGGAAGTTTTCTATTTTACTACTAAAGATAATTTAAATCTTGTTTTGTTTTTAATCTTGAATTCTTTTGACTTTTGAAATTTTGTTTCATTAAGATTTGAGGGATAGAATATTAAAGCTCTTTGCCGACAACCGCAACAACACTATTCAGGACCAATCATTTCGCTGGACTACTGCCAGCTCAAGATGGCTGTCTGACTTCATTATTATTCCGCTACCAACTTCGCGAGCCTAAACTCCCCACTTCTTCTTGTTAGATATTTCGTAGAATTTTATGCTTTATATCTTCTCTTCCTGTTTTTATTCTTTTTATTTTTGAGATTAGTTTTATCCGAGCAATTGGTCTTATCCGGGATATGTTCTAGTTTTTAATTAAATTCGCTCCGGGTTATGCCGACGCCATTTTGAGGACTTGATCTTTACACGTTTTTTTTTTTTTTTTTTTTTTTTTTCCTTTTATATTAATTAATTACGATGTTTATTTATTGGTAGCTTTAAATTATTTATGTTGTTTTATTATTCCTAAAATTCCTATTAACTATTCCCCCACCTCCACCTTGTTTACTTAATTATTGAGAATCAACTTTTCTTAATTTATGAGTAGGCTAATTAAGAGGATATTTGATTGAATATTCGTTTTTTTTTTTTTTTTTTTTTTTTTTTTTTTCCTTTTTATTAATTGATTACGATGTTTATTTATTGGTAGCTTTAAATTATTTATGTTGTTTTATTATTCCTATAAATTCCTATTATATAACGCAAGCATGTTTTCCTCGCTTTTTGATGCCTTTGTATAGGACCTAAAGTGGTACTTTTAAGTCCTAGGACTTAAAAGTACCACTTTAAGTCCTCGGACTTTAAAAGTACCACTTTTAGGTCCTATACAGAGGCATCAAATAGCGAGAAAAATATGCTTGCGTTATATAAAGTATCGTGTGCACCATGGAGGTGGGCCTTTTAACGCCTCGCACGATGTTTTCAGTACTCGTCTTCGCCTCGCACGCTTCGCGCGCTCGTCTACGACTCATACTTAAAACATCGCACTCGGCCTTAAAAGTTCCACTTTACGACCTTGGTGCACAATGTACTATTAACTATTCCCCCACCTCCACCTTGTTTGCTTAATTATTGATAATCAACTTTTCTTAATTTATGAGTAGGCTAATTAAGGTGCTTTCCTAGGCAATTCCACCAGTCCTGAAAACATCGTGAAAAAATGTGCTATTAAACGGAATATCTCTGCCTAGGCACCGAAATCAATGAAACAAAATACGTCGCGCAATTCTGTGGGCAATTGCGAACACGCACGGCCCAAAACATGTCCGTTTTATGCTGAAATAGAAAAGATATGTATGAAAAACGCGTATTTTTGACACTTGGCGATATATATCGATCGGAATGATTGCGAGTCACTGATCTATATGTTACACTGGATGGCTGACGCCGTGCATAAGGCGTGTTGGATTGTTGTGCTGTATTCTGTTTGTGGTGGGCGCTGTGGACTTTGATGGAGAAGGATCGTTCCTAACATTTGTAATTGTGAAAGATATAAGAGATTTTGTAAATTGTATTCATTTATAGTGTCTTTGGGAATAAAAGTGGTTTGGTGGCTTTGCAATAAGGATTGAATGTAATCCACAAAATAATCAACTAATCAACCAAATTTAATTTATCAGATAACCTGAAATTAATAATCATCGCTTGGCGGCCATCTTTTTCCTCCTCATGGAAGTTGGCATAACAACTTGAAAAGTTAAATAAAGATTAAAGAAAAAATTAAAACCAATAACTATATGGTCCTAAGCATTCACGAAGAGGAGATCTGAATAATTAAACAAATCCAGCTTAAATTTACCACAAGCAATTGGAGATGCCGGTGGATTGGAATTAGAGGACAGTCAGGCTTCTAACCCACGAGGGTCCCGATAGAGCTGTATAAGGAAGGGTATCCATTTTCAAGGGCCTCCAAGTAATATATAAATTTTCTACTTATTTAAGCTTGCCTAATCTTTGCTTTTGTAGTTTTCTTTTCTTGATTAAAAGCACGTCTTGTTGGCTGCTGGAGTGTTCAAGGGTTTGCATTTTGTTCATTAAGTTGAGGCGCTTTATATGTCTAGGAGGGCCGCTGAAGAGATAATTTTAGGCCTCTCTCTGACCTGTTAATTCTATCCTAATATTTTCCTAATTAATTCTTACGGTTAAAGCATGAGGAAAAGATCAGTCTCTCTAAATTCAAGTGGCAGTAGCGAGTCTGCTAGTCCAAACAATAATAAAGTTCTACAGGAACTAAAAAAGAACAAGGCAAATACTCCCCCTAAAAGATCATACGAACAGTTTCGTGGTATCAACGTCGATGAAAATCCCTGGATTTTATCAGTATGGAACAATAACGTTTATTCGGAGGAAAATACCGGTCCCTATTTTGTCCACTTGTTTGATATTAGAGAAAATCACAAACTGGGAAACTGTCACAGAGTAATTATTGGAAAAAAATGCTTGGAAAACCAGATTGCAGTTAAAAAAATCCTGAAAGCTGGCGTAGATAAGATAATCCTGGTCTTTGAATCTGGACCATCGGCTAACAAGTTTATAAGGGTTGATGTGTCAAGGTTAAATCCACTTTGGTTTGCGATTATACCGGATCAGGCGGTTTTTTCGTGTAAATTAATCCACGATGTTCCATTGGAATTGTCTCCGGAAGATATACTTCAAGGCTTTGATATAGCTGTGAGAAATAATATTCGAAGCGTCGAACGTTGTAAACAGAGAACAAATAATAACGACAATACGGAGGGTCCTATCTGGCGTGATTCCACTGACATTAAACTCTTCTGCTCAGGTGAAATTCCGAAAGAGATAGACCTATATTTCTGCCCGGTTAAAGTTTTAAGCTACTCTTTTCCTATCAAAATTTGTTTCAAATGCCAGAGATTCAATCACGTTGAAGTTGATTGTAAATTCCCACCGCGCTGCGTTAACTGTGGTATCTTTCACTCAGAGGATTGTACTTTTGAAACAAGGTGTGCTAACTGTCATGGAGGTCACGTCGCAACTAGTAAAGATTGCTTGTTTGTTCAGTTTTACAGTGAAATTAATACATTGAAAGCTAAACTAGGTTTTAATAACTTCCAGACTTGCAACCTCGCTAAAGATTACCTCACTTCTCATTTTAGCGAAACACACCCTGTCACTGTCGCGTTGATTTTAGAATCTTTAGATGAAGTGCCGCCGGAGAGAATAAACATCCCAGGGGAGCAGGAAGGTGCTCATGATACAGAGGTAGAGGCAGAGGTGGTAGAGGCGAGCAACCTTGAGGATTTAGAGATTACAGTTGGGTTGAACGTGGAGATAGGGGATGCGAACGCCGTTAATTTACTGGATTAATAAAAAAAAAAAAAAAAAAAAAAAAAAAAAAAAAAAAAAAAAAAATAAAAATAAAAATAAATTCAAACATTATAAATAAATTAACAATATATATAAGGAATAATATAGGATTAAGATCTTGAGAATTGATTTCTTGTTTACTACTTTTGGAATAACGTCTTGTCTGGCACTACTGGTATCTATTATATGCCAGTATAAGGATAGGGATTTAACATAAAAAAAATAAACAATAATAATAGAAGAAATAATTATATATAACGTCCAATTTCAAACATCAGTAATCAACAAGTATAGCATGAGTATAGTTTGGGTCCTAGATTATAGTAATAACGGTTTTCTTTAATTGAGATATATGTTTATAGATTAGGATTAGGTTAAGTCAATTTCAAACATGGCAAGAATTATGATTTGGAATGCAAATGGCCTGAAGAATAAATTTGGGGACATTTGCAAAATTCAAAATGATTATGATATTATGGGAATTTCTGAAACAAAGTACAAAACTCACTATCATACCAATAAAATGAAAGGCTTTAACCATATAAGAAAAGACAGGGACTCTAATACGGGGCATGGAGGCTTAATAGTGTTCATAAGAGACTCCCTTCAATTCGTACGAGTGAATTTAAAGATTGTTGCGTCAGTAGGCATAGAATATATTGGAATTAAATTTTTCAACAAGGGAGAGATTGCACATTTGTTCCTATTGTATATATCTCCTGGAATTATCATAAATAAAAATTGTCTAAAAGTCTTACTGGAAGAAATGTCTCTTTGCAAAAATGTCATAATTACGGGGGATCTCAATGCGCAGGATTCTCTTTGGGGTAGCGAGATTTTTAATCAAAGGGGAAAAAGTTTAAAAGAAATTACTCAGGAGATAGGTTTAAAAATCCTAAATACAGGAAAAGCAACTCGCATTATTCCATGCTCGGCCAGAATAAGTGTCCCGGATATTTCTATGGCTTCGTCTGATGTCGCAGATCAAATAGTGTGGGACGTCGGGTTCGATTCGATGGGAAGCGACCACATTCCCATGACTATGATCATTAAAAAGCTGAAACTTTTTATGACTCCTTCCAGGCAGGTCCTCAGAACAAACAAAGTAGATTGGTTAAAACTTAGCTCCACTTTTGAAAACAATTTTAAAGATACAGACTTCGAGCTCAATTCAAATAATTACTTAGAAATGTATGCCAAGTTTGAAAAATTCATCATAAAAAGTCTAAAAGAATGTCACGCAAAAATGAATAAAGGTCACAAAAGTAGTACAATTGGTCCAGTTAACGCTCTGTGGTGGAATCCTGAGTGCGGAAACATTATTGATAGGAGAAGAGAGGCACAACGTGTCTTTTTGAATGATTGTTCGCCTATAAATTGGTCTAACTTTTGTGAAATTAAAAAAAGGGCTAAAAGAACCATTGAAAAGGCCAAAAAAAATAGTTTTAAAGAATTCTGTGCAAGTCTATCTTCTGAGGTTCCCATGGGGAGGGTTTGGCAAAGAATTAAAAGCTATAAAAATAGATTTGCCAACCCGCTCCCCGAGTCTGTTGATTCAAATAGAGTATTGGAGAATCCTAAACTTGCGAATGCTGTGGATAAGATCTCTGGGGGGTATCCGGCCTCTGACGACCTAGCGGGGAACTCGGAGGTCGGACGTCGCCGCCCGGGTGGCTTGGTTGAGCCTATCTCGGTTTTGGAGGTCACCAGAGCCATTTCAAGTTGCAAGCTAAAGTCAGCTCCTGGTCCTGATAACATTTCCTATAAAACTATAAAGAAGTTCTCCATTTCAATGATTTCCTGGCTTACGAAACTGTTTAATTTAATTTTAGAAAACGGAACCATCCCGGAGTCATGGAAACATTTCACGGTATGCTTTATCCCAAAGCCCAAAAATACGGGATTTAGACCAATAGCTTTATCATGCTCTATACTAAAAATTATGGAAAGAACTATAAATGATCGCATAATGTGGAAGATGGAAAATCAACAAAAAATTCCGGAAAGTTTCCAGGGGTTTAGACTTGGAAAATCATGTGTAAATTGCTTAACGGCCCTCAAATTAAACCTGGAATTGGCTAAAATGCAAGGAAAACATACAGGGGTTGTGTTTTTGGATATCGAGGGTGCCTACGATAACGTTAACTTGGATAAACTCTGTCTTATTTTGTACGAAATGGGAATTGAAAACTCAATAGTCTCCTTTATAAAACAGGCCTTTGGTGAAAGAAAGGTCACGGCTTTTTGCGAAGGTAATTTGGTGTCGGAATTCATCACCAATAAGGGGCTGCCTCAGGGATCCATTCTTAGCCCTATTCTATTCAATTTGTATATCTCAAAAGCGGTTGTGGGATTATCACACATGACAAAAAATATCTCATTCGCGGATGACCTTTCATTCATCACCTCGGCTACTACTATTGCAGACATCACTAAGATTTTGTCAGAGGATTTGTCTAAATTAAAAACTTATTTCCAGAGCATTGACTTAACAATATCGATTCCAAAAACTAAATTCCTAATTTTCCTTAAGAAAAATTGTAGAATTGCTGCAGACTCGGTGCATCTGATGATTGGGGGGACTCAAATTAAGAATGAAACCTCAATAAAATACCTGGGCACAATCTGGAATACCAAAATGGACTGGATTAGTCATATAGAAAGCCTCAAAGAAAAATCAATCAAGCTAATAAACATGCTAAGATGCATTTCAGCTTTCTCATGGGGGTCACATCCATCTACGATGATCACCTTCTATAAAGCGTTTATCCGTCCCAATCTTGAGTGGGGTTTCAGTGCGTTTTCGGATGCTAAGAAAAAAACTTTGTATAAATTAGAGGTCTTGCAAAATAATGCTTTGAGGATCGCGTCCGGCTGCTTTAGAACCACACCGATAAATTCACTTTTGCAAATAAATGGAATTACCCCTTTGGCAATTAGGAGAAAATTTCTCATGAAAAGGTTCTTAAGCAAGAATTACAGATTAATTCATAGTGACATTGATGATACCCTACATATAATTAAGGGGGTTCTAGGCAATATTGAGGGTGTTCCTACTGAGGATTACTCGTTCCTGACGTCGTGTTGGAATAGTTTGGAAAAGGACCTTCTTCAAATCAAGAGGCAGGATAAACTGCCTACGTTTTCTATTCCGTTCAGAGCAAACTATTTAAGTGAAGCGTGCATTTTAGATAAAGGGAAAATAATACAGAAAGATCCTAGTCCGAATGAGGCCATGAATAAAATAATTAATCAAGAATATAATAAATTCAAAACAATATATACTGACGGATCAAAGAATGTTAACACGGATGAATCAGGGTATGGAATATGGTCCAGAGATCTGAGCTTATGCAAGAGTTACAGAGTAAATAGCAATTTTAGCATATACACGATTGAAGCTTTAGCAATTGCAGAGTCATTAAGGTTAATATTGAAAAGAGAAGAAACTAATAATTATCTAATATGCACGGATTCCTTGAGTGTCGTGACAAGTATTTCTCAGGATGGAATTAATGGCAATATGAACTACCTAATCGCTGAAATAAAACATAGCATGAATATCTTGAAGATCTCTGGTCGCATTTGCAAAATCATGTGGATTCCAGGGCACAGAAACATATTAGGTAACGAGAAAGCTGATGGTTTAGCTTCAGAGGGGGGAAAAAAACAGTATTCTCAACGAATAAGTTTGGATGTATCCGACCTTTTCCCAGGTTTTAAACAAGCAATGATAGATTCAACCTACAAAGAAATGGAACTATATGGAGACGCTCTTTACAGGAAAGGAAGACTGCTTTTTGATAACGCTCCAAAATTTACAATGGTACCATGGTTTGAGGATTCTAACCTAACTAGATCTCAAATCATTTTATCAAATAGGATTATGACAGGGCATTTGAGACTAAATAGACATTTATTCAGAATGAATATGTTCCCCTACGGTAACTGTGAGTGTGGTCTTGGAGAGGAGGACTTAAACCATGTGTTATGGGTCTGCCCTTTTTGGGAGGGTTATGACAGAGAGAGACTCATCAGCTTTTTAGCTGCTAGAGGGGTTAACAAACAAGATAATATAAGCATTAACTTTATCAGGGATCCACTAATCAGGAAAATCATAATTGAGTTTGTTCAATCTAGCGGAATAGTTCTATGAGAATATAAAGAAGGCCTAGAAGCTGTAATAAGTAGTTGCATGTTTAGTATAATATAATCTCCTGCATTTATCAAGCCAGTTATCTGCCAGATCGGTATTGGTAATGGTTCAGGCTTCAGCGATATTCAGGAAAAAAAAAAAAAAAAAAAAAAAAAAAAAAAAAAAAAAAAAATAAAAATAATAAAAAATAAAAATAAATAAAACATTATTATATAAGAAATAATAGAGCGAATACATTAATAAATAGTTCAGTAGGGGCTTAGTTTATTGATTATAGAATGATTTGTGCTTCGCTTTTTGGCTCGCCTTGAGAATGGATACGTAGTTCGGGGATATCTGGGAATATATGAAGGTATAATCCATTGTGATTTCCAAGAAACAGACAGATGGCGATGGGATGGCCGCTGTTGATTTGGTCAACAGCAAGCTGATCCAGGCGGTTCGAGAGGCTGTCCAAGGAGGGCGGGCCGAAAGAAGGAGCAGGATTTAAGAGGACGATAGGGGCCTTTCCCATGCTTAAGGAGCAAGAGAATATAACATATCACGGACTAGCAACATGTCTCAACCAAGACTCAACTATCGATCAATAATAAAAAAAAAAATAAACATCTCATAAGATCATTTAATAATTAAAAAAAAAAAAAAAAAAAACAATTAAAAAAAAAAAAAATCCCACCAAATTCACAGATACATACCTTTCACGAAAGTAACCCTAACCAGCTTTTAGAGTTATACAAATGGATTTATCAGGATTCGACTACATGCCAACTTCATGGCGATAAGTCACAAACGGATAAATAAACATAAGGCGTGTTGCGATTTGAAACCGGTCGGCCATGTTGTCAGGGGGACGATTATCTAAATATGGCGGACTTTGAGCGGCCTTTTTTGAAATCAGCTGAGGTTCATTCAGTGTTTTCGATCGGTTTTTAAGATTTTCCTTTGGTCTAAAATAAAAAGGGGTTTATTTGCGGACTAAAAATATTCCAAATGGCAACTAAGTATGTGGTTGGTGGTTAATTCACATGGCAGTCATAATATGAATACTGTACTATATTATCCAGTTAGTATGGTTATTCCTCGTAGCAAAAATTTGTACGACGTCCACGATTTATTCGTTTGAATTTAGAACTGAATTATTAATTAAAAAAGGTAATTTATTTGACATTTATTTTATTAAAAAATTTCATTTTATAATATGTATTGACTTTGCGGAATTGTAATGAAAGATTGGTGTATTATAACCTATAAATCTGGAACGCTTACTTGTGATAAGTTTTATCTCCGATTCCCCGCTGGGAGCCGCAAAATACGCATTTCCTCACCATTTTCAGTTCTCACTTCATAACACTTGGAATAAACAACTTCTCACACGAAATTCCCGTCAGTAGTTTTCAAATAGCGACCGCCACAACTAGTCTGCCATATTGACTTTATTATTATTATTCGATATTTGTCCCCCTGGCAAGATGGCCGAATGAGTCACAAAACGTCCTATCCAATACGCCATCCAGTGTAATATATAGATCAGTGTTGCGAGTTAGTTGTCTTCGAGAGTTTTTGAGGTATCGGTGACGGTTCAGAGATGGCGTGGCGCACGAATCAACGAGTCGGATCACTGTTTGATAAACTGGACAAAATGGGCTGTCAGTGATAAATACGCGTGTATTCTAAAGTTGCCATAGAAAAATGTTGTTATTGTGGTCAGGATACACAGAATTAGTCTTCTGTGTATCCTGACCACAATAACAACATTTTTCTATGACAACTTTAGAATTTATCACTGACAGCCGATTTTGTCCAGTTTATCGAACAGTGATCCGACTCGTAGATTCGTGCGCCACGCCATCTCTGAACCGTCACCGATACCTCAAAAACTCTCGAAAACAACTAACTCGCCATCATTCCGATCGATATATATCGCCAAGTGTCAAAAATACGCGTTTTTCATACATATCTTTTCTATTTCAGCATAAAACGGATATGTTTTGGGCCGTGCGTGTTCGTAATTGCCCACAGAATTGCGCGACGTATTTTGTTTCATTGATTTCGGTGCCCAGGCAGAGATATTCCATTTAATAGCACATTTTTTCACGATGTTTTCAGGACTGGTGGAATTGCCTAGGAAAGCACCTTAAGAGGATATTTGATTGAATATTGGTTTTTTTTTTTTTTTTAATTTTTTTAATTTTTCCTTTTTTAATTTTCTTCTTCCATGGCTCTTATGTTAGGGAAAGAGTTGAGAGTGAAATCCATATGTGAGAGGATCCCTGGATCCGCCAAGAGCCTTATCTGATTGTGGATGGTTACCCAACCAGTCAGACCACTCCGTTTGATTCTTCCTGGAAACATCTTTAATGACTATGTTTCCATGGGCACAGAGCTCCCAGGAAGAGTAGTCTAAACCCAAGCAAACCAGCAAAGCGTACTACCACTACGTAACTATTGCAATTCAATCTCCTCCCTTGCCACTCCGGATCTCATCAAGCTTATATCATAGCCCCTATGGCTAATAAAAAGGAAACCATGCTCGTCCTGATTTGAGAATTGGTTACAGAGATACTATCCAAATCATGCGTCCTATTGTAACCCATTCTTGTAAGATAAGAAACGAAACTCTCTCTCTCCCCGCATAGCCATATGGGACAGTCCCAAATCCTGTGGTTAAGATTTTCAACTCCTAAATTGCATTCACACCGTTCCGAGTCAACTATCCCCATTCGTTTGAGATGAGAGTTCATTTGGGTGTGGCCTGACAATAACCTATTATTTATAATGATTTCTTTCCTGGTCAAAGAAGAGTTGACATACCAGGGAGCCAGTTTGAAAGGCCCCATATGGTCAAGATAGCTTCTCCCTTTCCTGTATAGCTCTCCTCATCATATGATTGTATGAATTGATCTGACCTGTCGACTAGACTTTTTTTGAAAGTAGAAAACAAATCTGAGAAGGGAATTTTGACTCTAACACAAGCGTTCATTTTTGCTCCTTCCTTAGCTAGACTGTCCACCCTCTCATTCCCTCTTATCCCCTTATGCGCCGGGATCCATAAAATTTTTATTTCTGTTTCCTGAGACTTGGCCCGGAACATTAACTCCCTAATATTGCCTACAATGGGGTTCATTTTTCCATCAAGTCCCTCTCTCCTTAAACTTTCCGTTACCGACAGGGAATCTGTACATATTAGAATATGTTTATGATTGTTTTTCCTTATCGCTATTTCGATAGCTCTAAATATAGCATAAGCTTCGATAGTGAAAATAGACGCCTGAGGATTAAATCCTCCCTTGATATCTATTGCTAAATCTTCCGAAAAAACACCAAACCCTGCCTCGCAATTGTCTTTATCCGACGAACCGTCTGTGAATACGCAGACGAAGTTGCGAAAATGCTCCTTGTAAAGCGAAAAAAAAGCACTGTCGGCGTCTACGCTGCTCTGAATTACTCTTCCTAAGCTAGTATTACAATTGCCTCTCATATAATGGGCATAAAAAGGGATATTAGAAGATGGCGCGTTGTTTAGAGATGAAATCATTTTGCATGCGATGCGAATATCCAGCCATCTCTTGCCAATATAGGATAGCTTCATGTCCTCCCTCTCCGGATTATTGCTCCATGATTCTTCTATTGATCTTAGATTTCCCTTTAATATGCTTTTATTGTTGCTGAAATTCCTGGTTAGGTATTTTTCCGTCAAGAACCTTCTTCTTTCAGTTAGTGAAGGCACTCCGTTGAGATGCAAGAGGGTATTTATTGGTGTAGTTTTAAAACAACCCGATATCCTTCTCAAGGCTTCGTTTTGGATAATGTCGAGTTTTTTAAGGGAATTCTTAGACGCTTCCGAATAGAGATATGAACCCCAATCGACGCTTGGTCTGATGAGCGCTTCAAAAAACTTGAGCATAGTGGAGGGGTGAGCCCCCCATGAGTATGATGAAATGCATTTAAGCAAGAGATCAACTTCTGGCCCTTCTGCGTAAGTGAATTAATGTGTTGGGACCATGAGAGTTTCCAATCCCAAATTACCCCTAAATATCTGACAGATTCGGTATTATATATCCGATCCTCTTGAATTTTTATAGCTACGGAATTTATCCGAACTGCTTTGTCGTTTTTAGAAATTAAGAGGAATTTGGATTTTTGAGGCGAAATTTTCATGTTGATAGCTGCAAAAAAATTTCTGAGTTTTTCTGCTTCGTTGGACAAAATATTGGAAATCTCGTACTCTGAATGCGCTGAATGGAAAAGCGTTATATCGTCCGCAAAGATCAGACATCCAATGGACTTGGATATGAAGTTATTAATTGCCGAAATATAAATATTAAACATGACCAAGTACCAACTAATTTAACTTTGAAAACAGTAGCTGTGCTCGTCTTAGCTATACTTTCTACACTTTTCTTACACTTTTTACGCTCGCCCAATAGGAGACGTGGATTTCTAGTGAAAAGTGTAAAATCTAGTAAAAGTGTAGAAAGTGTAGCTAACGTATGTAGCTATTAGCTGTGTTCGTCTTAGCTACACTTTCTACACTTCTCTTACACTTTTCACGCTCGTCCAATAGGAGGTGTGGATTTCTAGTAAAAAGTGTAAAATCTAGTAAAAGTGTAGAAAGTAGCTGTGTTCGCGTTAGCTACACTTTCTACACTTTTACTAGATTTTACACTTTTCACTAGAAATCCACACCTCTTATTGGACGAGCGTAAAAAGTGTAAGAAAAGTGTACGCGCACTCTATCAAAAATGTATCTTGCTGTATCAATTGAAGTACCGACTACCGATAGTTGGTACGATAATTTTCTGCCAATGTACGATAATTTCCGCCCCTCCGTACGATCACGGGTCATTTCATGTTGGCAACACTGCGCAACACGCCTTATGCACGGCGTCAGCCATCCAGTGTAACATATAGATCAGTGACTCGCAATCATTCCGATCGATATATATCGCCAAGTGTCAAAAATACGCGTTTTTCATACATATCTTTTCTATTTCAGCATAAAACGGACATGTTTTGGGCCGTGCGTGTTCGCAATTGCCCACAGAATTGCGCGACGTATTTTGTTTCATTGATTTCGGTGCCTAGGCAGAGATATTCCGTTTAATAGCACATTTTTTCACGATGTTTTCAGGACTGGTGGAATTGCCTAGGAAAGCACCTTAAGCCTGAATTGAATAATATTACTATAAGAATATTATATTGATGTTATATGATTTATTATATTATCTTTATCCCTATTAGAGGACGACGATGATGGGGTTAACCTTTGAAATTTGAATTATTTATTCATTCATTAAATAACCTAGAAGTTTTCAGTAAATTTTCACGCCCAATACATAACCACAAGATTTACAGTTGCCTGAATGTTATTATTATAGGTTAGCAAATTACAGAATTCAAAGCGCCCAGAGTGATCTTTAGACGATGAATATAATTTGGTGTCAAGGACGACGATGATACAAATAGAATTGGGAATTAGGAATTGCTGCGAGCAGTCTTGGCACTCATCGAACCCCCTCGACTGGCTCCGTAGCCATTTGAGATTGAAGATTCTTACTGACATAGTGCTGCGAGCAGTCTTGACACTCATCAAACCCCCTCGACTTGCTCCATATCTATTCAAATTTGAAGATTTTAGGCACTACCCCGTTTCTGGACGGAACATGGCATAGATTGACATGAGTAAATCACAAACCAAACTAGGCTACCTGTTGTTATTATAGTCTGTAACGACGCAATGGTTATTCAAGCTATTTCGGAGCACGTATATTCTCTTCTTACAAAGTTTTGTTCACACAGCCTCAGCAGAACACAATATTCGATTCAAGATTGAAGATTCTTACTGACATAGTGCCACTAGCAGTCTTGGCACTCATCGAACCCCCTCAACTTGCTTCGCAGCCATTCGAGATTGACTCATTGAACGTATCATCGTCGTCCTTTACACCAAATTATATTCATCGTCTAAAGATCACTCTGGGCGCTTTGAATTCTGTAATTCGCTAACCTATAATAATAACATTCATGCAACTGTAAATCTTGTGGTTATGTTTTGGGCGTCAAAATTTACTGAAAACTTCTGGGTTATTTTATGAATGAATACATAATTCAAAGTTCAAAGGTTAACCCCATCATCGTCGTCCTTTAATAGGGATAAAGATGATCAGGCCCGGCGGAGCAAATTTTGGCAAGGTGTGGAGTAAATGGCGGCTGAGGGGGGGGGGGGGGGGGGGGGGGGGGGGGGCTCCCAATGAAATTTTTCTTCATGATCTATTTTTTTTCGCATACTTACGTTTATTTATATTCTATCTTTTTTTTCATTGCGAACATGGTTATTCGCAGTTTGTCATTTTTTTGTTCTTTTTTTTCACGCGCTCGGCCGTTCATGATGACGATGGTATTGTTAGAATGATTTGGATGTGTTTCATGAATTGCGCTACAAAGTCGTCAAAATTTGAATTCGCTTTCAAGTAATTCACCACATCCGTCAGTGTTTTGATAGGGCGCGTCTAGTTAGTGGTCGCAATGGTCGCAAGTCGTCGCGGAGTAGCCAGAAGTAGCTGAAAGTCGCGGAGAGTCGCGGTCGTGCTGCGGGTTTGAGCTCGCGATGTTGCCATTTTTCATGCTTGACATTTGGCGCGGAGTATCTCAAAGGATTAGCGCCAACCAGGGTGTGAAAATTGTAATACATTTTTTCCACTACCCATTATAGTTGTAATGTTATTTTAACTACATATTACATTTTTTACTTTTCATTTTTGATATTTTCAAATCAAAATGATGTTTTTTCGAAAAAAAAAAAAAAAAAAACCAAGACAAAAAAAAATCAAACAAAAACCATTTTATAAGGAAATGCAAATAACAAAATGTTGATTGTGTATAAACTTGATAGTATTTCGAGTAATTGTATTGGTTTGTGAGGTCATGAGAATTACTGCGAAAAACTCCGTTCCTTTCGTCTGTTTTATTTTCTTACAATCAAGAGCACCCTACGAGGTATAAATTTCAATATTACTGCAATGAATAACCTCAATTTGTGTGGTTTTACATACGATATATTTTTCCGAACTGATTAGGGTAGTGATGCCTCAATTCCGCGCCTCATTACAAGAGTAATGTACGTAATCAAAATGAATTTTGCAACGACTGATTAGAATTGTAATGTGTAATTTAACATATTTAGTTGCTCATTATTAATGTAATATGTAGATAAAATAACATTACCACTATAATGGGTAGTGGAAAAAATGTATTACAATTTCCACACCCTGGTTGGCGCTAATCCTTTGAGATACTCCGCGCCAAATGTCAAGCATGAAGAATGGCAACATCGCGAGCTCAAGCCCGCAGCACGACCGCGACTCGCCGCGACTTTCAGCTACTTCTGGCTACTCCGCGACCACTTGCGACCATTGCGACCACTAACTAGACACGCCCATAGTCACGTTTTGTATTTCGATTTGACTGAGAAACGTCTTCTGAATCAGTACTTAGCTGTCCTCGTCTTCTAAAGATTTCTAAAAACATTACCAAAATGCGGGGTGTGGAATTCCACACCCACCAAAATTTGGCATGTGGAATGCTCCACATAGTCCACACAACTAGCGCCGGGCCTGAAGATGATATAATATTATTATATAGCATTACTATATTATTCTTATAGTTATATTATTCAATTTAGGGTTAACCTGAGAAATTAAAATCAAATAAATAAATAACTTTAATTTTAAAGGTTAACCCCATCACCGTCGTCCTCTAGTAGGGATAAAGATGATATAATATAATTATTAAATCATTTATTCATTCATTAAATAACCTAAACGAATTTAATGAACACTTTAAGGTTAGTGGTATAGGTTATTGGTTATAGGTTAACCCCATCACCGTCGTCCTCTAGTAGGGATAAAGATGATATAATATAATTATTAAATCATTTATTCATTCATTAAATAACCTAAACGAATTTAATGAACACTTTAAGGTTAGTGGTATAGGTTATTGGTTATAGGTTAGCTCACTATTCTCATGATCACGATACAGGTTAACCCCATCATCGTCGTTCTCTAATAGGGATAAAGATGATATAATATTATTGTATAACATTACTATAATATTCTTATAGTTATATTATTCAATTTGGGGTTAACCTGAAAAATGAAAATTAAATAAATAAATAACTTTAATTTCAAAGGTTAACCCCATCATCGTCGTCCTCTAATAGGGATGAAGATAATATAATATAATTTTATAACATTAATATGATATTCTTATAATAATATTATTTGATTAGGGGTAACCTAAAAAATTTAAACTATTTATTTATTCGTTAAATAACCTAAAAGTATTTAATCAACACTTTGAGGTTATTGGGAATATGACAGCCGCGAAGTGAAGCAGGTTGTGGTTACTCTGCTACTTTTTTTTTTTCCTTGTTGGATATCTAGCCCTTGCGGAACTATGTACCACTACTCTGCTACTTCCGATGGGCTGCTCCCACTGATCTCTATTATACACTGGATAGTGTACGCGCGGCCTTTTAGCCACCGCTCGCTGTGACGATTAGAAGCTCAAGATTGGTGGCAATTTGACACCCAATATGGCGGTAAATTTGAACGACAGTAAATGAACTACACATATTTAGGTTGGAAAAGCTGCGTAATTTATAAATTCAATTGTTAATACACCCGTATTCTATACATATAAACAAATGGATACCAATAAATAATACTAATCTGTACGTGATATTCAATTTCCTCGAGAAATATCTAGCAGCATAATGCATCGTAAACAAAGTAACCTAACCCTATAATCTTAGGGGAAATAAATAACGACCACAATTATAACCCATTTGTGTACTTACTGATGAGCTCCTTTACCACAAAAACCGCAGTCCATTACTATTTTGGCATAAATAGCATTGAATTCATACACTTAACCTTACTTTTGTCACACCGATTTACTCAAACGTCGCCATATTCGGTGTCAGATTGCCACCAACTGCCCGCTTCTAATCGTCACAGAAATTTCGGCCTATACACTATCCAGTGTATATTAGAGATCAGTGGCTGCTCCACTGGTCATGAGCAAATAAAATATTTGTAGAAGGGAAATTCTATCTGAAATAAGGCTACGAAAAATAGTGAGCCACTAGGACACCACCGATGAACATTACTGTACCAAAACTGCACGGAACGACGGAACGGAGCCGATCCATATTTTTGCTATTCGGCTTTATTTGTCTGTTTAGATACAATTTTTGTATCAATAAATGTAATTTATTTAATGAGCTTCTATGTAAGACCAAATTCTGTAACGATAATTGATTATTTCATCAAATAAAAGTTGACGTTCCGGCATTCCGTTCCGGAATTTGGGTACATGCACTGATCTCTATATACTGACTGGATAGTGGACTGGGGCTGCTGAGAGAAACCAATTGATCAGCGCCATTTGCAGTATTTTCGGTCAAAGTCTAATGGGGCTGTTACACAGGGCGCGTCGCGTCACGCGGCGCGCCAAACAATATGCAGTAACCAATGGGAGGGCTGCTTTTTACGCGTGTATACGAAAAAGCAGCCCTCCCATTGGTGACTGCATATTGTTTGCCGCGCCGCGTGACGCGACGCGCTCTGTGTAACAGCCCCATAAGCGGGCAGTTCAAATTTATACATGAAATACCCATTTTCTTTTGAAAACTACTTTTTCAAAGTTATTTCTCGGTCGAACTATGCCAGAAATAGTGGAATGCTGAATAAAGTACACATATTCAGTTGGACCCGGGTCTTAAACTGTGCACCTAATCGAAATTCCCGCGTAGATTTTGACCCAAGTTTCGGCGTTCCTCCGACCCCACCAAGCCCCCGGCCATGCTTCTAATGGTTTCACGCTGCGCCTGTAGTAAGAGTACCAGTCCACTATCCAGTCAGTATATAAGGTAAAGTGGCCATTACTGGGACACTTACGACAACCTAAGTCACATGAGCACAATTAAAAAAAAGTATGTTGCTTTATTCCATAAAAGAAAAATTATAGCAAATAGCCAACACATTCGTGATCAGATTCCCACAATAATATAGGATGATTAATGCATTATACGTATTAAAATACTGTATTTTCATAGATAGTCATGTTAACCATTACTGGGACAGCAGTTTTGCGGTTAACCCTAAAGTGGGACGCACCATGCCCAATACTGGGACAAGCAAAATTGAATGGGGCTAATTAAAATGAAGTTGCGAATTTACTTTAAATTTGAGGGATACATGAAAAGAATAAAAATCGATTATATATTGTGGAACATAAGAACGTCATTTATTTATCTTAATTTTTCAATAAAATACATATGAACACGAACATAAACATTTTTCATATCAACATGAACCGACATGAACATTTTATCCTTAAATTAAATAATTTATTTTCCATTTCTTAGATAATAACATTAAACTTAATTCTTTAATTGTTTTTTTTTTTTTTTTTTTTACTTTTCTCCTTTGACTTAGTTTTCTCAAATTTCAAATCTTGCTCTTTCTTCTTCTTTGACGTATTTTCAGATCCATTTTTTTTGGTTTTGGCCATTTTCTGCACAAGTTTGGATGTCTGTAAAATTAATTGAAGTATAATACATATTAATATGAATATTTATTGATTGTTTATTAGAAAATTAAATTGAATAAGTATGATACAATGACTTACCTAGACTGTATATAGAATTAGAGGTGAGATTGAGGTTAGATTTATCCACACACAATACTGCACTTCAAGTAATTTTCCTACCGACTATAAGTACTTGACTACACACGTGAAGTTAAAAAATAATGTTTAAACTATTTCAAGGTATAATTTATTGCAAAATACCGTTTAAAACACTATTGTAATACACGTCCCAGTAATGGTAACGCGGATATGCAACTCACGCTGACGAGTCTGAAACTGGGACGCCCAGCACCATCCCGTTCCAGTTTAGGCAACTCAGTCAAAAACTTGTCCAATAATGGAACACAAGATTAAAAAAAATATATTCAATGAAATAATCAAAATAATCACTCATTTCATTTATGAACGTAAGCAGAATGTGTAGAAATAATATTCCGCCTATGTATGTGCAAAAATTCATTAAATCAAGGACAGAAAAGTTTGGCTCATACTTTTGAAAAACAAGCAGAATGGCGAGTTTTTACGAGGTTCATACGCATTCATTAAGAACCACTTTTTAATATTTTTTTATAAAACATTTAACTTATCAAAATAAAAACAAATAGTGTAATTAAATAAGTCAGAACTTCGAAAATATTAAACAATTTTTACTTTGATGTTCTATTTTAAGATGTAATAGATAGAAAATATTATTTATTATCGTCCCAGTATAGGACACACTTTTTACACTGTCCCAGTAATGGCCACTTTACCTTAGAGATCAGTGGGTACATGGGACGCAGGGAAATGCAAATAGACGGAACGGAACACGGAACTTGTGTATACTTCTACATGAACATAACCCTGCAAATTGTAGAAAGGCGCGTAGTCCAATCAAATAAGGTCTGAATTAAAAAAATTCCGAAGTGGCCTGCATTTTTGGCATTAAGGGGTTTTCGACCCTCAGGAACCCGAATCTGAAGTCATTTTTGAAATTCAAGGTCACAGTTTTGAGAAAACAGCAAAATTTTACGTTTTTTTTTCGAATTTCTGAAAAACGGCTATCGACAGGTGAAAAGCGACTCAACCATCGTGTAGAGCGGAAAATTTGCGATCGAATTGGGCCCTTTTATGTCGGAAACGAAGTCGGATTGACGAATTTACAAGAAATTTATCCGTCTTACTAAAATCCCCCGAATACTGTCGATAAAGGAGGGCAGTGCTTCGTAGCAGACAGCTGACAGGCCTCGCTTAACAATTTTAAACAATGAGCCTCGGGCCTGATTTCTGCGCCGTATCGTACTGCGCACGTCGAGCTAGGCTCAAAGCTGTCTGCTACGAGGCACTGTTCTCCTTTATCGACAGTATTTGGGGAATTTTGGTAAAACGGATAAATTTCTTGTAAATTTGTCAATCCGACTTCGTTTCTGACAAATGAGGGCCTAATTCGATCGCAAATTTTTCGCTCTACACGATGGTTGAGTCGCTTTTCACCTATCGATAACCGTTTTTCAGAAATTCGGATAAAACGTAAAATTTTGCTGTTTTCTCAAAACTGTGACCTTGAATCTCAAAAATGACTTCAGATTTGGGTTCCTGAGGGTCGAAAACCCCTTAATGCCAAAAATGCAGGCCACTTCGGAATTTTTTTAATTCAGACCTTATTTGATTGGACTAGCGTGTGTAGATACAAATTTGATCATGGATCCTCAAATGTGTTTATTAATGATGATTCGGTTAGTCAAGACTTCCAAAAGTGCATCAATTTCTCAAAGCAAAATTATGTACGACTATGGGTGCCCTCCCATGTAGGTCCGGAACGGAAAAACGGAACGGAACGTTGTATGTGTAGGTGTATCTTTGACTATATAACCCTGGACTGCTGACGCTAACTTCAGGCGTGTTGTCAGGATGTAGCGCTACAGGCAGTCAACGGTCGAGTTCAGAACTACTGAGTTTAATTGTTTCGCTATTGTTTTATCAGCCGTATCTTTCTTCAAGTGACTTCACTCATAACCTCAAATTTCTCTGAAGTGAAAATCTTCTCATATCGCTCTGTTATTATTTTTATCCGGATACTGATTTCAGAATACCGAGACACGAGAATTGAAAAAAAAAATTATCTTCACAGGCCAATAATCAATTCGTAAAAATTACATTGAAACCAATTTATTACTCTATATTCCTGTATATAATATTAAGGCTGCCGTCCCATGGTACGGAAATCGCGGATCCGGAATTTAGTCACTTTTCGAAGCGCCAATCACAGGCGTTCCGCCCTCACTGGCTTGCGGGATGTTTTTCTCCTACTGTCCCATGAGGCGGAATTAATACGGACGCAACGACCGCCGGCGAATTGCGACCGTTCCTTTTAGCGCCAAGTTCGGAATTCGCGGCTGCGATTGGGTGCCAGCGGTTCCGTGTCGGTAAATTCCGGATCATGGGACACGGGATACTGACAGGGACGGATTCGTGTCACCCATACACAAGCATCAAGGCATGTATGTGGTGGCGTCTCTAACCTACGAAAAAGATAAACGTATGGTGCCAGCAGTATCTTCGTCCTCGCCAGGTATAGAAAACAAATTCTGAAGATCATAAAAGTACCATGGATGCCGAAACCGTTTTGTAAACCATCGCAGCTGTGTGGTTGAAAATTCTGAGTTACACACACACAGATACACTGGAAATTTGTTTGACAGTTCGCAAATACTGGTAGCGCACGCGGAACGGAATGTCCAGAACGCCTCTGATTGGCGCTTGAAAAGTAACTAGATTCCGGATTCGTAGAGACGGAACAAATTCCGGACCATGGGACGGCAGCCTAAGAACTTACTTAAACGTTTCCTAGATTTTCGTAACTCATAATATACTTCATTTATTAAAAATTTTTACTATTCCGACATTGATCAATGATATTATTTAGTAAACTATTCTTATTTTGTCCTGTGTTCATCCAAAATACTAAGTACTCATTCAAATTTCCCGCGGAATTGACTGCCGAGAAGTCTAAGGAGTGGGGTAGATGTTGGAAACATCGGCTTCGCATACGGCTTATTGGAATAGTGGGGGGCATTAGCAGTCCAGGGTTATATAGTCAAAGAGGTGTATACATACACGCAATACATAGAAAAAGTCGCTAGAATCCGTTCCGTTTTTCCGTTCCGGGCCTACATGGGACTGCTACTATGGGTGCGTTCGGCTTGCTCGCTTTTTCGCTAAAAGCGTGCACAAGCGTCACTTTCACCGTTCGTCTTGACGCTTCGAAGTGCTGCGGTACAGCGATGACGTCATAAGTTCAGAGCGTTTACGTCATTAGTTCACGCTAACACTCGCTTACTCGAAATAGGTAGGGCGGCAATAGCGCGGGTCTTATTAAACGCCACGATCCAAGACGAACGCCGTTAGCGGTAGAGCGATAGGAAAACCTAACCTAGCTTCGATGTTTTGAAAGTGACAAGTATTTCACGATAGATAGAAAAATTAGGTCAACTGCCACTATAATCGGCCATACATGATACAATAAAACTGAAACTGTTCATCGGTATACTGAGGCACGATAACCTCAAAGTAATTTGGTATACGTGGATTGGCTGTTTTTGCGTGAATGAATTTGGAAACATATGTTCATCATAATCCTCGCTTTCTTCCGATGAAGATGAAAACATGATTTCGTAGAATTGATGTATAACTCAATTCAGTAACTGACGTTTATGTTCTGCCGCCATTTTCACAAACATTCGGAGCACCGCTATCGCCTATCAGCGTTCGCCTTGTCGCTGACGCTTCCACGCTTGTTCACGCTCTAGTGAAGCCGAACGGACGAAAACGCCGCTTGAAAGCGCAAGCGCCAACAGCTTCAAAGCCAGCAAGCCGAACCCTATAATTTGCGAATACCGGACGGATCCACCATTCCGTAAAAATACGACGGAATGAAATTAGCGGAACGCGGATTCTAGTGACTTTTCCGTCCATTCCGTTCCGTGATTCCGGATTCCGGCGATCCGGGCCTACATGGAACGGCACCATTAACCGAAGGTACCCCTTGGGTGCGTTCGGCTTGCTCGCTTTGATGGTGCCGTCCCATGTAGGCCCGGATCGCCGGAATCCGGAATCAGGGAACGAAATGGACAGAAAAGTCGCTAGAATCCGCGTTCCGCTAATTTCATTCCGTCATATTTTTACGGAATAGTGGATCCGTCCGGTATTCGCAAATTATGGTCGTAAATAATTTTGCTTTGAGAAATTGATGCACTTTTGGAAGTCTTGACTAACCGAATCATCATTAATAGACACATTTGGGGATCCATGATCAAATTTGTATCTACACACGCGTCTTTCTACAATTTGCAGGGTTATGTTCATGTAGAAGTATACACAAGTTCCGTGTTCCGTTCCATCTATTTGCATTTCCCTGCGTCCCATGTACCCAAATTCCGGAACGGAATGCCGGAACGTCAACTTTTATTTGATGAAATTATCAATTAAAGTTACAGAATTTGATCTCACATAGAAGCTAATTAAATAAATTACATATATTGATACAAAAATTGTATCTAAACAGACAAATAAAGCCGAATAGCACAAATATGGATCGGCTTCGTTCCGTCGTTCCGTGCAGTTTTGGTACATGGGACGGCAGGGTTTTTTAAGACCCGGAACGGATTCGGAAATCGACTAGATTTCGTCTACGTTCCGTTCCGTGATTCCGGATTCCGGCGATCCGGTCTTACATGGGACGGCACCATGAAGCTGTTGGCGCTTGCGCTTTCAAGCGGCGTTTTCGTCCGTTCGGCTTGGCTAGAGCGTGAACGAGCGTGAAAGCGTCAGCGACAAGGCAACGCTGATAGCGGTGCTCCGAGTGTTTATGAAAATGGCGGCAGAACATAAACGTCAGTTACTGAATTGAGTTATACATTAATTTTACGAAATCATGTTTTCATCTTCATCGGAAGAAAGCGAGGATTATGATGAACATATGTTTCCAAATTCATTCACGCAAAAACAGCCAATTCCACGGATACCAAATTACTTTGAGGTTATCGTGTCTTAGTATACCGATGAACAGTTACAGTTTTATTGTTTGGCCGATTATAGTGGCAGTTGACCTAATTTTTCTGTCCATCGTGATATACTTGTCACTTTCAAAACATTGAAGCTAGGTTAGGTTTTCCTATCGCTCTACCGCTAACGGCGTTCGTTTTGGATCGTGGCGTTTAAGGCTGCCGTCCCATGTAGGGCCGGAACGGAAAAACGGAACGGAACGTTGTATGCGTAGGTGTATACATACACGCAATACATGGAAAAAGTCACTAGATTCCGTTGCGTCATTCCGTTCCGGCCCTACATGGGACGGCAGCCTAATTAGACCCGCGCTATTGCCGCCCTACCTATTTTGAGTAAGCGAGTGTTAGAGTACCTTCGGTTACTGAGCAGCCATAGCATCCGCTGCTCCGGGAGCCAATAGTATCGTCAGGTTGATCGGAAACAACCAATCAACAGCCGCAGACCTGCTCTTGGCTGCATAACCGAAGTTACCCTTAGCGTGAACTGATGACGTAAACGCTTTGAACTTATGACGTCATCGCTGTACCGCAGCGCTTCGAAGCGTCATGGTGAGTCCACAATGGGACTCGAGTACGCGGAGGTTCGGAGCTACGCGTAGTTCCGCCCGGCAAAACCTTATGGGTGACGTCAGGCCTACGCGTACATTTCGGTCTGCGGATATCCCATTGTGGACTCACCATCAAGACGAACGGCGAAAGTGACGCTCGTGCACGCTTTTAGCGAAAAAGCGAGCAAGCCGAACGCACCCCTTGTGTAACGTCCGAGCGGACGATGTACCCTATTCACACTCATTACTATACAAAATCACCAGAACTAACTATATTAGCATAGAATACAGAAAATCTAGAAATAACACACTAAGGCTGCCGTCCCATGTAGCCCCGGAACGGAAAAACGGAACGGATTCTAGTTACTTTTTAGCCTAATGGTGCCGTTCCATGTAGGCTCGGATCGCCGGAATCCAGAATCACGGAACGGAATGGACGGAAAAGTCATTAGAATCCGCGTTCCGTTAATTTCATTCCGTCGTATTTTTACGGAATGTTGGATCCGTCCGGTATTCGCAAATTATAGTCGTAAATAATTTTGCTTTGAGAATCTGATGCACTGTTGGAAGTCTTGGATAACCAAATCATCATTAATAGACACATTTGAGGATCCATGACCAAATTTGTATCCACACACGCGTCTTTCTACAATTTGCAGGGTTATGTTCATGTAGAAGTATACGGGGAGTTCCATATGAAATGTACAATTGGTTGTAAACACCCCTTTCGATTTGTCTCAAACTTAGTCAAGTTGAGTAATGGGTTGAAAAAAAAATTCCTCTAAATAATGAAAATTCTACCTTCTACAGGTCGCGAGTAACACCGAATCACAAATTTTGAATTATTTTTTTGAAATCGCTGTAGCTCCCAAACTACATGTCTGCTCCTAAAAATCAAGTAGATCAAAAGTTTTGTAATTTGATGTACTTCTCGATGTTGCTGCGAGACAAAGTCGATTTTCAGTTGATGGTGAAAAAACCGCGAAAAAAGCGATATTGATCTCGTTCCCCAAACTTTTTTGGGGTCCAACTTTCATCATAAAATGCGGCTATTTTTCCCGCAAATTTTCGTGTAAAGAAAAGTCACGGGACTCAACTGGTTTAAGAGATATGAGGGAATTTCTAGGAAAAAACGACCGGATTTGGACGTTTTCTGAATTTGAGTTTTTCAAAACTGTCGAAACTTTTTTTTACGTGAAATAGACGTGAAAAGAGCCAACACTATCGGCTTTTTTCACATCTATTTCACGTAAAAAAAAGTTTCAATAGTGGGGCCGGATCGAAGTTCCGAATTTTCAGAAATCCGAACGGCCAAATTTCCGAATTTTAGTGCAACGAACTCACAGGGTTCAGAAAGGGTATTTCACCGAAAGTCTATGGCTGCCGTCCCATGTAGGGCCGCAACGGAATGACGGAACGGAACGTTGTGTGTGTAGGTCTATGCATACACGCAATACATGGAAAAAGTCACTAGATTCCGTTCCGCCATTCCGTTCCGGACCTACATGGGACGGCAGCCTTAGTAACCGATTTAAAAAATTCCGAAAGCTGAAGACCGGAAAGGTCAAGACTCTGAAAGCTCAATGATCCGAAAGGCCAAAAATCCGAAACTTGAACATCAAGCCGTCGCACGTTGTTTTTTTGAAAAATTTCAAGTCAGAAAACGTCCAGATCCGGGGGCCGGTTCAAAATTCCGAAATTTCAAAGCTCCGAACGGTTAAATTTCCGAATTTATTCTGAACGATTTCGAATTTTCAGAAAGACTATAGTTTAGAAAATTAAAATTCCGAATGGTCGAAATGTAGATAGATCAAGGCTCCGACAGTCCGATGTTCCGAAAGTCCAAAATTCCGAAAGTCTAAAATTCCGAAAGATCGAACGTGTTCTTAACGTGTCAAGCTATCTTCCAATGTTCAATAGATAAAAATATAGAATAAGATTCGAATCTATCTTCCCATATTCAATAGATAAAAATATAGCATAAGATTCGAAGCTATCTTCCAATGTCCAATATATCGCCGAAAGGACGCTCCCCTGCCTATCGTCGTGCAGTTCTGCTCGCGCGATCTCTGTCTCCGCGTACTCGCCAAAAAAAGGGCCAAGGGTGTCCTACGCTCCTCGGATCTAGTTCCTCCTCCCGATGGAGCCATTCCCGAGTCAAAATTTTAGGCCTGCTTTGAACCTCCTTTAAACCTCGTAGTCTCGTCGAGAGTTGTCAAATCTTGGGAGTATCGAGGAGTCAAAGGAGGTTCGGTACGTTTAATGTTAGACTCCACTTGAACCTACAAAAGTGGCAGAAACTGAACATTTGGATTCAAAGGAGGTTATGGAGGGTACAAACGAATCCTCCGGACTCTCCTTTGGGACTATTGCAGATGTTACACCAGCCCTACAGACCCTGCTTTCGGCCTAAATCGATCTTGCGTAGACCCTACAGACCCTTCTTTCGGGCTAAACCGAATCGCTCGTAGGGCCTACAGACCCTCCTTTCGGCCTGAATCGAATCTTGCGTAAACCCTACAGACCCTCCTTCTCTAGCAGAAATTCCAACCGGGCGCTAGTGAAGCAGAAAATTAGTAATTAATAATAGTAGAAAAAAAAGACAAAAATACGATATTTGACGGTTATTATTGTCAGATGACCCAACGTACGCATTATTATGTTGTTAAAATCGCATTATGCACGCACTGAAAAGATCGCCGCATTTTTCGTCCCCGCCGGGATTTGAACCCACGTCAGTAGTGTATATATGAGAGTTCTGGATCAAGACTTCTTTACCGGCCGAGTTGTGATGGTGAGTTACCGGCCGTGCGGGGTAAGTTACCGACCGTCGGATGGTAACGATTTGGGTAAGCGATCGTCGATCTTTGTTACCAACAATCGGATGGCTGCAATTTGCCGTCGTGCGATGGCGCCACTGCCGATTGTTACCGATATTCCGATGGTAAGGATCGAGAATCCTGCATTGCCGATCTCCGCTTACCGACAATCTGATGGTTGCGATTTGCCGTCATGCGATGGTGCCACTATGGATTATCGATCCTTAGTTACCGATAATCCGATGGTAACGATCCGATCATTAGTTATCGATAATCCGATGGTAACGATCCGATCATTAGTTAGCTATAGTCTGATGGCTGCAATTTTCCTGCAATTTTCCGTCTTGCGATGGCGCCACTAAGGATTCGCTTTCGAATCATGGTAACGATTACCGATCTTTTTTTTTTCTTACCGACAATCGATCCAAGATGGCTGAAATATCTAATTCTTAGCTTATATATACGAATTATACTAGCTCAAAAATGCTTGAAGAGTGACAGGGTGTTATATATATATATATATATATATATACAGGGTGTCCCAGAATTCGCGACGAATAATTTACAGGGTAAATCTTGATCGAAAACGGGATCGAAATTTCCTTAGCCGTTTTTTCCGGTAATGCTTAGATTTCTCGTTATAATTATTTTAATTTCAGTCAATAACGTGCGATTTAAGAACGGGCGCTTGTCGGTGTGATCGCCGCTTGGTTGTGTGCACTTTGTTTCGCGGCGACAATAGGCTGGGAGACGCGCATACAACCGAGCGGTAATCACATCGACGAACGGCCGTTCATAAGCCGCGCGTCGTTGGCTGGATTTGAAATAATTATAACGAGAAATCTAAGCATCACCGGAAAAAACGGCTAAGGAAATTTCGATCCCGTTTTTGATCAAGATTTACCCTGTAAATTATTCGTCGCGAATTCTGGGACACCCTGTATATATATATATATATTGTAACGGGTTTTCCTGGGCTCGGGTACCCAGAAATAATAAGCCGAATACAAACCGGGGACCTACGGGTGGCTAGGGGATGCTGTTGGGCGCCAGACTTCGCGTAGAAGTCCTCTCTCTCTCTCGCTCTGCGACCCTCCGACTAACTCTAAGGGTAGAGGGATTTCGTGGGGGCGAGGAATAAAGACACTCTGTAGAATTATGATTATTCTTATGGTTTATTTAGAAAAAGAAAAAAAGAAAAGGTGGCGAATTTAGTTTCACGCCCGCTACCTGGCGTATTTACAAAAGAATAAATTAAAATACTGGCTCTACGTTACTCTGGCAATGACTCTACTCTACTATTAAATATCACAGACAGTTCACTAAATATCACAATCAAATAAACTAAATATCACAATGCAAAATAAATGAAGCTAATAAACGAACTAATCAAATATGAAAATATAAACTCTGGTAAATTACGACTAACTATTACGACTCTCTCTCTATACTCTATCCGGAGTATCCTAGATCTAGCTAGACGGTAGGGAGGACAGAGTCGACTCTACCTACGGTCTATTGCTCGCTCGCTCTAACTCCGAGGAAGCAGACGAGCTCTGACGGGTGACAGCTGAGCGTCGCGCGTGACGTCAGAGGTCGGTAGCAAAATGGCGTCTACTAGTTTTCTGCGCAGCGATGCCCAATGCTGGCACGGCTACGCGCAGCGTAAACAAGGTGCCCGGTGTCTACTTTTGAATCCAACGGTTCGCGGGAAACGGTTGAGATTCAGACACGAGGCTTCACGAGGCTCAGGGATTTAATTCGGGGCGGGTTGATACTACGGAAGGATTTGGTTTGAATCAGATTGATCCTACCTGGTCAGGACAATTCCTTTCCTCGGTTGCGACGGTAATATCCAGTAATACGGTCGGAGAGCCGGGGGTATGCGAAGGTCGTCAACAGCCAGTCGGTAGTCCAATAATTCCACAATCCACTCTCAATATCCAGGTACACAGCACAGGTCGTTATAAGTTACAGAAATAGTACACAAAAACTCTCCACACAACTCTCGCACAACTCTTTACACACTCTCTCACACTCTCTCCTTTTATTCTCACTTAATCGACTTTTCGCAATCCACGAGGTTTACTCTCTTAGTCCAGAAAATGGAATGAGGATCTCTTCCGTTATCTATAGTACCAACCGGCGTCGCCCGGTAAGCGAGCGCTGGCGGCGACCCGGTCGCCATGTGCGAGGATCTGCGGCCAATAGGGCGTCGCTGAGGGAGAGCGGCGCGATTTAAATCGGGCGGCTGGGCTTAGACACGTCCGTAGGTCGGTTAGGCGGAAGTCTAACGTGCACCACGTTACAATATGCAATCAATGACGCGAATTGTCTGATAATATATGCGTTTATTTGTTATGTCTCAAGTCTAACCTATTCTAAAATACAACAATTTCAATAATAATAATAATAATAATAATGGCCGTAACATTTATCCCTCATCTGTATTCATCATCATTCCCTATGAAAATGGGATCTGAAAATAGAAAAAGTGAGCTTAGATGTGTCATAATGATTCCTCAATGATAAATCATACACACTATTCTTTTTCAGACGCATTCTGTATATCTTGATCATATTCGCCCTCGCTACCGCTATCCAGTCTTTCGTCTATTCGATCCCGAAGAACCATAGAGACTGCATAATCTTCGGAATTCGGGTAATAATGTTCATCATGCGCCTTCTTAAACCACCAACAGCGAATATCGTAGTCTATCTGAAGCTTTGCCTGGACACCATTAATTGTTAACACGGCACCATCCACACAACGCCTGGTTACATATGGCTTCAGCTGTGGATCAACCAAGTCATCAAGATTAGGAGCATTACCCCATTCCACAGGAGTCGCCCAATCATATCGTGCGTGAATTCCTTGAACAAATACATAATCAACTTAGCAATTCTAAAATAACAATATTGTATCCAGACATCGGGCTCTACTTACGATTGCGCATGTTTGCGGAATTATGAGCCATCACATCGATATCTTTCCCCATCATCTCGTCTATTCGATACCGAAGAACATTGGCGATTGCATAATCTTCAGGATTAGGGTAAGCCTGATGATGATCCACCCTCCTAAACCACCAACAGCGAATATTGTTGTCTAGTCGGAGGCCAGCCTGGATACCATTAATTGTTATTAAGGCACGATCCACACGTCGTCTGATTACATATGGTTCTAGTTGTATATTAATCAATGCACCAAGATGAGAATCATTACCCCACTCCACAGGGGTTGCCCAATTGTATCGTGAGGAAACGTCTTGAATAGGACACAAGATTAACTTAGCACTTGTAAAATAATATCATATGAAGACATCAGGCTCTACTTACAATAGTATATTCTTGCACGATTACCAGCCATCACGTTCAGGGATTTTCCTTTGATTCTATGAACTTGCACTATTCGCCGATCTTTTCAGACTGAAAATTGTCTTTTTCGTCTTAAACTAACCAGGCAGGGGTTAGGTTGCATCCTGTTTGCTGCATACCATCCCCAAAATAAAATCAAACTCAACCAACCAGAGAACAGCTCTCAAAGACACCACCTCGGCTCATAAAAACCGGCAAGTCCCAAAGGATCGAGCAATAAATATCATTCAGAAGTTTTTCACTATACTTTCGTTGCTCGAAAAACACTAGAATTCTGCAAACACGAAGATTGCATGCAATAATCAAAAGATACCACCTAGGCCCATAAAAATCGACAAATCTCAAAGGATCAAGCAATAAATATCATTCAGAAGTTTTTCACACCCTCTTGCCGCTCAAAACGTTAGAAGTTTGTGAAGACACAGATCGCAATAATCAAACGAGCACACCTCGGCCCATAAAAATCGTGCATAATCTTCAGGATCCTGGTAATACCGATAATCATCCACCTTCTTCAACAACCAACAGTGAATATTGTTGTCTATTTGAAGCCTTGCCTGGATACCATTATTTTTTATCATGACATCATCCACACGTTGCCTGGCTGTATATAGTTTTAGCTGTGTATCAACCAATCCACCAAGATGAGGATCATTATTCCATTCTACAGGCGTTTTTCAGTCATATTGTGCGTAAAATCTTCGAATATAACACATGATTAACTTGGCAATTGTCAAATAATATCATATAAAGATATCAGGCTCTACTTACGGTGGTGCATATTTGCGAAATTACGAGCCATCACGTTCAACGATTTTCCTATGATTCTATGAACTTTCAATATTCACCGATCTTCTTTCAAAAACTGGAAGTTGTCTTCTTTTCTCAAACTGATCTGGCGGGTGGGTTGCATCCTATTGGCTGTACACCACAAAAAAAAAAAAAGAATCAACCCCAGCCAACCAGAGAACAGCTATCAAAATACTCCGCCACAGATAAAATCGGCAAGTCTCAATGGATAGAGCGATAAAACATCATTCAGAAGTTTTTTCACGCTTTTCGCTGATCAGGACGGAAAATTGACCATAAAATCAGTCAACCCTTGACGAATAAAGCAATAAATGCTGTTCAGAGCATCCGAATTTTTCACCCATTCTTCGGTGATTCTAAACGCTTGAATTTTTTGCGGAACGCCATCTGCGTTTGATTTATAAACAGAATTTGGTTGTAAAGTTATTGCAACAATAGTGGTCAAATACATCATATTCTAATCAACGAGAATAGGGAAGGTTCTAGACAAGGACCCTATTCGACTAGACCTGCTGAACAAAGAGGTGGATGAAAAATGATTGCAGGACTACTCTATCTCAAAAGATTATACAACAAATTTGAATTTTCAGGCAAAATTTAGACACACACACACACACACACACACACACACACACACACACACACACACACGCATGTAATGCGATGGGTTGAGTTGAATAAAAAACCATGAAATTGTGATTACATTTGCAGGGTGATGCTAATTATATAATAGAGTCGTGTTCCCCACCACCGTTCCTCAGTCATTTGCCTGTTATCGAAAAAATCGGATTCGTCGGTGGACATCATCCCATGGTTGGTGATTAGCTCTAGCTGTTGAAAAATAAATAAATAAATAAAAAAAAAGCTCGGTTGAGCCACTTCTCATCCATATCCTCCTTCAAAACGAATCTTCTTGAATCCATTCAGGTGTACAACCCACGACAAACAGATTCAAACATGTCCATTGAATGATCAAATATATTGGATATAATATTAGAATCAAATGAAATTCTGTTGGGCAAAAGTATAAAGGCCGAGGTCCACCAGCCGGCAGCGAACGGCGGTGACCGGCCGAAAACAGTGATTCACATTCAAAACACGAACCAAATCTAACTTTAACGCCAGATTTGGTCGATGAATGGGATGTGAACCACTGTTTTGCCGTTTGCCACCGCTCGCTGCCGGCTAATGGGTTTCAGCCTTAACTGGAAGCATTGCCGGGAAATAGAAATCTATAATACAAGTACTTACTATGATATTCCCATAGGTGTTACGTCATGAATAAATGTTATGTAAAGGATGCGAATCACTAGTTAGATGCGTTGACATTCTGATCTCGAATTGGTAGAGTTCTATGTTTGGATACCGAGTCTTGAATAGATAGTTCTTCGAGGTGTTGTCTAACTCTTATCTATCGATGTAAATGCGTTTTATCAGTCGCCACTATGCGGAGGTGAGATAAATGATCGACGATTTTACTTTCAATTAACAATATTCATTTAACAATCCGTCGGAAATTTTGGTTGTTAATCTCGCGCATAAATGCCAATTAACTTTAGTTTGCAATTTTGATGGTTATACAGGGTGTATCACCTCATGTGTTCAGAATTGGAGGGACTCAGTCGACGCGAAGCCACGTCTCTATAGCCAATCAACAAACAAGAGATTTTCGTAGAGCGAAATTCTCACGAGAATAGAAGATACAATTTCTTGGTTTTGGAAAAAAAAATGTCAACAACGACTATTAATATTTGTATTGATAGAGAGGGCAGACAATTCGAGGCGTATGTGTCAGCGTCAGAGTGAATAAGTACTTATAACAAGCACATTAAATCGTTGTTGACATTTTTTCCTACACCAAGAAATTGTATTATTCTTGTGAGAAGGGATACCATGCTCATAATAACAACATGCCGACTTACCTCTCTGTCCCGAATATTTCACACCACCGAGTAGTAAAATTAGAAAACTTGCGACAATGCTTCTACCTAAGGAAAAATATGTTCTACACTATCGTAATTTGAAACAGTGCATCAAATTTGGTTTAAAGCTGACGAAAGTGCACAGAATTCTAAGGTTCGCACAATCACCATGGTTAAAATCATACATAGATCTCAATACAAATATGCGAAAGCAATCGAAAACGAATTTGAGAAGAATTTCTACAAACTTATGAATAACGCTGTATTTGGCAAGACCATGAAGAATGTGCGTAACCATAAGAACGTGAAACTAATCACGAAGTGGGAGGGTAGGGGCGGTGCACGTGCTCCCATTGCAAGGCCAACATTTCATAGTTGTACCATATTTTCTGAAGATATGGTGATTATTCAGCTAAGTCGAACCACTGTATATTTCAATAAGCCCATCTACATTGGTGCTGCTATTCTCGATCTTTCGAAAATATTTCTATACAACTTCCACTATGATTATGTAAAAAAGAATGTTTCAAGTACCGAATCAAAATTCATGTATACCGATACAGATAGCCTGATATATCAATTCACTGTTCCAAATATCTATGAAATCATCAAGCGTGATGTTGCGACAATGTTCGATACATCAGACTATCCGACGGATAATACCTACGGCATTCCCCTGTTGAATAAAAAACGCCTTGGTCTGATGAAGGATGAGAATAATGGAAAAATTATGACCGAATTTACGGGCTGGCGAGCAAAACTCGATACATTCAGAACTCGTCGCGATACCGACAAGAAACGTGCAAAGGGTGTAAAAGGCTCGACATTAAAATCTATCACGTTTGATGATTACAAACGATGCCTTTTCGACTATCAAAATTTGGCTGAGCAACAGTGTGTGATAAGAAGTAGTCGACATACAGTTAGCACTATTCTACAGAATAAGTTAGCTCTAAGCTCGTGTGACGATAAGCGAAAGTTGATACCCGGTAGAACTGATACTTTACCCTGGGGTTACCAAGATCCTGCAAACTTGTAAATTTCTCACATTTTCTCACATTTTCTCACATTTTCTCAAAAAATTTCCCATCTACTTTACACGTAAATGTGAGAAAATGTGAGAAAATGTGAGAAAATGTGAGAAAATGTGAGAAAGTGTGTGTGTGTGTGTGTGAAAACATTTTTCCACAATGATCATGTAAGCTGGCATTAAGATTGAGGGGAATGAAGAAACAAAATGTAAATATGTTGATAATAAGTTTATTCATGACAATTATATTACACATCCGATTTATTTATCCAACTATTATGTGAACCGTCGAATCCCAACCATTTTACATAGAGTTGAACATCACGCCTCCGCAAGACCATTTCTATACAAGATAGCCATCGGGATATTGCACCCTGCTGAGCTCCTCCTTATAAAACCCGCCTTCGATGGGTTGATTCAGGTAGTCGGTGAGTTTGTCAGTTGGAGGGTTGGTATTTTTCACCTCATGAATCGTAAATATTTCTGTTGTCCAATTCGGCGTATAACCCTTTTCGAACACATTTTTATATTTGCTAATTCGAACTTTATCGCCGACGCACAGGTTGCTTTCATATCATTTAATATTTATAGAGGTAAAGATTCAAACCTATGTTTACTAGAAAAAGTTCAAGCTTATGGTAACTAAGATTTATTTTAAAGTATTGCGTATAAAAATTACAGCCAATTATGTTGATAATAAAGGCCTATTCTAGAGAAAGGTTAAGAATCGTTGTTTCTTATAACAAACTAGACGTCGTTTCAAAGTCTTGCATATGATCACAGAAATGCAATACATGCTAAATGCTCAGCGTGGGTATACACTATGTGCTGAATCCATGCATCCTTTAATTTCCTCGGATATGTCAAGAGCGAATAGAGCTTTTAGTTGAAGCAATAGTATATTGTGCAACGAGTGGGCAAAAATGACGATTCTGAGTGAGTGTGAAGTTATCTGCACGAGCCGAAGGCGAGTGCGGATATCACACTTACCTCAAATCGTCATTGCCCACGAGTTCCACATACTATTTTTCCCAACAAAAATGTGGAATTAGGCGATTTTGTCGCCTGCTAAAAATAAACAAAACACGTTATTTCTCAATGAATGACGTGCAAGTTGGGAAACGGCGAACCATTTCTCCACTAGTGGGCAAAAACTGTTTTTGCCCACTAGTGGAGAAATGGTTCGCTATTTCCTAACGCGCACGTCTTCATTGAGAAATACCGTGTTTTGTTCATTTTCAGCAGGCAACAAACTCGCCTATTTCTACGTTTGGGTTGGGAAAAACAATTTTATACATATTCGTATCAATATTCGGATTCAAACTCGACTCTATCCCTTCCAGCCGCTCGTCAATATCTTTCAAGACAAGCTTTGTGAAACAATGAAGAGGAGTATCCGTAAAGCCAAACGCATTTGCCAATGTAGAGAGTTCCCCTACCATTTCGTCTTTTAGTTTGTTCACAGCAACCATATGTTCTGATAGATGACATAAATGATTACAAACGCACGGAATTATGGCGTTTAGTCCATCGATCGATGATTTCTGCAGCACGATGGACGGCAAGTACAGCTTCCGTTTCTTAAGACTGGGGGAGTTGCAAGTAGATGCCTCATCTTCTGTGTCTCGATCTTCTTCCTTTTCCACTGCCCAGCTGGTTCTGTTAGCTTGATGGCTCTCGAACCGTGAGCCAAGATGAACGAAACGGTATAACCCTTCACATCTACGGGTGTAGTATCGATAGAAACGGCTGGAGTATAGGCTGTGGTCGTTGGTTTAGCGAAGTATGTGTTGATTTTGCTCTCGCTTGTCAAAAAGTTCCACCAAATGTCAGTTCTCATCGCGATAATATTTCCACCTTGGTCACAGAACTGCACAATAGGTTCGAAACGTTCTCCGACTAAAGAATATCCAACCGAGACTGTCGTGAAAAACGAAGGGTTTATTCCATATGTGGTTGATAGCAACATCCGCCTGGTTGGTCGCAGAGGGTCAATTATGAGTGGTTTATCAACCGAATGAGGTTTTTGCAATGCACGCACAGTTTGAGGGTTAAACATGATGAAATTTTGATTCAGACACTGAAGAGTATTGATGCAGAGTAACTGATGTTCACTATTGCAAGCACGGTCTATCTGCAACTACTGGTGTAGTTGCTTATAGACCCCTTAATATTTCGAGAAAAACCCCCACTACCTGGTGAAGTTTTACTATTCGCCAGAAAAAAAAAGCTAAAAGCTAAAAAAAAAAAAAAGCTTTTTTACTAAAAGCTCTATTCGCTCTTGACATATCCGAGGAAATTAAAGGATGCATGGATTCAGCACATAGTGTATACCCACGCTGAGCATTTAGCATGTATTGCATTTCTGTGATCATATGCAAGACTTTGAAACGACGTCTAGTTTGTTATAAGAAACAACGATTCTTAACCTTTCTCTAGAATAGGCCTTTATTATCAACATAATTGGCTGTAATTTTTATACGCAATACTTTAAAATAAATCTTAGTTACCATAAGCTTGAACTTTTTCTAGTAAACATAGGTTTGAATCTTTACCTCTATAAATATTAAATGATATGAAAGCAACCTGTGCGTCGGCGATAAAGTTCGAATTAGCAAATATAAAAATGTGTTCGAAAAGGGTTATACGCCGAATTGGACAACAGAAATATTTACGATTCATGAGGTGAAAAATACCAACCCTCCAACTGACAAACTCACCGACTACCTGAATCAACCCATCGAAGGCGGGTTTTATAAGGAGGAGCTCAGCAGGGTGCAATATCCCGATGGCTATCTTGTATAGAAATGGTCTTGCGGAGGCGTGATGTTCAACTCTATGTAAAATGGTTGGGATTCGACGGTTCACATAATAGTTGGATAAATAAATCGGATGTGTAATATAATTGTCATGAATAAACTTATTATCAACATATTTACATTTTGTTTCTTCATTCCCCTCAATCTTAATGCCAGCTTACATGATCATTGTGGAAAAATGTTTTCACACACACACACACACACTTTCTCACATTTTCTCACATTTTCTCACATTTTCTCACATTTTCTCACATTTACGTGTAAAGTAGATGGGAAATTTTTTGAGAAAATGTGAGAAAATGTGAGAAAATGTGAGAAATTTACAAGTTTGCAGGATCTTGGTAACCCCAGGGTAAAGTATCAGTTCTACCGGGTATCAACTTTCGCTTATCGTCACACGAGCTTAGAGCTAACTTATTCTGTAGAATAGTGCTAACTGTATGTCGACTACTTCTTATCACACACTGTTGCTCAGCCAAATTTTGATAGTCGAAAAGGCATCGTTTGTAATCATCAAACGTGATAGATTTTAATGTCGAGCCTTTTACACCCTTTGCACGTTTCTTGTCGGTATCGCGACGAGTTCTGAATGTATCGAGTTTTGCTCGCCAGCCCGTAAATTCGGTCATAATTTTTCCATTATTCTCATCCTTCATCAGACCAAGGCGTTTTTTATTCAACAGGGGAATGCCGTAGGTATTATCCGTCGGATAGTCTGATGTATCGAACATTGTCGCAACATCACGCTTGATGATTTCATAGATATTTGGAACAGTGAATTGATATATCAGGCTATCTGTATCGGTATACATGAATTTTGATTCGGTACTTGAAACATTCTTTTTTACATAATCATAGTGGAAGTTGTATAGAAATATTTTCGAAAGATCGAGAATAGCAGCACCAATGTAGATGGGCTTATTGAAATATACAGTGGTTCGACTTAGCTGAATAATCACCATATCTTCAGAAAATATGGTACAACTATGAAATGTTGGCCTTGCAATGGGAGCACGTGCACCGCCCCTACCCTCCCACTTCGTGATTAGTTTCACGTTCTTATGGTTACGCACATTCTTCATGGTCTTGCCAAATACAGCGTTATTCATAAGTTTGTAGAAATTCTTCTCAAATTCGTTTTCGATTGCTTTCGCATATTTGTATTGAGATCTATGTATGATTTTAACCATGGTGATTGTGCGAACCTTAGAATTCTGTGCACTTTCGTCAGCTTTAAACCAAATTTGATGCACTGTTTCAAATTACGATAGTGTAGAACATACTTTTCCTTAGGTAGAAGCATTGTCGCAAGTTTTCTAATTTTACTACTCGGTGGTGTGAAATATTCGGGACAGAGAGGTAAGTCGGCATGTTGTTATTATGAGCATGGTATCCCTTCTCACAAGAATAATACAATTTCTTGGTGTAGGAAAAAATGTCAACAACGATTTAATGTGCTTGTTATAAGTACTTATTCACTCTGACGCTGACACATACGCCTCGAATTGTCTGCCCTCTCTATCAATACAAATATTAATAGTCGTTGTTGACATTTTTTTTTCCAAAACCAAGAAATTGTATCTTCTATTCTCGTGAGAATTTCGCTCTACGAAAATCTCTTGTTTGTTGATTGGCTATAGAGACGTGGCTTCGCGTCGACTGAGTCCCTCCAATTCTGAACACATGAGGTGATACACCCTGTATAACCATCAAAATTGCAAACTAAAGTTAATTGGCATTTATGCGCGAGATTAACAACCAAAATTTCCGACGGATTGTTAAATGAATATTGTTAATTGAAAGTAAAATCGTCGATCATTTATCTCACCTCCGCATAGTGGCGACTGATAAAACGCATTTACATCGATAGATAAGAGTTAGACAACACCTCGAAGAACTATCTATTCAAGACTCGGTATCCAAACATAGAACTCTACCAATTCGAGATCAGAATGTCAACGCATCTAACTAGTGATTCGCATCCTTTACATAACATTTATTCATGACGTAACACCTATGGGAATATCATAGTAAGTACTTGTATTATAGATTTCTATTTCCCGGCAATGCTTCCAGTTAAGGCTGAAACCCATTAGCCGGCAGCGAGCGGTGGCAAACGGCAAAACAGTGGTTCACATCCCATTCATCGACCAAATCTGGCGTTAAAGTTAGATTTGGTTCGTGTTTTGAATGTGAATCACTGTTTTCGGCCGGTCACCGCCGTTCGCTGCCGGCTGGTGGACCTCGGCCTTTATACTTTTGCCCAACAGAATTTCATTTGATTCTAATATTATATCCAATATATTTGATCATTCAATGGACATGTTTGAATCTGTTTGTCGTGGGTTGTACACCTGAATGGATTCAAGAAGATTCGTTTTGAAGGAGGATATGGATGAGAAGTGGCTCAACCGAGCTTTTTTTTTATTTATTTATTTATTTTTCAACAGCTAGAGCTAATCACCAACCATGGGATGATGTCCACCGACGAATCCGATTTTTTCGATAACAGGCAAATGACTGAGGAACGGTGGTGGGGAACACGACTCTATTATATAATTAGCATCACCCTGCAAATGTAATCACAATTTCATGGTTTTTTATTCAACTCAACCCATCGCATTACATGCGTGTGTGTGTGTGTGTGTGTGTGTGTGTGTGTGTGTGTGTGTGTGTGTGTCTAAATTTTGCCTGAAAATTCAAATTTGTTGTATAATCTTTTGAGATAGAGTAGTCCTGCAATCATTTTTCATCCACCTCTTTGTTCAGCAGGTCTAGTCGAATAGGGTCCTTGTCTAGAACCTTCCCTATTCTCGTTGATTAGAATATGATGTATTTGACCACTATTGTTGCAATAACTTTACAACCAAATTCTGTTTATAAATCAAACGCAGATGGCGTTCCGCAAAAAATTCAAGCGTTTAGAATCACCGAAGAATGGGTGAAAAATTCGGATGCTCTGAACAGCATTTATTGCTTTATTCGTCAAGGGTTGACTGATTTTATGGTCAATTTTCCGTCCTGATCAGCGAAAAGCGTGAAAAAACTTCTGAATGATGTTTTATCGCTCTATCCATTGAGACTTGCCGATTTTATCTGTGGCGGAGTATTTTGATAGCTGTTCTCTGGTTGGCTGGGGTTGATTCTTTTTTTTTTTTTGTGGTGTACAGCCAATAGGATGCAACCCACCCGCCAGATCAGTTTGAGAAAAGAAGACAACTTCCAGTTTTTGAAAGAAGATCGGTGAATATTGAAAGTTCATAGAATCATAGGAAAATCGTTGAACGTGATGGCTCGTAATTTCGCAAATATGCACCACCGTAAGTAGAGCCTGATATCTTTATATGATATTATTTGACAATTGCCAAGTTAATCATGTGTTATATTCGAAGATTTTACGCACAATATGACTGAAAAACGCCTGTAGAATGGAATAATGATCCTCATCTTGGTGGATTGGTTGATACACAGCTAAAACTATATACAGCCAGGCAACGTGTGGATGATGTCATGATAAAAAATAATGGTATCCAGGCAAGGCTTCAAATAGACAACAATATTCACTGTTGGTTGTTGAAGAAGGTGGATGATTATCGGTATTACCAGGATCCTGAAGATTATGCACGATTTTTATGGGCCGAGGTGTGCTCGTTTGATTATTGCGATCTGTGTCTTCACAAACTTCTAACGTTTTGAGCGGCAAGAGGGTGTGAAAAACTTCTGAATGATATTTATTGCTTGATCCTTTGAGATTTGTCGATTTTTATGGGCCTAGGTGGTATCTTTTGATTATTGCATGCAATCTTCGTGTTTGCAGAATTCTAGTGTTTTTCGAGCAACGAAAGTATAGTGAAAAACTTCTGAATGATATTTATTGCTCGATCCTTTGGGACTTGCCGGTTTTTATGAGCCGAGGTGGTGTCTTTGAGAGCTGTTCTCTGGTTGGTTGAGTTTGATTTTATTTTGGGGATGGTATGCAGCAAACAGGATGCAACCTAACCCCTGCCTGGTTAGTTTAAGACGAAAAAGACAATTTTCAGTCTGAAAAGATCGGCGAATAGTGCAAGTTCATAGAATCAAAGGAAAATCCCTGAACGTGATGGCTGGTAATCGTGCAAGAATATACTATTGTAAGTAGAGCCTGATGTCTTCATATGATATTATTTTACAAGTGCTAAGTTAATCTTGTGTCCTATTCAAGACGTTTCCTCACGATACAATTGGGCAACCCCTGTGGAGTGGGGTAATGATTCTCATCTTGGTGCATTGATTAATATACAACTAGAACCATATGTAATCAGACGACGTGTGGATCGTGCCTTAATAACAATTAATGGTATCCAGGCTGGCCTCCGACTAGACAACAATATTCGCTGTTGGTGGTTTAGGAGGGTGGATCATCATCAGGCTTACCCTAATCCTGAAGATTATGCAATCGCCAATGTTCTTCGGTATCGAATAGACGAGATGATGGGGAAAGATATCGATGTGATGGCTCATAATTCCGCAAACATGCGCAATCGTAAGTAGAGCCCGATGTCTGGATACAATATTGTTATTTTAGAATTGCTAAGTTGATTATGTATTTGTTCAAGGAATTCACGCACGATATGATTGGGCGACTCCTGTGGAATGGGGTAATGCTCCTAATCTTGATGACTTGGTTGATCCACAGCTGAAGCCATATGTAACCAGGCGTTGTGTGGATGGTGCCGTGTTAACAATTAATGGTGTCCAGGCAAAGCTTCAGATAGACTACGATATTCGCTGTTGGTGGTTTAAGAAGGCGCATGATGAACATTATTACCCGAATTCCGAAGATTATGCAGTCTCTATGGTTCTTCGGGATCGAATAGACGAAAGACTGGATAGCGGTAGCGAGGGCGAATATGATCAAGATATACAGAATGCGTCTGAAAAAGAATAGTGTGTATGATTTATCATTGAGGAATCATTATGACACATCTAAGCTCACTTTTTCTATTTTCAGATCCCATTTTCATAGGGAATGATGATGAATACAGATGAGGGATAAATGTTACGGCCATTATTATTATTATTATTATTATTGAAATTGTTGTATTTTAGAATAGGTTAGACTTGAGACATAACAAATAAACGCATATATTATCAGACAATTCGCGTCATTGATTGCATATTGTAACGTGGTGCACGTTAGACTTCCGCCTAACCGACCTACGGACGTGTCTAAGCCCAGCCGCCCGATTTAAATCGCGCCGCTCTCCCTCAGCGACGCCCTATTGGCCGCAGATCCTCGCACATGGCGACCGGGTCGCCGCCAGCGCTCGCTTACCGGGCGACGCCGGTTGGTACTATAGATAACGGAAGAGATCCTCATTCCATTTTCTGGACTAAGAGAGTAAACCTCGTGGATTGCGAAAAGTCGATTAAGTGAGAATAAAAGGAGAGAGTGTGAGAGAGTGTGTAAAGAGTTGTGCGAGAGTTGTGTGGAGAGTTTTTGTGTACTATTTCTGTAACTTATAACGACCTGTGCTGTGTACCTGGATATTGAGAGTGGATTGTGGAATTATTGGACTACCGACTGGCTGTTGACGACCTTCGCATACCCCCGGCTCTCCGACCGTATTACTGGATATTACCGTCGCAACCGAGGAAAGGAATTGTCCTGACCAGGTAGGATCAATCTGATTCAAACCAAATCCTTCCGTAGTATCAACCCGCCCCGAATTAAATCCCTGAGCCTCGTGAAGCCTCGTGTCTGAATCTCAACCGTTTCCCGCGAACCGTTGGATTCAAAAGTAGACACCGGGCACCTTGTTTACGCTGCGCGTAGCCGTGCCAGCATTGGGCATCGCTGCGCAGAAAACTAGTAGACGCCATTTTGCTACCGACCTCTGACGTCACGCGCGACGCTCAGCTGTCACCCGTCAGAGCTCGTCTGCTTCCTCGGAGTTAGAGCGAGCGAGCAATAGACCGTAGGTAGAGTCGACTCTGTCCTCCCTACCGTCTAGCTAGATCTAGGATACTCCGGATAGAGTATAGAGAGAGAGTCGTAATAGTTAGTCGTAATTTACCAGAGTTTATATTTTCATATTTGATTAGTTCGTTTATTAGCTTCATTTATTTTGCATTGTGATATTTAGTTTATTTGATTGTGATATTTAGTGAACTGTCTGTGATATTTAATAGTAGAGTAGAGTCATTGCCAGAGTAACGTAGAGCCAGTATTTTAATTTATTCTTTTGTAAATACGCCAGGTAGCGGGCGTGAAACTAAATTCGCCACCTTTTCTTTTTTTCTTTTTCTAAATAAACCATAAGAATAATCATAATTCTACAGAGTGTCTTTATTCCTCGCCCCCACGAAATCCCTCTACCCTTAGAGTTAGTCGGAGGGTCGCAGAGCGAGAGAGAGAGAGGACTTCTACGCGAAGTCTGGCGCCCAACAGCATCCCCTAGCCACCCGTAGGTCCCCGGTTTGTATTCGGCTTATTATTTCTGGGTACCCGAGCCCAGGAAAACCCGTTACAATATATATATATATATACAGGGTGTCCCAGAATTCGCGACGAATAATTTACAGGGTAAATCTTGATCAAAAACGGGATCGAAATTTCCTTAGCCGTTTTTTCCGGTGATGCTTAGATTTCTCGTTATAATTATTTCAAATCCAGCCAACGACGCGCGGCTTATGAACGGCCGTTCGTCGATGTGATTACCGCTCGGTTGTATGCGCGTCTCCCAGCCTATTGTCGCCGCGAAACAAAGTGCACACAACCAAGCGGCGATCACACCGACAAGCGCCCGTTCTTAAATCGCACGTTATTGACTGAAATTAAAATAATTATAACGAGAAATCTAAGCATTACCGGAAAAAACGGCTAAGGAAATTTCGATCCCGTTTTCGATCAAGATTTACCCTGTAAATTATTCGTCGCGAATTCTGGGACACCCTGTATATATATATATATATATATATATAACACCCTGTCACTCTTCAAGCATTTTTGAGCTAGTATAATTCGTATATATAAGCTAAGAATTAGATATTTCAGCCATCTTGGATCGATTGTCGGTAAGAAAAAAAAAAGATCGGTAATCGTTACCATGATTCGAAAGCGAATCCTTAGTGGCGCCATCGCAAGACGGAAAATTGCAGGAAAATTGCAGCCATCAGACTATAGCTAACTAATGATCGGATCGTTACCATCGGATTATCGATAACTAATGATCGGATCGTTACCATCGGATTATCGGTAACTAAGGATCGATAATCCATAGTGGCACCATCGCATGACGGCAAATCGCAACCATCAGATTGTCGGTAAGCGGAGATCGGCAATGCAGGATTCTCGATCCTTACCATCGGAATATCGGTAACAATCGGCAGTGGCGCCATCGCACGACGGCAAATTGCAGCCATCCGATTGTTGGTAACAAAGATCGACGATCGCTTACCCAAATCGTTACCATCCGACGGTCGGTAACTTACCCCGCACGGCCGGTAACTCACCATCACAACTCGGCCGGTAAAGAAGTCTTGATCCAGAACTCTCATATATACACTACTCACGTCCGCTCGGTTACTAGTCGCACGCCCTAACCACTACGCTAAACTATCTTATGACATTAGATTCAATACTCTACTACTTGTTCGAGGCCCATCAAAGTGTCAAGTTATAATGAATAGGTTTTCGTCGGAGGAGGTCAGAAGAAACTTGAACAATTTCATTGTTTTTTTCGACGTTTCCAGGGTCACGAAAAATTATCTCATCTGCTGTCAAGTTATAACTCGAAATATTTCAATGTTATCAAAATTTGGCATTTGAGTATTGGCATTTGAAATTTGACTAGATTGAAGTTCTTGCATATATTATTACCATTAATTATTAAATATTATATTATGCATTTTTCGTTTGTGCGGTTATCTGTTTATCCGAATGAAATATGACATTTCGTTAGCAAAAAAAATGGTCCAGGAGGTCCACAAAAATGTATATTAGTACTTTGCGATACAAGTGCGAGAAAGCGATCATTATACGCAGGCTGTGAAGTTGGTCGCACGAGCCTTACGAGTAACACAGCAACACGAGCCGAAGGCGAGTGCTGCTCGTGGTACGAGTACGGCGAGTCCGACCAACTTCACAACCTTCGCATGGTCGCTCTCTCGCGCGTGTATCGCATAATACTTTTTGTAACAAATGCATGAGAAGGGCTGCTTCTCGTGCCTGCCGAGAGGAGTGCGCGAGAGGAGTGTGAGAAGTGCGTGCGAGAAGAAAGCACTAGTGCGAGAAGTAAAATCGGGCCGATTTGCGCATGCGCAACATTATTATTGTATCCCTGGCTGTAAAGCGCTACTTAGGCCACTCTCTGCAGGCATGAGAAGTAGCACTTCTCATGCATGCGTTGCAAAAATGTTCATTTCGACACTTTTTTTTATTTAAAACATAAATTTACTTGAAGTGGAAAATTCCACTTCCGTCGTATGAACTAAAAACAGTGTTGAAATTATCGTAAAACTTTTAGTGGATCTCCTGAAACATTTTTTTCTCTAATCGGTAATAATGTACCTTTATATTCCATATTTTACAAATCCGGTAAACCGATCGAGCAGTGATATAGACATCTATTATTGTGGGATCCACAACTGATAGGGGCCTTTGGGTTGTCAAGGCTTTAGCGTTGGGCGCACGCTTACGAATCTGTGGATTACGTATTTTCGTGTGAACCACAGAGTTATGGATATAATAAACTAAGAACCGGAGTTGAAAGAACTAGTAGAGTTACAAAAAAACATATCCCAGAATCCAGATTACTGCATTGACCCTACGTAACCTCCTTTGAATTCAGTCTCCTGCCTTGACCCTACATAGCCTCATTTGGATCCAAAGTTTTTGGTCCTATTGTTCTTGACCAGCATTGGATCCAAAGTAGGCTATATAGGGTGAAGACAGCGGTCTTCGGATTCAAATAAGGCTACGTAGGTTCATGTCCGCGAGATATCTGCGATCTGAAAGAGGTCTAGGAGGGTCATCGGAGGGTGACGTGGAGTGAAAGGAGGTTCACTGGCAGCACTGAATTTTGCAAATAGGGCCTGGTAGGTTCAACGGAGGGTGGCGGCTTGCGCGATACAAAAGAAATAGGTTCAGGAGCATTCAAAGGAGGGCTAAAATTTCGACTCGGGCTACCACTATTAACGTAAATGAGTCGCTTCCTGGGGATGTCTATAGGCTTCTTGTTGCTACCCGGGTGGCCGCGAAAGCCAGGGGATACAAGTACACTTGGCATATCGACATTGTCATCCTTGTGAAACTCGACGATGGTGCTCCGACCAAGCGTATTCGCTCCATGGAGGACTTGGAAGCTTTCGAAGCGCTGTCCCCCTCCTGTCTCTCCGTCTGGGTCCCTCGGTGGCCCTTCACGCGGCTTCTCTCGCGGCCGGTCTCGCGGAATTTCTCGGGGTGCAACCCGCAACGCCCTCCGCTCTCACTCGCCGTCAGCCGGCCCTTCGCGCCTCGCTGGCTCGACCTCAGGGTCTCGCGACCGTCTAACTGAGGAATCAACTTCGGATCTCCCGATTAATGCTGCTTCGTCCTCGCGTTCGCCGCAATGACGCTGCCTCTCCACCTTACCGCCACTCTCCACGTTTTCGACCGCCTTGTCTTCGCCATCCACCGTTCCGTCTAGCTCGCTTTTTCGCTGCTGTCACATCAACGCCACCTCCATCCGCCCGCATCTGGACTACCTCCGCTTCCACTTTGAGGCCTTCTCCTACCAGGTTATCGCTGTCAGCGAGTCGTGGCTTCAGCCGCTTGTCACTGATGCCTCTGTTGCTACCGCCGGTTATATACACTTCTCCGTAATGATCGAATAGGAAAAGTGGGTAGCGGGGTTGTCTTATACGTGCGTAACCCCCTTCATGCAAGAATCCTCGCTGTCTCTCCCTCTCCATACGCTGCCGCTCCGGAGTACCTCATAGCTGAGATTAAATCGCGCTTCGTGCCACCGCTCTTACTCTCCGTCGTCTATCGCCCTCCCAAGGTCGCCAACCTGGCCCAGTTCGAGAGTGACTTCGAGAGATTTGCGGGGGACTACGTGTTTTCACTCGTGTTTGGCGATTTTAATGCGAACCAGTTGTCTGAGACCTATGATGCTGATAACGTGCGAGCCTTCTGCTTCGCTCGGGCCTTGTCCATTGTCCCTTTCGCTCCCATGTACCACACGCTCACCTCTGACACTCTGCTTGATCTCTGCTTTGTCAGTGACCTGGGTGCGATAGTTGAGCATGGTCAGTCTGCAGTTCCTTTGACCGCTGGGCATGACCTTATTTTCGTTTGTCTTAACTTCTCTGCCCCCGCATCACCGAATCGGATCACTGCACGCTCATACAAAGCTTTCTCGCCCGACGCTTTCGTGGCGCTGCTGGATGGCTCCGACTGGAGCAGTTTTCTACCTGACTCGGCTGTTGATGACATGCTTCATTGTCTTCAGGGTAACCTCACCGCGGCCCTCGACCTCCTCGCTCCGGTACGCTCGTTTACTCCTAAGCGTAGCGCTGTGCCCTGGATATCGCCTGATCTCCGGTCACAAGTGCGATCCAGGGACTCCATCTATCGCCGATATAAACGCTCGCGTTCTCCACATGACCTTCTCCGTTTTCGCATGGCCAGGGACCATCTCCACAAGTGTATCTCCGACTCTCGCTCAGCTTTTTTCGCAAACCGACTAGCCGAGGCTCCCAATGCTCGTGCTCTTTGGAGTGAGCTGCGCTCTCTTGGACTTGCTTCATCTCAACGGAGCGACTGCGCTGGTTTCAATATAGAGGAGCTGAACCGCCACTTCGCGCCTATCTCTCGCTGCCCTACGGCCGCACAGGCCGTCGCTGATTTTCGGCTGTCTCTCCCCCCGTCTCGGTATGATGACTCCCTTTTTTATTTTCGCGACATCTCCTCGCAGCAGTTATCGGACTCCATCTCTCACTTCTCTTCTCAGGCGCGCGGCCTGGATGAACTCTCACTCCGAAACATCAAGGATGCGCTCCCAACGATTTTCCCTTATCTTTTGCTGCTCCTAAACCAATCGCTTAGCTCTGCCGTTTTCCCTGATGAATGGAAAAAAGCGCGGGTTATTTCCCTTCCTAAGGTTAAGTCTCCCGTTTCGCTCCAGCAGATGCGTCCTATCGCCAACCTGTGCCTCCTCTCCAAACTCTTGGAGCGCATCGTGCTTGTGCAGGTCGTCGCCTACTTCGAGGAGCACTCCCTCCTCGACCCACGGCAGTCAGGTTTTCGACGCGGCTTCAGCACCCAGACTGCTCTGCTAAAACTTACTGAGGATGTCCGGCGTGGTATTGAGAATAGGGCAGTTACCATCCTAGTCCTCCTTGACTTTACCAAGGCATTTGACACCATCCCCCACGCGATTCTCCTCTCTAAGCTCCTCGCCCTCGGTTTCTCGCAATATGCTCTCTCGTGGACCGAAAGCTACTTGCGTGGGCGCACCCAAGCGGTAGTGGGTCCGTCAGGTCAACTCTCCACCTTCGCTTCACTAGACCAGGGCGTCCCGCAGGGCTCAGTACTTGGCCCTCTCCTCTTCGCTGCTTTCATCAATGATATCTCCCGGGTTCTTCAGCACTCGCAGCACCTCCTATATGCTGATGATCTGCAGATATATCTTCAGTGTGCAGTTTCTGAAGTCCCCGACGCCATACAGCGGGTCAATCTCGACATCTCTGCCATTCATGAGTGGTCTGTAGTGAACTCACTCCGCCTCAATCCTGACAAGACTCAGTCAATCCTCATCGGCAGCTCTCCATTCATCACAAGGCTGTCTGCAGTCTCTCTTCCACCTGTAATCCTAGTTGGTGTGGCCGTTCCATTTGTGCAATCGGTTCGCGATCTGGGGCTCATTCTTGATTGCAAGCTCTCATGGGTCCCCCATGTGTTCGCCAACTGTATGACTATCGTTATGTAGCCTGCTCTTATCTTACATGTAATATATTAAGATTACTACCTTATATCCTTATTCTTATTTATTGTACTTATATGAGACGGAACTCATATATATATACCAGGGGTGTGCGGGTAGACCTTTTTCTCGGGTCGGGTCGAGTCGAGTAATTTTTATTTTTGTCGGGTCGAGTACCCGAAATTTTCGGGCACTGGAATCGGCCCGAATACTCGAACATTTTCGGGTACTCGAATATTTCGGGAACTCGAATGTCTTCGGGTACTCGAATGTTTTCGGGTACACGAATGTTTTCGGGTACTCAAATGTTTTCGGGTACTCGAATGTTTTCGGGTACTCGAATGTTTTCGGGTACTCGAATGTTTTCGGGTACTCGAATGTTTTCGGGTAATCAAATGTTTCAGAGTGCTCGCATGTTTACCAGCGCTCAGCTAGGATACCCGTCGGGTTTTAGAAAAATGTCCCCATGCATCCATGTCGTTGGGGAATTCAAATTTATTTGAGTATTGGCTATGATTTCCAATTTCAATTTCTATATTATTTACTAATTCAGGCAGTACGGTTAGTAGCTAACAATAAGGACTAAGATACGGGATGTATTCAAGAAATAAAAATGTATTAATCTGTTTATGAATTTATTGAATTATATGACAAGTGGTCATATAATTTAATAAATTCATGGACAGATCAATGCATTTTTCAAATATACCCCGCATCTTAGTCCCTATTGTTAACCACTAACCGTACTGTCTAAATTAGTAAATAATATAGAAATTGAAATTTGAAGTCATAGCCAATACTCAACTGAATTAGAATTACCCAACGACATGGATGCATCGAGACATTCTTTGAAAACCCGACGGATACCCGAGCTAAGTGCCGGTAAATATGCGAGTATACTCTGAAACATTTGATTACCCGAAAACATTCGATTACCCGAAAACATTCGATTACCCGAAAACATTCGAGTACCCGAAAACATTCGAGTACCCGAAAACATTCGAGTACCCGAAAACATTCGAGTACCCGAAAACATTCGAGTACCCGAAAACATTCGAGTACCCGAAAACATTCGAGTACCCGAAAACATTCGAGTACCCGAAAACATTCGAGTACCCGAAAACATTCGAGTACCCGAAAACATTCGAGTACCCGAAAACATTCGAGTACCCGAAAACATTCGAGTACCCGAAAACATTCGAGTACCCGAAAACATTCGAGTACCCGAAAACATTCGAGTGCCCGAAAACATTCGAGTGCCCGAAAACATTCGAGTGCCCGAAAACATTCGAGTGCCCGAAAACATTCGAGTGCCCGAAAACATTCGAGTGCCCGAAAACATTCGAGTACCCGAAAACATTCGAGTACCCGAAAACATTCGAGTACCCGAAAACATTCGAGTACCCGAAAACATTCGAGTACCCGAAAACATTCGAGTACCCGAAAACATTCGAGTACCCGAAAACATTCGAGTACCCGAAAACATTCGAGTACCCGAAAACATTCGAGTTCCCGAAAATGTTCCAGTATTCGGGTCGATTCGAGTACCCGAAAATTTCGGGTCACGGAAAAATCTCGACCCGACGAGTACCCGACCCGACCCGAGCACCGGGTACCCGAGTAAATCGGGTACCCGCACATAGTCCGGACGTTAACGGATATCACCTTGCATTTTGTGATAGAAGTATGAAATTTGGTATAGTGGTACATCAGACCCCCCTGTACAAAACCAGAGGTGGAGCCACGCCTGCCGCCCCCCGGTTCCACCCTTGCGGGGCGGAATACCTCTGCGGAAGTAAATTATCGCATTTATCTCAACCAGGGTGCGTCAGATGACAAAAATGTAGGTTAGCAAAAAGATGCGTCACCCAATTGTAGACAAAAAATGTTCCCACAATTTTTTCTATGGGGGCCACCATTTCGGTGTAAACGGGTATCTAGCTTTACGGGCGCAGTAGAGGTCAGGCAATTTTACAAAATACCTCACAATTTTTCCTCAACTACTACTTGACTGCATCACGCACTTGAAATTTTTGTAGTGGTCGAGGGTGAATCGATAACAGGATTCAATTGACTTCAGGGTAACGTCAGAGTTTTGATCATGGACCTGATCTGAAATTTATTTTTTGTAACACATGCACGATTTTCGCGTTTTTTTTTTTAACTGAAAATTGGGCGTAAAATCGACGTCTTTGTACTGGCGGGCAAAAAAAAGTCGGTAGCGGGCAATAATAGTATATTGTGTAGCAAGGGCGTAAAGTGGGCTTTTTTAGACCGAGTGTGGAGTTTGCAGTACTAGTCGGAGGCGAGGGAGCACGAGTCGAAGACGAGTGCATCCGCGAGCCGAAGACGAGTACTGCAACCACACGAGGTCAAAAAGCCCACTTAGTCCTTGGTACACACCATATTTTTTGTAACGCATGTATTGATTTCTGCGTTTTTTGTGCTTATCAGCGGCATATATATATATATATATATATATATATTAGACCGGTTCAAAAAAATCGACTATTCTTTTTCTTTCAATTTTCGCATTGAAATACTTTCGGGGGGCTGAAAAAAGATGCCTGTTAAAAGCGGAGCTCTTAATATTAAGATTTAGAGGTCGCTCATCGCGGATTTCTATTTTTCATTTGAATAGCATAGGAAATTTTTTTTTTTTTTTTTAATAATTTTGTAGCTCACAAACCAATGAACAAATCCAAATGACTCAAACATATTTTCATAGGAAATTGAACACTCTACAAAAAGCTTCTTTTATCATTTTTTGATAAATTGACTCCTTCCAAAGTTATTCAAGCTCAAATTTCAATTTATAGTTGAGTAAACTATTTTTTTTTTTGTGATTTTTTTTCCACAATGATAGATACATTTTTTAGAGTGTTCATCCCCTATCAAAATATGTAAGAGTCATTTGGATTTGTTCATTAGTTTGTGAGCTACGAAATTCTGAAGAAAAAAAAATAAAATTCCTATGCTATTTAAATGGAAAATAGAAATCCGCGATGAGCGACCTCTAAATCTTAATATTAAGAGCTCCGCTTTTAACAGGCATCTTTTTTCACCCCCCCGAAAGTATTTCAATTCGAAAATTGAAAAAAAAAGAATAGCCGATTTTTTTGAACCGGTCTAATATATATATTAGAGTGGTCCTTATTTTGGTCATTTTCGAATTGAGATTTCTTCGCCCCCTAGAAGGGTTCTAAATAATTAAAAAAAAACATCCTCCAAATTTGAACTTTTTATCTCAATTTTAACACGTGCCGCAAAGCCTCTGAAGTTTTGCGCTTGATTAACATGGCGTTTTCACTTACCTTTATTCAGAATTTTGGCGCACCGTCAATAAGTGCGAAAAAAATCTAATTCTTGTAGGAATCTTTCAAGAAAACCCGATATTATTTTATCAGATTTAGAGAAATTCCAAATTCAAAATGGCGGATCCAAAATAGCGGCTGGATTTAAACATTTTTCATGTTTTACAGCCGCTATTTTGGATCCACCATTTTGAATTTGGAATTTCTGTAAATCTGATAAAATAATATCGGGTTTTCTTGAAAGATTCCTACAAGAATTAGATTTTTTTCGCACTTATTGACGGTGCACCAAAATTCTGAATAAAGGTAAGTGAAAACGCCATGTTAATCAAACGCAAAACTTCAGAGGCTTTGCGGCACGTGTTAAAATTGAGATAAAAAGTTCAAATTTGGAGGATGTTTTTTTTTAATTATTTGGAACCCTTCTAGGGGGCGAAGAAATCTCAATTCGAAAATGACCAGAATAAGGACCACTCTAATATATATATATTAGGGTGGTCCTTATTTGGGGTATGTTCGAATTTTTTCCGACGATAGTCCTAAATCGGTTCCAAATAAATCAGAAAAAACGCCTGCCAAGTTTAAGCCCTTAATATTAATATTAACCCGGCCCCCACGACAGTCAAAGTTTTAAATGGGAAATAGCATGTATTTTTCAAAACTAAACATTGAATTTCCATAACTCCGATAATTATTGATAAAAAAAATCTAAAATTTAGTATAGTTATTTGCACTTGGAGGATGTACAAAATGGTGCATTCGAAATTTTTTTAGATCATTTTATTCCTACCGTTCAGTGTGATGGAAAAACCAAAATTCCCTCGAAGTTAAGCATCAAAAGGTCTGAATATAATTATCTAAAAAAAATTCAAATGCACCATTTTGTACATCCTACAAGTGCAAATGACTATACCAAATTTTAGATTTTTTCATCAATAATCATCGGAGTTATGGAAATTCAATGTTTAGTTTTAAAAAATACATGCAATTTCCCATTTAAAACTTTGACTGTCGTGGGGGCCGGGTTAATATTAATATTAAGGGCTTAAACTTGGCAGGCGTTTTTTCTGATTTATTTCGAACCGATTTAGGGCTATCGTCGAAAAAAATTCGAACATACCCCAAATAAGGACCACCCTAATATATATATATCTATATATATATATATATATATATCTATTCTTTTTCTTTTTTTTTCAATTTTCGCATAGATTTATATATATATATATATATATATGGGGCTTTCCACGCCAACTTGACGAACGTCTGACCCTGACCATCTCGGATTTCATCGACTCTTTTTTAAATAGTGGTCTGCAGGTTCAGGATCTCAAAAATATTTTTTTTCAATTTTTCATAATGACCGTTATTTATTTATAATTTTTGAAATGGACTCAAAGTTCGACCCATTTTAAAATTCTGAAAAAATTCTGAAAATTTCTTTCAAATTTGAGGATCATTTTAAGCCCTTATATAGAGTGGTCAGTATAATAGAATCCTAGGGAAAAATCAAAGAAAATACTTGAGATTTTTTTTTTTTTTTTTTTTTTTTTTAACGTCATTTTGTATCAAAACAACTCGTAGCTCATAATTGGAGAAAAACCAAACAAAAAAAATGGAGAATTTGATGAACTTTCTCATGAGCTGACAAAAATTGATCAGGGTACACGACATAAAACTGCGAAACGTATACCCGATACCCAGAAACTCCACTGCCTAATTCCTCGCACAAATAATAAAGTCGAAGTCAAAAATTTCTCTCAATCTGAAATATCCAAATTGTATACAATTGTTAAATAAGAGAAAAAGTGAATATTTTTGTATACACGAATCGGAATAAAATCTTTGGACAATATTTTCATCTATGTCGTCATTATTTGTAGGTTTTGAAATCCATACCTACTTTTTCTGGAAATTGATACGTTAATGAGTTCAGATATATACCAATGTGATCCAGTTACAAACTCCAAAATAAGTACATTTTTCAGACTTTAAGTAAAAGTTATTTATCTTTCACGATATTTGACATAGGAAGGTCAAATTATTTCTGCATTTTGAACCTCATTAATTAACTGAAAAGGATTTTTCTACATCATGATGTTGGGTTGAGATAAAAAAATGAAAAATTCTTCATTTTTTTGTTTGGCTTTTCTCCAATTATGAGCTACGAGTTGTTTTGATACAAAATGACGTTAAAAAAAAAAAAAAAAAAAAAAAAACTAAATCTCAAGTATTTTCTTTGATTTTTCCCAAGGATTCTATTATACTGACCACTCTATATAAGGGCTTAAAATGATCCTCAAATTTGAAAGAAATTTTCAGAATTTTTTCAGAATTTTAAAATGGGTCGAACTTTGAGTTCATTTCAAAAATTATAAATAAATAACGGTCATTATGAAAAATTGAAAAAAAATATTTTTGAGATCCTGAACCTGCAGATCACTATTTAAAAAAGAGTCGATGAAATCCGAGATGGTCAGGGTCAGACGTTCGTCAAGTTGGCGTGGAAAGCCCCATATATATATATATATCGCTCGCCCGACGCGCGAAAAAACGCGAAAATCGTGCATGTCGACGGTCGCTATTAAGAAAGACGTAACTGGCGAGGGCTAGTTTTAAAAGACGTATCTCCTATGCTTATACACAGCAGATACGTCTTTTAGAATTGTCCCTCGCCAGTTACGTCTTTCTTAATAGCGACCGTCGATGTGTTACAAAAAATAAATTTCAGATCAGGTCCATGATCAAAACTCTGACGTTACCCTGAAGTCAATTGAATCCTGTTATCGATTCACCCTCGACCACTACAAAAATTTCAAGTGCGTGATGCAGTCAAGTAGTAGTTGAGGAAAAATTGTGAGGTATTTTGTAAAATTGCCTGACCTCTACTGCGCCCGTAAAGCTAGATACCCGTTTACACCGAAATGGTGGCCCCCATAGAAAAAATTGTGGTAATATTTTTTGTCTACAATTGGGTGACGCATCTTTTTGCTAACCTACATTTTTGACATCTGGCGCACCCTGGTTGAGATAAATGCGATAATTCACTTCCGCAGAGGTATTCCGCCCCGCAAGGGTGGAACCGGGGGGCGGCAGGCGTGGCTCCACCTCTGGTTTTGTACAGGGGGGTCTCATGTACCACCATACCAAATTTCATACTTCTATCACAAAGTGCAAGGTTGATGGTAATTTTGGTTACTAACGTCCGGACTAACACCCCTAATATATACATACATATATACCTAAATATTCATACATACACATACATACATACATACATATACCGCGAGGACCAGGTGAAAGAGAATGGTCCATCCGCCCAGGCAGCTAATATTTCGTATTTTTAGGGGGATAGCCACTCGTTGCACTGAAAATCCCTAGGGTGATTTTGGCGCGCGGTCGATGCAACTCGGCAGCCATTGTTGATACAAGCCGGCTGACTGTCAATACATCGCGGAAGGTAGACAAGTGTGGTTATGTTCGTTTATTTGAAGGAAATGATAAATAAAGTGAATAAAACCTACGTGAATAAGCTGTGGATATTTATTGATGCCTCAACCTCAAGATACAATCAATAATTTTGTTCGAATTGGTTGTTCTCGATGAACTCTTTGATTCTGATAAATTTCCAGTTATAGCTTAGGTTAATTCGTTGATTGCATTAAGATATCATTTAAAACTGATTGATCGATTTTTGATAAATATTCCTAGCTTATTCACGTAGGCTTTATTCACTTTATTTATCATTTGCTTCAAATAAACGAACATAACCACACTTGTCTACCTTCCGCGATGTATTGACAGTCAGCCGGCTTGTATCAACAATGGCTGCCGAGTTGCATCGACCGCGCGCCAAAATCACCCTAGGGATTTTTTCAGCGCAACGAGTGGCTATCCCCCTAAAAATACGAAATATTAGCTGCCTGGGCGGATGGACCATTCTCTTTCACGTGGTCCTCGCGGTATATTCCTTTATTTATTTTTTTGCTTTTTTTTTCATTTATTTATTTATTTATTTATTTATTTTTTTATTTATTTATTTTTTTATTTATTTATTTTTTTATTTAATTTTAATTTTAATTTTTTTAGGCTTGGTTTACCATTCAGGGGATGGATATCCTCTATAGTAATATGTTGTACCGATCGCAAAACCTGAGTACCGCCTTTCTGACTTCCTTAGATAGGTGGAACACCTTGCAGATGTCGTCATTTCTATTAAAGCCCTGTCCTAGTAAAGCCAGTGTGATTTGAATTGATTCTGCGCATTCCCAGATAGGGCAACCCCAAACCATATGGTTGAGGTTTTCCGGACCTAATCCACAGTCGCACTCTTTATCTGTGACTATATTCATTTTGTGCAGGTGCTCTTTGAGTTGTAAGTGCCCGCTCATGATTCTGTTACTCACAACGATGTTTCGTCTGTTGAGAGAACTTAGCGCATACCAGGGACGAAGTTGGAACGCCCCTGCCATATCCATGTAGGATCTACCTTTTAAGTAATCATTAGTTCCGTAGCGCTGTAGATATGAGTTCGTCTTGTCTAACAACTCCTTTTTTAGGACTGGGAATACATCCATTCTCGGTAGCTTTTCCCTCGGTAAACACTCAGATCTCGCTCCTAAGGCCGCTATAGGATGTCCGCTTCCTCGTTTCCCGATATACCCTTATGTGAAGGCATCCAAATCAGTCTGATGTAGCCGTCCAGTGTCTTAATGAAGTGAATTAATTCCCGAATTCTCCCTATTATCGGATGCATGTTTCCGTCCAATCCTTCTGACGCTATGTTCTGGACCACGCTGAGGGAGTCCGTTGCAATTATAATCCGGTACGGACAAGGCCCTGTGATTGCCACTTCAAGAGCGTGCAGGATGGCCCTGGCCTCCAGGGAGAAAATAGTGGCGTTCGGATTGAATCCTGATTTTATGGAAACTTCAGGACTGAGAGCAAACATACCATATCCGGCAACTTCTTTCAGAGAGTCCTTAGACCCGTCGGTGTAAAAAATGTTGTGAGAAGTGAATTTAGTGGAACTGATCCTATCCCACGTCTCTTGAGGAACCGGAACCTTTTGAAGAACCTTGCCTACATCCATATCACAGATGTCCTTGATAAAATGGGCGTCGTATGGAATTCTGTATGTGCTCAGAACTTCCGAACTTTCGAGGGAAGGAACCCATTTCTTGATACAATTCCAGGTTCTGAATAAATACGATTGATTTCTGTATTCTGGGACCTGTATAGAAAAGTTTTTTGCTGACACAATTGCTTTTAAGGTGAAGTGAAACGTTTGTCAGAACCTCGAAAACGGGAATCGTGAACTCTCCGGAACTACTGAATCAATCGCGATGAAACTTTGAGGGATTACACATCATTGTGGCAGAAAGTGGCTGATTATTTCACTTTTCCAAAATTTGACAAAAATTTTCACAGATTGACGTACCGACCACATAAATCGCAAGATTATTCACTGTTGACGTAGATAATCGCATTTTCCCGATAATTAGCCACTCCGCAATGAAGAACCACACACTTTGAGCCTAATCCCGTGTCATTTGATGGAAAAATGGGTGAGAATTGACGATTCTCCGTTACTCATAACTAAAAAACCGACATTCAGTTGAGATCACAACCCGTATCGACATTTAGGCGAGATCACAGCCTGTACCGAAATTGCAGCCAGTTTACTTGCAAATAATCTAGCGGTGGGCAGAGGTACCAAACGTTCGGTAGTTCTGTTTTACCGCGGTGCAAGGCACCCGGCCGTGGCCTTGAAACGTTTCACTTCACCTTAAGTTTGCTGATAGGTTATTCTCTGGGTCTCTGGTAGATCGAATCAAGAGTTTACTCGTTAGGAATTCAACTCTTAAGAAAAACGGAGGGACTCCGTTCAAATGGAGTAGAGTATTAATGGGAGTAGTCTTGAAGCATCCCGATGCCTTTCTCAGTGCTTCGTTTTGTATTACTTCTAGTTTATAAAGTTTTGAAGCCTGAGCTTCTGCAAATAAAAACGCTCCCCATTCCAGACACGGTCTGATCAAACTTTTGAAAAAGAGGAGCATTGAGTTGGGGTGCGCACCCCACGAGTATGCCGAGATATACTTTAACATCGCTACCAATTTGGAGGTTTTTTCTTTTAGTTTGGAGAGGTGGGCAGTCCATTTTAGTTTGTAGTCCCATATGACCCCTAAATATTTATTTTATATAACGTAAGCATGTTTTCCTCGCTTTTTGATGCCTTTGTATAGGACCTAAAGTGGTACTTTTAAGTCCTAGGACTTAAAAGTACCACTTTTAAGTCCTAGGACTTAAAAGTACCACTTTAAGTCCTCGGACTTTAAAAGTACCACTTTTAGGTCCTATACAGAGGCATCAAATAGCGAGAAAAATATGCTTGCGTTATATAAAGTATCGTGTGCACCATGGAGGTGGGCCTTTTAACGCCTCGCACGATGTTTTCAGTACTCGTCTTCGCCTCGCACGCTTCGCGCGCTCGTCTACGACTCATACTTAAAACATCGCACTCGGCCTTAAAAGTTCCACTTTACGACCTTGGTGCACAATGTACTATTCTTCCACATTTGCAATACCAATATTATCAACTGAAATCTGTAACGACCCCTCGCGGATGACTCGACCGCTATTTTTCTTAGGAAAGACCATTAGTTTTGTTTTTCTCGGAGCCACTTTCATGTCTAACTCTATGAAGTAGATTAAAAGTTTCCTAGCACCTTCTGTTAATACAGATGTAATATCCGCAGGGTGAGAGAAAGACACCACAAAGGTCATGTCATCAGCAAACGAGATTGCTTTGGTGTATCTTGAGATGTGATCATTTAGTTTAGAGACATATAAATTGAATAGGAGGGGACTCAGGATTGATCCCTGAGGGATTCCTTTGTTCGTTACGATGCTCCCTAGAGACTTGCCTTGCAAGCTCGCTTCTAAGGTCCTTTGCCCCATTGAACTTCTTATGAAATTAACTACTTTGGGACAGATCCCCATGTCCCTCAGAATCCATCCTAATTTCTCAATATTTACATTGTCGTATGCTCCCTCCAGGTCTAGGAACATTACCCCTGTGTGCAATTCCCTTTCCTTGGCCAGTTCTATCGAAGTTCTCAATACCGCTAGGCATTCCTGGGCTGACTTTCCCCTTCGGAAGCCGTAGAAATTCCCTGGGATTTTGCATTGACTCTCGCATACCCACGCAAGCCGGTCGTTGATTACTCGCTATAGAACTTTTAAAATGGTACTTGAGAGAGCGATGGGCCTAAAGCCAGTGTTTCCTGGTTTGCTAATAAATACTACAGAGTAGTGGTGCCAGGACTTGGGAATTTGAGTGATATTGATAACTGTGTTATAAAAGGATGGAAGCCACCTGAATGCTATAGGTGGAAGGTTTTTCAGAATTTCGTAAGAAATATTGTCCTTGCCCGGGGCTGACTTCTTTTTACTCTTGTTTATTGCGTGCACTACTTCCTTGTAAGAAATTTCTTGAGACAGTCCCGGGAAAAAAAAATTTTATATAATCATATATAATCATATATAATCATATATAATCGTATATAATTATGTATAAGTTTTGTGACGTTGCATTTCGCAACAGCCACAGTCGGGTCACCGGAGACGGAAAAGACGTGAGGACGGACATCTCCAGATAGTAGCCAGGTCACAGGTCTTAGATTATTTTGATTATTGCTTATGTTATCTCTCATCTATTCTTTTCTATTCTATACTATTCTATGATATTCTGTAAACTGTCGGTGCTCGGGAAGACTACGCCAGGACGTCGAGGGATTCATCCGACGTCTCTACCGAGGTCTTTCCCGAACTATTAGTTCCTGTCTCTCTCTCGCTCAAACTCTCAGTCCTGGATGCCGCAGGAAAGGTCGAATAAGGACGACTCACAGAGTCATTCCTCCCGTTCCCGCAGACTTCTCAGCCAGGTGCTGGACCACTTCTCGTCAACTACTTCTGGACGTCTCGTCAATGGTCGAACAGAGCAGGGTGAACACACCAAAGTAGCCCAACCAAGCTTCCCGTTGCCGAAGATTCATCGACCTGGTGTCGAGCTAGACCCAAATCATCGACTTTCTCGTCATCGTCCCGCTATCGTGGTTACTCACGAAAGATCCCGATAGTAGAACTGCAATCGTGTGATGCAGGTCTGCCTGTAAGCCTTCCACACCGTTCATGGGGAAATCTGGATGCAGATCCGGTTATTTGGAGCATCAGAACTTCCGCCAGATCCTCTAATTGGTCAGTTTTTACAGTAAAAGCGCAGCTAGGGTGCACTTCGCCGACGATGATCCCGAGGAGTCCCGAGACAACGTAATAGAGGAGAGCAGAGGAGAGAAGAGGAGAGAAACCGTCGAGTCCCGTCAACTACGTTTGAATTAGCCCGACGCATCATTCAGCTAACTATACGCTGGACAAATGTTCGAAATAAGGATGAACTGGACAACGCGTTCCCGAAAGTATGTCTAATCATACTCGACACCTGATTCGTCAAACCAAACTACCGGCGATGCTAGGCTCAACCGCATGGTAATCCCTAGGCTATAAAACGTAGGACGACACAGGACTCAGCCTACTTCTACGCTTGTTCGTCCTCACGTCAAGTTCTACGATATCCTGAGTATCCCGAGTTACAGTGTGCTTTCTTCTATTCTGTTCTATATCTTCAATTCTGTTCTTTATCTCAATTCTGTTCTTCATCTTTCTCTATTCGGTATTTCAAGTTAGTCTATTATAATATTTTTTTCCCACATGGCCAGGAAGGCCGATTTCCTTACCCGCTGAGAGGTGAGGAAGTTCAGTTTTACCGACCAGGGGAGTTTTGCCTCCCATGGGAGGGAAGGCCGTGAGTAATGAATTTTCCTCCCAGTTCGCTTCGTATGTTTTCGGTAACAGCGCCATCGGACGCACAAAATGATAGAAAAAAAGCGCGTCGTTCATGATCGTTCGTTTGTTTGTTGCAAAGAAGAAAGTGAAATCAGAAATGATAAAAAGCGAAATAGCATGACTTCCTTGTCCCTCAACCTAAAATTGCGCGTTTGCGATCGTGCGTGGTCGTGCCTCTCTGCGGGTAGGAAATCGGCCTTCCGTCCATGTGTGAAAAAAAATATCGTGTGCATCACGGTCGGAAGTTTTCGCTCCCTCGGTGTAAATAGCCGCCCTCGCGATCGGGTGAAATCGGCGAGCCTTCGGCTCGCCGAGTCCCCCCGACCGGCTCGGGCGACTATCTACACGCTCGGGAGCGAAATCTCACTTCCTTCCCTTGATGCACAATATACTATTAGCTTCAGTTTAGTTCCCGTTTAATACGAGGAAACCTATATTTCATCGATAAGGTAAGACCTATTTTCTGTAAAACCACGAGTTCGCTCACGAATCCCGTTTAGTCCATATTCTATTATATTATATTTGGTGTGACGTAGGTCACGATAACGGCATGTAAGTCCCAGACTTAATCCCGAATAATTAACATTGTATTGTTAAAAACGGATTCCCGAGTTAACTCGTGTTTAGCGTCTATTTGTGGCTTTCTTATCTTATTGCTTTCTTTATTTTCCTATTCTGCTTAACGCATGTTGTAGAGTTTAGTCGCTTATACTCTTTTCTTTTCTTTTCAATAAAATAGAATAAATGATAGCAATCGACCTGTAAAATATATAATTCTGGAGATAGCGAGCGTAGGAGCAAGCATTTGTTATTTAATTTCTATTTCTTAGTTCTTAGTATTTGATCTGATTTATTCTGATTTCTTGTGCATGATTATTATTATAATTATTATTATCGTATGACATGTTTTCCCGTTCAATCTAAAATTGTATTTCGCATTATATCGAGCCGCACTGTTTGAGTACTTTTCTATTGTGCTCAGGCGCGGACTGGGCCGCCGGGATACCGGGCATAATGCCCGGTGGGCCGGTAGGTCGGTGGGCCGGTAGGCCGGTGGCAAACAGATCATATGTGGATTAGGGGGGTCCAAAAAAAACTTTTTTTTCTTTTTTTTTAAGTCTTATCATCTCAAAAGTTTCTTTCAGGTATAGAACGAATTCTCCTAAAAGCGCAGCTCGATATCTCAATTCTACGAGACGCTCAACGATTTTCCGTTTACCCATATAAATAACACGTAAAAAAATTTTTGTTTGGTTTTTTTCACGTAAAACTCTGAAAAAAAATGTTATTCCAATTTCGATGCACATATTTTCGTAGGAAATTTAATTTTCTACAAAAAAAGCTCTGATATATTTTTCTCGTAGTCTTAACAGATAAAAAGTTATCAGGCTTTGAAAACAGAAAAAAAAATTAAAAAATTGAAAAAAATTAAAAAATTAAATTTCCTACAAGAATATGTGCATCGAAATTGGAATAACATTTTTCTCGGAGTTGTATGCAGAATAGACGAAAAAACATGACATGAAATATTTATTTTTTCGTATTTGCTCCCGTAATAACCTATATGACTATAAGGTAAGCGCACCAATAGTGAAACGCCCACCGCTGTGTCTCGATTATTAACGGCAATAAAAATAATAAATTTGAAAGTTCTGGAGAAATTTTTATTCTGGGCTCACAGTCAAGTTTTGGGGCTGTAAACTAACCATATATTAGGTCTATATTAGCTCATAATGAATTTTTAAAAGAATTTCAAAGACTCGAGATTTTCGGAACAGAAGTGAAACAGCCAAATGAGTGGGGAACCAGTAGTGAAACAGCTAGATGACCAATTGTGAAACGCTATCACCTGTCAAACAGCATATACCTAACCTGAAAATGATTCGTCCATTTGCTGCCCTTGAACCTCGAAATTCTTTGAATTTCATACCTAAAATTTATGTAAAACTATCGAAAAAATCAATCTGATAAAGAAATTCACAGCTTAACATTGTCTGGGCACAGAAAATTGAAGAAAAAACCACAAAAAGCAACTGTTTCACTTCTGGTTGCATCGCTCTTCCGAGGCAACCAGAAGTGAAACGCGGCTTTTTTTATAGGAAAAACTGTAATTTATTCTATTTATCTGCGCTTCAACGATAAATAAAGTGTCACTGCTACCGTTGTTGGAGTTTTTCAGCACTTGATTGAAAGAAATTACGTGCTAGCTCTCTTTTCGATGCAGAGCGTCAGCACCCCGGCGACGGGTAGACGGAGGCTAAAGAGCCCGCTCGTCGGAAGGGGAAACAGAAATATGACATTTTAAAATTCTTCCAAACGTTTTCGGCGAAAAAAAAATTTTCTTTTACTTTCTAAATATATTTCTTAACTAAAGCAATGAATTCCCCAAAAAAAAGTTTTTGATAGAATTCGCAGAAAGAGAAATAACCCCGCTGTTTCACTATTGGTTAGTGTTTCACTATTGGTGCGTTTACCTTATTACATATAGTTTAATGAAATTCCATCAATAAATAGAATAATTCATATTCATTAACTGAACAAAAATATTTCCCTTGCATGGGCCGGTTTCATCAATTTGCCCGGGCCGGTTTCATGACGCCAGTCCGCGCCTGATTGTGCTATTATATTTTCTGTGAATATTCTTTACGATCTAATCCCGATATTCCCGAATTAATCTGAGACACAACGATAATATTAATAAAAACGAATTCTTTATATCCTGTAAATCACATATTTGATTAAATAAATCAATCAGATATAACATGTTAATTATTCTTGTTTAATTTGGCAACCCAGCCCCTCTACCGTTAATTAATCTGAGCTAACTGGTCATTTCCGCCGTCAATTCTTTGATATCTATTGTATTTTGATCGACGTTTTCACGTCTGGCGCCCAAAATTAGTTTTGTCTAATTTAATAATTAATTAATCCTCACGTACTGACGCCGAAGGTGCACGGAGCTAGGTTCACCCTTTGCCTTTAAAAGTTTCTTCGTTGCAGTTTATATAATTATATATAGTTTTATATAGTTATATACAATTGTTTATATAAAATTATATACATTTATATATATAAATATATACAAATATATATAAGTTTAAAAAATTATGTAAAACTATATAAAATTTTATATAATAGCGTATCGCATGGCTTTATATTACTATATAAAACTATATATAGTTGTATATAAAAATATATAATGTTATATAATTATATAAATTTGTACATAAGTATATAAATTTATATATAATTACGTATAATTTTATTCAACAGTGATTGCATATTTTATATTGTTGTATAAAATTATATATAGTTTTATATAATTTTATAAAAATATATATAATCATATATAAGTTTATAAAAATATATATAATCATATATAATTTTATGAAAATATATATGGGGGGTTCCATGGCATTTCACCTAATCGGCGAAGGTCACCGACACCGATCTTAATGTCAATTTTTTTCTGAGTTCGTCTGTCGAAAAAAAAGTACCCCTGTGCGGCCGTTTTTCGATTAGGCCACCTGCATTGATTTTATGCATTTTCCGATTTTCCAACTTTTTCGAAAATAGACTTTCTTCAACTGGCTCTAACTTCCAGAGTTTTGATTCTTTTCTAAAAATGATGAGGGCATAAAATGTGTCAAAAAGTCTGAACTTTCTGAAAAAAAATGTTTGCAAATTTTTGCATCGACAAAATTCTAAGATCTTTTGAATTAAAATAAAAAATCAATATTTTTTGAATTGCGACACCTTCGATTTTCCTGAAACTTTTTACCTGAATTTGACTAGTTACAATCAAGTTTCCCTCCAAAGGAAATTATGGGCTTCCGATTCGTTCGGGAGTTACACCATCATAAGTGCCGAAAAATCGGAAAAATTTCACGGAAATCAATCTTAACTTCGATAAGACAAGTTTTCATGTTATAAAAGTACGTGTTTGCTGAAAAATAAAACTTTTCGGAATATTTTTTTTTTTTTTTCCCAGGCCGATACAAGTATATAAAACTATATAAAATCATATAAAACTATATAAAACTATATAAAACTATATAAAATTATATAAAACTATATACCGCCAAAACTCATATCTAATTTTATATAGTCATTTATTAGAGCTGTGCGAGTACCCGACTTAGTAGGATACCCGAGTCGGGTATCAGGGTCGAGCCAATATCGGTCGGGTATTTCAGTACCCGAGTCAGAATCGGGTACCCGGGTCAGAATCGGGTACCCGAGTCAATCGGGTACCCGAGTCAGAATCGAGTACCCGAGTCAATCGGGTACCCGAATGCGAGTCGGGTAGTACTGGGCCCGAATGTAGGTCGGGTGTATAGTATCATACCCGAGTATAGTATTATACCCGAGTGGCGCGAAGAAGTGCTTTGAATGTTGACTCAAACACCTACCGTTTTCTGCAACAATGCTGCACACCTCTTGGCGAGTTTTAACGTGTTTTCAGTGCTGTCAGTTGCTACAGTTTAACGCCAGCGGATCACATCGCTATTGCCAGTTCTCGGAAATCTATCGACGGAGTGACTTCTCGAGAAGTTGTGTTGAGGTTTTATTTTATACTTTATAGTATTAATTGTGCGATTTACGATTGTGTGTACTGTGTATCCCTTCTCGAAGCATGGCGACATCCGATGATCAGTGTGAGACTACCACTGAGTGTGATACTGAAGGCTCACAGTCGAGTGGAACTCAACTGGCATCCAACTCTCGTGGGTCGCGAAAAACTAGTCAAGTCTGGGCGTATTTCGCATCTATTAATCTCGAAACCGCCAAATGTAAAACCTGTCGAGTTATTATCAGAACTAAATTTGGTAGTACTTCAGCTCTTCACAGGCATTTGCGTACACATCCTGAGATCTACGAGAAATTAAATTCCGGGAGTAAAAATAAAAATGATAGATCCGCCAAGAAAAATCCCGCCGTGGCAGCGTTTGAACGACAGACATACTTCGACAAAAATGCTCCTAAAGCCAAAGAATTGACAAAAGCTATAGCAGAAATGATAGCTATCGATCTACAACCTTATAGTGTAGTTGAAGATCCCGGTTTCAAGAGAGTATTAAAGATTGCAGAGCCACGTTACTGTATGCCTTGTCGGACAACATTCTCTAGAGATTTAATTCCAAAAATGTATAAAGACAAACGGTGTCAAATTTCTCAAGTACTGCAAAAAGAAATCGGCGAAGGTAAATCAAGTAAATACTTCGACACTGCAATTTATAATTAAATTATTAATTAAGTACCTATATAATAAAATAGAAAATTCCAATTATATCAACTAATTATCATATGGATTGTGCAATTTCCCAATACCTATAGAATATACGCATTACGCAACCAACAGCTATGGAGCTTGTTGACACCTGACGATGATATTCGATACAATGTTGTGTATTCTTACCGATTAACGATTGTGATTAGTTATTTTATATTTCATATATTCATAACAAATTCGAAATTACGATACAGTGTGAAGGATAGCTATAGTATTAATTATCATTAGGTACGGTCTATTTGACGTTGATTTTAATTCCTAGTTCTTTTGAAATCGCAAATGTTATGCTCATGTACTGTAGTCGTATAATTTTATTTCTTAATTCATCTTCGCATAGGAAAATCGACGACTATAGGCATCACCACAGACGGCTGGACATCGCGTTATATTGAAGGCTATATGACTCTGACTATTCATTATACAACTTCAGAATTTGAAAATCGACAATTCTTGTTGAATTTGAGTCATGTCTCCGAAAGCCACACCAGTCAAAACTTATGCGAGTTCATAAAGTCAGCATTATCCGAATGGGAATTATTAAATGAAAAAATCACACTTTACTTCATTACCGATAATGCTCCTAACATTGTTAAAGCAATATCCCTGCAGGAACAATGGCATAGAATACCGTGTTTTGCCCATACACTACAGCTGGCAATAAAAAATGCTATAAAAGAATGCCCAGAATTGATACAAATTTGTAAGAAGTGCAAGTCTCTGGTCGGGTTTTTTGCAAGGAGCTCAACCGCCAAAGCTAAATTTGAAGCCATCCAAAAATCAACCAATAGTGAAAGCACCCCGTTAAATCTGATTCAGGATGTCGAAACCCGGTGGAATTCTACACATGACATGTTATCCAGAATTTTACTCTTGCGTATGCCTCTTGGTGCTGTCTTATCCGAGCCTCGGATGCCCGATAACCTAACTGGAGTGGAGTGGAACTTAGTTAAAATCTATGTAGATGCTCTGCAGCCGTTCAAAGAAGCTACCGTGGTTATGTCAGGCGAAGATTATCCCACTATATCCTTGTACATTCCAATCGTGACTAGCCTAATCAAGTCTACAAAAGCATTCATTTCCAAAAACGATGGGCCCGAAGCTACTAAATTTGGCAACAGCTTGTTGAAAGCTCTAGAATCCCGCTTCAATAATGTTGTCAAGGCCGAAGCACTACTATTAGCGATGCTAGTGGATCCTCGATATAAAAATCGATTGTTAGATATCGAAAAAAAGGGGGACGTGGAAGAATTACTGTTGGCAAAATACTCAGTTTTGAAAGGCCAGGAACAGGAAGTATTACCAGAGCAATTCCGTGACACTAATAATGCCCAACCGAATGGTGAATTGAATTATATTCGATTTGTTATTGTTATACAGTTTAATGATCAATTTGGATGGTCCCAAATTCTATAATCAATAATCATATTCTTTTTCCTCATATCATTTTCTCATTTCTATTAAATATTGATTATACTTTCAAAATCCAATTTCTTATATTCGCGCGCTGCACAATATGAAATAAAATAGTCAACCCGTCCACAATTCAAGCCACTTTAACCTATGGTACTATATATCTAATAAATATGGAATAACACTGAATATTTGAATAATAAATGTTTATATGATTTGGAATTTTATATTATTTCAGTGGAGCCATTGTCAAAATTGTCTATGTTTTTGAACGTAATTGACGAGAATTCAGTTGGGGATTCTGATTCACCAATATCAGTTGAACTTCGGGATTATTTAGCTGAAAAAGTTATGCCGCAGAATACGAATATCGTCACTTGGTGGAGAAATAATCGACAACGATATCCGGGTATTGCAATCATAGCTAGAACCTTTTTGGCTATTCCGGCTACACAAGTCAGTAGCGAGCGGGTATTTTCAGTAACTGGAAACATTGTGACGCCAACCCGCGCAAACCTTTTATCGGAACATGTAGAAGAACTATGTTTCCTAAATGCGAATTTGAAGATTTGATTCAAGACGAGAAGCATCGCGTAATTACTAAATATTAAATAACCACTTAATGAATGTTCAATATCCAATAATAATAATTAATAATGTATTACTAATGTTTGTGAAAAAATTAAAAACATGTCCTTTCCAAACTTGAAATAAACAACTCATGAATAGTACTAAATAGTAAATTGATAAATTATTAAATTCCTAACTATTGATTATTGAAGAACTTATGATGCAATAAAAGCCATTTGATAGTTGATAGTTGGTACGCTTCGAAAGTCCTAATTGTGAAAATACTAAAAATTAAAATACACATAATATCTAATTAATTAATAATTATCTACTCATCAAAATACCCTCTAAACTGAAGTGATGTCAAATTTATGTAAATGTCATCCATAACGTACTTCTACTTAGTGCACCGGTTGTTTAATAGATCAATGAACAGAACATGCTTCTGCCAACCTATGCTAAATTTTGATATATTACTGAGACTGACCATCTGTCAAAGCTGCGACCGATTTCTAGTGAATACACCCTAAAGGCCGATATGATGGATTCAGGCCTCAGCTTAACTCCTGAAATAATGATTATTCATCTATTTATGTGTCTACCTGTAGCAAAATCGGATAGAATCGCGCATCCATGTTTCTGATATAACCGGGTAATCTCGATTGCCCATAGTATCGAGTAAAATCGGGTAGTATCGGGTATATTCGGGTACCCGTGGCCTCGGATAGTGTCGGGTATATTCAGGTACCCGTTAACTCGGGTAGTTTCGGGTACCCGTTAACTCGGGTAGTTTCGGGTACCCGTTGACTCGGGTACCCGGTTGGGAAACTCGGGCGGGTACCCGACCCGACCCGACCCGACCCGACCCGACCCGACAAATTTGACTACCCGCACAGCTCTATCATTTATATATAATTTTATATAATCATATAAAAAAAAAATTTCCCGGGAGTATGTTATTCTCATAGGACTCATATTCCAGTTGTGCCTCAAACTGTGGAGAATACTGATGGCTCCCAGCTAGCTTTTGGAAAGCCGCCTCTACACGAGGATCCTTAATGCCCAAGGACTCTGATGTAGACTGACTGGGGGGATTGCTAAACCTCTTTTTTAACGCTTTAATGCTCTGCCATACTGTGCCCATGGGGGTTGACGGCGCAAGCCCGTTGCAAAATGATTTAAAGCTTGCATCTTTAGCTTTGTTGAATACCGCTCTAGCCTCGTCTGACGCTCTTTTGAAAGTCTTCCAATTTTCATCCGAATTATTATCTAGAAACGTTTTTTGTGCTTCCCTTCTTGCTTGGATGGCTTTACTATAATCTTCGTTCCACCAACGTGCGTCGATTGGTTTACTTTTTTGAGGATTTGTCCTTTGTTTCCTAGGAGGCTTTTCCTTAGAATTTTCCAGGCTGACCTTTATGAGTCTCATATTCTTGATCTAGATTTAGATGATTTATAACTTCTTTGGTTTGATCAAGACTTTCTTCCATTAGCTGGTTAAACCTTTTCCAGTCTACACCATTGGTAGAGATCCTGTGATTGAGAGGTTCCACTTGTCTTTTTGGCAGCGCCGGATTTAGACTTTTCTTGAGTATAGGCCGCTTCACTTTGTGCCGTCCCTCCCTCCTTCCTACCTATCTTAATCACTTATTTGTATTAATTCACCTACTGTCGGTGCAAAAAGGTTTGGCCCCTCCGTTTGAGTGATCATAACTTCTACAGAAAAATTGATAGAGCATTGAGTCAGGAAAAATCGTAAAGCGTCAAGTTTTCTGCGACCGATGGTCATTCACAAATTTCTGTGTCAAAATCATGAAAGCCGCAATGATCTCCGAAAAGTAAAAAAAAAACGTAGTTTTTTCAGACTCCATTGCCGGACTCAACTTCACCTCGTCACCGTTCGTCTAAAATGAGTGTAAAAAGTCTGTGAAAATTCGGAAATATTCCCTGAACGTTAACGAACATGATAGCGCTTGGTAATTCAAAAATATTACGGATTAAAAACAATAATAGTAATTCAAAAACTGATTATGCAACCAAAAAGTGTATATTTCGACGAAAATTTTTAGCTATCTCAGGTTCGCCCATACTAATCCGTTCCCTAAATCGCCCCATTGGACCTTTTTGCACCTGGCGTCCAGGTTTTTGAATATTTTTGAATTACCAAGCGCTCTCATTTTCGTTAACGTTCAGGGAATATTTCCGAATTTGTTCAGATTTTCCACATTTTCCTCATTTTGGACGAACGGTGACGAGTTGAAGTTGATATACAGCAATGGAGTCTGAGAAAACTACGTTTTTTATAACTATTCGGAGATCAGTACGGATCTCACGATTTTTACACAGAAATTTGTGAATAACCATTAGACGCAGAAGACTATTGGCGCTTCAAGATCTTTCCTGACTCAATGCTCTATGAATTTTTCTATAGAAGTTATGATCACTCGAACAGAGGGGCCAAACCTTTTCGCACCGACAGTAGGCCTTTATTAGGTAATTAACAATTTTACGTATTTAAGTGGGTAGGTTAGGTACGTAGGTATTGAAAAGTAAAATGAATTAATAAATTAGTCATAAAATAGAAATTTAGAATGAAACAAGAATTAAGGCCAACGCACACCATTGCCGCTCGGGACGGCGCGGAGCGGCACGGCACAGCCGCCACTCAGCTCGCCGCCGCACCGCGCCGCCCGGCGCGGCACTTCTGCAGTATCGCGCGACTGCATGCAATTAGGCGCAAAATAATATGGTCCAGTCGGCTTGAAATCTCAAAAGTATGTGTAAATAAATTAATAGAATGCGAGTTTTATTTCGTCATGACTCATGAGTAATTTCGGCATCACTTATAACTGACACGTTTACGATGTCCTGGAATTGCTGATGGCGTTGGTTCCGTCGTTCAAGTCCTCCAGGTTATCCTTCTCGTGATCCAGATCATCCTCTTCGTGGTTTTCGGCATCCAGGTTGAACGCTTCATAGTTTTCATCGTCCAGGTCGTGCGCTTCATAGTTTTCGTGATCCAGGTTGTGCGCTTCGTAGTTTTCGTCGTCTACGAGGCGCATAACCTGGACTACGAACGCTACCAGGCGCACGACCTGAACGACGCAAGCTGAAGCGCACGACCTAGACCGTGCAGGGCCCAAATGTTCGATAAGTTAGCTACAGCACTAAAAATTCACGAATTCAGTTTCGCAATCGTGTCGTTCTCTCGTTGAACGCAATACAGTTAGTATTGATGAGCAGAACCCTGATTACGTATCCCAATAATAATTCATGAAATTTTTGGTGTTATTTTTATTTTCATAAAACCGCTAGGGTGACAAAAAATACGCTTTGAATGTATGTAGATGTATATTTAAGCTGCTTATTAATAATCATACAGATAATTAATAGTAATAATACGTAATTAATAATCCATTTATTGATTATGCCGTGAAAAAACCGTGACTTCAACAAGGCCTGGTTATTACGATTAGAACAGTGTGGACCATTAACTAGTATGATGTAATAATCATTTAATCAACGATCTTTACGTTTTCGAACCTCTAGAATCTGAAAAACAGGTTTTTAGAAACATGTCGGTCTGTCTGTCGCTCTATATTTCATTAACAAAATTATTTATTTCAATGGCAGAGACTGTTGAGACATTCACACGTTTTTATAAATACGTCTGTCTGTCTGTCTGTCTGTCTGTCTGTCCGTCTGTCGCTCTATATTTTAATAATAGTCATTTTTAATATTTCGAACAAAAATTTTTTTTTTCAAGGTGACGTATAGCAATCAATCTTGCGTATCTTGATTTGGCGAGTAAGATCCGAAATCGTAACTGTCCGTTCGGTCTGAGTAAAAATCTAATTCGACATCGTCATGTAAATTTTGATTTTCCAAACAAACAACGGGTGTTGGAAGTGAATTTGATGAATTTGATGAATTTAGTGCTCGCATCTCGTATTCGGTAAAGATGTTGAAAAATTTGGACTTTATTTCCACCTGAAATAAACCTCACCTCATAGTATAGTATGGGGCGCACCCGTAAACCGTTTTTGACTCGAATAATGATTTCAGAACTCGCTTCCGGCTCGCCTTCGGCTCGCCTTTAGCTCGTCCTGCAATCATTATTCTCGCCGAAAAACACTTGGTTTACGGGCATGCCACATAATATACTATTAGGTGCCGATTGACCAGTCGACGCAGTCGGTTCCAAAAATTCTTCTCCATGGCACGTTCTTATCGGTCCTCCACTGTAACCTGCACCTGAAAATTTAACATTTATGTTTTCAGTTCGTTTTTCTTATACATATTTTTTTTATAATGCGCAAAAAGTCATTTGAAATTGAATCACACTAACCCGAATTATCGAAGGTGATTTCCGTTTCATATCTTGCGTCGCCGCTACCTGCAGCATCGCCGCTCGACATCACAGCCGTTTCAATGTATTGTTTCCCGCTCGTCCATGCACACGTCCAAAAATTTCATCTCCTCCCATTTCCATGGCTTGTAATGAACTGCTGCCTGCCCGCTCTTTGTCTTCCGATTCTTCCTGGCTTTTCTGTACGCATCTCTCAATTTTCTCCACAAAACTTTGCATGCATCAGCTACATGAATAATAATAATAATAATAATAATAATTATTATTATTACTATTATTTGCTACGCAAATAATAGTATGAACAACACTATTATGCATATATTGGTTTTAGACTTACGTGTTTCTTTCATGGCTTTTGAAATTTCTCGCCAGCCATTTTCCCGCCGATGGTTATTCGAATAATGTGGGTTTCGCATATCCCACAATATTTTATGGCTTTCAACCGTTAAAATTAGAGTTTCTTCGTCCATACTTTTTTATGGTCAAATACGTCTGATGTTTTTTTCAAACAAATTAACAAAAGCGTGGAATATATCGTCGATTACTTTTTGCACAATTCAACATACAGGGTTGTTAGTTCATCTATTTTTTCTATATTGCCATGACAAATACACAGAAAACAGACATTCACTCTGCTGAGTTTCTGAATACTAAAAAATAGTGCAATTATGGATCTAGATAGTTCCGACGAGGAAGCGATTTTAGTTGCCCTCGAATTAGAGGAAGCCGAGAAGGAAGAACAACGTGGTGTGAAGCGCAAGTGGGTACACGATATGTGTATCGATAGAAGTCGTCATGGCGAATATTATACGTTGTTTCCGCATCTCGTTCGTGACCCATCAAAATTTTTCAAATACTTTCGGATGTCCTATCCCAAATTTCGAGAACTGCTGAGCTATGTTACGGTGGACATTACCAAAGAAAACACTGCTTTCCGGCGACCAATAGGACCTGAGCAACGGCTGGTAGTGTGTCTCAGGTAGGCGAGAAAAAGAATAATTTGTCAATCTGGAATCGGCTCTCCCCAAAAGTACTTCCAACTCCGGATGAGGATGCATGGCTCAGGATTGCACAGCGTTTCGAAGAACAGTGGGATTTTCCAAATTGTATAGGTGCACTAGACGGAAAGCACGTAGTAATTCAAGCACCCGCGAACAGCGGCTTGATGTAGGGGAACCCGGGGTAGAACGGGGTACCGGGGCGGAACGGGAAATTGGGAGGGTGCTCGCTACAGGCAACGGAGACGCGTAAAAGTCGTACGCAACGTTCAGGTTAACCCTGCTGTACTTCACGAAGTGGCCGTTGTCAGTGTGGAGTGCACTAGGATAGAATTCTATCGGAGGTCAACAAAAAAGCATGCAAATTATAACTTTTGCTATGCTAGACCAATGTAAATACGCTAGCTACCATTTTTTCTCCGAATATTCACATTACATGTTGGTTTAAGCATACTTTGGACTAACTGAAAGACTTGTGATAATTCAAGTTTAACAAATATAACCGGTCATTACACTCGTGTTTACGTGAACGGTGCGTCGGGGCACAATGGGCGGGGCACAATGGGGTACCCCGTTTCGCCTCTGAAAATATTTGTACTTCTCATATGAAGAGGCATTTTCATTCCATCTACAGATGGTGCGTACATATATAAGAAAAACCAGCCACACTGAGAAAAACTTACACGGAATAACACGCTGGCTGCTACAGTTGCGCCGCATGTCGGCATTGCGCAATAACGAAGTTAGGTGGCAGTACAACGAATCACGGTGACGCGTACTCTCTATTTCACGCTGTCTATGGCACGAGGATTGTCTGTGCATGCACGCCGGTTTCGTCTGCGCGCAGCCGATTTTCGTCGCGCAGTGTTTGAGTATCAGCGTGAGTGCAGAGGAAAACATCGTGCGCGCACCGAAAAACTTTCTGCCATAAACAGCGTAAAATGAAGAACGTCGCCAGGCGTGATTAGCAGTGCCCCCACTCGAGTAGGCGATTTTCGACTCTCATATTGCTGCGGTAGGACAGAGACTTGGAAGGTGGCGCGCGTCACGCTACTTTCTTGTGTAAATTTTTCTCAGTGCGGCAGTCCTGGTCTGCACGCAGACAGCACAAAACTCCGAAATATGTCCTATGGATGTCCTATGGACTTATCGACGTCTCATGGAGGTGTTATGGATATGTTCTGGAGTTTTGTGCTGTCTGTGCTGTCTTAAGCTGTTGTTCACAGTGTTCTCATCTGTGAATTGTGCAATAATTAGTACCTCATCGTACCCCGGGATCATTTCCCATTCTACCCCGGTGGGTGGGGCAGAATGGGAAATTTACATTTATTTTTAAACCACTCATTTTTCATGGTCATTATTAATTTAAAAAAGTTTACCTGTAGTTTCCTTGTAGAAAAAGAAGTAAATAAACGAAAAATGGCCAAATAATGGTGTTGTTTCATTCAAACTATCACAAATTGTAACCAAAGCTTAGCTACCCCGTTCTACCCCGGGTTCCCCTACTTTAATTACAAAAAGTCGTTTAGTATAGTGCTTATGGCACTTGTAGACGCCGACTATCGTTTTATCGCCTTAGATGTTGGTGCATTTGGAAAAAGTAGCGATGGTGGTATTTCGACAAATTCAACTTTCGGAAATAAAATTTATAATGGCACGATAAATATCCCTAACGACAAACCACTACCTGGAACTGACCACCCTGCAGTGCCATACGTAATTGTAGGGGACGAGGCCTTTCCTTTGAATAGAAATATTATGCGACCTTACCCAGGTGCGCACTTGCATGACGATGAAACGGCTAAAATTTTTAATTATCGATTGTCTCGGGCGCGAAGAGTTTCTGAAAACGCATTTGGCATATTAACTCAAAAATTTAGAATATATCAACGACGAATCAATTTAAAACCGGAGCACGTGGATAAGGTCATTCTAGCAACTTGTTGCTTACATAACTTTTTGAGGAACGACGTTTTACAACATTCTGTCGCTCTACCTTCTGTACCACGGCATATTCCAAATTTGATAGTTCCTTCCGTTAATCCATACTTTGGCGCAAATACAGTAAACGCCGCGATCGCTATTCGCGAAACATTCAAAGAATATTTTAATTCTGCAAATGGTTCGGTCGTATGGCAACAGGAAACGGTCAGACTAGGTAGGAGGAATATTTAAGAGTTTTTTTTCACTTTTCTTTTCGCGATAGTTTTTATTTTCAAAATTTAAACATGTTCGATTGTAAAGTCTTCTAAATTTTAGATTTTTTCATCGAACCGCTGTTCCAGAGGTCATCGCGCGAGTTTGTTGGACAGACGGACAGACGGACAAACGGACAGACTGACAGACTGACAGACAGACCGACATTAAAATTAAAAATGATTGTTGAAAAGAATTACGTAAAAAATAAAATACAGACCGACAAACGGACAGACAGACAGACAGACCGACATGTTTCTAAAAACCTGTTTTTCGGATTTTAGAGGTTCGAAAACGTAAAGATTCGTTGATTAAATGATTATTACATCATACTAGTTAATGGTCCACACTGTTCTAATCGTAATAACCAGGCCTTGTTGAAGTCACGGTTTTTTCACGGCATAATCAATAAATGGATTATTAATTACGTATTATTACTATTAATTATCTGTATGATTATTAATAAGCAGCTTAAATATATATCTACATACATTCAAAGCGTATTTTTTGTCACCCTAGCGGTTTTATGAAAATAAAAATAACACCAAAAATTTCATGAATTATTATTGGGATACGTAATCAGGGTTCTGCTCATCAATACTAACTGTATTGCGTTCAACGAGAGAACGACACGATTGCGAAACTGAATTCGTGGATTTTTAGTGCTGTAGCTAACTTATCGAACATTTGGGCCCTGCACGGTCTAGGTCGTGCACTTCAGCTTGCGTCGTTCAGGTCGTGCGCCTAGTAGTGTTCGTAGTCCAGGTTATGCGCTTCGTAGACGACGAAAACTACGAAGCGCACAACCTGGATCACGAAAACTATGAAGCGCACGACCTGGACGATGAAAACTATGAAGCGTACGACCTGGATGCCGAAAACCACGAAGAGGATAATCTGGATCACGAGAAGGGTAACCTGGAGGACCTGAACGACGGAACCAACGCCATCAGCAATTCCAGAACATCGTAAACGTGTCAGTTATAAGTGATGCCGAAATTACTCATGAGTCATGACGAAATAAAACTCGCATTCTATTAATTTATTTACATATACTTTTGAGATTTCAAGCCGACTGGACCATATTATTTTGCGCCTAATTGCATGCAGTCCCGCGATACTGCAGAAGTGCCGCGCCGGGCGACGCGGTGCGGCGGCGAGCTGAGCGGCGGCTGTGCCCTGCCGCTCCGCGTCGTGCCGAGCGGCAATGGTGTGCGTTGGCCTTTACACTTTTTTACAGGACTTTTTATTGCCGAAATCATCTATAATATCGTCATAGGTATGAGTATTACGTAATTCATAATCGCGCACGAACTTGCAAGTCTCATCGAAGCGACCGCGCGTCCGCGGCCCCGTAAAGTCTGCCGCCCCTAGGCCGCGGCCTGTACGGCCTATTGGCGAATCCCGGACTGCTTTTTGGTGAGCTAAACGTTAAAGACATGGGGAAATGATCGCTCCCCATAGAATCGTTCAGTACATCCCAATGGATGTTGTCGCTGATATTCGGAGCGGCTATGGAGAGATCGGGCACGCTCTTCTTATTCAGGCCCGGGATTGTTCGGGTGGCTTTTCTGGTGTTGATAATTATTAACACTAGCTCTTGAACTATCTCCCTCACCAATACACCTCTATAATTTGGGATTTCGCTACCCCATGCTGCCGATTGGGCGTTGAAATCTCCCACTATGATTACATTATCATATGCTTCCAATCTTGATATCAGGTCCTTCAATGGCTGCCTTGAGATGTTTTTGCTGGGGGACAACTAAATGAGGAAAATGTTTAATTAAATGGCTTTCCGAGTTAGTGGAACGCCTAGGAGTTCTACTCCTTCGGGGATCTTATGCAAACCATTGATTGTGATATACTGGATGTTCTTTTTTATATACATGATCAACCCTCCGTGACCTGAATCCCCCGGTCTATCCTTTCTAACTGTACACGGGGAGAACTCCGGGCAGTATATGTTCCCGCGGGCATAACAGACTCCCCGCAAAAAAGAGGATTTTCTCACCGCAGATGCGGGCGCAAAATCTGCCGGCGCGAGAAGGCAAACGTCCCGTTCTTTTATTTTCGGTGACGCCTCCTTCCTCATATACAGTGAACTATTGGTCCTACCCAGACTTCCCGCAAGTTTGGGAAGCTAGAGCGCTCGGCGCGGATCTGAAAGGCCCCGAAAACGTGGGGAGAAGATATTCCCGCGCGGAGGCGCCACAATGCTCGGAGTTCTCTCCGTGTATTGTATCCATAGAGATGATTGGAAAAATGTTTTGCTTGTAGATTGGTTTCTGAAAGACCGATGATGTCCCATTCGTGTGCGATGTGCGATAAGTCTAGAAACCTTCTTTTTAGGCTGTTAACGTTCCAGCATAAGATCTTCATCTTTCGTGAAATTTACTGAAGATCCTGATGATCTCCTGACTTATGCGATCTAGTCTAAGACCTCAATGAGTCTGCGGAATGAGATTTCTAACCTATTTTGACCTTACTTATACTTGAATGTTTTACTAATTCTACCTTACTTGTCTACGATCCTTGTTCTCCCTGATGTACCTCTTAACTTAATTTAACTTAATTTATTGAGGATTCTCCCCTACTTGTACCGACATTTTGTCAGCATTGGCGTTTTCTAGAGCTGCAATAACTAGGGATTCCTGAGCTCTAATCACTTGCTCCGATATTCCCATACCGGCCTGGTTGGAAATAGCCTGTTGCGTCAAAGTCTTGAGGACCTCTATTGCTTGATCCTTAGAACCGCTGACGTTGGCCTCGTGAGGAGGGGAGTCTGTGCTAACCTGAGGAGGAGGGATCCCGTTAGAAGGAGAACCCGAAGGACTACTTTGAGTTTGGGACGTCTGGGGAGCGACTTGCTGGGTCTTTAGGCCTTCTGCCGTTTCTGTTGTAGGAGGGTCCTTAATTTCTTGCTTCTCTTCCTTGCCTGATTCTTTTTCTTCCTCTGGATTGAATGTGCTTTGAAGGTTAGGGGGAAGGATGTATGGGTTTAGAGCCATGTACTCGCTCTGAGCACCATTAGAATCTTCCTCAATGGAAGTCAACAAAATTTCAAATGCTCGGCTTCTTTCCGTGCCAAATACTTCCTTAAATTTCCTCTTTACTATGAGAACTGCCTGAAAGTTGTTTTTCTCAAGTTTCGCTTTCGTTTCGTTAATTTCTCTGTGGTACAAGTAGAAAATACATTCCGCGTAGTCCGCGGGGTGAGGACCCTGACAGTTTGCGCACTTCACTGGGGAATAACAATCCCCTTCGTGGGTTGTACCGCATTGTACACAGAGGGATTTGAAATTACATGCATAACCAATATGGTCGTATCTCTGACACTTGTAACATCTTCTTGTGGGTTGAACTCAATTATAAACTTTGTAGTCTAGTTCGAAGATTTCAATGAACTGGGGAATTTTATCCTTACAGAAAATTTTAATGTCCGTGGAGTCTTCCCACTCTACTTCCCCTCTGTTGGCCGTTCTTTCCGATCTCTGTTTGCATCTTTCAATTTTGTGAACTATTGTTTTGGATTCGTCATCCAAGCCCTCCACTGCTTCTTCTAATCTCAATTCTAAGGGAATATCGTGTGCTACTCCGACTACGTAAATTGCATGGTCCGGAATGCTTGCAAACCAATACCGGTTTATTTTACTAGCTATTTCTTGGCAGAACTCATTTGCTTCTGCTCCTGCAATCAACCAATCAACCAATACAATCACTTTATCAATCCCTCCCCTAACTATTTTCTTGGAGCCTGCTTTGTTTCTCCTTAAAATTTTACCTATATTGACCGGGTGGAAGTTACCCACGAATTTGGTTTGCCTCGCGTCGTATAGGTATACAAAGAACGGGAACCTATCTTTCCCAGTGTACCGATTGTCGGACTGCAGAGCTGTTACCCGTTCTATTTGTTCAGAGGTAAGGAAGAACTCCGGTTGAACCGTCGGAGAATTTATTGGTCCGGGTATCTTCTTGACCGGCTGACGGTTGGAAGAGGGACTAGCCCCTTCTGACTCTGAGCTTATGTTATCAGGTTTGTTTCTTTTGGACATGCTAGAAAAAAACTACTCCTACTTTTGTAAACACTGAATTGTTAACGATCTGCCCTATTCTTATTGTCTATAATCCTGATTGACAGAGGTCTTGTGTAATCTAGTTATACTGTTATGAAGCCTATGAGTCTAACATGCGATGACGAGTTCAGAGAGGAATGGGATATAGAGAAGCAACCTGATGAATTTACTTATTTCCTGAAGGACTAGAGGCTTGCAATTTGGAGAAAAGCTTAGGAAGAAAGAGAATAGATAGAGATAGGAAATGCATAGACTTTGGAGCACAATACTTGAAATCATGCAGTTCCCCTGCGAAAGGATCTTCCTGTCTTCCTAGTCCGCGCCGATTCGAAGCCTCTGCCGCCCGGGAGAAAAGGAAATACCCTTTCCTCCTGCTCCGTTCAACTTGCAACTCTCCCTGATGAATCCACTTGTTGATTGTTACTTGCACTTTCCCGCTCCAGATTCTAATAATTATCACTCACTTAACTCTTGATCAACTAATTCTACTCTAAGATTACTTGACTTCTGTTAAGATTGACTTTTGAAATTCCGAGAGAAACGCAGAGCTCGCAGCAGAACCTCTGAACTGCTCAACGACTCAAGCGGGACTCAATTGAGGAACTAATGACTTTTCATGACAGATCAGCCATAGAAGAGCTAAGCATGCCAACGGAAGCCCTCTTCCGCAGCGTATCTGGTTTAAGTGCTCAAATAAAGCTCCATTCAAAATGAGCCGCAGCAGCGAGCGCTGTGGGGCGATGCGTGAGTTACTGTTCTAAGGCAACAGCCAGAGATAAACGAGTGTTATAGATCAGCACCAAGATCTTCTGAGAACCTGTTATAGTGGCAGCACTGCTTAAAGTAATTAGACGTAAGAGTTAGGCAATAAGGAAAAAGAACTAGGCTAGGGATACCTACCTTCTCACTTCACTTCCGGTATGGCGCCCGTAGAGGCAAGTCTTCCTATATATTAAGTACAGTATTATAATCCATTATTATCGACCTGAATAAACTAATAACCACGAACATCCATACATTCATTACGACCTACAGCGTCCAAACATACATAACAATTAAGCTGGCGACGAGGATAGGATTGAGGTGAAGAGATACGCGAAGAATACATTCTAACCTCAAAAGTGATACACGATGCGTGCCGGGACCATACACACCAGACTACAGTTGCTTACGCAAATACAACAATTACGATGGTGGGATTAGTCGTCCAAAGTACATTTCACGTCGAGGCCTACGATCCAAGCTCAATGGATTGGAAGTGCTGGCTACGGAGGCTCGAAGGATCTTTCCAAGTTTTCAAAGTTACAGAAGAAAAGACCATGGTCGCATACCTCTTACACTTCATTGGTCCGACTTCATTCGACACACTCTACGACCAATTCGCATCGGAAGATATCTACGAACAGAGCTACGTGAATCTCATCAGGAAACTGGGAGTACTCTATGCACCAGAACCGCTGGAAATTGGAGAAAATTTTAGATTCTACCAACGGAAACAACGAGACGGTGAAACAGTCCAGCAGTACGTAGCGGCCCTACACAAGCTAAATATCCACTGCAAGATGGGTACATACTTGAAGACGGCAATCCACAACCAACTTGTGTTCGGATTGGCTAATCGACGCATACAGTCTCGGCTCCTGGAACAGAAAACCCTGGATCTGGACCGAGCAATGGAGCTGGCCGAACGAGGTACGAATCAGCTACACTCACAGACAGCCAATGTGAGCTATGCAGGGAAGAAACCAATGTCACAACGAAGACCCGCAAATAAAGATAAGTTACAAAATTCAGACAAGAATTCAGAATCAAGATCACAAAATACAAATGTTCAACAATCTACTAGTACAAGTACACGGAGAGAAAAATCAGGCTATTGCTCCTTGCGCCCTCATCGCGCAGAAGCTTGAAATTTTAACGTGCGACAGTGCCTTGCGACCTAAGCTGGAATCGCTTAAGTCCCAGAACCTTCACTCTTGGTAAGGTTTTTATGCTCGGCATATGAGCGCTAGTTCAACAGATGACGTGCTACAGTGGCGCCGTAATTTACCAAGTAACGATAGCCTGATTTTTCTCTCCGTGTACAATAGTACATTGTGCACCAAGGTTGTAAAGTGGAACTTTTAAGGCCGAGTGCGATGTTTTAAGTACGAGTCGTAGACGAGCGCGCGAAGCGTGCGAGGCGAAGACGAGTACTGAAAACATCGTGCGAGGCGTTAAAAGGCCCACCTCCATGGTGCACACGATACTTTATATAACGGAAGAATATTTTTCTCGCTATTTGATGCCTCTGTATAGGACCTAAAAGTGGTACTTTTAAAGTCCGAGGACTCAAAGTGGTACTTTTAAGTCCTAGGACTTAAAAGTACCACTTTAGGTCCTATACAAAGGCATCAAAAAGCGAGGAAAACATGCTTGCGTTATATAAATTCTAATACAGTGCTCTCTCACTAATTTTAACCTCTCTAACATTTTACCTCTCCGCCGTCGGAGGGAAGTAGGCTCCCCCACTATGGCCTGGTCGTTTGGTTCGGCGCATAACGATGCGCAGTAACACGTCACATAACCTCAACAAACCTGTGATTTTCTAGTAAGTCAGCTATCAGCTATTTCCCCTCAGCTCCCCATGCACACATCATAAACTCCGCCCATGGACATAGTGGGGGACCTCGCTAATATTCTCTATACCCCGGATCCGTGAAAATTAGTGAGGGAGCACTGTACAAAGGTCAAATGTTATAGATGTGGATGAGGGCACCTCGCTTCTAAATGCAACCTGAGCCGTGACATTACATGCAATAACTGTGGCGGAAAAGAGCATCTACAAATTGTCTGCTTCAAGGGCAAGCGGCAAATGAATCAAGTTGAGGAAGTTGAGGAGATTTGTTGGATAGAGTATGCTGAGAATAGATAAAGAATTCTTACCACCTTGAAAGTCGGAGGTAAGGACTTAGAGTTCGAGGTCGATAGTGGAGCAGCGGTAACGATAATCAATAAACAACAAGCATTAGAAATGTTTCCAAATTCGATGATACCCGGGAAAAAAAGTTCCATATATGATCAGATATGGCCATATATGAACTTCCATACATGATCAGGTATGAAATTTGACCTGATCTGAACATACATGAGCATGTGGGAGCATATATGAGCATATCAAAGATCACATGAAGATGTATGGGCATGTAAGATCATATATGAGCATGTCTGAACATATCCGAACATATCTGAGCATATCCGAACATGTCTGAGCATTTGTGAATATATCTGAGCACATTATATAAGCTAAATGAGCATTTAAAAGTAGAAGTAATGTGACTTTATAGGAATGACACTTCTTCAAATTAGGCAAAAAAATCACGGCAGTTTTTGCATGTCATCGAATTTGATGTTACGTAGTGCTGACATGTGGGTTATGCAATTATTGAATAATTGAATTTTTGCCTAATTTGATCATTTGTTATGTTGAATAAAAAAATAATAATCATAAAGCACACGATTCTCATGGGATACCCCATTTATGATTCTTTTATTTTTCACTGAAGAGAAGATGAATCTCACTGAATAATCGAGAATATGAATTTTTGGCCCACGATTAACCACGAAAGAAAATTTAGTATCAAATACAGTGAATAAGCATGTTTTTGAATCATTTGAAAATTCCTTCTCGAATAGGGAGACTAGGGGAACAAAATAAAAATCTGGAAAAATTAGGGAATTTTTTCAAAATTATTTGGAGCTGATTTGGAGGGATCCAACATGATTTTTTTTTTTTTTTTTTACCCCATCTAAGGACCACCCTATATGGAGCGTTTCACGTCAAACCGACCACCCCAATTTTGTGAGTTACTTTGATGAAATCAAAACAATAACAGCAAATCAATCGACGATATTTTTGCATGGTCTTGATCGGAAATTATATAGTCATTATTGTTGAACACACAGGCATACGATGGATAGTTTTTATGTGTTATAATTGGCGACAATCTCAGTCCTGTGAAACGCAGAGAGGAAATTCGAAGACCTAGAATATTTGAATCGTATTTCCGTGAGTTCGATAATTCTGTTTGAAGGCTTCATTGCATCATATACACGACAATATATGGGCATATACAATCATACATGATCATATATGATCGTATATGATCATAGGTTATCATGTATAGTTCAGATTGGGCAATTATTAGTATGCTCAGATACGAGTGTATATATGCTCATTTATGATCGTTTATAACCATACATGGTCATACATGGACACGTATGAGTACATATGGGCATGTATAAGTCTGATTATTACAGCCAGGTTACTAACTGAAATGACCGCACATGATCATGTATGAGCTCGTAACATCATATATGGCCATGTATGATCATATATGACGCACGTGATTAGACATGATCATGTCAGGTCAAAATTCATATCCGAACAGATATGATCGAGTATGAGCATGTCCTATCATATATGATCATATATACTTTTATACATGATCATACATGACCATACATGGAACTTTTTTTCCCGGGTTGGTAGAAAACCTCCATACCTCCTCCCAGCTGACTCTCGTAGTGTTCGGTGTAATGGTCCATGGTCTTTTCCCCTACTATATGATGACGACGACGATGATGTTGATGTTGATGATGACGATGAAAGGGTTCTTAAATCAGCGAACGCGTCTAAAGTGAAGCGTGACGGTCAGCGTCCCACCTTCGAATGGCACGGGTCTGCCAAGATCCCTTATATTGATTTCGACGGTTCGGAAACTTGTAAGCAACAGTGGTAAGTAGTACGGCGGTGATAGGGTCTTTATTTCCGATTCTCCGCGAGTCGAATGCGAGTTTCCACAGGCATGAATAACGCGTAACAAAGGTGCGTAAACATCACCGACGATGCGAGGCTCGACAAGATCACAGTAGACAAACATCTGACACGACGGTATTACCGGAAAGGGGTTCTCAGTTTGGGGATCCCGGGACAGTATATCCGTTCGAGTGACGTCATCGGACCCATGAGCATTTCTCCATGATTTAGGTCTTGCGGTGATAGTCTCGGTTCGTTGCGACGACGATGACGACGGCGATGAAAATGTGAGCGGATAATGGATCTCTGCGAGACCCACCTCCCACTCACCGTCCAATTCGATAGCACGCGGTAACTGTGTCATGTAGCAACAGGTACGGTTATCGGGAAAAAACTGCATTGAACTGTTGCTCGGTAGAGTGATGTAAAATTGATTAGCCCTCATAATGAGTTGAGAATGTACGCGGGTGTGTATAGTTCAATCAACGTGCACACGCCTACTGACCGTCTCCTCCTCCTCCTCGTCAGTTCTGAGTAAGCGTGTCTCCTAATTTTCCCCCTCCGCCACCCTCTAAAGCTCGGCTTCGTAGAACGCACCGTCGATTTCCTCTCCCTCTAAATCCACCAACACGTAGACTACCGGTGAACGCGCGAGTACGCGGTGAATCTTGAACAATTCCTCGCTCCAGTTGCCACGTATCCCTTCTCGAACGTACCCTTGGTTCTACTGATTCGTACAGTGTCACCCTCGTGAAATCTTGGTTTACCCTTTGACCGCTGTGGATATCGTCTCTGCATGAAGGCACGTGCCTCGGCAGCGTTGCGCAACGTCACCGACGACGGAGCCATTCCGATACTCGAGTGTACGGTATCATTGTACGCCTGTACGATTTGCGGAAGGATATCCACGTAGCGACGCGTCTTCTTGTGCGTAAAGTATCGCCATAGGCGTTCCTTGAGCGTACGATTAAATCTTTCAACGATAGCCGCTTTTATGTCAGGGTTTCGAGTGACCCGATACCGTATCTCGTTAGCGTTTAGCAGGTTCTGAAAGACAGAGCCGACAAATTCCTTACCCTTGTCTGTCTGTAATAGTACGGGCCTGCGTCTGGTTGTGTTCAACACATGTTCGAATCCCTCGGCAACAGCTGTTGCTGTCTTACGCTTCAACGGAACTACCCACGCATACTTGCTCAGAACGTCAATGACCACCAGCAGATAGCGATACCCATTGTTATGTTTCTTTTCAGCGTTCAAATCGGCCAGGTCAGCCTCCCACACGTCGTCGATGTTGGAAACGTTGTATCTTGCCCGCGGAAATCTTCTTCTCACTGATTTGTGTAACGTATAGGCATCTTGACCGGATAGCCAGTTTCTGACCGTTTTACGCGAAGTGTCCCCCCGTGAGACACGTTCGAGGTTCCGTGCTCCCGTGTAGCCAGCCGGATGTGAGGGGTCGTAATATATTTCTTCAAGACTCGACATCTTTATTTCTTCAAGCGGAGTTCCATCCACCCACTGCGTCTCTGCCTCTTCTTATCGCTGCTGTTGATGCTGTGTTCTTCGTGTAGAATGTTTCGCTGGCTTTTACGTTTAGTCGGTACAGGTGTTTCGGTTATACCACCGTCCTCTATTTCACTGTTGCTGCTGCTGCTGCTGCCGATATTTTGACTGCGATGATTACCGTCAACACCCCTACCGCGTGAAAAACCCTGAGCGCTTGCGAACGATCCCTGACTACCGTCACCCGTGCGTCGGACCGTGGACGATGACGATGACGGCTGATGTGCAATAGCCGAAGAAGCGGCATCCGCCAGCTTATCGTTGTCGAAAAGGCGTATGTCTTGCCAAAAAGCCTCGTTACCCACGTAATCTCGCGGTACGTTGACCGCGTGGAGAAAACGAGCGAACTGAGACCTCCCCACAGGATCGAAACTTTTTCTCGAACGCGTGGCAAGATTAGTCAGATCGACAATATTTGCTCCGGGTACCGTTACATCGTCGATCGCTATTGCCCCGTCACTGTTCCACGTGAAGCGTGTCGGCATATCGCCCAACATTTTTACCAAAAGTTTCGCTTTAGTTAGAAATTTTTTCGGAATGGTTCCCAGTATTCGCCCCAGATCCATTTGTCCCTCGTTAGAAGACGTGGCTCCGATCTCCTGTTTCAGCGGTACCCCCTCAGCATTTTTAACCGTGTCCTCCTCGCGAATGAGCATCTGTAACGGTTTTCTAGACTCCTTGATAAAATACAGATATCGCTGCAGCACTTGTTGATACAGCTTCCATTTTTCGGCATCCGTCGTTGTTTCTGATTTCAAAATGTTTCTCATCTCGTTATCTAGACTGGTGATGGGATCAGCGTGGCCAGAATTGGGAGTATCCGTAGCAGCAGCAGACGATATGCCGGCAGCTACACCGTCCGTGACTCGTCTTTGGAATCTCTCCATACTTTCCATTGGAATTAAAACCATTTTCTTTGCCCGTTCCATCGTACTCACCCCCACACACACACACAGTTATTTCGAAAACAGTCTAGAAATCAGGCTTCCAAGTATCGGAGCCAACAGCAGAGCAAAGAATCCACTTCCCTGTTGAACGAGAATTTTTTTCTTGGTCTTCCAGCTACCTTGATTACGGGCCAATCGACGAAGCGTCTGTCTGTGACGACGGAGCCGTGTCTTCTGCGAGGGGGAAAGCACGACGTTGCCCTCTAAGGTGTTGAGCGCGCACTCGCAGATATTCTTAATCAAAGTATTATCGGCTGTACGTAGCAGAGCTGTTCGCTGACTCGGTTTTAATTTCTGCAGCACGTGCAGCAGTAGAGTGTTTATTTTATTAAAGTTGGCACGGCACTCCTGCTCACACGTGCGACGAGGTGTCTTAGCCATTATATCCGTGCTACTGGTATTGTGTGAGCACTGCTCGTCTTTATATCCTTCCGTGGAACGTAGACGTAATGATGTACGTCGGTGGGAAAGATACTGGTACGAAAACGGCAATTTTCAGGCGTCGATTGCTTCAGATCCAGCAAGAGATAACCGTGTGGCGCGGAGGTAGCCTCGTGATAGGCCTCCTGAAGGAATCGTGAATCTTCGGGGTAGACTTGTCGCGCGAGGTGTTGAATCTGACCACGATCGCGGGGATTCTTAAAGAAAACGATATAATTAGCGTTCAGAGAGATGTCTCGTTGACCGTGTCCCTGGTGAAACAAATTCTGCGTGATGTAGAAAACACTGAGATTCTTGTGATGACAGACTTTGATGAACAGATCGACGACCACATTGTTTGACGCCTCGCGCATCAGATCGTCGATCACCAACAGTTTGGGCTTCGTGTCACCGTCGTAGTCGGCGTGCTGCGGTAATCCCTCTCGGTATTCTATTCCGTTACCCGATTCGTACAGCGGCTGCCACTCGTCGTAGTACCAAATCACGCGACTGAATTCTGTATCGGACATACTCCTGCTGTGTCTCAAGAAATTCTTTACAAAATTGGATTTTCCACAACCCGAAGGACCGGCCACGATCGCAGAGAACGGATGCTTCCATCGCGTGTCCATCATCCTCGATATAGGTTCAGTTTTCCCCTTCTCTATACACAGAGAGTATATATATATATATCTTCGTCCGAACGTGTAATCTGTATACAGACGTAGAAAAATCAGAATTAAAAACGTCCGGGGTAACTGTATATGTTCCGCGGGGATCAGATTTTCACGGGGCGGCGGCGGCGGCGGCGGCGGCGGAGCGCGCTGAGCTATGAGCCTTATATCAGCGCGCACGCGTACGCGTCGAGGGTATCAGCTAGTACCCTCGCACGCCCGCGGTACCAGCCTCATGCCGCGGGATGGATTCATCGCGGGGACGAGCTTGTCCACGCGCGTGCCCCTTGAATCAGCTTATTGCATCCCCGCGCGTGATAATTGTTTCTATTACTTTTTATTTTTTATTTTTATTTTTATTTTTTTCAGAAACACAGATAACGTATATATATATATATATATATATATATATATACTGACCTTATACTGCGTAAACGTATATCCGTTATCTTCTATATTTATCTTCTGCGGTAGTGTGGCCGAGAGGTTTGAGTCGGAGAGAGATAGAGAGAGAGAGAGAGAGAGAAAACAAGAGACAGAAAGTGCGATAAAGTTAGAAAATAGAGAGTTTTGCCGAGTGAATGTAAGAGATTATGTAGAGATTATAGATTACCCCGGTACCGGATGCGTTGGGAGCTAATCCCTGTTGCACGGATTACTTTTGGGGCGTTCAATGTTTGACGGGAATTCTTTGTAGCCGTAGGGTAAAGTCTGAAAGTTATCGGGGCAACGACGCCTCTTGACAATTACCGGTCTGCAGGTCTTAGACTCTGTACGCGTCACCACCTGGTGCAACACTGTCCGACGGATGGCGCGATACTGTAGTTGTATCGGCTCGGTGTTATCCACTACCATTCGCCGTATCGAGTCAAAGTTGACTCTGAGACGATTCGAGTAATTTAATGTAATACCCTTGACTTTGCATACCTCCGTCTCCTCACCGCTAGCATGTCGAACGATGTACGCGTAAAACTTTGCTCCTCCTGAAACGAACGCCCGTATGTAGCTACCTTTTCCGTAAACCTCTAATTCGTCTGTAAGATCACCCAAAAAGTTTCCCGTCTCTGGCTCGTATTCGTCAGGACGGTTCGCACAGCGTGTGTAGATAACCGAGTCTGTATCATAATACAACACCCTCCGATCGAGTTTCTCGAGATACGAGTATAACTTGAGGCGTGCTTGGGCGGTTGTATATGCCGCTATAGCTACATTTGCCAGGGGTGTCGGTTTAACACTCGCCTCGGAGTGAACCCATCGTATGTATAACAGTTTCTCGTTGACGGGTAGGAGATCTGTAACTTCGATCTCCGGATCGGTTAATATTCTTAACAATTGTCTACGGGAATTTACAACCTCGGTCTTTGACATATTCTCACGCTGACCAAACTTTCCCCAAAACGAGTTGAGACAGAGTTTTGAGACGGAACGTAGGCCTGGATTCTTTGATATCTTATCGCGGTCTAGTCGTATGCCCTCAATTCTCTCATATTCGGACAAGTAACGACCCCGCGATTCCTCGTCTACGCACCCGGCCGGCCATCCGCTAGCCTCCTGTTTAATCTTCAAAAAGGTGTCTATATAACCCGCAAAGTGACCACCCTTCCGAGTATGAGGGTCAAATCGTGTCATTGTATATTGCCAGATTTCGCGTACGTTCGCCACCGTGTAACCTTTTTCCACTGCCTTTTTCAATTCATCGGACACCCAAGTACCCTCGAACCAACGCTCGAAATCGTTCTCGTGCGGACAATCTGTTTGGAGCATTTCCTCACAGCAAGTACGGCACAGCGCAAACATTAGTTTACCGTGCATGCGAATCGGTAATACGGGATGAAAGAGATCTCGCGGCGGTAGAACGCAACACTTGACCAATCCGTCGATTCGCTGGATATCGGTACCCCTGCCTCCTGTTAAGAATTTACAGTCGTCGCCGACATAAACTGTCGGGTGTCCCATGGGAAACCGTCCGTTCTTACATATGTAGGGGTACAGAGAGCATACGTCCACGTAGCGTATTTCCTCGCGTACACCCTCATCCACGTTTGTGTTCACTTCGCGATAGCAAGACGTGTTACCCGTACGGCCACCGTAGAACGCGTCACGCGGATTTAACGCCTTGTACGAACCCGTGTTTGCAATTAATGACTGATTCGAAATATATTCACGCATTTCTTCGCTTTCATTTCTGAGTAGATCCCATTCGCATTCCCAAATCTCTGTAACGATGTATCCCAACCCTGTCATTTTAGCAGTCTTTGAGCGTGTTTCTTCGAGCCGCCTATCCATCGTGTCACCGGCGGTCAGTTTATTATCTCTGTTTATCTTGTAGCACAGCGGGCAACCGTGCCAATAACACCCGTCAAACTCAAACACGTGACGTACGCCCGTTTGTTTATTTTCATAGTAACCGTCAACAGGACGACCCGTTTCAGGTATACGGAACTCGCGTGCCCGTGCCGCATGGGTGATTACTATATCCAATTCATGCTCCTTCCAGACAAGCCATTCGAGTGCCTTCTGGGATTGATTATCGCCACGCCTATAATCCCCGCTGGGGATAATACCTATTTGCGACGGCTGTAAGAAATTTTTCCTAAATACCGTCATGCAGGCCGACGCTATGGTCGTACTCTCTGTGAACGGGCACACACACCCACACTCGAGAAAGATGTCCCTAAACGCGATACACGCACGTCGAAGAATATCTACATCTGCCTTGCAGTAAGTCATCAACTCTTCGTCAAAGTCAAATTGACGATTTTGTGCAACCTCGCTATTGTACCAGTTGTAAAAATCATCTCGAGCACTCACACTCATACTATCCGGTATGTAAAATTTAGCCGCAGGAAGTGGCCCCACGTAACCGCTATTATCGGGTGTGTTGAAAAGATGAGGAAAGAATCCCTTGACAGTGCTCGGAGGCAGACCGAAAGCTTTGGGTAGAGCAGATAACGCCATGGGCATATAGGCTAACGAGTCAAGGAAGCGAGTATGTCCCGTCTCTAACATTATGATTTTACTTCCCTTCAAGATTACTTGCGGTGGTTCGTTGCCTCGCTCGACTAAAAATCGCAATATGAACTGAGCGTCGAACCCTTTTGCGTTGTGAGCTATACAAATAATTTTAGTGAAATCACGGATCGGTCGCGTGACAAAGTCAACAAATTGTTTGATAGGATCGAACTTGAAGACATACTCGCGCGTGAGACCACAAGAGTCGCAACCGTTTTTTATATCCAAATCGTGAATGCACTCGCTACAAACCTGATGAGCTACGCACAGATTAGGCACATGTATGTTCGTTCTTTCATCTCCCTCAACAGTCTCGCACTGCTGTGTCTCAAGATCGTAAAACACGAAGATATACCGGGACTGCTTCTTATCGCGTTTCATAGTGGGCATGTGACAGTTATGATTATACGGCTGCTGAGAACAACAGGTGGCACAGTACCGTGTCTCGCACGAGTGTACACCTTTGGTACGATCCGTAAAACGCGTACAGTTACCACAGATCTGAAGAGTTTCGCACACGCTGCGACGTGGACTGAACGACCCCGTTTTCCGATGCCTCGCCAGACATTCGTTACCGCGAAAAAAACGTCCGCAGAATCGGCAGTCTAGACTCTCGTTAGCTGAATCGCAGGCGGGAACCGAAAGACATTGAGGACATTTGCGCGAACATCGGTGCTCGTTACCGGTCCTGTACCCTTTGTTACAGGATTCGCAGAAATATCTCGCTGCCGCTGCAGCCGTCAGACTCAGAATAGGTTTGTAATGCCGTTTAGTGGGAAAGTAGAGGATATTCAGTTTATACGTAACACCGGGGCGTCCGCTCGCCGTAACCACATCCGTTCCGTCATAGAGCGTCTCTCCGCCGTTCCCCAGTTTCCCATTTTCATACACCACGATCGCTATACCTTCGCGAGCCAAATAAGTTTGAAACAGATTGATCTCGGGTACGCCGCAACCCTCGATCGGAATTTTTACACCCGCGTCTTCTATCAACTTACAGGCGGCGATGCGTTGAGACGACGATGCTTTATGTCTAATCAAACCCCAACGCGTGTGTAACGCCCCGCTACGGATGGATCCCCTCTCGGCATGAGCTCTGGCTACAACAAGAGCACGCGGAAGACACATATTGTCAGAGTTTCCAATTTCCAAAACAGAGCGTTTTCCTACACCGTCGTGCGTCAATCTCATTGCCTTACCCCGCCCCGACGGAACTCTAACGGTATTCACGGTCACGGTGATCGTCTGATCTACGGTAAACTCGGACGCGCTTTGTGTCACACCGTACACAATTTTCCACAAATCTTCGTAGCGCAAATCTTTAACAGATCGAAACGAAAGACCAGCGGCTCCAAGATTGAAAGACCCTGCATTGAAACTGATTCCAATGTAGTCTGATTCGCGACACGAACCAGTGGCATAGGCATGAATATTCCTGAACGCCCCCTCTAACCATTCGACGGGATTTGCACCTTCTGCAACCGGTTTTATCTTGATAACAATCTGACGACCGTTAATTTCGAATCGTTTGTAATATTTTCTAAGCTCGCTAATCACTTGGAAACGATCTTCCGTAAAAGATGACCCATTCTCGAAACTTCCCACCCCGTTCACCCCACCAGGCTGTTCTGCGAACGAAGAATTTTCCCTAGCTATTCTCTCTGAACTCTCCTCGCTATCATCCTCGCTATCATCCTCGACAATACTTCCGTCCTCGTCAGTATTATCTGTGACAGGTCTGTTTACGTGTCCGCCGTGTTGAACCCCCGAGGTACTGGCTCCTTCGTTAACACGAAATTTACGAAATCCCACGGCTGTGGTCTTTCCATCTGTTTGTATTTAAGATAGAGTTGGTCAAGAGTGAAAGTAAATAAAGGATGTTATATTGGATGTATTTATAACTTATTTAAAATTTATTTGAAAAATTGTTCATTTATCTGGTTTACAAGCCTTACAAGTAGAGTTAGGATAGTGCTCGTTTGGTAAATTTTCAGCTACAGGGTCCTGATGATGATGATGATGATCATGATGACGAGGTTCTTCGTCCGCTTCGTCACGACGTTGGGTGTTTGATCCGCGTGCGTCACCCCCTGTTGCCGCGTAGTCAGAAGAATCACCGGATGAAGCCGCATTGCTGCCCCAAGTCGGCATAGGTCGAAGGACCCAATTTTTATTTGGGATTTTCAAAACAGTCGATAACCAGGGATGACGAGATTCTTCGCTGTCGATCGAGGAGCTGGGTATAATTTCATACATTTCCGTATCACTGTCGACTGTCGCCTGTTCACCAGCTGTCCGGGCCTCGTATTGTTCCACCGCTGCACACAGCATCTCATCGGTGATACTGTTATCTTCAAACATATCCGTGTCATTTGAAACCGGCACGGGATTCGACCGAGTTTTCGGACCCCGTTCTTGCACCCCGTTATTGTCGTCTTCAGCGGTAGCCACCCTAGCCTTTCTCTCGTTCCTCCCAAATCTTGACACCTGACGTCGCCGCGGGGTTTCATGAATGTTATTCTTGCTACGTGCACGGATCACATTCAGACACTCGTAATACTCTGTCATCAGTCCCCGCAATATCCAGAAGGTAGAAGTACCACGCGAAATCACCGTTTCGGCAGCGATTCGTAACCATTCCCACGACTCCGCGAAAACGCCTTGATTATACAGACGAGAAATAGACCTCTCATCGCACATAGCAATCATTCGTCGCACCTGTCGCAGCAAATTTTTCCGAGTCATTCGGCCAAGCGATCGTGTCCATCGTATACCGCAGGACCTATCAATAGCGCTACTCTTACGTCTGGCATAAGAGACCGCCTTTAGCACTATAGCGCGATAATTTTTGTTCTGCGTATCAGGCATGATTTAAATTGAACGTGGTTATTCTTGGGAGATCACACAAATCGACGTCAACTCCGACACATGTACCGTGCACTTACTCACACACACATACAGACATTATACAGAGTGTAAGATTGGAACTTGTATACAAAAAATTTCCTACTGAAAAAATATCCCTTGTGACAAGCTATATATCGGTTTCCCAAGGGACCACGTGATTTGAATGACCAATGAACTAGACCTCAGAACACAGCATTTGCGGCTGCTTAGCTGACTGATATGCTGGAAATTTCGGGAAAATAACCTATCTCTCGTTCTGTTTCCGAATTTCATCTTTCTATCTCTATCTCCGACTCTATACCCTGTTTCTCGCCGTTGAAAAAAGTTCATTTCATGCGATCTGAAAAAGTTGAGATGCGATAAACGATTACCGTAGTCTCTCAGCGTTTTACACTCTGGACCAAATTACCGTACGCCGTCATCAAATTGCTACCGACGACGCCCCTAGTCAATATCGCAGGACTTGACCCTCCTACCGTTAACGAGTACCGATGCTTGGATTTAGCAAGTAAAGCTACACAGTAATCTCTTAACCACATCCGCTCATCAGCGATTAAGAACGTTTCAAAATTTTGGCATTGCCCATCCCCCAAGCCTATTGTTTTGTTCCCGTACACATCGCTTCAGCAATACCGTACCAAGGGTTTGACTCAATCTCTTACATGTGACCACTCGTCCAAAACCGAGATACAAGCGGTGTTTGAAAATTTTGGAGAGTGGGTGTAGGTCTGACTTTTCGTATATGGGCCATTCCACGTGAACCGGATCAGTCACCTCTCAGATATTTTTTTAATTTTGCATGTCGATTGTCCTCGGGGAGTTAGATTTTTGTGCCAAAGGATTTTTCAATTAGTGCAAAATTCGTTGAGTTATTTGCATAAACAAATTCGAGCAAGGTTTTTTTCAAAAATTCATAACTTCGCCAAAAATGACACTAGACTCGATTTTTTTTTTTTAGTTTACGCGGAAAGAGTCATAGAATGTATAAAAAAATAAGTACTTCGAAAAAAGTTTGTTCATCCATTGTTTATTTAACAATTAAGTTTTCAAAGATTTTTAAAACAGGGTGTGACACGACCAAAAAATTTTTTTAAAATACTGACATATACTTTGAACTATACTACAGCCTGTAAATTAAATTTAGGAACGTCTTATTTTTTGTTCTCGAGTAAAAAATCGCTAAAGTTGGCGGCGCGCGCCAATTCCGAGTCGACGCCGCGCGCCACGTAATGGCGTGCGTTAGACTCCTGTTCGCCGCTACTCGACGGACGCGTAGCAGCGGTATTCGAGATTCATTTTCACAATGAGTGACACGGTTTAAAAATCTGAAAAAAATACTGTAGTTTCCCAATGGCAACTATAAGCGATACGTTGAGTTTCGAGAACGTCTTCTTTCTTGTTTTGGAAATATTGCAGTTTGAAATGGCACCTGTCACGCATGGATTATGCTATTTGCGGGTCACGAACATGTAGCCGCACTTATGCAGGTGTTACGGTTAGCGGATATGCACCTGCGCTAAGGCAGGTATAACACTTATTCCTATTATATGCAGTCAATCCGGATTAGTGATTCTATTCCGCGAATTGCGCATTTGGTAATCCTATTCCTAAAATTTATTAAACGGGGAGTTGAGAATTTAACCATGCGAATTAATTCGCAGAAATTAGGTGCACCTGCATACATTCCACCCCATTGGGGAAATTTGACCAATCACAAGGCTCATCATGTGAATCAATCAGTAGCGGAAACAAATATAAGACTCCAACATTTCAAAATTCACAACATTCAATCGACTGCGAGTGTACCGACTAGTGCAACCATTTCGACTTGCTCTTTATACCATTATTTTGTGATCAAAAAACAATGCCACCCGTTCCAACACGGTGCTGTAATCCTTTTGGAAAAAGTGGCCATAATTGGATACGGAAGGCTTTTCCAGTGACTTCGGCATTGCGCAAGAAGTTTCCGGACCTAGGAGATAATGTGTGCGTAAACTGCAGAATAAAATTGTACACATGTACCAAAATAACTCCTGCTGCAGAACCGGTAAGTGAAATTAATAATAATGATTATTTTTGGGGTGGACCTCGCTCGGTTTCATCAATGAGTCAACCGAGCAGTGAGGAAATGTTTCTCGAAGGTGATATTGGACAAGAGTTGCTGCGTGACATGAAAGAATTGTTCGAAAACGCAACTTGTGTCGCCGACAAAATCAAATACCTCACTATGACGCCTCGTAGTTGGACTATCAGAGAATTAGAGTTACAATTCAACACTTCATATAGAATGGCTCGGAAAGCTAAATCATTGCAAATTGAGTGTGGATTTGGATCCTCTCCAGATCCAAGACCCTCTCGCACTCTTTGCGATGATGTAGTTGCCCGTGTAGTTGAATTTTACTGTTCCGATGAAATAAGCCGAATCATGCCTGGTCAAAAAGACTTCGTAACAATTCGTGACGCTGATGGTTTGAAACATCAAGAACAAAAACGACTAGTCCTGTGTAATTTGAAGGAAGCTTACGCCGCGTTCAAAAAACAAATTCCTGCAGAAAAAATAGGTTTTACAAAATTTGCTGAACTCCGTCCAAAACAATGTATTTTAGCAGGACCAACCGGAACACATACTGTTTGTGTTTGCAAAATCCATCAAAATGTGAAGCTCATGTTAGTGGCGGTCAGTTCAATTTGTAAATCATTCAAAATAAGTTATCACGATTTACTAGATCGGATATCATGTGAGTCTTCAACTGCTTCGTGTCATCTTGGAGAATGTATTAACTGCCCGAGTTTCGATGTAGTTATATGTGATATAGAAAAATTATTTGACGATAACTTTGTTGAATCTATCACGTATAAACGATGGACCCACACTGATCGTTCTGTTTTAGAAACGATCACGGACGAAGCGGAAGCGTTCCTCGAGACGCTGAAGGTACAAACGACGGCCCTTAAGAAACACGACTTCATCGCTAAACAACAGAGCGCATTTTTGAAAGAAAAGAAAAAACGTCTACAAGCAGGAGAGGTTTTAGTTCTGGGCGATTTCGCAGAAAATTATGCGTTTGTTATCCAAGATGAGATTCAAAGCTTCCACTGGAATAATAATCAAGCAACAATCCATCCTTTCGTTGTATATTACGTCGAGCACGATGAATTGAAACATAAAAGCTTTGTTATCATATCGGAACATCTGAACCATAATACAGTTGCAGTACATCTTTTTCAAAAAAAACTCGTCGGTAGGCTTGTCGAAATGTTTAGCGGTGAGAGTATTAAAAAAATTATTTATTTTACAGACGGTGCTGGCGCACAGTATAAAAATAAAAGCAACTTCATTAATCTGACTTATCATTTCGAAGACTTTAATATCGAGGCCGAATGGCACTTCTTTGCAACATCGCACGGAAAGAGTCCATGCGATGGGGTCGGTGGGACAGTAAAAAGATTTGCAGCACGTGCAAGTTTACAGCGACCAAATGACAACCATATTCTGACTCCAAGGGAATTATTTGAATGGAGCGTAAACGCATTGAAGAATATTACATTTGATTTCTGCACCACCAGGGAACATGAAGAAGAAGAAAAATTGTTGAAGCCGAGATTCAGCGCAGCAATAACCGTCGAAGGCACTCGACAATTTCATTCATTTGTACCTATGTCGACGAAAACTTTAGAGTGTAAGGTTTTCTCTAACTCTAATGAATCATGTATCCGTAAAACTATGCGCTAGCTATCAGTACCTAATAAAACTACTACTATTTATCACTTATGTACATGCTATATTCTTCCTTCTCAATCTATCTCCGCTCTCCTAATACGTATGCTAAGATTTCAAACTGCAATATTTCCAAAACAAGAAAGAAGACGTTCTCGAAACTCAACGTATCGCTTATAGTTGCCATTGGGAAACTACAGTATTTTTTTCAGATTTTTAAACCGTGTCACTCATTGTGAAAATGAATCTCGAATACCGCTGCTACGCGTCCGTCGAGTAGCGGCGAACAGCAGTCTAACGCACGCCATTACGTGGCCCGCGGCGTCGACTCGGAATTGGCGCGCGCCGCCAACTTTAGCGATTTTTTACTCGAGAACAAAAAATAAGACGTTCCTAAATTTAATTTACAGGCTGTAGTATAGTTCAAAGTATATGTCAGTATTTTAAAAAAATTTTTTGGTCGTGTCACACCCTGTTTTAAAAATCTTTGAAAACTTAATTGTTAAATAAACAATGGATGAACAAACTTTTTTCGAAGTACTTATTTTTTTATACATTCTATGACTCTTTCCGCGTAAACTAAAAAAAAAAAATCGAGTCTAGTGTCATTTTTGGCGAAGTTATGAATTTTTGAAAAAAACCTTGCTCGAATTTGTTTATGCAAATAACTCAACGAATTTTGCACTAATTGAAAAATCCTTTGGCACAAAAATCTAACTCCCCGAGGACAATCGACATGCAAAATTAAAAAAATATCTGAGAGGTGACTGATCCGGTTCACGTGGAATGGCCCATATGTGTTTGAAAATTTTGGAGAGGGGTGCAGAGCTGGCTTTTCGTATATGTCTTTGAAAATTTTGGAGGGGGTGCAGGACTGGGTTTTCGTATATGAGTTTGAAAATTTTGGAGAGGGGTGCAAGTCTGGCTTTTCGTATATAAAGACGTGCAGTTTTCACCAGACTACTCACAACCATCAGCTAGCCTGAAAAACGTTTTCAAACAACCAGCGAGAAAAAATATATATATACAACTTTTCATCATGGCCGGAGAATCGGGACTTTACTGCACATCGGCAGGATACACGCACGAAATGGGTAAGTTATACTAAATTTTATGAACTTACTTGTAATACTATCACGCTGCATTACAACTCTAAACAACATTTCCGAGACTGTCATTTTTTATTATTTTCTCGAAACATTGCCTCATACACACCAGGTGTTTTCCTCAATATTATACAAATAACTTATTCAATTGTTATCCTAAATTTCATCAGCTTACCGGTAATACGTAGCATCATAACTTTAAACTACATTTCCGAAACTGTGTTTTTATTATTTTCTCGAAACATCACGTAATACACAACCGACGTTTTCCTCAATATAACAGAAATAACTCATTCAATTTCGTAATTTGCAGGTACTGCTTTGTGGAGGCAGAAGGTGGCGGAGGTGATGCGGGCCCTGGACCCGCAGGAGGCCCGAATGTATTCTGTGAACGAGGTGGAGTTCGCGGCGGATATTTTCCGCCAGTGGGCGTTAATTCGCAAAGTCCGCGGCATGACGATGTTGCGACGGCGCTGGGTCGCCGAACCGTGCGAGACGTGCCGCTCGATGGTGAAGGAGGCCATCGAGAAGCTGTTGGGGGCGGGCGAATTTCGTCCGTTCCCCAAAAATTTCTCGGCACGCCGGTGACATCAATGTTTTTTAATATTATTATAATTTGATTTACCATTTGAAATCTTCAAATTTTGAATAAATAAGTTTAGTTTCGTTTATGTAACTGTTGCGTCATCAAATCTCTAACCTTCCCCAATACTCTAGTGTAAATATAAGTATATATATATAAGATTAGTTTAAATATAATATTATTCAAATAATATTCGTTGCTCAGTTTCCGTTAGTGATATCAGTCTGTCGTTGAAATGTTCGAGCTAAGCTTATCACCTTGACCGGAAATATCTCTACAACTAACACATGGGAATGGTAAAACAAGAAGGAAGTGGAGGGGGAAATCGGAGGGTCCAGAGGGTTGTGTCGTCTAGATTTAAATCAGTATTATTGTAGCCGCGATCAAACCGAGTCGTAGTACAATGTCGACACCTAAATCGAAAGTACCCATGGGTAACGCAAGTAGAATTTTTAAGAGTTTTACAAAGCCAATGAAAAAATCTCAAAGAAATCTTGTTCTCGCGACTACGTACGGCTTGAACAATTCTATAACTAAAAAGATTGTTGTCGGTCTCGGACTTGGTGCAGACGAGTCATTTGTACCAGTGATCAAACTCGAGAGCAATGCCTCGTGCTGCATATATTTCAACGCATCGGAGTGGTCGTTATTGGCAGACGAGTTGGACACCATCAGTGAATATCTGGATTCGAGCGGCTATTCAGCTGCAGATTGGTATTTCGAACATCTTACGCTAGGCGGTTGTACCATAACTTTTACCACCTCTCACGGTTCGAAAAGTATCAGTTTTGAAGCAAATAATATCGCCGAAGAGACGGATGGTGCTGATCCTGAAGAAGAAGAAGAAAACTCCGAGACGAGCAATGGGGGTGTCAAGCGGAAGCTGTCTTATCGTCCCACGATAGTGATGCAGAAGACTACGTTTGACGGGTTGAAGACGGTGTTTGTGTGTGTAGAAGAACAGTTGCACCGCCTTCAACGACTTGCCAACAGTGTCAATCAGTGTAAGAAGCTGTACATCGAGCATATAGCGGAGAAGGTGAAACTACAAGGCCCTCGAGAACCATCTCTTCATCGAATAAATCTGCTCTCTACAAGGGAGTTTGATTGTGCAAGGGCACACGTCAGGTTACAACTGGAGGAAGAATTTGTGAATAATTATTGCGACATCGTTCTGCTGGAATTGACAAAATTATTCCCGCATTATCTCGCAGTAGGAATCAAACAGAAGGTGGAAGAGGAATCGAGCTGATCGTCGTTTGCAAATTATCGTATACGCAATGTCGATTTACGTTCCTATACGTTCTGGTTCTCGCTCTGCAGAAGAAACTCTCGACGCAACGGCAACGGTGACATTATTGGATTCTGATAACCAGCATTCGTGTATGACATCACACCACTCAGGTGAAGAAACACCCTGTGTTAATTACCGTGTAACAAACATCGATTCTGAAGTTTTGGAGACCTACGCCTTGTTGTTTGTGTCAGTGATGATGTTAATGCTGTTATCTTTTATATTACCTTTCATTTTGTATCGCTCATTTGAATGTCATGAATGATCGCATAATTGTACGTTGCATTAAGATTTTTGAATAAACGTATGATATGTATTTGTCGCGTCATCAAATTTCTATCCTTGACCCCTCCTGTAGTTTTAAGCGTAGATATACCTAGTAAATAGGGGATGCCGCTGAAATATTTCCAAGTACATAAATTTTGGAGTAGGGATAACGCGTCATCGCTTTCCAGAAGCTTCTAGAACATTCTCGAACATTCTAGAACACACGGACACGAAACGTACGATATGTATTTGTCGCGTCATCAAATCTCTTTCCTTCACCCCCGCCTCCTGTAGTTTTAAGCGTACATATAGTAAACAGGGGATGCCGCTGAAATATTTCCAAGTACAAAAATTTTGGAGTAGGGATATCATCGTTATCGCTTTCCAGAAGCTTCTAGAACATTCTCGAACATTCTAGAACACACGGACACGGTGAGGTAAGCGCGTGTGTGAGTGGGCGGTAGAACGCGTCATCGTCCCCATAGCTGACCCAGACTAGAAAGAGACAGAGCGATGCACTCACCCCATAACTGACCCGGGGGAGGTGTTTTGGAGTAGAGATATCATCGTTATCGCTTTCCAGAAACTTCTAGAACATTCTCGAACATTCTAGAACACACGGACACGGTGAGGTAAGCGCGTGTGTGAGTGGGCGGTAGAACGCGTCATCGTCCCCATAGCTGACCCAGACTAGAGAGAGAGACAGACCCAGACTAGAAAGAGACAGAGCGATGCACTCACCCCATAACTGACCCGGGGGAGGTGGGGTAAGGGGTAGCATGGTCAGGGCCAGTGACCGCAGACAGGGGGAGGGGGAGGGGGGAGCTGATTAGAAGGTCCCCGTACACACCAGACCGGATGTGGGCCAGACTGATAAGATAACACACTGACCCACATACCCCTTATCATCCCTTATCAGGATGAGTCGGGGGGGAAAGGGGGGAATATCTGTCTCCCCATAGCTGCCCCTATCTACTGGTATCAATGTGTGAGAATTGTTAATAATGTTCATTGATTTATTACATTATGTATCGGTTGACCTGTGTATGGGTTAACATAGTACTGAATATCGAATTTGTATCACTCTAATGACAATAAATACATAATTTTTTTATCAACAGGCACTCTTATTTGTTGCATCAAGATTCGCGGCAGCGAATCGCCGCCAAGTACCCGTAGGCCGGCGCGCCAGCCCCGAATCGTTATCCCGAGCAAACTTTTGTTCTTGTAAAAAAACTGTCATATCTTTCGAACCGCTGAATATTTTGTAACAAAATTTGTAGAGGCGTAAGACCCACTCCACCTAACATTCCTCCAAAAAGTTGAACGAAATTGACCTGGTAGTTCCTGAGATATTGACTGTCAAAGTTGATCGAAAAACACAATCTCCTGGTTCTTCTTCGTCGCAGAACGTTCTTCTTGGGATTCTTGGGACCCCGATATCTGTCGAACCGTTGCACCTATGAACTTGCAATTTGGAGGGGGTATTATTAACACCAAAATCTCGCCCCCTATTGTTTTTTTAGCAACATTCGATCACGCATGCCGGAGTAATTCACAAAAAAATAATTATCTTATATATGCACGAAGATGTCGACATAGATACATATGTGTCTCGGGACCACGATATCTTCCGATAATAATCGAATCAAAATGATTAATATTGAAACAAAGTTTAGCTTTTGATTGCTAAACTGTGATGAATTGAAAGCTTTTTGAATATAATGGGGTTCTGAATTGAAATAAAGATTCAAGTCGTAAATGAATTATGTTGAAATACGTGAAAATTAAGTTTATTGGAAAATGCGTGAGTTTCGTTTTATGTCTGAAACAAGACTGTTTATAAAAATTGAAAGGTGTTTACACAACAACTTATATCATTTGTTAAAATAGTCATTTGAAAGTGTACAGTGTGTGTTTGAGACTACTAGACCGTAATGCGTTGAATATACAGGGTTTCTCCCTTTGTAACACTACCCCCCCTTCAGAGAAAGAGTCGACCCGACTCGCAAAATAGAAAATGTCTAAAAATGAGGAAAGGTTCTAAAAGAAATCACTGGTCTAGCAGTCTTAATGTGAGTGCGAGCTCTGTTTTTGGGAAAGTTGGAGCTGTGGCTCAAAATTTAAAAAAAAAAAAAAAAAACTTTTCGAAAACTATCTGACATTAGTCTCACTTACATTCTCGTATGATCTCAAGGGAAACCACAGAAAACCTTGAGAAGGTAGTCAACTAAAACTTATCAAAATGAGCAATTTTAATATAAAAATGTTCGTTCTTCAAACTTGAAAAGTCGTCAATGAATCCAAACTTGAAGAGAAAAGGAGAATCTGGAAAACTGGAAGTCGCCTAGGGGTAAAACCGGTTCACGAATGATCAGAGGAAGTAGGAAACAGGAAAACGGGATACAGGAATCCAAAATCATGAACCGCTCCCAGGTGAATCCAAAAACGACAGCAAAACAGCACACCGTAGAGTGGAGGACAAATGTGAGTTTCATGGAAAAAGAAAAGATTGAAGTATTAACGAGCTGAAGGCCTGAATTAATAATCGAAAGTTTCTTTGAAGAAGAAATCAAGAAATGAATAAAACTGTATAAAAACTAACAAAATCTACAGCCAAATGAAAGAAAAATTATAAAATTGGAATGATCTTATCTGAAATAGGATAAGGAGCAGGATATATGGGTCCCAGATGTGGTAGACGTGTTCGTTATAAATCTCCAAATGTAAAAGGTTTGTTTGATTCTGAAAAACTTGTAAGGAGTTAGTTACTTAAAACTAACAATCAAATTCAGAATTGCGTTCGGATCTCTCAGTCTTCAAAAATAAGAAATATCACAAATTACTATCTCGAAAATCGATAATCGATGTCAGCCATCTTTGAATCGATAGTAACTAGTGTCAGAATTAACCTGAACGACTAAAATTCATAACCTCGCAAAAGTGTCTAAATAAATCATCCAGTGAAAGTTTGGCATTAATAATTAAAACAGGGGCAGGAAGAATTCTACTAATATACTCTCTACATGATTTCGGCCCCACCAAATCACTTGAAGTTAATTATTTGATTATGAAGGTTGAGGTTCCGAAGGTTTTCTCCAAGAATTTGATCGTTTTTCATTAGTATTCTCAGAAGGAGTTGATCTTTCGTTTAGTAATTGATAACAATACTGAGCTACGTGTCCCCTTTTGGTACAATAGAGACATTCAGGAATTGGTCTGGTGGTGCCGGAATCTCTAGAAAAGCGTTCATCTCTATTTTTAACAGGATCGCGTTGCTGCCAGGGAGTAGTTTTCAGACGATTTTCGTTATTTTGATCATTAGTAGAAGTTATCTTTTCAGTCTCGACTCGCCTGACTCGACCTACTCCTAAATATTGTTTATTTATGGCTTCAATTTCTAGGCTCTTAATTACAGCTTCTCTCAGAGTCGAAGGTCCCACCAAACTGACAGCATGTTTCAATTCTCCGTCTCTAATGGCATTTATAAAATGTGAACAAGCTAAACGATCCCTAGTTGGATCGTCGCATCCTGGTAAAGCTACTCTGGACATCCTTTCGATGTCGTGTCCCAGTGTGGCGAGACTTTCGTCTCTGCTTTGTCGCCTGCTTCCTAATTGTGTTAAATGAAGCTTCTGCATATGTTCGCTTCCGAACCTAACTCTAATAGCTGAACTGAGCTTATCATAATCCTTCAGTTCATGGTTTGCGAGAGAAGTTAAAACAGTCAGAGCAGAACCTCTGAGGTTAGCCGCTAAATTTCCAGCTTTGGTGGCTGAGTTCCACCCATTCAACTCAGCTACTATCAAAAATTGACACTCATACTCGGCCCAAGAAGTGGTACCGTCGTATGTTGGGACTCGAATAACGCGAGAGGAGTTGTTGATAGGTTCAGCTCGGCTTTCTACCACTGGTCTATTTATTTGTTCGCGACTACTCCCGGCGCTAATCTCTTTTCGAACTATTCCACTGATTATTTCACAGAAACTATTTAAATCATTAGAAGGTGCAGGTACTATCGGAGTCGTTTGAGAAATCTCAGGCCTAACGAAAACAGAAGAAGTTCTTTCCTCAAAAACGTCTACAGACCTTGGTTCAGGATGAACCTGTTCCAGCTGATCTCTTACTAAGGACAGTCTTCGGGGAGTAGGGATGGGAGAGACTCGGTTTTCAGGGACTCGGGGGGCTAGGATTTCCAAACTGCGTTGGAATGCCTGGAGATGAGCGTCCCGATCTTCCTTCTGGGTTGCGCGTTGAGCGTCCCGATCTTCCTTCTGGGTTGCGCGTTGAGCGTCTAGGATTTGGCGGAACTGGTGTTCTGACCGTTCCACCTGTAACATATAAACTTCCCGGTCTCTCTCCCGGTCTTCTCGTTGAGCTTGAAGTAACGCCTCTCGGTCCTCCCTTTGTGCTCGGAGGTGTTGTTCGGCCTGTTGTTGTTGGGCGAGTATTACCATCCGGAGCAGCGATTCCATCTGGGCCATGGGATCAGGATGGGACGTTGGGATGGAGGGTAGCTGGGATTCAGCTGGTTGGACTAGGGCTTCGTTAGAATGGCTTTGAGCAACACTGCGTGTATTACGACTCATTTTCCAATAAAATTGTTATATCCAATAAGATGTTATTTATTTTCCAAGATTTTATGTCAAATAAGATTGTCAGGAATTGAAAATTAAAGACTTGTAGCACTATTATCTCAATTCGGAAGATCCACACTTCTGACACCAGTGAAACAAAGTTTAGCTTTTGATTGCTAAACTGTGATGAATTGAAAGCTTTTTGAATATAATGGGGTTCTGAATTGAAATAAAGATTCAAGTCGTAAATGAATTATGTTGAAATACGTGAAAATTAAGTTTATTGGAAAATGCGTGAGTTTCGTTTTATGTCTGAAACAAGACTGTTTATAAAAATTGAAAGGTGTTTACACAACAACTTATATCATTTGTTAAAATAGTCATTTGAAAGTGTACAGTGTGTGTTTGAGACTACTAGACCGTAATGCGTTGAATATACAGGGTTTCTCCCTTTGTAACAATATTATTATTAACATTATCATCATCATCATCATCATCATTATCGTTATCATTATCATCATTATTATCATTACCTTTTTTTTTTTTTATTGTTCAATTCATCATAAAGTACATTGACACAGCATTGCAGATCTCACTAGTGTTTTCAGAATCTATTATTGCAAAACTGCAGTCGTTGAAGACAGGTTTGGTGCATGAAAGTCTAAAGATATATGAGATACTTGAGCGCCTGCAAATCATGATGATTTCGCACATACGTGCGCAGTGCGTAGTATGGTGTTTTTTTTTTTCATGACTCATTTCATGTACATTACCTGCGTCAAAGTTCGTTTTCACGGAGGGAAAGATTCTAGCAAAGGTTCGAATGTTCAGCTCGACTTCAAGTGGTTCATCATTAATTTTTTAAATATTTCATGTAATGAAACTCAAAGTTTTTTTTTTCTTATTATTATTGATACATAATTATTTAATTAGTACCGGAATTCCTATGGAAAATTGGAACATAATTATCCCGAGAAAACAAAGAAGCAAGGAAGCTTTATTACTCATGCATAAGCGTTTTGAATCTGAACTTTTTTTGAGCTGTCGAACCGTCACCCGCTCATTCACGCATTCAACGAACGAACACTATAATTGTATTTTTTCTAATAGCTTTGACGACTATCAGACACGAGAGCATAGTTGGCACGAATTGTTTCTCGTGAAATTGCGGTATGTTATGTTATTTAAGAAGAAGCGAAATAATTTGTAGGGTTCTAATATTGATCAAATATTTATGAAAGAAATCAATGAGAGACCACTTGCAGTTGAGCTCAAAATTTGCCAATTTTCGTGAATTTTTTTCTTTTTGTGAAATGTCATTGAAGAGAAAAAACAATGAAAAAAAAAAATTTAGCAGGTACGATATTTAAAAAAACGAATGAACGGGTCCGGTTCGGGTTGGACGAGGCATCGGACACGATGCTATAGACTACAAGCCATAACTCCAACATCTTGTCAATAGTTCCACAGAAAGTACGATTTTGCTCGCATAATTTACGTAAATTCAAAGATATTGTTGCACTATATGCTTGATTTGAAAATTTTCAAATGTATATATACAAAAAGTAATGAAATACCCGGCAAAAACATTATAAATGTCGAAAGTTACCGCCAAGTACAAAAATGGTTTCACCAGCCAAAACTCAGAAGCATCATACTCTTTACCAGATACAGATTACAAACGTCATTTCTTTACACAAAATAATACAAAAACCTTGTACGTGAATGAGGCAACATTAAAGCCAAGCACTCCATTAAATAATTTTGATACTTCGAATTATATTTTCTGAATGCTAGTCAATGGAAATCAATGGAAAACCAATAGAAAATCATTCGTTACCTTCGACATAATAGCATATTGGCGACGGGAAATATTGCTTAAGGCAGTATCTCGTATGATGATACAAACTTGGCGGGCATAGATTGTTCTGAAAATTATCAATCACGGAAATGTGAGGTACGATCAACAATCAGTGTGTCTTTGAATGTCGAATATACTTTAGTATATTCATTATTGTCTAACGAAAAAAACTGATGCGTTTCGATGCATATTTACTGTGAATATAACAGAATATTCTGGTATCCCCAATAAATTTCCACATGGAAAGGAAGACGTTCAATAAGCATTACCCTAGTCAATAGTGTACCGATGATAGGTAGGTTCAGGATATGTACCGTCGCGTATCCCGGCGTTATAACCTTAGGCGAACGTTGGTGAATGGCAGATGGCATAATGAAATCAAACCCGTTTTCAAAACTTGAATTGAAATTCAAATTTCCAAAACCGCCGTTTATGGACTTATTAGTTCTCGCTATGAACACGCTATAGGTATATTTAACTCAACATTAATTTTAACGAATTGTTCACTCGTTTCTAACATTCATTTCTGCACTACCTTTTGTCAAAAACACGCTCTTCATTAAGCTTTCCAAGCACTAGTGCGTTGTAAAAGTTTTCTCATTTCTAAATCTGAGAAAAAAAAAAAAAAAAACAATAGGATGGAGTACACAGGCAGAGAGAGAACCTTTATGACGAGTGTGAAAGTGCTGTATGATCCGCAGACGAGGTCCTTTCGCGTCCTTCTCATACAAATTACTATTATTTCTTAGTTTCATTTTACAATGATGGATATTATCAATGCAAACGATGTTCAAATAGTCTTTCATCAAGCTCTCAACAGTTTTGTGGGTGTGATCGTCGCAGAGTGACTGAAATAAATGAATCAAAAAAAGAGTGCAATTGATAATTTTCAGAACAATCTATGCCCGCCAAGTTTGTATCATCATACGAGATACTGCCTTAAGCAATATTTCCCGTCGCCAATATGCTATTATGTCGAAGGTAACGAATGATTTTCTATTGGTTTTCCATTGATTTCCATTGACTAGCATTCAGAAAATATAATTCGAAGTATCAAAATTATTTAATGGAGTGCTTGGCTTTAATGTTGCCTGATTTCACGTACAAGGTTTTTGTATTATTTTGTGTAAAGAAATGACGTTTGTAATCTGTATCTGGTAAAGAGTATGATGCTTCTGAGTTTTGGCTGGTGAAACCATTTTTGTACTTGGCGGTAACTTTCGACATTTATAATGTTTTTGCCGGGTATAAATTATTCTTCAATTCTGATGAGTGAGACAATAATGTTGAAATTGATTATGAATCCGGTACAATCTCAAATCTCAAGTTTCACATCTCAGCTCAGTAGTAAGAGTCCTTGCAGTTGACGCTCTACCCAATTTTTAACTTTAGTGCAGTGACATTTTCGGTATAGTGAAGCACAGTTCATGGCAACCTCAACCCCATCAAATTAACTGTTCAAATGCACAAGCAATTACTTTTTCAACCCCAGTTGGGGCATACATTAGTTTAACGATGCAAATTCATGAAAAGTAGCTACCCTATTACAACACGCTGTATCTGTAAGTCGATAAAATAATTCAATACTTATTCACTGTAATAAGCTCGTTCAGGTGGAATCGTAGTTGGGACTTAGAATGCCTTCTCCGGCGACTACTCATCTCTCAAAGAATTACATTTTGAACTTTGACAATTCTTAGACTGAGACCTAAAATATTATCAGGGACGACTGCTGGCTTCTTATAATGTAAAATTCAAGACTTCAAGCTAAATAAATACAAATGCGTGCATGAAAATCGTATGTTCCAGCAGATTATTTATTCACTTTCCAAAGTAATCATCGGTATAAGTATTATAAACATTTAATATATCAATATCTAATTGAGAAAGAGAAAAGTTCATAAAATTTGAAAGCACGTGACAACACGCTACTAATAGATAACAATGACGAGATATGGATGATTTGATTTCATTCATACATTTATGAAACTTCAAAAATTCATTGGATATAGAATTAGAATACATGCTCAGACTGATCGTTTCTAGGAAAATAAAACCATAAACTACTCGTATTTCACAAAATTACATTAAAAACTTTGACAATTCTTGGACTAAGACTTAGAATACTATCACAGACGACGAGAAAATATTTTTTTAAATTTTCCGAGTGGGTAACACCCTCATTTTCACACCTTATAAATTATAGCTCTGTTTACAATACCCGACTGAAAGACTTCCTCTGGTCTCGTGTGATTGCAACACTCATCAGAAAAAGTTTCGCCGTTTTTAAAAGTTTTAGTAGTATTGTTGAATGCAGCCTTTAAATTGGAATATTGTATCTGTAATTATCCAAGGTCGTCTTTGGAATATTTATTGGCTAACTCTTGGCTCAATTGATCTCAACCTCTTAGTCGGTCTATTTGTTCATTTTTTGACCAGTTTGATTAATGTGTACTGTCATAAAAAAATTATTACTGAATAAAGTTTTTATTTATATTATTTTAGTTAAGTTTTCCTCTTTCCAGGCCTATGTACAGGTGGTAACACCTCTTTAGGACAGATATTGTCGTTATATTTTATGTAATATCTGTATCTCTGGTGAATAAACTCTAAACTCTAAACTCTAAACTCTAAAGAACTTGCATATAAAATATTCGGCACCCTGTGTTGTGAAACTGATTCAATTTGTACACTGGCATAGAAGAACTTGTGAGATTATCCTGTGTCGTTTCGTAGTTGGATATGAAACTAGTCTCTCTTATGAAATTACATTACATGAGTGTCGAAATATGTTATCTGTCTTTGTTAAGGGGAGACTTCGGTGAAATTTCGATAAAAATGATTTTGACATTCTCTAAATGACTAGAAAAATCCAAATTAAAATTCACTGCATCAAAATTTAGATTATGGTATTATGTGTATTTAAAAAAAAATGTTAATCCTCTGAGTTGAAAGTGTATGCGCAAGGAACCTTTAGCAGAAAATTTGTTGTGCAGCGCTGCCAAAAACTCCTTGCGCATACACTTTCAACTAAGAGGATTGACATTTTTGTTCAATACCCATACTACCATAATCTAAATTTTGATGCAAGAAATTTTTGATTGGATTTTTTTTACTAATTTAAAACATGAAAAAATCGTTTTTATCAAAGTCTCCCCTTAACAATTTTTACATAATCAAATTTTAATAGTATGATCCTGCTTGTCTAGGCTGCAGAGTCTTTGCAACATGGTCTTGTGGCATAGGGTCTCAGTACTATGGGAATGAATCCTACAGGATAACGATGCGATTCTGGAAATTCATGGTGATTTCTGGTACAGCGAGCAGGAAAGATGTCGGATAGGAAGTAGGAGGTCGGTGCCAGTGATCATGCAGGTGCTGTACCTGTGGACTGCAAAAAATGACTACTTGAAGGTGCTCACAAACAGAGTATAATTAGTGTGATAAATTGATCAGGTTGGTTATCGAAATTTAATGCTGCTTACAACATGGTTTTGTAGCATAGGGTCTCAGTACCATGGGAATGAATCCTACGGGATAACGATGCGATTCTGGAAATTCCTGTGATATTCATGGTGATTTCTGGTATAGCGAGCAGGAAAGATGTCGGATAGGAAGTAGGAGGTTGATGCCAGCGATCATGCAGGTGCTGTACCTGTGGACCGCAAAAATTGACTACCTGAGGGTGCTCACAAACAGAGTATAATTACTATTGTAAATCAATCACGTTGGTTATCGAAATTTAATGCTGCAATGAGTTATTATAATGGAATTTACCTGACTTGCTGACACGTAGATCACTAATACGACGAAACATTATTTTCGTTCACCTGGAACACATCTGCGGTGCAGTAGAATACATTCTAACCTATAAGATATCATCGCATCGACAGGCTGGCAGATCAAATTGTTTAACCATATCTTTTAATTAATCATACGTCATTATTCGAAATTGATTCATCACTGATCCGCGTTAACCAACAAATTTTGTCATTGAAGAATAACCTATAAACATACACCTATAAACCAATGCACATAGAAGCTCTACAACAGATGACAGCTTGCCGTCATTTTGAACTCTGCGGCGAGAGCGAAACAAACACACAGGCAGTATTCACGTGTATATGCGTGTATATATACGTGTATCTTAAGTTGCCTATAATACGGCGTACACGTTCGGGTATCTTCGGTTCTGGGCATGGTGCGCATCCACGAATACTCCCGGTATCTGAGCACATTATATAAGCTAAATGAGCATTTAAAAGTAGAAGTAATGTGACTTTATAGGAATGACACTTCTTCAAATTAGGCAAAAAAATCACGGCAGTTTTTGCATGTCATCGAATTTGATGTTACGTAGTGCTGACATGTGGGTTATGCAATTATTGAATAATTGAATTTTTGCCTAATTTGATCATTTGTTATGTTGAATAAAAAAATAATAATAATAAAGCACACGATTCTCATGGGATACCCCATTTATGATTCTTTTATTTTTCACTGAAGAGAAGATGAATCTCACTGAATAATCGAGAATATGAATTTTTGGCCCACGATTAACCACGAAAGAAAATTTAGTATGAAATATAATGAATAAGCATGTTTTTGAAACATTTGAAAATTCCTTCTCGAATAGGGAGACTAGGAGAACAAAATAAAAATCTGTAAAAATTAGGAAATTTTTTCAAAATTATTTGGAGCTGATTTGGAGGGATCCAACAGGATTTTTTTTTTTACCCCATCTAAGGACCACCCTATATGGAGCGTTTCACGTCAAACCGACCACCCCAATTTTGTGAGTTACTTTGATGAAATCAAAACAATAACAGCAAATCAATCGACGATATTTTTGCATGGTCTTGATCGGAAATTGTATAGTCATTATTGTTGAACACACAGGCATACGATGGATAGTTTTTATGTGTTATAATTGGCGACAATCTCAGTCCTGTGAAACGCAGAGAGGAAATTCGAAGACCTAGAATATTTGAATCGTATTTCCGTGAATTCGATAATTCTATTTGAAGGCTTCATTGCATCATATACACGACAATATATGGGCATATACAATCATACATGATCATATACAGGGTTGTGAGCCATCAATTACTTCGGTAATACGCTAACCGATTTGATCATTCATGACATTCGTAATATCTAGTTGAACATTTTTGTAAAGTAATGGTAATTGAAAATGTAATGGAATTACATTTTTAATTACAATTTTCACAACCCTGATCATATATGATCGTATATGATCATAGGTTGTCATGTATAGTTCAGATTGGGCAATTATTAGTATGCTCAGAAAACCCAAAAGCACCTCTGGTGCAAAAACCTTCTACAAGTACAATAATGTGATCACTACCCCCAAAAATAATCTACCAACGAAAAGTCCTCCTTAACAACAGTGGTACTATAAAAATGTCTACTTGCAAAATGATTGAAATCAGATACAATTGCCAAGTGCATATCCGCCGTACAATTATAAAACAGAAGATATAAAAAAATAAAAATTTGGAGTACGTGGTACTTGGCGGGCCTATATTTCATATCACTTCAGGATGATTGACATAGTTTAATGGCTGTTTTCTAGTACTTATCTCTAAGAGGCCCGCCAAGTACCACTACCTCCAAATTTTTATTTTTTTATATCTTCTGTTTTATAATTGTACGGCGGATATGCACTTGGCAATTGTATCTGATTTCAATCATTTTGCAAGTAGACATTTTTATAGTACCACTGTTGTTAAGGAGGAATTTTCGTTGGTAGATTATTTTTGGGGGTAGTGATCACATTATTGTACTTGGCGAAAGGTTTTTGCACCAGAGGTGCTTTTGGGTTTGATATCACCAGTTTTTGTACAATTTTGCTTGATCACCTAATGATCGCTTGCTACGCTTGCTCGTTCGGGTATTCCTATATCCTCACTCGCATGTCAACATTCTGCCAATTCTGTCTATGAGTAGCTCAATGCACTCACGCTATACATTTCATACCATCTAAATCCCTTGTTAAGCAGTAGTGTTAATTGTGGCAGTATAATATAAATATTTTTTCTAAAATTTTGCTTCACTACCTAATAATTGTGCTCGCTCGCTACGCTCGCTCGATTGGATTTGCCTTTATCCTAGCTCGCTAAGCTCGCTTAGTTGACAGCATTCTGCCCATTGTTTCTATGAGTATCTCAATGCACATACGGTGATGCATTTCATACCATCTAAATGCCTTGATAAGTAATAATGTCAACTGTGGCAGTATAATATAAAACCACCTAATAATTATGCTTGCTTGCTGCGCTCGCTCGTTTGGGTATTCCTATATCCTCGCTCGTTTGTCAACATTCTGCCAATTCTGTCAATGAGTAGCTCAACGCACGTACACTATACATTTCATACCATCTAACGACCTTGATAAGCAGTAATGTTAAATGTGGCAGTATAATATAAATACTTTTTCTAAAATTTTACTCGACTACCTAATAATTGTGCTCGCTCGCTACGCTCGCTCGATTGGATTTCCTATATCCTAGCTCGCTAGATTCGTTTAGTTGTCAACATTCTGCCAATTAATTAATCCCTCGATAAGCAGTAATGTTAAATGTGGTAGTATAATATAATTATGTTGAAAGCACAAGGGCCTGAAATACTGACACACACGATCATTCGTTGCTTTCTAAGCTCTGTAATAGTACAAGTAACGATCATTAATTTTCATCAGGATTGCCGAGAAATCGCGACGAAGTTGCGATTTTGAGGTTAGAATAATGAAAAGATATGTTCTTGTGTGCATGTACTAAATATGATATATTTGACTCATTGAATATACGAAAATATTTGGAATTTAATAATAATATATTGAAGACCTGCAACGTTGATTGAAAGCTTCGTCACTTATTAATTTATGTTGTAGACTAAACTTCATGCGATTCAATAACTGTACTCATAACCCAACCTCAAAATCGCGCGCTTCGTCATTTCATGAGAGATTGTTATAATTTCGCCCTCCACTTTAAATGTGAATTTTATCATAATAAGTAAGTATAGGAAGCATAAAAGAGAATGAAATTTGCGAAATGATCAGATGTACGAATATGAACAGAACTGACAGCTCTCAGCTGTGTCTCGGGACTCTGGGCGCGTCTAGTTAGTGGTCGCAATGGTCGCAAGTGGTCGCGGAGTAGCCAGAAGTAGGGGCGCGTCTAGTTAGTGGTCGCAATGGTCGCAAGTGGTCGCGGAGTAGCCAGAAGTAGCTGAAAGTCGCGGAGAGTCGCGGTCGTGCTGCGGGTTTGAGCTCGCGATGTTGCCATTTTTCATGCTTGACATTTGGCGCGGAGTATCTCAAAGGATTAGCGCCAACCAGGGTGTGAAAATTGTAATACATTTTTTCCACTACCCATTATAGTTGTAATGTTATTTTAACTACATATTACATTTTTTACTTTTCATTTTTGATATTTTCAAATCAAAATGATGTTTTTTCGAAAAAAAAAAAAAAAAAAAACCAAGACAAAAAAAAATCAAACAAAAACCATTTTATAAGGAAATGCAAATAACAAAATGTTGATTGTGTATAAACTTGATAGTATTTCGAGTAATTGCATTGGTTTGTGAGGTCATGAGAATTACTGCGAAAAACTCCGTTCCTTTCGTCTGTTTTATTTTCTTACAATCGAGAGCACCCTACGAGGTATAAATTTCAATATTACTGCAATGAATAACCTCAATTTGTGTGGTTTTACATACGATATATTTTTCCGAACTGATTAGGGTAGTGATGCCTCAATTCCGCGCCTCATTACAAGAGTAATGTACGTAATCAAAATGAATTTTGCAATGACTGATTAGAATTGTAATGTGTAATTTAACATATTTAGTTGCTCATTATTAATGTAATATGTAGATAAAATAACATTACCACTATAATGGGTAGTGGAAAAAATGTATTACAATTTCCACACCCTGGTTGGCGCTAATCCTTTGAGATACTCCGCGCCAAATGTCAAGCATGAAAAATGGCAACATCGCGAGCTCAAGCCCGCAGCACGACCGCGACTCGCCGCGACTTTCAGCTACTTCTGGCTACTCCGCGACCACTTGCGACCATTGCGACCACTAACTAGACGCGCCCTCTGACAGTCCGTACTCCGTGGTCTAAGGTCTGCAATCGATTCGCGATCATGACGTCAACAGCGTCGACAAGAGCGCCACCTGGCAGCTGATGTCGAGTACTTAGTATATCTCTGCTATTTAGTGGTGGCCGCTCTTTCCTAATTCTCAGACACATAGGTTTAAGGATGATTTGGTCTGAAGGAGAAGGAGACGATAGGTGTTTCTCGTGGGTAACACTACTTGGTGTTGGTTTGGTTATACATATGTATATATGGAAAAAAAAAAAAACAGATGTTCGTGGTTGAAGTTTGATCTCGGTGAGATGAGACGTGTTTCGGAGTGCTATAAAATATAAGATTTTATCAATTACGTGTATAATACGAGTTATTTGAGTCACTTAATCGCTAATAAGATGATTTATTTATGATTCTGATTAAAATTTATTGGACTATTATTCAGCGTTCTGATGTTGTGATCAATTTATAATAGAAAAATAAAAATAAAAGCTTAGACCGTTATCAACCGCCGTTTCAATTTGAAAATCTGGATCGAGATCACTATATCGTGATAATTCGTATCTACTAATTACTGTGTAATGCTGTGTCTTTGCTCAGAAATATCGTAAACTTATGTTTCTAATTCCTTACTCAAATATCGGAATAATCTTAAATATCCATATCAACAATTGAAGAGGAGAAGAGAGCGCATGAGGAATAGAAGTAGTCGGAGTCCACGCTTTCGAATCCACTCAAGAGGGATCCATCACGATATCCATGCCCAAGCAGCCTAAAGTAATAATAATCAAATAATTTCTTTGACTTTCACAAAGCTTAAGATTGCCTGACTTGCTAGCTGTTTGGTTTTTGTGTGCCTTATTTTCTTTTCTTCTTATATCTGCTTTTTCCCGGCTCTTTTAAGATTTTGATTGGTTTTTATCTGGTGCAAGATACAGGTTGGGCTGTTTCTATTATAGTCCGGACGTTAGTAACCAAAATTACCATCAACCTTGCACTTTGTGATAGAAGTATGAAATTTGGTATGGTGGTACATGAGACCCCCCTGTACAAAACCAGAGGTGGAGCCACGCCTGCCGCCCCCCGGTTCCACCCTTGCGGGGCGGAATACCTCTGCGGAAGTGAATTATCGCATTTATCTCAACCAGGGTGCGCCAGATGTCAAAAATGTAGGTTAGCAAAAAGATGCGTCACCCAATTGTAGACAAAAAATATTCCCACAATTTTTTCTATGGGGGCCACCATTTCGGTGTAAACGGGTATCTAGCTTTACGGGCGCAGTAGAGGTCAGGCAATTTTACAAAATACCTCACAATTTTTCCTCAACTACTACTTGACTGCATCACGCACTTGAAATTTTTGTAGTGGTCGAGGGTGAATCGATAACAGGATTCAATTGACTTCAGGGTAACGTCAGAGTTTTGATCATGGACCTGATCTGAAATTTATTTTTTGTAACACATCGACGGTCGCTATTAAGAAAGACGTAACTGGCGAGGGACAATTCTAAAAGACGTATCTGCTGTGTATAAGCATAGGAGATACGTCTTTTAAAACTAGCCCTCGCCAGTTACGTCTTTCTTAATAGCGACCGTCGACATGCACGATTTTCGCGTTTTTTCGCGCGTCGGGCGAGCGATATATATATATATATGGGGCTTTCCACGCCAACTTGACGAACGTCTGACCCTGACCATCTCGGATTTCATCGACTCTTTTTTAAATAGTGATCTGCAGGTTCAGGATCTCAAAAATATTTTTTTTCAATTTTTCATAATGACCGTTATTTATTTATAATTTTTGAAATGAACTCAAAGTTCGACCCATTTTAAAATTCTGAAAAAATTCTGAAAATTTCTTTCAAATTTGAGGATCATTTTAAGCCCTTATATAGAGTGGTCAGTATAATAGAATCCTTGGGAAAAATCAAAGAAAATACTTGAGATTTAGTTTTTTTTTTTTTTTTTTTTTTTTTAACGTCATTTTGTATCAAAACAACTCGTAGCTCATAATTGGAGAAAAGCCAAACAAAAAAATGAAGAATTTTTCATTTTTTTATCTCAACCCAACATCATGATGTAGAAAAATCCTTTTCAGTTAATTAATGAGGTTCAAAATGCAGAAATAATTTGACCTTCCTATGTCAAATATCGTGAAAGATAAATAACTTTTACTTAAAGTCTGAAAAATGTACTTATTTTGGAGTTTGTAACTGGATCACATTGGTATATATCTGAACTCATTAACGTATCAATTTCCAGAAAAAGTAGGTATGGATTTCAAAACCTACAAATAATGACGACATAGATGAAAATATTGTCCAAAGATTTTATTCCGATTCGTGTATACAAAAATATTCACTTTTTCTCTTATTTAACAATTGTATACAATTTGGATATTTCAGATTGAGAGAAATTTTTGACTTCGACTTTATTATTTGTGCGAGGAATTAGGCAGTGGAGTTTCTGGGTATCGGGTATACGTTTCGCAGTTTTATGTCGTGTACCCTGATCAATTTTTGTCAGCTCATGAGAAAGTTCATCAAATTCTCCATTTTTTTTGTTTGGTTTTTCTCCAATTATGAGCTACGAGTTGTTTTGATACAAAATGACGTTAAAAAAAAAAAAAAAAAAAAAAAAAATCTCAAGTATTTTCTTTGATTTTTCCCTAGGATTCTATTATACTGACCACTCTATATAAGGGCTTAAAATGATCCTCAAATTTGAAAGAAATTTTCAGAATTTTTTCAGAATTTTAAAATGGGTCGAACTTTGAGTCCATTTCAAAAATTATAAATAAATAACGGTCATTATGAAAAATTGAAAAAAAATATTTTTGAGATCCTGAACCTGCAGACCACTATTTAAAAAAGAGTCGATGAAATCCGAGATGGTCAGGGTCAGACGTTCGTCAAGTTGGCGTGGAAAGCCCCATATATATATATATATATATATAAATCTATGCGAAAATTGAAAAAAAAAGAAAAAGAATAGATATATATATATATATATATATAGATATATATATATTAGGGTGGTCCTTATTTGGGGTATGTTCGAATTTTTTTCGACGATAGCCCTAAATCGGTTCGAAATAAATCAGAAAAAACGCCTGCCAAGTTTAAGCCCTTAATATTAATATTAACCCGGCCCCCACGACAGTCAAAGTTTTAAATGGGAAATTGCATGTATTTTTTAAAACTAAACATTGAATTTCCATAACTCCGATGATTATTGATGAAAAAATCTAAAATTTGGTATAGTCATTTGCACTTGTAGGATGTACAAAATGGTGCATTTGAATTTTTTTTAGATAATTATATTCAGACCTTTTGATGCTTAACTTCGAGGGAATTTTGGTTTTTCCATCACACTGAACGGTAGGAATAAAATGATCTAAAAAAATTTCGAATGCACCATTTTGTACATCCTCCAAGTGCAAATAACTATACTAAATTTTAGATTTTTTTTATCAATAATTATCGGAGTTATGGAAATTCAATGTTTAGTTTTGAAAAATACATGCTATTTCCCATTTAAAACTTTGACTGTCGTGGGGGCCGGGTTAATATTAATATTAAGGGCTTAAACTTGGCAGGCGTTTTTTCTGATTTATTTGGAACCGATTTAGGACTATCGTCGGAAAAAATTCGAACATACCCCAAATAAGGACCACCCTAATATATATATATTAGAGTGGTCCTTATTCTGGTCATTTTCGAATTGAGATTTCTTCGCCCCCTAGAAGGGTTCCAAATAATTAAAAAAAAACATCCTCCAAATTTGAACTTTTTATCTCAATTTTAACACGTGCCGCAAAGCCTCTGAAGTTTTGCGTTTGATTAACATGGCGTTTTCACTTACCTTTATTCAGAATTTTGGTGCACCGTCAATAAGTGCGAAAAAAATCTAATTCTTGTAGGAATCTTTCAAGAAAACCCGATATTATTTTATCAGATTTACAGAAATTCCAAATTCAAAATGGTGGATCCAAAATAGCGGCTGTAAAACATGAAAAATGTTTAAATCCAGCCGCTATTTTGGATCCGCCATTTTGAATTTGGAATTTCTCTAAATCTGATAAAATAATATCGGGTTTTCTTGAAAGATTCCTACAAGAATTAGATTTTTTTCGCACTTATTGACGGTGCGCCAAAATTCTGAATAAAGGTAAGTGAAAACGCCATGTTAATCAAGCGCAAAACTTCAGAGGCTTTGCGGCACGTGTTAAAATTGAGATAAAAAGTTCAAATTTGGAGGATGTTTTTTTTTAATTATTTAGAACCCTTCTAGGGGGCGAAGAAATCTCAATTCGAAAATGACCAAAATAAGGACCACTCTAATATATATATTAGACCGGTTCAAAAAAATCGGCTATTCTTTTTTTTTCAATTTTCGAATTGAAATACTTTCGGGGGGGTGAAAAAAGATGCCTGTTAAAAGCGGAGCTCTTAATATTAAGATTTAGAGGTCGCTCATCGCGGATTTCTATTTTCCATTTAAATAGCATAGGAATTTTATTTTTTTTTCTTCAGAATTTCGTAGCTCACAAACTAATGAACAAATCCAAATGACTCTTACATATTTTGATAGGGGATGAACACTCTAAAAAATGTATCTATCATTGTGGAAAAAAAATCACAAAAAAAAAAATAGTTTACTCAACTATAAATTGAAATTTGAGCTTGAATAACTTTGGAAGGAGTCAATTTATCAAAAAATGATAAAAGAAGCTTTTTGTAGAGTGTTCAATTTCCTATGAAAATATGTTTGAGTCATTTGGATTTGTTCATTGGTTTGTGAGCTACAAAATTATTAAAAAAAAAAAAAAAATTTCCTATGCTATTCAAATGAAAAATAGAAATCCGCGATGAGCGACCTCTAAATCTTAATATTAAGAGCTCCGCTTTTAACAGGCATCTTTTTTCAGCCCCCCGAAAGTATTTCAATGCGAAAATTGAAAGAAAAAGAATAGTCGATTTTTTTGAACCGGTCTAATATATATATATATATATATATATATATATGCCGCTGATAAGCACAAAAAACGCAGAAATCAATACATGCGTTACAAAAAATATGGTGTGTACCAAGGACTAAGTGGGCTTTTTGACCTCGTGTGGTTGCAGTACTCGTCTTCGGCTCGCGGATGCACTCGTCTTCGACTCGTGCTCCCTCGCCTCCGACTAGTACTGCAAACTCCACACTCGGTCTAAAAAAGCCCACTTTACGCCCTTGCTACACAATATACTATTATTGCCCGCTACCGACTTTTTTTTGCCCGCCAGTACAAAGACGTCGATTTTACGCCCAATTTTCAGTTAAAAAAAAAAACGCGAAAATCGTGCATGTGTTACAAAAAATAAATTTCAGATCAGGTCCATGATCAAAACTCTGACGTTACCCTGAAGTCAATTGAATCCTGTTATCGATTCACCCTCGACCACTACAAAAATTTCAAGTGCGTGATGCAGTCAAGTAGTAGTTGAGGAAAAATTGTGAGGTATTTTGTAAAATTGCCTGACCTCTACTGCGCCCGTAAAGCTAGATACCCGTTTACACCGAAATGGTGGCCCCCATAGAAAAAATTGTGGGAACATTTTTTGTCTACAATTGGGTGACGCATCTTTTTGCTAACCTACATTTTTGTCATCTGACGCACCCTGGTTGAGATAAATGCGATAATTTACTTCCGCAGAGGTATTCCGCCCCGCAAGGGTGGAACCGGGGGGCGGCAGGCGTGGCTCCACCTCTGGTTTTGTACAGGGGGGTCTGATGTACCACTATACCAAATTTCATACTTCTATCACAAAATGCAAGGTGATATCCGTTAACGTCCGGACTATTATTTCCGTACGCATGCTAACTTATTTGATTTAGTTGGAATTATTCAATTATGTCCAAAAGACATGCTCAGTTAAATACAAGCGGAGGTAGTGATTCCTCCAAGCAGAATTCGGACAGGGTAGCCCATAAAATTAAAAAATTGTCAACTTCTCCTCCCCCATCCAGCGTTAATAAATACCGAGGTATTAATGTGGTCGAGAACCCATGGGTCTTAGGGGTATGGAACGAAAATTTATACTCTGTAGGAGATGAGGGGCCTTATTTTATTCATATGTATGATGCCAGGGAGAACCAAAGCTTAGGCAATTACCACCGAATGATGATTGGTAAGAGACTAGTTGAATTAGGGCTTACGACAAAAAAAATCTTCAAAGCCGGCCCGCAGAAAGTTATCCTGATTTTTGATTCCGGAGCTCAAGCTAATAAGTTTATTCTTGAAGACGTTAAAAAGCTGAACCCTAACTGGTTTGCGGTAATTCCAGATATTGCTGTATTCCCATGTAAACTGATCCATGATGTAACCACTGAACTCACTCTTGAAGATATAGTAAACGGTATTGATGAGGATGTTCGTACTAAAATAAAGAGTATAGAAAAAGTCAGACAAAGGGTTTTAGATAAAGAAGATAATAAGGAGGAGGAGTGGTGCGACTCAAACGATATAAAGCTATACTGCAGAAGTGAAATTCCCAAGGAAATAGATATCTATTTTTGCCCAGTCAAAGTGCTCAACTATTCTCCTCCCACCAGGAGGTGTCAGAATTGCCAAGGTTACGGTCATCCTGAAAACAGATGCAGAAATGTATCAAGATGTTATAAATGCGGGATCACGCATGAAGGTGATTGTACATCGGAGATTAAATGTGCAAACTGCAAGGAACCCCATATTGCATCTAGTCAGGACTGCCTTTTTTATTCTTTTTATTGCGAGGTCAATTCATTGAAGTCAAAATTGGGAAATAGTCAGTTTCAAGCGCTAAACCTGGCAAAGGAATATCTGGTAGCTCAGTATGAGGGCTCTCATCCAATTATTGTGGATCTAATATTAAGTTCCTTGGATAATGCTTCCCCCCGGAATTTGGTGGGATCATACGTGATTTACAATTCGCAAATAGTAGTTGAAGAGGATGTAACTGAGACTGAGGAGGATCCGGAAAATATAAATAATACAGAGACGGTTATCGAAGAGCTGATGGAACAAGAAGTAGCAGAACACTCTTCAGGAGGACACTCAATCTTACAATTAAACCAATAACTCAACAAGATTCAAATAATCAGTCTTCTAGAAGGTTTATTTAAGTTAGCTTATAAGCAGCAAGGATAACAATGTAAGGAAGAAAAAAAAAAAAAAAAAAAAAAAAAAATCACATATTTAAATTAATTTAATTAACAGTTTACATAAATCTAGGTAAAGTAAGGTGGCGGGATTATTCATAGAAGGGAGAATTGGAAAAAAAAAAAAAAAAAAAAAAAAAAAAATACTCATTCCCCGATATAAATTAGGGCATTAAGGAATAGAATTAGTTAATCGCAGGTTAGTCTGCAGTCATCAACATAGGTTAGGAAATTTGAATATGGTGAAGGGTTACACAGTATAGCATTTAGTAAATAGATTTAAGTTGATAGGATTAAGGATAGAATAATATTATTTTCCAGAATCGCACTATTGTGAGAAGCTCAGAGAAGCTATCACGAGGACGGTTTTAAATATAACAGTCCTACAGTTTACAAGAAGAGAGTAGGGTTGGTAGTAAATTCAAATTATACGGAATAGGTAAATAAGATTAGTATATAAAGATACAATGGCGAGACTTATGTCTTGGAATGCCAACGGACTAAAAAATAAAATTGGAGAAATATTGAATGTCAAAAATTCATATGATGTTATTGGCATCTCAGAAACCAATTATAAAACACATTATCACACTAACATTATCAACAATTTTAACCAGATCAGACTAGATAGTAAAAGAGAGTCAGGGCGAGGAGGTATTCTAGTATACATTCGGGAAAACCTTCAGTATGAAAGAATTTCTTTGAAAATTAATATTCCAAACGGAGTTGAGTTAATAGGATTTAAACTATTCAATAAGGGAATAATTGTTCATATTTTTCAAATCTATATCTCTCCCGGAATTATAATTTACAAAAAGGAGCTTATCTCCGTCATAGAAGAGATTATGTCTAATAAAAATGCCATAGTAATGGGAGATTTTAATGCCCAATCGGCTTCGTGGGGTAGCGAAATATTTAACTCCAGAGGGAAGGTTCTTGAAGAAATAACGAAAGAACTAGGAGTTGTTGTTATAAATAATGGGAAACCGACTAGAATAGTTCCAGGATCTGATAAAAGAAGTGCCCCAGATCTCGTTTTGGCCTCTCCTGATATAGCTAGTTCCCTAATCTGGGACGTAGAACAAGATTCTATGGGTAGTGATCACTTGCCTATGATCACAACCATTCATAACTTTTCTTTAAGAACTGAACCGACGAGATCAAATTTAAAAACAAACAAAGTCGATTGGAAAATGTTGAAATCTATATTTGATAAAGAATTCAACGAAGAAGATTTTCAAATCAACGCAGAAAATTTCTTGGAGATCTACGACAAATTTGAAAAATTTGTTATATCAAGTTTAATAAAAAGCAATGCTATATATAACCAAGGGGAGAACAGCAAGGGTAAATCCCCTATTCCATCCGTTTGGTGGAACAAGGAATGTAGTGAAGCCATTGAAAAAAGAAGAATAGCCCAAAACGATTATCAAAACGATTGCTCATTAGCCAAATGGGCTACATTTTGCAAACTCAAATCGCTAGCAAGAAAAGTCATAAAAAAAGCCAAGGAAACAGGATTCAAGGATTTCTGCGCTAGCCTTTCTCCAACTATTCCTATTGGGAAGGTTTGGGAGAGGTTAAAAGGTTTCAAGAAAAGATTCAACCAAACAATTGAAGAATCTAAGGACTCTCACGCAATTTTAGAAGATCCCAACTTGAAGGTCGCCATTAACAAAATTACAGGTGGGTATACTCAATTAAATGAATACGATTCGAACATAGAAGCTCCTGTGGCAACAGATAATGATTCGGCATTTAAGATCCAGGAGATGGAAGTTGTTAGCGCCATAGAAAATAGCAAAACGGGCTCAGCTCCGGGCATAGACAACATTTCATACAAGGTATTAAAATTCTTTTCTGCTCCAATGATTAGCTGGCTCACCAAATATTACAATTTCGTTCTAGATAGAGGAAAATTACCAACGAAATGGAAAGAGTATATCGTTTGTTTGATCCCTAAGCCAAATAACAAAGGGTATAGACCTATCGCTCTATCTTGTGCTATCATGAAAATCCTGGAGAGAGTAGTGAATAATAGAGTCCTTTGGCAAATTGAGAACAAAAGTGTTATTCCGGACAGTTTTTATGGTTTTAGATTCGGTAGATCTTGTACAAATTGCTTATCCATTTTAAAATCTAAATTGGAATTATATAAAGCCCAAGGAAAATATGCTGGGGTGGTCTTCCTAGACCTGGAAGGAGCTTATGACAAGGTCAACATTGACAAACTATGTTACATACTGTCTGAAAATGGATTAGAAAAGAAGATAATACATTTTGTCAAACAAGCCTTCGGCCTTCGGTTAATGCACGCCTACAGTAGGGGCATCTTTATTGAAACGGTCCAGACTAGCAAGGGTTTACCACAAGGATCAATTTTAAGCTCATTACTATTCAATATATATATTGCTCAAGTCACAAAAGAAATCTCTCCTTTGACCTCAAACATCTCATTTGCAGACGATTTAACATTTATTGTAGCAGCCACTACCATACCTGATATAACAAAAATCTTATCCGAGGACATCTCCAGACTGAATAATTTCTTCAAAAAATTGGATCTAAAAATATCCCTTTCGAAAACTAAATTTTTATTATTTCCGAAAAAAAACACTAAGATACTTAAATCAAAAATTCATCTTCAGGTGGACGGTGAGATTATAAGAAACGATATCTCCATTAAATATTTAGGTGTATTATGGGACACCAAATTGGAATGGACGGAACACATTAACTACTTAGTAGAGAAAACAAATAAGATGATAAACATGTTAAAATACATCTCGTCGTTCACGTGGGGATCTCACCCTTCCACGATGAGAGCTTTTTATAAAGCCCTAATAAGACCTAACCTTGAGTGGGGGTATTGCGTTTTTGCTGATGCAAAAAAAAAAGCTGCTTTATAAATTAGAAATAGTGCAAAATAACGCTCTCCGAATTATATCGGGATGTTTCAAATCTACCCCCATTAATTCTTTGTTACATATTAATGGAATAGTTCCTCTCAGTATTAGAAGAGGTTATCTTATGAGGAAAAATCTAATGAGGAATGAATGTTCCGGGATTAAGGAAATAGGGCGTTCTATCAAGAAATTAGAAGAATCGCTAATGCTAGAGGAAAGAGATGGGGAAGAAAACATAAGTTTTATATCCAAATGTTGGAAAGACGTGCAGAAATCTCTAAAATATGTCAAGGTAACTGATAAAATGCCGACTTTTACCATCCCTTTCTACGCTTTGTATCTGAGCAGTTATGCTATCAGAGATAAGGGGGTAGAAGTCCAAAAAGATAAAAACCCAATTGGGAAATTTATTGAAATCTATCAGAGAGAGTTTAAAGATTATGCTTGTATCTATACAGATGGTTCCAAAGTTCCAGATAATAATAAAGCGGGATACGGAATCTGGTCGAGAGACCTCAATATTAAAACATGCGCTAGAGTGAATAGCAATTTTAGCATATTTTCAATCGAAGCAATTGCTATCTTGGTAGCACTGGATATTTTAATTAAGAGAAATTTGGAAGAGAAGTATTTGATATGCACAGACTCGCTTAGCGTCGTTAAAAATCTTGGTAAAAATGGGTTGAACAGTAAAATGCACCATGTGCTGAGAGACATTAGAGAAAAAATGCATAAACTGACAACACAGGGCAAACAGTGCTCGATTATTTGGATTCCTGGTCATTTAGGAATTGAGGGCAATGAAGAAGCTGATAAACTGGCTAAACTAGGAGGAGAATTAGACTTCTCAGAAATAACAAAATTGGATGTAACAGATGTGTACCCGGATATGAAGAAAAGAATGATCGACATAACTTACAAGGAAATGGAAATGTACGGGGAGGAAAATAATCGAAAGGGTAGACTTTATTACGACAATGCCCCGAAGTTTAGTCTATCCCCATGGTATGAGAAAGAGGACCTAAGCAGAATTCAGATAATTATCGCTAATAGAATCATGACAGGGCATATGAACCTTAACGAACATTTGTATAAAATTAAATTGTCTAATAGTAGTTATTGTGATTGTGGACTGGGGGAGGAAAACATGAACCATGTAATATGGGTTTGCCCTTTCTGGGATAACCCGGATAGGGAGCTCTTAATTAGGTTTTTGGCGGAGAGAGGTGTGAATAATCATGACAGAATTAATGAAAATTTTATTAGACAACCGGAAATAAGAAGAAGAATTATTGACTTTATGCTCAATAACAAGATCATCATCTGACATAGACATTCCCTATAGTAGATAAATTAACTTAAGTGTAGGTTTGCAAGGTGAGGCAGGAAGTACATTGGGTGGCTTATGGGAAAGTAAGAGTAAGGGTAAGAAAAAGGAAGAAAAAATAAAAAATAAAAAAATAAAAAAAAAAAAAAATGAATGACAGAAATAATGTACAAGATGAGAATTACTATTAGGTAGTTGCTTCGCTATTCTTTCCTTTTTGCTCTGTTGGTCTTGGGCATGGATAGTTAGACTAAGGCTCCCGGATTATAGAAACATAATCGTGCAACTGGTATGAAGCTTCCAGGATCCACGCCTCGGGGAAGGATCGATAGGATTGTTCAGATAATCCTAGCCAGTATCTGAATCGCCTACCACTCTAATACAGGGGGATCAGCGGGGCAAGGGAGCAGGGAGATCACGTAGTTACAATCAAACGAAATTAAGCTCAAGATTAATAAATATCATATTAAACAGTATAACTATATTTACGTCAACTGAATCACAGAATCATAAGAAAATTAAAATATTCATATAAATATTTAATTCATATATAAACTACATATATTAATAATAATAATATTAAAACTACAACATTAAGGTGCTTTCCTAGGCAATTCCACCAGTCCTGAAAACATCGTGAAAAAATGTGATATTAAACGGAATATCTCTGCCTGGGCACCGAAATCAATGAAACAAAATACGTCGCGCAATTCTATGTGCGACTCCGAACATGTACAGCCCAAAAAATGTTCGTTTTGCGCGAAAATAGAGAAGATATCCATGAAAAACGGTTTTAGAAACGTTTTTCATGGATATCTTCTCTATTTTCGCGCAAAACGAACATTTTTTGGGCTGTACATGTTCGGAGTCGCACATAGAATTGCGCGACGTATTTTGTTTCATTGATTTCGGTGCCCAGGCAGAGATATTCCGTTTAATATCACATTTTTTCACGATGTTTTCAGGACTGGTGGAATTGCCTAGGAAAGCACCTTAAGAACATATTACGGGTTAAAGAGAATGCTGATGTGAAGCCATTTCTAAAAGCGACATAACCTAAAAAGCACACTCGAAGTCAACATAGAAACTGAAATAAGAAAAGTAAATATTAAACTGAAGTGAAGTTATATTAAAATTATAAAGCATTATTAATCAGAGGTGAAGTTATTTAAAAATTATAAAGTATCATAAAGATATTAAAGTTAATTATACGATTATTAAGACCGGACCACATGCTCAAACGAGCGTTAGGTCTATAAAGGAAGAAGAAGAAGAAGAGAAGGAGACGACATATTTTCAGACGAAATGGGTACTCAGAAACTTAAGTTAATCATATCTCAGCTTTCCGTGTCTTGATTCAATTGAAGTTGGACTCAAGTGAAGGGCTCTTCGGGCCTACATCCTGAGATAATTGTTTCAATCCCCGGGATATCGCGAAACTGAAAAAATTAGGAAAATACGGTCTCCCCACTCCTACGAATAGCTCCCGTACGGGTATATAGACTCGTCGAGTCTCGCGCGGCGTATACAGATATATTTACCTTATGATAATTTTATTTTTTTTATTGTACTTGGCGCGAGACTCTACCGAGTCTCTTGATACGAGTGTATATATGCTCATTTATGATCGTTTATAACCATACATGGTCAGACATGGACACGTATGAGTACATATGGGCATGTATAAGTCTGATTATTACAGCCAGGTTACTAACTGAAATGACCGCACATGATCATGTATGAGCTCGTAACATCATATATGACCATTAGACTGTGTCAAAAAAAAAACGACATCTTCTTTTTGTTCGGGCCCTTTCGAAAATAGTTAGTGCTTAATATAAAGAAATTTGTCCCCAAAGCTCAGCTATGTAGCTTGAACACAGAATTAGCGCATTTGAAAATAAGATTTCCCATGTATTTCAAATGGCAAAATTTGTTTATCCTAGTTTTATTTTTATAACTCTCTTTATTCAACTGATAAGAATAAAGTGGTTACACGGTTTTGTAGAGAATTTTATGATCTACAAAAATAGTCCTTTGGCCCAAGTTGCTCGATTGAACCGTTAACGAGTTACAGTGGTTTAAAAGTCATATGTATATTTGATTACTACTTACTTTTCGACAAATTAATTAAAAATTTTTTTTTCATGCATTTTCTCAGAAATTTTTTTCCCTTCAAAACCGTATATTCACTTTATTCTTATCAGTTGAATAAAGAAAATTATAAAAATAAAACTAAGATAAACAAATTTTGCCATTTGAAATACATGGGAAATCTTATTTTCAAATGCGCTAATTCTGTGTTCGAGCTACATAGCTAAGCTTTGGGGACAATTTTCTTTATATTAAGCACTAACTATTTTCGAAAGGGCCCGAACAAAAAGAAGATGTCGGTTTTTTTTGACACAGTCTAATGACCATGTATGATCATATATGACGCACGTGATTAGACATGATCATGTCAGGTCAAAATTCATATCCGAACAGATATGAGCATGTCCTATCATATATGATCATATGAGGCGGTCTGTCGAAGAACAACCTAAGTGCAATTTGGTAGTTTCGAGAAAAAGCGATTTGAAAATTCAACATTGTACTGCTCATCGTTAAATATAACTAATCAAATTTTGCTTATTTATTGCAAACATTATACTGTCGAATAATGGATTTAAAGCATAAAATCTTGAATAAACATTTTTTAACCATATTTTTAGTGACAGTTTATGCAAGAGCACTTAGGTCGTTTTTCGGGAGAACTACTAAAATAGCTATTTATGTATCAAGTCCGAAAAGTGTCACAATCCGGTATGGGTAATTTCTAATATGAGCCGATCGAGTGTGCTGTGTCACAGAAGAATGAGTGTGAATTTATCGCTCGAGCGCAGCGAGGGCGATAATTCACACGAGTTCTTCTGTGACACAGCAGACTCAGAGGCGAATTTTGGAAATTACCCATTCCGGATTTGACACTTCTCGGACTTGGCACATACAATATTTTATGCGATCCGTTGTTTGAAAGTTCACTTTTTGGAAAATCAGTATTATACTCACTTTAGTTTCTAAAATTACTGGTGTTATTGCATCTTTCTGTATCAAAACGTTTGGACTCAGACATTTGACATTTTCAGACAATTTGGTTTATAATGTGTGAACGTAGTAAAAAATAGCCTGACTATGTTTATTTTAATGAAACATGTTCATATTGTACGATAATATTTTCATTATAGGCTCCTGTCCTATAATATTTTACTATATTTCAGTGACCTGAAATTGGTCACTTTGCGGCCTAAATCCGATGCTCAAAAAGTGAACTTTCAAACAACGGGTCGCATAAATATGTTTTATAGCTATAAAAACACGGGAAAAATGTAATAGTAAGAGATTTGTTTATTTAATTTTATTTGAGGATATGAAAAAAAAACAAATAATTGTTATATTTTATTGTTTTCGTTAAATTTTTTTTTTTTATTAATTTTTATTTTTTATTAATTTTATTTAATGTTTTTTTTTTTTTTTGTTATTGTTTGTTTTTGTTTTTGTTGTTTTTTGTTTTTATTTATTTTTTGTCGAGGGGGAGACTACGCGGGCGATAATATGGTAGGCGCGTGGTTTCAAACACTCACGGTTTGCTCAAAAATTGATTAAATCTTATGAAATTTGGTATATAGTGTGACGTGGATTTTTATTAGTCCCCGAATTAGACCGGATAGCTAGGCTCCGAGAACCATCCACTCGACAATTGGCCAACGAAAAATTAATAATAAAACCAAATGTTGGGCGCCAGGCGTGTAACCGCCACTTTCTGAAAATCTAAATAAAAGAAAATACGAACTACAGGTACTTGAGCGCCGGCTAGCGTCAGTACCGCGGAGAGGGGTCGGGATTAATGAAGGATTAGCGTGGCGTATTAACGACTCGATGATTTGAATGTAATAAAGAAAATAAAATTTATTCAAGAAAAATAGAATAGAAAAAAAATAGAAATGACGAGTTTTACAATAATAAATAAACTCATAGCTTCCACGTAGGACAGCAATAACAAACAAAAATAAAGCAAAAATAAATAACTCGACAAATACGTTCCTCGCGGAACAAAAACTACAACTAAAAGATCGGAATATGCCCGCAGGGCTTAACAAAACTAATTCCCAGAATTATTACTTAAAAATTAACTTAAACTAACTCTGCCATCGTAGGCGAAACAAAAAGACTAAACGAAATTCAAAATATAACAATGATCTGTATCTCCTCGTGAGAGGGAGAGAGCGCGACAGTGACGTACTATGACTGTCTTTCTCGCACTCAGGTGCGAAGCCTACGGCTCTCTAGAATGACTAATACGCGACACAAAACTCGAAAATATTAAGCAAAACTGAAACTCAAAACTCTATTATGCTGTGAGACACTGGTGGCGGCCTACCGACTCGGAGGTCGTCTTAATTTGATTCTCAAAAATCTCTAGAAGCCTCGTGGCTTGGACAAGACAAGATGGCGGATGGCCGTTTGCCGAATTCAAATTAGTATGAGTCAAATTGGCTAACGCTTACCGTTGTCCAGCCAAAAATAAGGCCTCGTGGCGTCTCGAAGACGAGCCTTCGGGTCTACGCTGCAACGGGTGCTCTACACTCGAACTCAATCACTCAAAAATGCAACAAAAGTCCCTCGAAGGGAATACTACAAAAGGCTAATATTAGAGCGAGCTCTGAGCTCGGCGCTCTATCTGCGAGGCAAGCCTACGGCAGAGTGATCTTTGACAGCCGGGTGTCGATAGTTCGCACCCTGGTCATATGATCGCCTAATAATTTGCGTATTGACCACTAGATCGCCTCACGTTAGGCAGTAGATCTTGGCTCCGCGCTAAACTCAAAATCTGCTCTGATGATAACGGTTCCTGCAGGAGGAACGCGGTTTGCTGGCTCTTCGGGGTGGCGGGAATCTCTTCCACCACCGTTATCCCTCGTAGCTGAGTACTCTAGGTACTCCCCCGCGTTCTCTCTTTCTATGGTAGACTCCACTGCAGTTCTTCGCCTCCAGAAGCGTAATTGACGGGCTTTATCGTCGAATGCTTCGTTGTTGCCTCCGTCTCTGTAGATTTCGGCCTCGTACTCGAAAATATCGGCCATGTCTCCCACATAATAGAGAAAAGGTAGAAAAAGAACAAAAAGAATAAGAAATAGATTCGACAGTCTTAGATTGGTCACGGTCGCCTCTCGGAAATTTTATAGCCTCGGGGCTAACCTAACGCATTCATACTTATTTCATGCATCCACCCTACGTAACTATGGTCGTCTAAGGGTTCGGGAGTCACTTGTAACACGCGTTGTAAAATGCAATGTTACAATAGATACTTCGTGACCGTGTCTACCTATTAAGGATGTAGTTCGGGTTAAAAATGCCTTTTTTTGTAAAAAACGTATTAAAAATTCAATTTCTCGAGTTTTGTCTACTGTACAACAATTTCCTCACGTGAATCTTTTATTTATGTCTCTCTGATACCCCAAAAAAATGGAGATTGCTATATCCTAAGTATTTCATCGCCAGTACCATTTCCAGCGAAGCACTGCTTTGAGGCCTTTTTGGTGCTTCCCATCTGATCTTAAGCTTGTATGGACAATGTTATACGTTTTTTTTCATATTCTTGAGTGTACAAATGTATACTAAGAAGTTGGCATTAATATATTATCAATTGTGGAAGATAGCTTTTAACGTGAACTACATCCTTAATGCGATCTCCCGAAAAATGACCTAAGTCGCTTTAGGTCGTTCTTCGACAGACCGCCTCATATATACTTTTATACATGATCATACATACTTATATGATCATATATACTTTTATACATGATCATACATGACCATACATGGAACTTTTTTTCCCGGGTCAATAAACATAATCCATGCTTTGCCCCCGCGCGATTTTATGGGTGGGTAATAAACCTTCACCGGATTTTTTCACCGACAGGTCGATGTATGGGGCAATAAAATCTCTATACTTTGAATACTTTTCCCTATCATGATGAGGACTTGTCTCAGCTTTGTAATATTTCCGATGAGCATTCGTTTTTTTCACGATTTTGATATAATTCAATCTATCGCTTTTATTCATCTTGGCCTGATCGGGTAACTTTTTGAATAACAGTTCAAGCAATCCTGGTGTATTATCATAACTCTTATCGCCTACATATATCTGATTATCATCAAATGCGATATCCGAATCACCAATCTTCAATCCGCTAGCTAATTTTCGAACTCCAAATTTCTGATCCAATTTCTTGCGCTCTTCTTCAGAGGCAAACATGTTTAAATAGCGCGCCGTCTTAACTTCTTTTTTCAACATCGGTGTGCTTGTAGACGCGGTTAACGTGTGATCCAGGTTGTTATCATCATCTTCATCATCCGTATCATCCATAGCGGTGACAGCATCATCTCCACTAGCAATGTTAGTTGCCAAACTCTCCTCAATCGCACTTTTATATGCATCATTATCATCATCCTCATCATCACCAGCATCCTCATAATCTTCCGGTACCACAAAATATTCTGTCTTCTCCGTCTTGACCAAACCCGGCTCAGCCTTCTCTGTCTTGACCGAACCCGGCTCTACCTTCTCTGTCTTGACTGAACCCGGCTCCGTTTTTATTTCTCGCTTCATTGGTAGCCGCTGCTGCTGCTTCGATGAATCCACCAACTTATGCAGTGGTGTGGCCAGTGGTTTGAAGATTTCACTAATAGCCCGCTCGCTGGTGTCTTTCCCCATTTTTATCATTTCATGTTTACGTCGAATGATATCGCTGGCCCTCGCTATTTCCCGCAACACATCGTTTTGCTTACGTATCTTGAAGCTCTCCATGCTGCTAGTTTGATCGATGTGTTGCGACTGTATGTGGTTTATTCGTGATTCAGACTTATAAAGCAGTCAAAGCCTCTCCTATATCGCCCAGCGCTAATCTCGCTGTCTTTGTCGATGGTTACAAAACTATATCTACCGTCATTCCAACACGCCAAGCACAAATCTTTAAATTGCTGATAGGTCATATCGGTGTTGACATGATCGGCATAGATGTGTTTCAAATTCATTTCATCTTGACGAAAAAGAACCAACAAGTTTGCATTATCACGCACCAAATGTTTCGGAATTCGGGCATACGTTTGACAAAGATAAAAACTATCGACATCCCTATGCCGCCCCGTACAGAAATAAGCTCTGATATTATCTTGCTTCTCACAGGCCACGTCATCGAAAATCATAATAGAGATGGGATGTGCATCTTTCGGTGCTACAACCTCCTTGTGCTCATCAAACGGAAAATAACCCAGCCCCTTCACCGGTTCCAACAACCTCTTCAAGAACTCATACTTTGGCTGATTGAGGGATTTTGAATAGACGTACACATTCTCAAATCGTAGACCATTCGCATGGGTCAGTAGTGTGAGAAGGGCATTAGTTTTGCCGTAATTCGAAGGTCCGCAAAAGACAGCCCTCACACTATTTGGTAGTAGGGCCCCGTGTCGTTTCCCCTTCTTCTTTTTTCGCTCGACCAAATTATCAAAATTAGCGATGGGTAGTTTGATCGTTTGATCTGGAAATTTCATGATGCTTGACAAACGTCTCGATGAGAACTAATATATTCACATATAAAATACACGCTTTTATAGAATTCGTGTTAGTTCATGGTGAACCATGGTTGGACACACACGTAGAAAAAGGAGTGATTGTGGGCTGATAAATAAAATCATCAACAATCTCCCCGTCGAATTGCATGTTCCCGGTTATCAATACTGCGGACCTGGTACAAAATTAGCTAAGAGGTTAGCTCGCGGTGATCGTGGTATCAATGCTCTAGACGCTGCATGCAAGCAGCACGATATCGCATACTCCAAAAACGATAATATTGCGGAGCGTCATAAGGCTGATAAAGTGCTTGCCGAGAGGGCTTGGAATCGGGTTTTAGCCAAAGACGCAAGTACAGCTGAAAAAGCTGTCGCCTGGGCGGTCACCAACACCATGAAAGCAAAATCCAAACTAGGTATGAGCATGAGGAGGATCAAGACGCAAACATCGCTCAAGAACAAGAAAAAAAAAAACATTGAACTTTATTATACAAGCAGCAAAGAAATCTATGAAGTCGGGCCCTAAAGCTATTGAGTCAGCTTTGGCAGGTGCCCGTTCGGCTGTGTCTAAAGGAAAAGTGCGCGTGCCTCGTATTCTACCTGTCCCCAAGAAAATTGGCGGTTTATTACCGTTTCTCATCCCAATATTTGCGGCCCTTAGTCCCACAGGTGCTTTAGCCGGTGGTGCTGCGGGTATAGCAAAGGTTGTCAATGAGGCTAGGGCAAATAAACATCAATTACAAGAATCCAAGCGTCACAACGCGACAATGGAAGCGATTGCGTTGGGGAAGGGCTTATACCTCAAACCATATAAGAAGGGTATGGGGCTGTATTTGAAGCCTGCAAAAAACTAATAAAGCTACCACAACGAGCCCTCACAGATGCCGATTTGTTCAACTATGCAAAAGCAATGAAAATTCCACATTTCCGGGGTGTTTTTATGCGAAATGATTTACCCAGTTCAGGACCTAGAAAGCGTGAATCTGCAATTATCAATCTCGATGATGAAAACGGTCCGGGGACGCATTGGGTTGCGTACACGAAAAATGGCAACGATGCGGTGTATTTCGATAGTTTTGGCGATTCACAACCGCCTAGAGATCTAATGAAATATCTTGGTGTTGGTAGCGTAAAATATTGTAACTTGATGAGTTACCTGAGAGATAAAGTAGTGAGTTCACGAGCGAAATAAGTGACTCAAAAGACACAAATAAATTGGTAAAAGCAAAAAGGTTATATTTGAATACAAGTGTTCGAGTTAATGTCTAGAACGAGACTGACTTGTCTTTTTACAATAATCGTTGTTTATGTAGAAACCTAGCTCCTATGTTTTAAGAAGTAGCTCATTTATCTCATAGCTATACTAGATGATTATACGAATTTCATATTGATAATTTGAGAGCTATAGGGCGTTTCACCCAGCGTAACACTGCTCCCTCCCTAGCAAAAGAGTCGTCCCGACTCTTGAAATAATTAAAATGTTGGCAAAAAGGGAATTTAGCATTTTACTCTCATAGGGAAAGTTGAGCTGTGGCTCGAAAATTAATCAGTATGATTTCCCTATCACTATCCGGTCTAACCTTTGGTCTCCTTGGTAAACCACAGAAAGCCACAGGAAGATAGTCGAGTTTACTTAAATATCACAACATGGTGCACGGTCGGTGCATATAAAAATCTTCAAAAACAGGAACCAGGAACAGGGATGAAGATCAGGAACAGGAATGAGGATCAGGAACAGGAATGAAGATCAGGAACAGGAATGTAGGTCAGGAACAGGAATGAAGATCAGGAACAGGAATGAAGATCAGGAACAGGAATGAAGATCAGGATGAAAAGAGTCGAGTCCCACGTATTGTAATGGGAAGCGGCTGGAGGGAAAAGGGGCCAAGGACTGAAGAACCGGGCTCCAAACCTCTTCAAAAAGTTTGATTAAACGACCTAGATTGGAGGACAAATGTTAGTTTCTTGAAATAATAATAAAATCGTAAATCAATCTATTGCTTGTTTGTAAAATACTTAAAGAAATTAATCAGAAATGATAAATCAAATTATTAGAAAATCGGAACGATCTTATCTGTCAAGCCGGAATTAGGATATTCGTTGGGTTCTTGATTTTGTCGAGGAAAGTCAGGTGCATCCGGAAACAAGCAATAAGGAAACACGAATCAGGGATCAAGAAACGCTCCCAGGTGGATCCAAAAGGCAGGGGTAAGCCCGTGTCTCATCCTGGTCCGAGTTCTCCACGATGAGGGTTATCCTAGTTCTTTTTTAACAACTTGAGAGAAACCTAGAACTCTCAGGAAGAAACGGTTAAATCTTAACCCTAAAAATGATTGAAAGGAGTACGTTCAGATCTCGTCAGTTAAAAAGAAAAAGAAAACTGAATCAGCTGACAGGAGAGAACGTTGAGAAAATGGAAACCTAATCGACGGGGAACTCTCTTCTAATCGAAAAACAAATAGATCTATAATTCTTTTATGAATCTATAATAACCCCGTGGAAGCGAGGAACCGGACATACAAAAGAAAACAAAAGAAGATTATTAGAATGATTGGTGAAAATTCCGCAGGAATGAAAGTCCGGGAAGTCGGTACATCGAAAATCATAGAAGCTCCAGAAATAGACAAAACACTGATAAACAGAGGATAAAATGACCAAGTTCAGGATTTCGGTTTCGATACCTCGAATGGATCCATATTCAAAGATAATACTAGTTCAATCAACCAATCTAACCTGTTGTCCTGTCAAATCGCTACGCTCCCATAACCTCACTGAATTCTTTATAGACGTCATCAGCTGATGCCTCGGCGTCTATCACGAAGACTGGTGCTGGAAGAGCTGAAAACTTTCCGCGGATGAGCCAGTCGTCGTGGACTTCGTGTAAGACCGTCAAATAATCTAATGGAATATTCTCTTCTTCGCTCCGAGCGCGTGAATTGACTCTAGCAAACGAAGTTTCTGGGGATACCCTCAAATAAACTATCAAATCTACTTCAAAATCAGCCGAGTCCTCAGTAAGAATCCTAACATTTTCTGTCAATAAATGAGCCTCTAATTCCTCGAAACCGCCCATTCTCCTTCTAGTCTCTACAAAACAATTACAACTAAAGATCGATCGATCCATGATTTTATTGGGCAGCGAGGTCTTGACTAAATGCCTAATTCTCATTTTCATCGCCGCATGATGTTCTTCCAAAAGGTTATCTCCTGCTACATTCCTATAATCTTCTAAAGGTTCTAATAGCGTGAGTATATTTGTGTCACTCAAAAATCTTTTAGTGAAAGTGGTTTTACCACATCCAACGTTTCCCTCCACCAGGATGGTAAAGGGGCGGCAATCCTTCCGCTTGATCCCGAAAGGCAGATCCTTGGACCACCTAGAAGAATTGAAAAGGAGAGTTCCTTCCTGAACTTCGAAGGAGAGGCTCTCACTGTCCTGGGGGTCTTCGTTTAATTGTAGGGAACGGAGGAAATTGCTTTTATAACTGAGACTTCCTTCAGATTCTTCCTTTCCATTAAAGGGGATCCGTCTTGCGTGTTGTTTTATCGGAGGATTGGCCCCTACGTCTATCCTATGGCTAGCAAGAGTACACCTACCCTTGTCACCGCTAGTCTTTGCGAAAGAATCGCTAAAATCCTGAAGAAGGTTTAAGAACTTTGACTTGGAGGATGAATCTAAATCGATCGAAGACCTTTGGGAAAGATCTTCGAGATGCTCCGGGATTTGTTCAAGAACTGTATCGAGGACCAAATCAACTACTTCTATTTCCCTAATAGCCTGCGAACAATCATTTGAAAAAGGAAGGGGGTTCGGGGTTTTGTTTCTGTTGGTTAAAAGCGGAATCTTATGTCGCCCTAGTTGTAAAGAATTGCCTACTGTAGAAATGATGCATTGGTGTTCGGTTAAAAAGTCGATCCCTAAAATTCCTTCATCTTCAATATCTGCTACGAAGACCTTGTGAGGAGAACTAATTCGACCCGCGATATTTATTTGGACTGAAACTTCTTGAAGAACGGGAGTAGTCTCTCCTGTCGCGGTCTTTAACGTCGCAGATTGGTTATTGGTGTTTAATGTCTTAAGGAGATCTGAGCGTACCACAGTCACTTCTGCTCCGGTGTCTATTACCCAGAGACAGTCTACGCCATTGACCGATCCCTGAGCATAGAGACCGGATTGCCTTAAACTCCTAATTAATAAATGCTTTTCTACAGGGCTTTTCCTATCCGTTCCTAGTGATGATTCCCGCCCCGCGAAATCATCGGAGACTAGTTTTTTTGTTGTTTGGAGGATTGTGAATTATCAAAAGGGAGCATTCTCTTCCCCTGGGTAGGACCAGCGTCTTGATTTGCGTTCGAGTTAAAACTATTGTCATTATTCCTCCAAGAGGTTTGATTAGATGAATTATTTTCGGATCGATTCTTTCTTTGTAAAATAAAGCAATTTTCTATGTTATGTCCGCGTTTCCTACAGTATCTACATTCAAGACTATTTTTAAAATCTTTCATCGCGGTCGATCTATGGTCCTGCTCAGCGGAAAAATGTTTCTGCTCATTCTCTTTTTGCTTTTGGGGGGCTGGCCTCTCCACTTCTATTTGTCTAACGCGACTAGTCCCTAGATACTGTTTGTTTAATGCCTCTAATTCTAGGGCTTTTATTATGGCCTCGCGTAGAGAGGTGGGTCCTGCTACACTCAGGGCGTGTTTAAGTTCAGAGTCAAGAATTGAATTTATAAATCTATCGATCGCGAGTGTTTCACGGGTGGCTTCATCACAAGCTGGTAAAGCTATTCTAGAAAGACGTTCTACGTCGTGTCCTAGAGTAGCAAGATCCTCCTCTCGACGCTGGCGCCTCGTATTAAATTGAGTTAAGAATAATTTGGTCAGGTGACCATTGCCAAACCTAAGGTTGATGGCTGAACTAAGCTTCTCAAAGTCCTGAATTTCGTCGTCAGCCAAAGTGGACAAGATCGTTAGCGCCTGGCCCCTAAGACTTCCTGCTAAATTTGCGGCCTTTACTTGGTTATTCCAGCCATTAATATTTGCTATCAAATTAAACTGCCTCTGGTAATCGGCCCAGGGACTAGTGCCGTCAAACGTGGCCACCTTGACCGTCGAGGAATTAGAAGAAGTCTCTGATCTATCAACGCGGTTCTGAGTATTAAAAGCGTTGTAATTTGACTGAGTGGGTGGTGCGACTAAGGTCACCACCTCATTCGTCGGAACAATAGGCAAAGGTGGGAGAGTTTCGTCTCCCGTCATAATCGGCACAGACCTTAGGGTTGAGGGATGTTGGGTAAAGGAAGTGGACGGGACTGGGGCTGCTATGGACTGGATTCGGTGGGGCTCGCCTCCGGATCCTCTCCAGTCATTCCGCAGCGTGGAAAAGATCTGAGAGAAGGATTGCTGCTGATCTTGAAGTACTTCGATCAGTCTCCCTTCAGAGCGCTCGCGTTCTACCCGCTGATCTTGAATGATCTGTAACATAAGCTGTTGCTGCTCGGCCTGTTGGGCTAGTTGAGCGGCCTGTTGAGCAGCTTGTTGGGCAGTCTGTTGCTGCAAAAGTTCCACTAGGGCAGCTATCGGGTTCATCGCAGGTTCTTCCTCTCGTGGAGGTTGAATCGGCTGGTCAGCGGCAGCAGGAACAGGGGAGCCTTGGCGACGAGTATTTCTTCTATTGCTCATCATTGGGCAGATATTTTTTTTTTTTTTTTTTAAGAGAAATTCTCAGGGAAAATAGATCGTGGAAGGCTTGCAGATTCAAATCCAAACAATAAGCAAGGACCAAAAGAAATGTGTCAAAACGAATCTACTTATCGGGCTCGAAACGATCACACTCCTGACACCAAATGTAACTTGATGAGTTACCTGAGAGATAAAGTAGTGAGTTCACGAGCGAAATAAGTGACTCAAAAGACACAAATAAATTGGTAAAAGCAAAAAGGTTATATTTGAATACAAGTGTTCGAGTTAATGTCTAGAACGAGACTGACTTGTCTTTTTACAATAATCGTTGTTTATGTAGAAACCTAGCTCCTATGTTTTAAGAAGTAGCTCATTTATCTCATAGCTATACTAGATGATTATACGAATTTCATATTGATAATTTGAGAGCTATAGGGCGTTTCACCCAGCGTAACAATATAATCATAAGAGATATCAAGAATATAACACGGTAATTTGCGGTCACCTGTGCCTCAAGTTTCTCAGCGGACAACTATAAAATGTATGCGAATCGCCGATGTGATATTAGTCATGGCTGATTCGTTCACGTTGACACTCTCCGGAGAATCGTCGGTGTTGAGGACTCAATATTTTCCGCCTATCGAGTTATCCCCAACAAAGACGTATGTCCTCGGACTCATAGAGCTTCTGATATTCAATGCAATCCCCAATATAGATGAATGGTGTAATAAGTTTTATATAGAGCCAGACACTGTGATCACAATACCCACCGGGAGCTATGAAATTGAGGATATCGCAAATTATTTGAAAAGGGCACTACCTAAGGATATAAATCTCAGTCTAAAGGCGAATAACAATGAGTTACTCAGTGAAATTAGATGCAATCATTCTGTGAACTTTGAACCAAAAGATTCCATCGGCCGATTGCTCGGTTTTACACCAAAAAAGCTTGAAAGTGGTATTACCCATAAATCCCAGTTACCCGTTCGCATACTCAAAGTCAACGCCTTGCGAATTGAGTGTAATATTACCACCGGTCGGCAAATTAATCAATTTTCGTAGAGAAACTGTAACTATGCGATTACACGTGAAATCTTTGAGATAATATGGGCATTGTGTTTGAGAGGACAAGAAAATCTGGTAGTAGTTATAAAAGCTCGATAACATGTCCAAGCATCATCAGTCGTCGAGCAGCTCCGATTCGAGTGACACATCAGAACGCTCAGTTTCTCTGGAGCCTAGGACTTCGACTTCGTTGTGGTGGAAAATAAGAATCCATTGCTTTATCTGCGTATGTCCTGTAACATTGCATGTTACCACAGACTCCTTACCCCTTGGACGACCTTAGCGGAGTGTCTGATTTTTGAATGAATGATTAGGATGGCCCTGAGGCCTGGCAATAATTCCGAGAGACGACCGTGACCGACTCAAATCTGTAGAACGTTTTACTTATTCTTTTGTTTTCTTTACGCATTTTCTCTGGCATGTGGGAGACGAGGCCTAGACGAAGGCGACCAGTTACTCCGAAACCACGGAAAGACACACGCACGACGCCTAATATCGACCAGAAGGATCCCTACCAACCAAGAACACCACCGGAGCTCTAGGAGGTAGTACTGGCCAGGCTACCTCCACCGCCGAAATAGAGGACACGGGGGGAATGCCGAGGGCATTCCGCAACGAGGGATAACGGTGGCGGAAGAGATTCCCGCCGCCTAGAAGAGCCTGCAACCCGTGTCCCTTTGATGAAATGAGCCGCAACAACCGGGGTGAAATTTGAATATTCGCGCGTAGCGAAACTAGGGATCTTTCGGTCGATGGGAAATCAATAGTCGATCGCCTGATATGTGCGCTAAGTACCGGCGCCATGCGGTCTACTCACTCTGCGTTAGACTAGCGTTGCTTGAACACGTGTAAATCACACCTAGCGTCGTTAGTGTTGCTTTTCGGTTGAATTATTGAAATTCTTTTTATTACTTGCGTTCGAGCCCCGTGGGCATTGTCAATTTGAAGGCATCTGAGTGAGGAGTGAGTGTGAGAAGCGGTATTAATCTCCCCGAAGGGACGAAAAAGACCGAGGGATGGACTACGGTCTGGAGAGCGGTCGCTTCGTAGCGTGGCTGGAGAACGGTAAGCGTTAGCCATTCTTACTCTGGATAATTCGCATCCGGCAACGGCTATCCGCCATCTTGCCATAGATTAAGCCACGAGGCTAATTAAAATTCTTGGGATCGAATTAAGCCGATCTCCGAAGGGTAGGCCGTCACCAGTGTCCCTTTGCCTTAGATTTTGTAGTTCGAGTCTTTATTTTTGGAGTAATTATTCGCGTAATTAATAATTGAGTCAAGTGCGTACCTGTAGTACACGAGTACGACAGAGACAGAACGAGTCGGTCACTGTCGCTCTCTCTTCCTCCTGCGGGGAGAGACGTAGCTCGAGGCTTAGCCGAGAGTATTTGTTGTTCTTCGCGTTAGAATTTAGGGTTCATTACTTAACTTTCGTAGTTAATAAATTCAATAAATTATCCGCAGAGTTAGATTAAATTAGTTGTAGGAAAATCTGTAAATAGTTTGTAAATAATAAGCTCTTCGGAGCGATACGATAACGAGAGACTTCGTCTCTCGGAGACGAGCTAGTCGTCGTAGTACGACCTAAGACTGAGTAACTCATAATTAGTTATTATTTTATCGTTATTAATTAGTCATCAATTCGGCTCGTAGTCTATAGTTAATAAATTAGTAATTTAGTTAGTATTGTCCAGCGAGGACTTGATTTGACGAGTTATATATTAATTTTTTTTGCATGACTTCTTTTTATTTGTTATTGCTCTCCTACGTGGAAGCTAGTAGTTTAATTTTTATTGTAAAACTCGCCAAACATGGCCAGGTCACTTATACACGACCTGTAGTCAGTGTATACCCGCTGGGGAGTACCCCCGGGTACTAGTATTATTATTTCTATTTTTTTTTTGATACCATTTTTCTTGAATAAATTCTATTTTCTTTGTTAAATTTAAATTCACCGAGTCGTTAATACGCCCTGCTAATCCTTCAATTAATCCCGACCCCTCTCCGCGGTACTGACGCTAGCCGGCGCTCAAGTATCTGTAGTTTGTTGTTTTATCAGTAAGATTTTCAGAAATTGGCGATTATAAGCCTGGCGCCCAGCATCTTTGTTTTATTATTAATTTTCAGTTGGCCAATTGTCGAGTGGACGGTGCTCAGACTAGTTTTCCGGTCTGGTCTGAGGACCAGGAAAAATCCACGTCGCAGTCCATCACAAAAATGATAAAAATTCAGACACCTGTGACCTTCGACGAGTCGATTGCCCACTGTGAAATACACGCGCATCAACCGTATGCTGCATCTACATTCAGAAATAACGATGAGATTCGAATATCTGTACAGAATCAAGATGCGTGTGTATTACCCAGCAAAAGTTCACTCCACATCTACGGTCGGCTTACAAAATCAGATGGCACCGCTGTTAGTGCAGGTACAGAATTGGTCAATATGGCCGTGTGTCACATGTTTGGCGATATGCGTTACGAGTTGAATCGACACGAGATTGATCAGAATAAGAATGTCGGCATCACGAGTATTATGAAGGGATACTTATCATTCACCCCTGGACAACAACATCTTTTGGGAAACACCGGTTGGTTTGTGGATAATGAAAATAAACTAACCAACGCCGAAGGATACTTCGATGTTGTTATACCGCTGAGTTTTTTGCTCGGATTTGCCGAAGACTATAATCGAATCATCGTCAATGCGAAGCATGAGCTAATTTTGACGCGATCAAACAATGATCTAAACACCATACATCAAACAGCTCTGGAGGGGGTCAAAATTTCACTCGAGAAAATTGAATGGTTATTGCCATACATCAGACTGTCGGATTCTGCAAAAATCAAGATGCTCAATTATATCGCGAAAGATCCGGCTGTATCTATGAGTTTTCGCTCGTGGGAAATGTACGAGTACCCGATGCTGCCTGCAACAACGAGACATGTATGGGTTGTCAAGACATCTACACAGCTAGAGAAACCGAGACACGTCATACTAGGATTCCAAACTGCACGACGAAACGATGCAACGAAAAATGCCAGTCAATTCGATCATTGTATGATTAGAGATGTGAAACTTTTCCTAAACTTACAGTGCTATCCCTATGGAAATTTGAATCTTGATATTGCTCGCAATCAATACGCCATTCTCTACAATATGTACACAAACTTTCAAATTTCATACTACGATAAGGAATCCGAACCTCTTTTGTCGAAGAGTGATTTTTTGGCTACAGCCCCACTCATTACTATAGACTGTTCCAAGCAAAGTGAATCGTTAAAGAGTGGACTGGTGGATATTCGTTTGGAATTTGAAACTAGCGTTGCATTTCCAGCAAATACTTCAGCCTACTGTATGATTATACACGATTGCATTGTTGAATATAATCCAATCAGCGGTACCGTCAAAAAATTAGCCACATTTTAAGGATTCTACATGCTTGAGAACTATAGATTAAGGTTATTCTAAAGGAACAATAAATGAATAAATAAATGTTATTGCAATTTCATTGTTATTTATTCAACCCTAGCCCATTCCCATTACATATATATTTATATTTATATTTATATACGTTAGTGTGTGTGTGTGTTTAGATTTTGCCACAGAATTCAAATTTATTGTATGGTCCTCCAAGATAGAGTATCTGCAAACGTTTCTGATCAGCCTCATTGTTTAACTGATCCAGCTGAGTGGAATCGTTCTCTAGAGCCTTTCCGATTCTTGCAGACAGGAACACGATGTATTCGTTGGCAATAGTGGCGATGATTCTACAGTCGAATTTCGTTTTCACAAGTCTCAGTCTTGTGATATCATACTTTTGCCCAACCGCCAGCTCTGACATCCTCTTCATTGGTAGATTATTATCCAGACGGCTGGTGCTGTTAAGGCTGCTGAAGTCCATCTGCACAAAATGAATAATTCGAAATTAGTTTTTATATTATAATTAAATATGATTATCGTGTAATGGGATTGTTACCTTGTTCGAAAGAGTTTGCAGATTCGAATATACGAGGAAGATGTGTTAATGGTGAGAAGTCGAGATGCACGGATGCAGCTCCCTGCGAGCTCTTGACTTTTAAACCATTATCCCCCGCCATCTAGACATGTGGGGCGGATTTTTTATGCCCCTCCTCTAAATACCAGTTTTTCAACCTCTGAACGCTCTCGAAGGCACAATGGTAGCCTCCGAATACATCGCCATGACAGTCCCCATGCCAGCGATATACACGCGATTCCAATCGTAGTATTCGAAAATTCGGGCAGCCCAGCTCGTCCAAATCAATCACCGGTTTCGAGTCGTCATTGAGGATTTTTTCGATCCAGAGTTTCTTCTCCAATCCCTTCACATAAATACGCCTCGCATCCTGTGCAACTTTTCTCACAGTTTTCACTACATCCCTATACGGTGTTTCTCCCGCGATCCAGGGTATTCCATGATGACGCCATGTCAGCCACGAATTGAGATTTTTATACTCGCGTGAGAGAGTCACCCAAGAGCATGGTGCTTTGAAGAGAATGCGTGTGATATCCTGCTGATATTCCTCATGCGCGCGAATGCTTATTGCAGCCAGCTCTTTTATTACAAATTTATCACTGAATCGTCCAAAACCTTGTAGATCCAATATTAGCTCCATATTAACGATTTCGTGTGCGATCTCAAGCAAAGCCGGAAATTGACTGAGCTGATGATTTATTGCGTGGGATCGGTATGCGTGCAGGTGTGCAGATGGTACCGTGTGAAAAAAAATGCAAAATAAAAATTCAGGTGTTCCAAACAATCTTTGTATTTACAAATTTCTAACGTTTTCGAGCAACGAAAGGATGTGAAAAACTCTGAATGATGTTTATTGTTTGAGGGGGTATCCCCACCTTTAAATGGGTTAATATTCTGAGAAAGAGATTGATATTTTACAGCGAATTTGAGAGTCTGATCAAATCCGAAAAAATCATGAAGTTTGGGGAGGGTTTGACCCTCATTATCCATATATAACATTGGATATTACTTTGAGTCTGATAGTAGTGACGCTCAATATAGAAAAATACAAAATTGGTCGGTTGTCGTAAAGAATCAGTAGTATCGTTGGACCAATTCTGGAGTTTTTGGTCCTCAATTGTTCAGAAGAGATGCCTCTATCATATGAACATAGAACTTTTTGATATTGCAAAAATTGTCTGACTCGCTTAGTTTTTACTGAGATTTTTCTAATTCTTCAATTTTTTTTCTCTACTTTTTCTATTATCTCAACCAAAAATAGTAATATCAAAAAGTTCTATGTTCATATGATAGAGGCTTCGATTCTACAAATTTGAAGACCACAAGAGTTTGTCGTTGGACCGATTCTGGAGTCAGAATCGGTCCGACGATGCTCCTGATTCTTTACGACAACCGGTCAAAATATTCATTCTCCAGAAATCAACTTTTAAACTTTTTATTTTTTTATTTTATTTTTTTTTTATTTTCTACTTTTCCCAGACAAGAAAATGTATCTACAGAAAATCAAGTTCTAAGATTTTGCTTATGATTAATATGCTGGATCCGCAGCTGCTCTTGTATCGATGTGTTATGAGTCGAGTCTAGACACATGTGCCAGGCGCAGGCTTGTAGTGAGCTTTGACCTGTTCTGTCTAACGACAGTGTTTCGGTAGGTGTCCAGTTAGGCTGCTAGAAGAAGAATGAATTGGGTCAGGAAAAATCTGATCAAAATGTTTTAAAACATAAAAATCCTTCAGAATTCTTAAGGGGAGACTTCGGTGAAATTTTTTGCAAAAACAGGTTTTTTTAATTCTTATAACTTTGAAAAGACGTGTATAAAACAATCCTTGCAGCAGTTTTTGAATAATGTCAGTATAGATAGTGAAAAAAAGTTTCAGCCTCCTGTGATGAAAGTGTGGAATTTTTGACAGCGGTGAGAAAAATCTTCTTCGCAAGGTTCCTTGCGCTTACATTTTCATCGCAGGAGGCCTCAATTTTTTTTCACCGTCTATACTGACATTATTCAAAAACTGTTGGAAGGATTTTTTTATACACCTCTAATAGCGATCTTCAAAATTTCACCGAAGTCTCCCCTTAATCTTCAATATTTTCGAGATTCAGAAGATGCTAGCACAATTTTTGTCAGTACTCCAAAAATTCTCCCATCTTTCATCAATCATACCTTTTTTCTTATAATATTTATCAAACTTTCGTAATTAATATATTATAGAAATACTCATCTTTTTAGAAATCTGAATGTGTAGTCTCCTGGCATCGATTTCAAATGCACTTTTTTGATGGATCATATCTTCTTTCGATTGCGACGTTTCATCTCATCTCAGATATATACACTGTGTTTGTTCAATATTGAAAATTACTATTGGTTTGAATTCGTGATGACAGCACGACTATTTACAAACAAGTAGACACCTAACCTCGAAAAAATGTAGATTGCAGCCATGTGTTCTGTCAATTATCACAATTCAAAAGAATATTGAAAATTAAATATGTACAAAAATCATAATTACAAAAAATTGAAAGATCACAAAATAAAATTCAAAAGCGAAATATATAAAAACGTCAAAAAAAGCAAGAAAGTGGTGTTGGCGGTACTGTACAATCTTTGACTATATACCTATGGACTGCTAGTCCCTATCCCAAGCCTGTGGAGGCCCATGTACCAAGATGTGACGCGACCTCCGGGGCTAACGGCTGATTTTGGAACTATGATCAGCTGCGTGTGTTGTGTAGGTGTGGCGCATCGGTTGTGTGGGTTACGTAGGTGTAAAGAAACATCTACGTGACACACACACCGATGCGTCACACCTACATAACACACGCAGCTGATTGTAGTACCAAAATCAGCCGTTAGCCCCGGAGGTCGCGTCACATCTGGGTACACGCGTGAAGTTAGCGGTTAGCAGTCCATAGGTATGTAGTCAAAGTGTACAATATTTACGGGACCAATATGAGCGTCCGCGCTCCGCGCGGCGGCGCTTTTTCGCAATTCGGGACTGTCATGGCTATAACTTTTCAAATCCTCTAGATTTTCGGACGCCAATTTATTTTCAGGTAAAGTAGGTCACTAGCATTCCAAAAAAAATATAAAAACAAAAACGATTTTTTGAAGATTCAAAGGTGTAGATACCCCCTTAATCCTTTGAGGCTTACCGACTTTTATAGGTGCAGGTGGGATCTTTAGATTATTGCGATCTTTGTGTTTACAAATCCTAGCATAGTAGTGTATATATGACAATTCTGGATCAAGACTTCTTTACCGGCCGAGTTGTGATGGTAAGTTACCGGCCGTGCGGGGTAAGTTACCGACCGTCGGATGGTAACGATTTGGGTACCGATCGTCGATCTTTGTTACCGACAATCGGATGACTGCAATTTTCGGTCGTGCGATGGCGCCACTGCCGATTGTTACCGATATTCCGATGGTAAGGATCGAGAATCCTGCATTGCCGATCTCCGCTTACCGACAATCTGATGGTTGCGATTTGCCGTCATGCGATGGCGCCACTATGGATTATCGATCCTTAGTTACCGATAATCCGATGGTAACGATCCGATCATTAGTTACCGATAGTCCGATGGTAACGATCCGATCATTAGTTACCGATAGTCTGATGGCTGCAATTCTCCTGCAATTTTCCGTCCTGCGATGGCGCCACTAAGGATTCGCTTTCGAATCATGGTAACGATTACCGATCTTTTTTTTTTTCTTACCGACAATCGATCCAAGATGGCTGAAATATCTAATTCTAAGCTGATATATATACGAATTATACTAGCTGAAAAATGCTTGAAGAATGACAGGGTGTTATATATATATGCAATCAATGACGCGAATTATCTGATAATATATGTGTTTATTTTCCTATGTCTTAAGTCTAACCTATATTCTAAAATGACAATTTTCTTAAAAAACTAACTTAAACTATATGTACATAGATATATAATTTCAACTTAAGCTATATTTACAACTAGGTGGCAATCGCACACCGAGGTTCACACACGTATCTGAAACATACAGGTATTTCAATAACCGAACGGTATGTAATGAAAATTACGTGTACTTACCTAGCATTATTCGCCTCCACCTTCTCCCCCCTCCCCCACCTCCTCCTTCTTTTCCGCCACCGCCGGCACCTCCTCCTCATCCCAATTTTCCTCCACCGCCGCCTCCGCCTGCACCTCCTCCTCATCCCCATTTTCCCCCACCGCCGGCACCTCTTCCTCCTGCTCATCATCCCACCCCCACTTCAATGGTCTCACCTCAACCCATATGGGGGTGCCATCATCGTAACGCGCCGTAATCCAGCGCACCCCATCGACCTCCACCTCGTTGCAGCTTTCATAACCATCATTGTCGGAGCTCCAATCCTCCGCTAGCTCAACATCATCTATTTGAAAATGATCCATTTCTGCATTATGCAATATCAATTACAAACTATACCCATCATGAAAACTATGATATCAAAGAATGATGATACTTACTTTTTGCTTTCGATTTGGTGGTTGAGATTTGTATGTAATTTTTCTTCTCTCGACTGACTGCAGATTGTGTAAAACTCATTGCAAACTCGCACTTTTATATCCAACTAAACCCGAAATACGCCCCCAATATTATAGGGGCTGAACAATGGCAAACTCGGAAAATATTTTTTTCGTACGGATGGACCAAAGATGCCAACCCTCCCAGGTGGAAAAAAATGTGGAGGGGTGGGGCGTATGCATATAAAAACCCCAAACCCTAGGGTGGGTGTGAGCAATCGTCTAGTGCCAGTTTGACCGTGAAATTCTACAAAGAAAAAAAAAATGGACAACGCTATGTATATGAATCTCGTTGAGATGATGGAGGACGCATACAAGTTATTGTGTACACTACCACCAGAACAGGCAAATGAAGATATTTTTATTCACTGGCGTGACATTGCACGTCAAAATATCCGATTCTTGAACAATATTTTAACGCAATCTAAACCGAGTGTGGGGGAAAAACAACGATTGCAACATATAATTTCACTCCTTCAATCGTGGGCGGTGAAATTTGAACGACATCGTGCAACTATTGTTGGGGGTAATATCGGCGATGATATTCATAATCGTGTTCGATGGGATGACATGGAGAGCGCCTTCAAGTGTCGCATACGCACCGGAGCCGTGACGAATCTTCAGCATAAAGATCTGGCAAGATTTTTGGCTGACGCTGGGGTGGTAACGACGGAACGTTTAAAAAATGTGCTACGCCAAGAAGGAAGTATTAAGGTGAATGTGGGGCTTTCGTGTAAGTTTGAGAACGTCAAAAACGATGAGATCAGTCTGGAAGTAAAGAACTTCAACACACGCAACGCTACGATTCTTCCATCAACGGATTTGGAAACCTGGTTCACCGATAATGTAACGAATCCTCTGCTAACCATGGTGGAGGATTTCGAACAACGAGATTCTGATTGGAGTATGATTGAGATCATAAATGTTGTGATCTGCATCAACCGATACGAGCCTCTTCGTGATGGACTTTCAACATTCACACAGCTACCCGAGGATATTCAGCGAAAGAAAGCGGTGGTCAACGTGCAGAACGACGATGATCGATGTTTGCTGTGGTCTGTTGCCGCAGCCCTCCGCCCCGTACACCTCAACGCAACCAGAACACACAGCTATCGACGGTACATATCGGAGCTAGATTGTACAGGTATAAAGTTCCCCGCAACCCTGCGTAGCGTAGAAAAACTTGAAAAAGCAAATAATTTAAGAATTAATGTATATGGAATTCAAAAAGAAACTTCCTCAAATTCAGAATCAAAACAGAGCATTATCACACCTCTTTATCTCAGTAAAAATTCAACAAATCTCGATAAAAAGACAATTCACCTTCTTATGATTGAGTGTAACATTGAAATAGATTGCGGTGATAATGATCACGATGATGACGATGATGACGATGATGCTAACTTGAATAACTTCAAAGCCAGATTTCACTTTGCTTGGATTAGGAATCTTTCACGTTTGGTTAGCAAACAATTATCGAACCATGATGGTGGACAATTTTTGTGTGATAGATGCTTGTGTCACTTTAGCGTACACAGCGCGTATGAAAGTCACAGGCAAGATTGCGTGCGAATGAATAGCATCCGAATGGAATTTCCAGAGAAAAAAAACTTGGAATTTTCAAATTTTCAGAATAAGGGAAATGTGCCATTCGTGGTTTACGCGGATCTCGAGTGTATATTGAAACCGGTTGCAAATGAATCTCAAGAGCATATTCCGCACAGTGTCGCCTATTATGTACATTGCTCATATGATGAGATATTATCGAGATATAAGAACGAACGCGGACCTGATTGTGTTGAATGGTTCATCGAACAGCTTCGCGAATTATCAATTGAAGTAGAGTCGCGCATAAAAAATATAATTCCGATTGAATCTCTGAATCAGACACAACGCGACCGTCATATGCGCGCAAAAAATTGCTACATCTGTGAAAGGCGATTTTCACCGGAAGAAAAAAAATGTTAGGATCACTGTCATTTCACGGGTAAATATCGCGGCCCCGCCCATAATCGGTGTAACTTGAATTTCAGAGAGAAACACGTGATTCCGGTGGTGTTTCATAATTTGTCGGGCTATGATTCGCATTTCTTAATTAAATCTTTAGCTTCAAATTTTTCGGGTGAAATCACGCTATTGCCCATTAATAAGGAAAAGTATATATCATTTACCAAGAGGGTTGACGGCACCATGATGAGCTTGAGATTCATAGATTCGCTTCGATTTATGGCTAGCAGCATTGACAAATTGGCATCATACGTGTGCGATGCGGATAAAAAAATAACTCGAAAATTTTACATTGATCAGGGAAAATTCGAGTTGATGATTCGCAAAGGTGTATTCCCCTACGAATACATCGATTCTTGGGAAAAACTTGACGAGCCGGAATTACCCATTGAAAAATATTTTTATTCGAGACTAAGCGATTCTCATATTTCGAATGAAGATTACGAACATGCGAAAAATGTTTGGACCAAGTTTGGTCTGAAAACTCTGGGCGAATATTCCGATTTATACCTGAAAACCGATGTACTTTTATTAGCCGATATATTTCAAAATTTCCGCGATAGCTGCGTTGAAACATACAACTTGGATCCTCTGCATTATTACACCGCGCCGGGGCTTGCTTTTGATGCAATGTTAAAGCAGACGAAAATTAATCTCCAACTTCTAGACGATCCGGAAATGATATTGTTCATCGAGAAAAGTATAAGGGGTGGTGTGGCACAGTGCTCCAATCGCTATGCCCGAGCAAATAATCGATTTATGGGTGGAGATTTTGATCCGAGCAAAGCGGAATCATATTTAATGTATTTCGATGTAAATAATCTTTATGGTGCAGCTATGAGTGAGCATTTGCCGAGTGGGTCGTTCGAGTGGGAAAATGATGCCATTGATGTGATGTCCCATCCGGATGACGCACCAATCGGTTATATTCTAGAGGTGGATTTAGATTATCCCGTAGAGCACCATAAACAGCATGCCGACCTACCTCTCTGCCCCGAGCATTTTATACCGCCGGGTAGTAAAATTAGAAAACTTGCTACAACGCTTCTACCCAAGGAAAAATATGTTCTGCACTATCGCAATTTGAAACAATGCATTAAATTTGGTTTGAAGCTGGTAAAAGTGCATAGAGTTCTAAGGTTCGCACAATCACCATGGTTAAAATCATACATCGATCTCAATACAAATATGCGAAAGCAATCGAAAAATGAATTTAAGAAGAATTTCTACAAGCTTATGAACAACGCTGTATTCGGCAAGACCATGGAGAATGTGCGTAACCATAAGACCGTGAAACTAATCACGAAATGGGAGGGTAGGGGCGGTGCACGTGCTCTCATTGCAAGGCCAACATTTCATAGTTGTACCATATTTGATGAAGATATGGTAATTATTCAGCTAAATCGAACCAAGGTTTATTTCAATAAACCCATCTACATTGGTGCTGCTATTCTCGATCTTTCGAAAATATTTCTATACAACTTCCACTATGATTATGTAAAAAATAATTTTTCAAGTACCGAATCAAAATTAATGTATACCGATACAGATAGCCTGATATATCAATTTACTGTTCCAAATATCTATGAAATCATCAAGCGTGATGTTGCTACAATGTTCGATACATCAGACTATCCACCGGATAATACCTACGGCATTCCCCTGTTGAATAAAAAACGTCTTGGTCTGATGAAGGATGAGAATAATGGAAAAATCATGACTGAATTTATCGGATTGCGCGCAAAACTCTATACATTCAGAACTTGTGGTGATACTGATAAGAAACGTGCAAAGGGTGTGAAAGGTTCCACATTAAAATCCATCACGTTTGATGATTACAAACGATGTCTTATTGGTCATCAAAATTTAGATAGGAAACAGTGTATGATAAAAAGTGGTCGACATAAAGTTAGTACTATCATACAGAATAAGTTAGCTCTTAGCTGGTGTGACGATAAGCGAAAATTAATACCTGGTAAAACTGATACTTTGCCCTGGGGTTACCAAGATCATGCAAACTTGTAAATTTCTCACATTTTCTCACATTTTCTCACATTTTCTCACATTTTCTCAAATAATTTCCCATTTACTTTACACGTAAATGTGAGAAAATGTGAGAAAATGTGAGAAAATGTGAGAAAATGTGAGAAAATGTGGGAAAATGTGAGAAAATGTGAGAAAGTGTGTGCGTGTGAAAACATTTTTCCGCAATTATCATGTAAGCTAGTATTAAGATTGAGGAGGGTGAAGAAATAAATGTAAATAAGTTCATAATAAATTTATTCATGAAAATTATATTACATATCCGATTTATTTATCCAACTATTATGTGAACTGTCGAATCCCAACCATTTTACATAGAGTTGATCACCACGCCTCCGCAAGAATTTTTCTACAAGATAGCCATCGGGATATTGCACCCTGCTGAGCTCCTCCTCATAAAACCCGCCTTCAATGGGTTGATTCAGGTAATCGGTGAGTTTGTAAGTTGGAGGGTTGGTATTTTTCACCTCATGAATCGTAAATATTTCCGTTGTCCAATTCGGCGTATAACCCTTTTCGAACACATTTTTATATTTGCTAATTCGAACTTTATCGCCAACTTTAAATTTACGTTTTCGTTTGCTTCTTTTTATTTGACGCGGTTTATACACACTTCGATACAGTTGTTTTTCATTAGTCGTAGTCACATCTTTCGGCTTCATTCCAATCGTGCGATGTTTGGTATTATTGTACGATGCAATTAAATCTGGTAGAATGCTGGTCCACTTATAAGAACCTTGAAGTGTGAACTGCTTCCACATTTTATTTTTCAGTGTACGATTGAAGCGTTCGCATATCGATGCCTTCAAGTTGCTAAATGTCGAGTACATGTTGATCCCGTAATGTCTCATGAGAGTTTTAAATTCTTTGTTGTAAAATTCCTTGCCCTGATCGACGTGTAAATGTTTCGGTATGCGGTCCAGAGTTAGCACAGATTTCATCGCAGCTGTTACATCTTTGGCATTTTTACTCTTGATCGGCACGGCCCACGCGAATTTCGAAAATATATCAATCACTGTGAGCAAAAATTTTGAGCCCTTGTTGACGGATGAGTATGCGGACATATCGACAAGATCGGCTTGCCAGGTCTCATCCAGACCGCGTATATCGACATAACGGCGAGGATAATTACGTCGGGCGGGTCTATGAAGTTCGCTCGCTATTACCGACTTCATGTTCATGCGTCTTCAACCAATTTGCAATGTATTCGTTGTCTAAAAATTCGGGTGGAATCGGAATTCCGAGGATGTAATGCCGGCTAAGTATTTCAGCGCAATTCTCTCCTATCACCAACCGTTTTTCCAAAGATTCACTTTCCCCCTTCAGTGCCGCAATCCTTTTTTTTGCCTGGATCCAAATACGCTGATCTTCTTCAAAACTTTCGCTGTGTTCTTGTGCAATCCGAGCATTAAGTTTAGATTCAAGAGCTGCGAGCGCCTGTTGCATGGATTGCTCGAATGTTTCCTTTATAGTACGCTCAAGACCAATATATGATCGCTGTGTAATATCCTCAAGACTTTGCAGAGAAACGGCATCGGTTGGCTCCTGCGGATGTGCGATATTACACAATCGTTTATTGTCTATATCGTACTGGTTATCGATGGTGGTTTTGAATCCAACGCCGGGCGGTCCACGACTACTCACACTTTTGATTTTTCTGCTAGTCAACCAACGACCGAATATGTCTATGCCCATTATCGATCGATCTAGCTTGATTCAGGGTGAATATTATGGATTAGCCCGTTGTGGTAGAGTTTTGCAAGATTAGATCCTACGGCAGCTAATCGAATCTTCAGAAGTTCCTTTTCCGCTGTCAGAGTGTCAATCTCTTTTAGTATGAGAGTCTGAATGTGTTGATTCCCGCTCAAATTGTTGGTATGCTCTCGATCAAGGCGTGCATTAAGTTGAGATTCAAACTTGTGAAGTGCTTGTGGCGTAGAGTTTGCAAATTTTTTTTCCATACAATGTTCGAGAACACTCAAGGCTCGCTGTGTAATATCTTCAAGACTTTTCAGAGAAACAGCGTCGTTAGGCTCCTGCGGATCCGCAATATTACATAATCGTTTGCCGTCTAGATCGTACTGCTTATCAGGGGTGAATTTGAATCCAACACCTGGAGAACCCCGGATAACAACTTTTTCGTAGCTGTTTCTAGCCAACGGTCGTCCGAATATGTCTATGCTCATTGTTCAACGATCTGTGACCGAATGATTATTTTATGATCAATCTCATGCTAATAAATGATTCCCGCCTCACGTAGCTCCTCAATAATGGAGGAAATTTCATTGGTATGGCTAGTATTACCAGCTGCTTGAGATGCCGTGAGTAACCGGAGACGATCAACGAGCTCATTAGGATTATCCCAATAAACATAATCCATGCTTTGTCCCCGCGCGATTTTATGGGTGGGTAATAAACCTTCACCAGATTTTTTCACCGACAGGTCGATGTATGGGGCAATGAAATCTCTATACTTTGAATACTTTTCCCTATCATGATGAGGACTTGTCTCAGCTTTGTAATATTTCCGATCAGCATTCGTTTTTTTCACGATTTTGATATAATTCAATCTATCGCTTTTATTCACCTTGGCATGATCGGGTAACTTTTTGAATAGCAATTCAAGCAATCCAGGTGTATTATCATAACTCATATCACCTACATATATCTGATTATCATCAAATGCGTTATCCGAATTGCCAATCTTCAATCCGCTAGCTAATTTTCGAACTCCAAATTTCTCATCCAATATCTTGCGCTCTTTTTCAGAGGCAAACATGTTTAAATAGCGCGCCGTCTTAACTTCTTTTTTCAACATCGGTGTGCTTGTAGACGCGATTAACGTGCGATCCAGGTTGTTATCATCATCTTCATCATCCGTATCATCCATAGCGACGGCAGCATTGTCTCCACTAGCAATGTTAGTTGCCAAGCTCTCCTCAATCGCACTTTTATATGCATCATTATCATCATCCTCATCATCACCAGCATCCTCATAATCTTCCGGTACCACAAAATATTCTGTCTTCTCCGTCTTGACCAAACCCGGCTCAGCCTTCTCTGTCTTGACCGAACCCGGCTCTACCTTCTCTGTCTTGACTGAACCCGGCTCCGTTTTTATTTCTCGCTTCATTAGTAGCCGCTGCTGCTGCTTCGATGAATCCACCAACTTATGCAGTGGTGTGGCCAGTGGTTTGAAGATTTCACTAATAGCCCGCTCGCTGGTGTCTTTCCCCATTTTTATCATTTCATGTTTACGTCGAATGATATCGCTGGCCATCGCTATTTCCCGCAACACATCGTTTTGCTTACGTATCTTGGAGCTCTCCATGCTGCTAGTTTGATCGATGTGTTGCGACTGTATGTGGTTTATTCGTGATTCAGACTTATAAAGCAGTCAAAGCCTCTCCTATATCGCCCAGCGCTAATCTCGCTATCTTTGTCGATGGTTACAAAACTATATCTACCGTCATTCCAACACGCCAAGCACAAATCTTTAAATTGCTGATAGGTCATATCAGTGTTCACATGATCGGCATAGATGTGTTTCAAATTCATTTCATCTTGACAAAAAAGAACCAACAAGTTTGCATTATCACGCACCAAATGTTTCGGAATTCGGGCATACGTTTGACAAAGATAAAAACTATCGACATCCCTGTGCCGCCCCATACAGAAATAGGCTCTGATATTATCCTGCTTCTCACAATAGTCCAATCAAATAAGGTCTGAATTAAAAAAATTCCGAAGTGGCCTGCATTTTTGGCATTAAGGGGTTTTCGACCCTCAGGAACCCGAATCTGAAGTCATTTTTGAAATTCAAGGTCACAGTTTTGAGAAAACAGCAAAATTTTACGTTTTTTTTTCGAATTTCTGAAAAACGGCTATCGACAGGTGAAAAGCGACTCAACCATCGTGTAGAGCGGAAAATTTGGGATCGAATTAGGCCCTTTTATGTCGGAAACGAAGTCGGATTGACGAATTTACAAGAAATTTATCCGTTTTACTAAAATCCCCCGAATACTGTCGATAAAGGAGGGCAGTGCTTCGTAGCAGACAGCTGACAGGCCTCGCTCAACAATTTTAAACAATGAGCCTCGGGCCTGATTTCTGCGCCGTATCGTACTGCGCACGTCGAGCTAGGCTCAAAGCTGTCTGCTACGAGGCACTGTTCTCCTTTATCGACAGTATTTGGGGAATTTCGGTAAAACGGATAAATTTCTTGTAAATTTGTCAATCCGACTTCGTTTCTGACAAATGAGGGCCTAATTCGATCGCAAATTTTTTGCTCTACACGATGGTTGAGTCGCTTTTCACCTATCGATAACCGTTTTTCAGAAATTCGGATAAAACGTAAAATTTTGCTGTTTTCTCAAAACTGTGACCTTGAATCTCAAAAATGACTTCAGATTTGGGTTCCTGAGGGTCGAAAACCCCTTAATGCCAAAAATGCAGGCCACTTCGGAATTTTTTTAATTCAGACCTTATTTGATTGGACTACAACAAGCCACGTCATCGAAAATCATAATAGAGTTGGGATGTGCATCTTTCGGTGCTACAACCTCCTTGTGCTCATCAAACGGAAAATAACCCAGCCCCTTCACCGGTTCCAACAACCTCTTCAAGAACTCATACTTTGGCTGATTGAGGGATTTTGAATAGACGTACACATTCTCAAATCGTAGACCATTCGCATGGGTCAGTAGTGTGAGAAGGGCATTAGTTTTGCCGCAATTCGAAGGTCCGCAAAAGACAGCCCTGACACTATTTGGTAGTAGGGCCCCGTGCCGTTTCCCCTTCTTCTTTTTTCGCTCGACCAAATTATCAAAATTGGCGATGGGTAGTTTGATCGTTCGATCTTGAAATTTCATGATGCTTGACAAACGTCTCGATGAGAACTAATATATTCACGTATAAAATACACGCTTTTATAGAATTCGTGTTAGTTCATGGTGAACCATGGTTGGACACACACGTAGAAAAAGGAGTGGTTGTGGGCTAATAAATAAAATCATCAACAATCTCCCCGTCGAATTGCATGTTCCCGGTTATCAGTACTGCGGACCTGGTACAAAATTAGCTAAGAGGTTAGCTCGCGGTGATCGTGGTATCAATGCTCTAGACGCTGCATGCAAGCAGCACGATATCGCATACTCCAAAAATCACGATAATATTGCGGAGCGTCATAAGGCTGATAAAGTGCTTGCCGAGAGGGCTTGGAATCGGGTTTTAGCTAAAAACGCAAGTACAGCTGAAAAAGCTGTCGCCTGGGCGGTCACCAACACCATGAAAGCAAAATCCAAACTAGGTATGAGCATGAGGAGGATCAAGACGCAAACATCGCTCAAGAACAAGAAAAAAAAACATTGAACTTTATTATACAAGCAGCAAAGAAATCTATGAAGTCGGGCCCTAAAGCTATTGAGTCGGCTTTGGCGGGTGCCCGTTCGGCCGTGTCTAAAGGAAAAGTGCGCGTGCCTCGTATTCTACCTGTCCCCCAGAAAATTGGCGGTTTATTACCGTTTCTCATCCCAATATTTGCGGCCCTTAGTGCCACAGGTGCTTTAGCCAGTGGTGCTGCGGGTATAGCAAAGGTTGTCAATGAGGCTAAAGCAAATAAACATCAATTACAAGAATCCAAGCGTCACAACGCGACAATGGAAGCGATTGCGTTGGGGAAGGGCTTATACCTCAAACCATATAAGAAGGGTATGGGGCTGTATTTGAAGCCTGCAAAAAACTAATAAAGCTACCACACCGAGCCCTCACAGATGCCGATTTGCTCAACTATGCAAAAGCAATGAAAATTCCACATTTCCGGGGTGTTTTTATGCGAAATGATTTACCCAGTTCAGGACCTAGAAAGCGTGAATCTGCAATTATCAATCTCGATGATAAAAACGGTCCGGGGACGCATTGGGTTGCGTACACGAAAAATGGCAACGATGCGGTGTATTTCGATAGTTTTGGCGATTTACAACCACCTAGAGATCTAATGAAATATCTTGGTGTTGGTAGCGTAAAATATAATCATAAGAGATATCAAGAATATAACATGGTAATTTGCGGTCACCTGTGCCTCAAGTTTCTCAGCGGACAACTATAAAATGTATGCGAATCGCCGATGTGATATTAGTCATGGCTGATTCGTTCACGTTGACACTCTCCGGAGAATCGTCGGTGTTGAGGACTCAATATTTTCCGCCTATCGAGTTATCACCAATAAAGACGTATGTTCTCGGACTCATTGAGCTTCTGACATTCAATGCAATCCCCAATATAGATTAAGGGTGTAATAAGTTTTATATAGAACCAGACACCGTGATTACAATACCCACCGGGAGCTATGAAATTGAGGATATCGCAAATTATTTGAAAAGGGCACTACCTAAGGATATAAATCTCAGTCTAAAGGCTAATAACAATGAGTTACTCAGTGAAATTAGATGCAATCATTCTGTGAACTTTGAACCAAAAGATTCCATCGGCCGATTGCTCGGTTTTACACCAAAGAAGGTTGAAAGTGGTATTACCCATAAATCCCAGTTACCCGTTCGCATACTCAAAGTCAACGCCTTGCGAGTTGAGTGTAATATTACCACTGGTGCGTATATAAATGAACATCGGGTGCATACGATTCATCAATTTTTCCCAACCGTACCGCCCGGATATAAGATTGTGGAAGTGCCGACAAATGTCATTCATCATCCAATCACCGTACGGTCAATACACGATATACAATTGAGAATAGTCGATCAGGACGGCAAATTAATCAATTTTTGTAGAGAAACTGTAACTATACGATTACACGTGAAATCTTTGAGATAATATGGGCATTGTGTTTGAGAGGACAAGAAAATCTGGTAGTAGTTATAAAAGCTCGATAACATGTCCGAGCATCATCAGTCGTCGAGCAGCTCCGATTCGAGTGACACATCAGAACGCTCAGTTTCTCCGGAGCCTAGGACTTCGACTTCGTTGTGGTGGAAAATAAGAATCCATTGCTTTATCTGCGTATGTCCATCACAAAAATGATAAAAATTCAAACACCTGTGACCTTCGACGAGTCGATTGCCCACTGTGAAATACACGCGCATCAACCGTATGCTGCATCTACATTCAGAAATAACGATGAGATTCGAATATCTGTACAGAATCAAGATGCGTGTGTATGACCCAGAAAAAGTTCATTCCACATCTACGGTCGGCTTACAAAATCAGACGGCACCGCTGTTAGTGCAGGTACAGAATTGGTCAATATGGCCGTGTGTCACATGTTTGGCGATATGCGTTACGAGTTGAATGGACACGAGATTGATCAGAATAAGAATGTCGGCATCACGAGTATTATGAAGGGATACTTATCATTCACCCCTGGACAACAACATCTTTTGGGAAACACCGGTTGGTTGGTGGATAATGAAAATAAACTAACCAACGCCAAAGGATACTTCGATGTTGTTATACCGCTGAGTTTTTTGCTCGGATTTGCCGAAGACTATAATCGAATCATGGCTCATGCTTCGCATTGACGAATTTTGACGCGATCAAACAATGATCTAAACACCATACATCAAACAGCTCTGGAGGGGGTCAAAATTTCACTCGAGAAAATTAAATGGTTATTGCCATACATCAGACTGTCGGATTCTGCAAAAATCAAGATGCTCAATTATATCGCGAAAGATCCGGCTGTATCTATGAGTTTTCGCTCGTGGGAAATGTACGAGTACCCGATGCTGCCTGCAACAACGAGACATGTATGGGCTGTCAAGACATCTACACAGCTAGAGAAACTGAGACACGTCATACTGGGATTCCAAACTGCACGACGAAACGATGCAACGAAAAATGCCAGTCAATTCGATCATTGTATGATTAGAGATGCGAAACTTTTTCTAAACTCACAGTGCTATCCCTATGGAAATTTGAATCTTGATATTGCCCGCAATCAATACGCCATTCTCTACAATATGTACACAAACTTTCAAATTTCATACTACGATAAGGAATCCGAACCTCTTTTGTCGAAGAGTGATTTTTTGGCTACAGCCCCACTCATTACTATAGACTGTTCCAAGCAAAGTGAATCGTTAAAGAGTGGACCGGTGGATATTCGTTTGGAATTTGAAACTAGCGTTGCATTTCCAGCAAATACTTCAGCCTACTGTATGATTATACACGATCGCATTGTTGAATATAATCCAATCAGATAGCCGAACTTGGAAATAATGAAAAATCCCCGGGGACGACGTTCCAAAAATTGTTGGGAATTGTTATTAACGAATAGAAGACGCGCGGAGGTACGAACTGCTCGGAAAAAATATTACAAGCGAATTTCAAAATGAGATTTGGTAGACGTACTCAGTATTGATAGCCGAACTTGGAAATAATAAAAAATCCCCGCGGACGACATTCAAAAAATTGTTAGGAATTGTTGATAACTAATAGAAGACGCGCGGAGGTACGAACTGCTCAGAAAAGTTGTTGCGAGCGAATTTCAAGATGAGATTTGGTAGACGTACTCAGTATTGATAGCCGAACTTGGAAATAATAAAAAATCCCCGGGGACGACGTTCAAAAAATTGTTAGGAATTGTTAATAACTAATCGCAGACGCGCGGGGGTACGAACTGCTCGGAAAAGTTGTTGCAAGCGAATTTCAAGATGAGATTTGGTAGACGACCCAGTAATGATACCCAAACCTGGGAATATTGAAAAGTCCCCGGGGACGACGTTCAAGAAATTGTTAGGAATTGTTAATAACTAATAGAAGACGCGCGGGGGTACGAACTGCTCGGAAAAGTTGTTGCGAGCGAATTTCAAGATGAGATTTGGTAAACGTACCCAATAATGATACCCAAACTTGGAAATAATAAAAAATCCCCGGGGACGACGTTCAAAAAATTGTTAGAAATTTTTAATAATTAATCGAAGACGCGCGGAGGTACGAACTGCTCAGAAAAGTTGTTGCGAGCGAATTTCAAGATGAGATTTGGTGGACGCACCTAGTCATGATACTTGAACCTGGCATTATTGAAAAATCCCCGGGGACGACGTTCCAAAAATTGTTAGGAATTGTTGATAACTAATCGAAGACGCGCGGGGGTACAAACTGCTCGGAAAAATTATTACAAGCGAATTTCGAGATGAGATTTGGTAATAATAAAAAATGAAAATAAGTATTCTTGACCTCCGTATATATTATGTAGGATGAGTTATTGGATATGTAGGTCAAATTAAAATGTCAAAGTGTTGACGTTTCGGCCCGGGTGTGGGCCCTCCTCAGAACGAATTTATTGCAATCTGTCAAGTAGAACAGGAAAATTCAAAAAATTGATCGTTACACATAGCACATTTCACAAACTAATAATTAGCTCACCTTAACTTAAACTTAAAAGCTATTTATATATAATGTGAACATGGTCAAGAAAATCCGTGTGAGATATTTAAAGCCAGAGCGATTCTGATCTCCCAGTTCTCCATTAAAATAAATAAAATAAATACGTCAAAATTAAAAGGCTGTTGACAAGTCACAGTGGGAGACTGTCACGAGAAAGTAGGCATAGAATAATACAAAATTGATAGGTGGAACAATTGATACACAGTCCGAGCCGTAAGTAGAGTCAAGGACGGTCGGTAATGACTAATGAGTTAATCCCACAACAGTTAGACACGATTACGTTTGGTGATAGCCGGAGTGTAGATCGTGCTAAGATGTTCTATATCCTGTCGGAGATTAACAGAGTTAGAATGGCCAGCTATATTGCACATTTCTAATAAAAGTCTCCTGTAATACATAGGTTCTTCGTCAAGGATCCGGGCTTGGTCATAATTAAAACAGTGGTCCTTATCAACTATATGTCTCGTCAAAGCCGTGTACTTATCGGAGCTGTCTCGGATGTTTCTTTTGTGTTCCCTAATCCTAGTGTGTAACTGTCTGCTTGTCTGTCCAATGTATACCTGGTTACAGTCTTTACAAGGAATCTCGTATATTACGTTCGAACGTCTGTCCACCGGTAGGGAGTCCTTGCCGGAGTCAAAAACAGAACTCAGATCGTGTGCATTTTTTCCTACAAATTGAATGTCGTATTTGTTAAAAATTCTGTTCAAGGATTCGAATAGACCCGCCACATATGGGATCGCTATAAACTTTTTTGGGAGCAAGTTGGTGTCGCCTACAGCCCGGTCATCGTCGTTAGAAGAGCTCATAATCGAACTATGTTTTTTATGTATGTGTTTTTTTAAAAGGAGCGGTGGATAGCCGTTCGAACGTAGTACATTAAAAATAAGGTCCAAGTTTTTTTGGTGAAATTCAGTGCTGGACAATCTAATCCCTCTGTCTACTAAATTAAGAATCGTGCCAATTTTGTAAGATCTAGCGTGGTGAGAATGGAAATTGAGGTATCTTTGTGACCAAGTCTGCTTGTGAAACCAATCCGTCTTAATTGACTGGTTGTCTTTGATGACTAGCACGTCAAGAAAACTGATTTTGTCATCTACTTCTTTTTCGATAGTGAACTGTAGTCTCGGGTGAAATTGGTTAAAAGTACTGAGAATGGTGTCCACCTTATCAGAAGGGACTGCAGTGAGTATATCATCAACATACCTAAAGTAGAAGGGGAGATCGAAACCCAGACTACCGATACAGACCTGTTCAAGGTCATCCATAACCAGATCAGACAAAATTGGCGAAAGAGGGGAACCCATCGGGAGACCAAACTGCTGAGCAAAGATCTTATCATCGTATTTGAAGATAGCTGCCTTGAAACAGATGTTAAGCGCCTTAATTAGCTCTACCTGTGGCACAGGGATATTAGTGCGGAGTTCCCCCCATCGTTTTTTGACGCAGCCGATAGCCAAATCAAGTGGTACATTCGTGAAAAGAGAGATCACATCGAGAGAAATTAACACGTAGTTTGGTGGTAACACTATATCTTGGATGGACTTAACAAAGCAAAAACTGTCTTTGACACGAGATCGTGGAGGCGTTACATTTCTACTTATCCAGGAGTTTAGAATTCCAGCTAGGTGGTAAGTCGGGCTGTTAATAAATGAGACAATAATCCTAAAGGGAACATTCGCTTTATGGATCTTTGGTAAGCCGTAAGCTCTAGGGGGGACACAATCGCTTTTCGATATGGAAGCCCTAACCTTATTGCTAATGAACTTCCGTTTCACCCAGGAATTAGTTAATTGGCTGACAGACTGTTGTAACGTGTAAGTGAGATCGTGTTTGACAAGTTTATAAGTATTACTGTCGTCAAGCTGTTCGTTCATCTTTTGAATGTACAGGGATTTAGGGATCGCTACAGTCGTGTTGCCCTTGTCTGCTTTGACAAACATCAAGTCAGGGTGGGATCTGCGGAAGGCTTTAGTTTCAGCTATTTTTTTGTCAAGATGTTTCAAGCTACTCGGCATAGAAGGTTTATTCTGAAAGCTCATCAATTCATTCGTGAATTCTAGCCTCGCTTCATTTCTGAACTCCTGGGGTATATGTAAAATGTTAGACTCAAAATGTGCTATAAGCTTGTTTGCTGGGACCCTATCATTCTTAAACGGCAGCCCGAATTTGGGGCCTAATTCTACGACTTCAGCTACATTGTTCGGTATTTGTACATCGCTAAGGTTGACCAGCCACTTCTTATGAGAGTTGAGTGGAGGCTTGCTGTTATTTTCTTTTTGCGAAATGAGTCGCGCTAATTTGTTAATATTAGCTGATCTATGCTTATCGAACAGAGCATCAAGTTTGCGAGACTGAGTTTCAAAAAACTTATGGACCATGCTAGGTGAAAGAATAGTTGTGATAGAGTCCTTAAGGCGTGTTAAAAGTTTTTCAGATGAAATGATAGATGCATGTGCATCACTGATTTCTAGATTTAATAAGAAAAGGTATACATTGGACAGACAAGCAGACAGTTACACACTAGGATTAGGGAACACAAAAGAAACATCCGAGACAGCTCCGATAAGTACACGGCTTTGACGAGACATATAGTTGATAAGGACCACTGTTTTAATTATGACCAAGCCCGGATCCTTGACGAAGAACCTATGTATTACAGGAGACTTTTATTAGAAATGTGCAATATAGCTGGCCATTCTAACTCTGTTAATCTCCGACAGGATATAGAACATCTTAGCACGATCTACACTCCGGCTATCACCAAACGTAATCGTGTCTAACTGTTGTGGGATTAACTCATTAGTCATTACCGACCGTCCTTGACTCTACTTACGGCTCGGACTGTGTATCAATTGTTCCACCTATCAATTTTGTATTATTCTATGCCTACTTTCTCGTGACAGTCTCCCACTGTGACTTGTCAACAGCCTTTTAATTTTGACGTATTTATTTTATTTATTTTAATGGAGAACTGGGAGATCAGAATCGCTCTGGCTTTAAATATCTCACACGGATTTTCTTGACCATGTTCACATTATATATAAATAGCTTTTAAGTTTAAGTTAAGGTGAGCTAATTATTAGTTTGTGAAATGTGCTATGTGTAACGATCAATTTTTTGAATTTTCCTGTTCTACTTGACAGATTGCAATAAATTCGTTCTGAGGAGGGCCCACACCCGGGCCGAAACGTCAACACTTTGACATTTTAATTTGACCTACATATCCAATAACTCATCCTAAATAATAAAAAATCCCCGGGGACGACGTTCAAAAAATTGTTAGGAATTGTTAATAACTAATCGAAGACGCGCGGGGGTACGAACTGCTCGGCAAAGTTATGACTAGCAAATTTCGAGATGAGATTTGGTAGACGTACTCAGTATTGATAGCCGAACTTGGAAATAATAAAAAATCCCCGGGGACGACGTTAAAAAAATTGTTAAGAATTGTTAATAACTAATAGAAGACGCGCGGAGGTACGAAGTGCTCGGAAAAGTTGTTGCGAGCGAATTTCGAGATGAGATTTGGTAGACGTACCCAGTAATGATACCTGAAACTGGCATTATCGAAAAATCCCAGAAGACGACGTTCAAAAAATTGTTGGGAATTGTTGATAACTAATCGGAGACGCGCGGAGGTACGAACTGCTCGGAAGAGTTGTTGCGAGCGAATTTCGAGATGAGATTTGATAGACGTACCCAGTAATGATACCCAAACCTGGAAATGATGAAAAATCCCCGGGGACGACGGTCAAAAAATTGTTAGAAATTGTTGATAACTAATCGAAGACGCGCGGAGGTACGAACTGCTCGGAAAAGTTATTACAAGCGAATTTCAAAATGAGATTTGGTAGACGTACTCAGTATTGATAGTCAAACTTGGAAATGATAAAAAATACCCGCGGACGACGTTCAAAAAATTGTTGGGAATTGTTGATAACTAATCGGAGACGCGCGGAGGTACGAACTGCTCGGAAAAGTTGTTGCGAGCGGATTTCGAAATGAGATTTGGTAGACGTAATGATACCCAGTAATGATACCCAAACCTTGAAATGATAAAAAATCCCCGGGGAAGACGTTCAAAAAATTGTTCAGAAGCGTTAATAACTAATCGAAGACGCGCGGAGGTACAAACTGCTCGGAAAAGTTGTTGCCAGCGAATTTCCAGATGAGATTTGATAGACGTACCCAGTAACGATACTTGAACCTGGCATTATCGAAAAATCCCCGGGAACGACGTTCAAAAAATTGTTAGGAATTGTTAGTAACTAATCGAAGACGCGCGGGAGTACGAACTGCTCGGAAAAGTTGTTGCCAACGAATTTCGAGATGAGATTTGGTAGACGTACCCAGTAATGATACCCGAACCTGGAAATAATAAAAAATCCCCGAGGAAGACGTTCAAAAAATTGTTAGGAATTGTTGATAACTAATCGAAAACGCGCGAAAGTACGAACTGCTCGGAAGAGTTATCACAAGCGAATTTCGAGATGATATTTGGTAGACGTACTCAGAATTGATAGCCGAACTTGGAAATAATGAAAAATTCCCGGGGACGACGTTCAAAAAATTGTTAGGAATTCTTGATAACTAATCGAAGACGCGCGGAGGTACGAACTGCTCGGAAAAGTTATTACAAGCGAATTTCGAGATGAGATTTAGCAGACGTATTCAGTATTGATAGCCGAACTTGGAAATAGTAAAAAATCCCCGGGGACGACGTTCCAAAAATTGTTGGGAATTGTTAATAACTAATAGAAGACGCGCGGAGGTACGAACTGCTCGGAAAAGTTATTACAAGCGAATTTCAAGATGAGATTTGGTAGACGTACTCAGTATTGATGCCCAAACCTGGAAATAATGAAAAATCCCCGGGGACGACGTTCAAAAAATTGTTAGGAATTGTTAATAACTAATCGAAGACGCGCGGGGGTACGAACTGCTCGGAAAAGTTATGACAAGCAAATTTCGAGATGAGATTTGGTAGACGTATCCAGTAATGATACCTGAAACTGGCATTATCGAAAAATCCCCGAAGACGACGTTCAAAAAATTGTTGGGAATTGTTGATAACTAATCGGAGACGCGCGGAGGTACGAACTGCTCGGAAGAGTTGTTGCGAGCGAATTTCGAGATGAGATTTGGTAGACGACCCAGTAATGATACCCAAACCTGGGAATATTGAAAAGTCCCCGGGGACGACGTTCAAGAAATTGTTAGGAATTGTTAATAACTAATAGAAGACGCGCGGGGGTACGAACTGCTCGGAAAAGTTGTTGCGAGCGAATTTCAAGATGAGATTTGGTAAACGTACCCAATAATGATACCCAAACTTGGAAATAATAAAAAATCCCCGGGGACGACGTTCAAAAAATTGTTAGAAATTTTTAATAATTAATCGAAGACGCGCGGAGGTACGAACTGCTCAGAAAAGTTGTTGCGAGCGAATTTCAAGATGAGATTTGGTGGACGCACCTAGTCATGATACTTGAACCTGGCATTATTGAAAAATCCCCGGGGACGACGTTCCAAAAATTGTTAGGAATTGTTGATAACTAATCGAAGACGCGCGGGGGTACAAACTGCTCGGAAAAATTATTACAAGCGAATTTCGAGATGAGATTTGGTAATAATAAAAAATCCCCGGGGACGACGTTCAAAAAATTGTTAGGAATTGTTAATAACTAATCGAAGACGCGCGGGGGTACGAACTGCTCGGCAAAGTTATGACTAGCAAATTTCGAGATGAGATTTGGTAGACGTACTCAGTATTGATAGCCGAACTTGGAAATAATAAAAAATCCCCGGGGACGACGTTAAAAAAATTGTTAAGAATTGTTAATAACTAATAGAAGACGCGCGGAGGTACGAAGTGCTCGGAAAAGTTGTTGCGAGCGAATTTCGAGATGAGATTTGGTAGACGTACCCAGTAATGATACCTGAAACTGGCATTATCGAAAAATCCCAGAAGACGACGTTCAAAAAATTGTTGGGAATTGTTGATAACTAATCGGAGACGCGCGGAGGTACGAACTGCTCGGAAGAGTTGTTGCGAGCGAATTTCGAGATGAGATTTGATAGACGTACCCAGTAATGATACCCAAACCTGGAAATGATGAAAAATCCCCGGGGACGACGGTCAAAAAATTGTTAGAAATTGTTGATAACTAATCGAAGACGCGCGGAGGTACGAACTGCTCGGAAAAGTTATTACAAGCGAATTTCAAAATGAGATTTGGTAGACGTACTCAGTATTGATAGTCAAACTTGGAAATGATAAAAAATACCCGCGGACGACGTTCAAAAAATTGTTGGGAATTGTTGATAACTAATCGGAGACGCGCGGAGGTACGAACTGCTCGGAAAAGTTGTTGCGAGCGGATTTCGAAATGAGATTTGGTAGACGTAATGATACCCAGTAATGATACCCAAACCTTGAAATGATAAAAAATCCCCGGGGAAGACGTTCAAAAAATTGTTCAGAAGCGTTAATAACTAATCGAAGACGCGCGGAGGTACAAACTGCTCGGAAAAGTTGTTGCCAGCGAATTTCCAGATGAGATTTGATAGACGTACCCAGTAACGATACTTGAACCTGGCATTATCGAAAAATCCCCGGGAACGACGTTCAAAAAATTGTTAGGAATTGTTAGTAACTAATCGAAGACGCGCGGGAGTACGAACTGCTCGGAAAAGTTGTTGCCAACGAATTTCGAGATGAGATTTGGTAGACGTACCCAGTAATGATACCCGAACCTGGAAATAATAAAAAATCCCCGAGGAAGACGTTCAAAAAATTGTTAGGAATTGTTGATAACTAATCGAAAACGCGCGAAAGTACGAACTGCTCGGAAGAGTTATCACAAGCGAATTTCGAGATGATATTTGGTAGACGTACTCAGAATTGATAGCCGAACTTGGAAATAATGAAAAATTCCCGGGGACGACGTTCAAAAAATTGTTAGGAATTCTTGATAACTAATCGAAGACGCGCGGAGGTACGAACTGCTCGGAAAAGTTATTACAAGCGAATTTCGAGATGAGATTTAGCAGACGTATTCAGTATTGATAGCCGAACTTGGAAATAGTAAAAAATCCCCGGGGACGACGTTCCAAAAATTGTTGGGAATTGTTAATAACTAATAGAAGACGCGCGGAGGTACGAACTGCTCGGAAAAGTTATTACAAGCGAATTTCAAGATGAGATTTGGTAGACGTACTCAGTATTGATGCCCAAACCTGGAAATAATGAAAAATCCCCGGGGACGACGTTCAAAAAATTGTTAGGAATTGTTAATAACTAATCGAAGACGCGCGGGGGTACGAACTGCTCGGAAAAGTTATGACAAGCAAATTTCGAGATGAGATTTGGTAGACGTATCCAGTAATGATACCTGAAACTGGCATTATCGAAAAATCCCCGAAGACGACGTTCAAAAAATTGTTGGGAATTGGTGATAACTAATCGGAGACGCGCGGGGGTACGAACTGCTCGGAAAAGTTGTTGCCAGCGAATTTCAAGATGAGATTTGGTAAACGTACCCAATAATGATACCCAAACTTGGAAATAATAAAAAATCTCCGGGGACGACGTTCAAAAAATTGTTAGAAATTTTTAATAATTAATCGAAGACGCGCGGAGGTACGAACTGCTCAGAAAAGTTGTTGCGAGCGAATTTCAAAATGAGATTTGGTAGACGCACCCAGTAATGATACTTGAACCTGGCATTATTGAAAAATCCCCGGGGACGACGTTCCAAAAATTGTTAGGAATTGTTAATAACTAATCGAAGACGCGCGGGGGTACGAACTGCTCGGAAAAGTTATGACAAACGAATTTCGAGATGATATTTGATAGACGTACTCAGAATTGATAGCCGAACTTGGAAATGATAAAAAATCCCCAGGGACGACGTTCAAAAAATTGTTAGGAATTGTTGATGACTAATCGAAGACGCGCGGAGGTACGAACTGCTCGAAAAAGTTATGAAAAGCGAATTTCGAGATGAGATTTGGTAGACGTACTCAGTATTGATAGCCGAACTTGGAAATGATAAAAAATCCCCGGGGATGACGTTCAAAAAATTGTTAGGAATTGTTGATAACTAATCGCAGACGCGCGGAAGTACGAACTGCTCGGAAAAATTGTTACGAGCGAATTTCGAGATGAGATTTGGTAGACGTACCCAGTAATTATACCCGAACCTGGAAATAATAAAAAATCCCCGGGGAAGACGTTCAAAAAATTGTTAGGAATTGTTAATAACTAATCGAAGACGCGCGGAGGTATGAACTGCTCGGAAGAGTTATCACAAGCGAATTTCGAGATGATATTTGGTAGACGTACTCAGAATTGATAGCCGAAGTTGGAAATGATAAAAAATCCGCAGGGACGACGTTCAAAAAATTGTTAGGAATTGTTGATAACTAATTGAAGACGCGCGGAGGTACGAACTGCTCGGAAAAGTTGTTGCGAGCGAATTTCGAGATGAGATTTGGTAGACGTACCCAGTAATGATACCCAAACCTAGAAATGATAAAAAATCCCCGGGGACGAGGGTCAAAAAATTGTTAGGAATTGTTAATAACTAGTCGAAGACGCGCGGAGGTACGAACTGCTCGGAAAAGTTATTACAAGCGAATTTCAAGATGAGATTTGGTAGACGTGCTCAGTATTGAAAGCCGAACTTGGAAATAATAAAAAATCCCCAAGGATGACGTTCAAAAAATTGTTAGGAATTGTTAATAACTAATCGAAGACGCGCGAAGGTACGGACTGCTCGGAAAAGTTGTTGCGAGCGAATTTCGAGATGAGATTTGGTAGACGTACCCAGTAATGATACCCAAACCTTGAAATGATAAAAAATCCCCGGGGACGACGTTCAAAAAATTGTTCAGAAGCGTTAATAACCAATCGAAGACGCGCGGAGGTACAAACTGCTCGGAAAAGTTGTTGCCAGCGAATTTCGAGATGAGATTTGATAGACGTACCCAGTAACGATACTTGAACCTGGCATTATCGAAAAATCCCCGGGAACGACGTTCAAAAAATTGTTAGGAATTGTTAATAACTAATCGAAGACGCGCGGGAGTACGAACTGCTCGGAAAAGTTGTTGCCAGCGAATTTCGAAATGAGATTTGGTAGACGTACCCAGTAATGATACCCGAACCTGGAATAATAATGATAATAATAATAATCTCATCTTGAAATTCGCTAGCAACAACTTTTCCGAGCAGTTCGTACCTCCGCGCGTCTTCGATTAGTTATTAACAATTCCTAACAAATTTTTGAACGTCGTCCCCGGGGATTTTGTATCATTTCCAGGTTCGGGTATCAATTCTGAGTACGGCTACCAAATCTCATCTCGAAATTCGCTTGTCATAACTTTTCCGAGCAGTTCGTACCCCCGCGCGTCTTCGATTAGTTATTAACAATTCCTAACAATTTTTTGAACGTCGTCCCCGGGGATTTTTTATTATTTCCAGGTTTGGGTATCATTACTGAGTACGTCTACCAAATCTCATCTCGAAATTCGCTTGTAATAATTTTTCCGAGCAGTTCGTACCTCCGCGCGTCTTTGATTAGTTATCAACGATTCCTAACAATTTTTTGAACGTCGTCCCCGGGGATTTTTTATTATTCCCAGGTTTGGGTAACATTACTGGGTACGTCTACCAAATCTCATCTTGAAATTCGCTCACAACAACTTTTCCGAGCAGTTCGTACCTCCGCGCGTCTTCGATTAGTTATCAACAATTCCTAACAATTTTTTGAACGTCGTCCCCGGAGATTTTCTATTATTTCCAAGTTCGGCTATCATTACTGGGTACGTCTACCAAATCTCATCTCGAAATTCGCTCGCGACAACTTTTCCGATTAGTTCATACCTCCGCGCGTCTTCTATTAGTTATCAACAATTCCTAACAATTTTTTGAACGTCGTCCCCGGGGATTTTTCGATAATGCCAGGTTCAAGTATCATTACTGGGTACGTCTATCAAGTCTCATCTCGAAATTCGCTAGCAACAACTCTTCCGAGCAGTTCGTACCTCCGCGCGTCTTTGATTAGTTATTAACAATTTCTAACAATTTTTTGAACGTCGTCCCCGGGGATTTTTTATTATTCCCAGGTTTGGGTATTATTACTGGGTACGTCTACCAAATCTCATCTTGAAATTCGCTCGCAACAACTTTTCCGAGCAGTTCGTACCTCCGCGCGTCTTCGATTAGTTATCAACAATTCCTAATAATTTTTTGAACGTCGTCCCCGGCGATTTTTTTATCATTTCCAAGTTCGGCTATCAATTCTGAGTACGTCTACCAAATATCATCTCGAAATTCGCTTGTAATAACTTTTCCGAGCAGTTCGTACTCACCCGCGTCTTCTATTAGTTATTAACAATTCCTAACAGTTTCTTGAACGTTGTCCCCGGGGATTTTTTATTATTTCCAAGTTCGGCTAATAATACTGAGTACGTCTACCAAATCTCATCTCGAAATTCGCTTGTAATAACTCTTCCCAGCAGTTCGTACCTCCGCGCGTCTTCGATTAGTTATCAACAATTCCCAACAATTTTTGGAACGTCGTCCCCGGGGATTTTTCAATAATGCCAGGTTCAAGTATCATTACTGGGTGCGTCTACCAAATCTCATCTCGAAATTCGCTCGCAACAACTTTTCTGAGCAGTTCGTACCTCCGCGCGTCTTCGATTAATTATTAACAATTTCTAACAATTTTTTGAACGTCGTCCCCGGGGATTTTTTATTATTTCCAAGTTTGGGTATCATTATTGGGTACGTCTAACAAATCTCATCTTGAAATTCGCTCGCAACAACTTTTCCGAGCAGTTTGTACCAACGCGCGTCTTCTATTAGTTATTCACAATTCCTAACAATTTCTTGAACGTCGTCCCCGGGGATTTTTTATTATTTCCAGGTTTGGGTATCATTACTGGGTCGTCTACCAAATCTCATCTCGAAATTCGCTTGTAATAATTTTTCCGAGCAGTTCGTACCCCCGCGCGTCTTCGATTAGTTATTAACAATTCCTAACAATTTTTTGAACGTCGTCCCCGGGGATTTTTTTATCATTTCCAAGTTCGGCTATTAATACTGAATACGTCTAACAAATCTCATCTCGAAATTCGCTCGCAACAACTTTTCCGAGCAGTTCGTACCTCCGCGCGTCTTCTATTAGTTATTAACAATTCCTAACAATTTTTGAACGTCGTCCGCGGGGATTTTTTATTATTTCCAAGTTCGGCTATCAATACTGAGTACGTCTACCAAATCTCATCTTGAAATTCGCTTGTAATAACTTTTCCGAGCAGTTCGTACCTCCGCGCGTCTTCTATTAGTCAATAACAATTCCCAACAATTTTTTGAACGTCGTCCCTGGGGATTTTTCGATAATGCCAGGTTCGGGTATCATTACTGGGTACGTCGTCCCCGTCACTGTCTCCTGCTCAATTAAAATTCTAATGAACTCTTCTTTGCACCATTTTTGGACCAAGCGGCTCTGAACCTCACTTCACTGACAATTCGACAGCCGTGAGACGAGGCGGATCTAACTTCACGCGGCATGGTTCTATTCTACTGTTCGGAATTTGAAGCTAGATAATCGTTAAAATACCAATATTCAACATTTTTTTTCTCAACGACATCGGAATCGAATTAAATTTTCAACCGGTCCTCTGTATTCAAAATTAAATAATTTTCATTCAAAAAAAATAAAAATCAACTTCCGTTTTTTTTTCGAATCAACCATTTTTGTACCGCAAAAACCATAATGGTCACATGAACACCGTATTTTTCTTCAGATCGGGCATCAAAAACCATTGAAGAAGAAAAAAAGAAAAAACCCGATATCACCTCGCAAACCCTTCAAAAAAGTACCGTCCACCTTATAATTGTCACCCTGTATATTTATATTTATATACATTAGTGTGTGTGTGTGTGTTTGGATTTTGCCACAGAATTCAAATTTATTGTATGGTCCTCCAAGATAGAGTATCTGCAAACGTTTCTGATCAGCCTCATTGTTTAACTGATCCAGCTGAGTGGAATCGTTCTCTAGAGCCTTTCCGATTCTTGCAGGCAGGAACACGATGTATTCGTTGGCAATAGTGGCGATGATTCTACAGTCGAATTTCGTTTTTACAAGCCTCAGTCTTGTGATATCATACTTTTGCCCAACCTCCAGCTCTGACATCCTTTTCATTGGTAGATTATTATCCAGACGGCTGGTGCTGTTAAGGCTGCTGAAGTCCATCTGCACAAAATGAATAATTCGAAATTAGTTTTTATATTATAATTAAATATGATCATCGTGTAACGGGATTGTTACCTTGTTCGAAAGAGTTTGCAGATTCGAATATACGAGGAAGATGTGTTAATGGTGAGAAGTCGAGATGCACGGATGCAGCTCCCTGCGAGCTCTTGACTTTTAAGCCATCATCCCCCGCCATCGAGACATGTGGGGAGGGTTTTTTATGCCCCTCCTCTAAATACCAGTTTTTCAGCCGCTGAACGTTCTCGAAGGCACAATGGTAGCCTCCGAATACATCGCCATGACAGTCCCCATGCCAGCGATATACACGCGATTCCAATCGTAGTATTCGAAAATTCGGGCAGCCCAGCTCGCCCAAATCAATCACCGGTTTCGAGTAGTCATTGAGGATTTTTTCGATCCAGAGTTTCTTCTCCAATCCCTTCACATAAATACGCCTCGCATCCTGTGCAACTTTTCTCACAGTTTTCACTACATCCCTATACGGTGTTTCTCCCTCAATCCAGGGTATTCCATGATGACGCCATGTCAGCCACGAATTCAGATTTTTATACTCGCGTGAGAGAGTCACCCAAGAGCATGGTGCTTTGAAGAGAATGCGTGTGATATCCTGCTGATATTCCTCATGCGCGTGAATGCTTATTGCAGCCAGCTCTTTTATTACAAATTTATCACTGAATCGTCCAAAACCTTGTAGATCCAATATTAGCTCCATATTGACGATTTCGTGTGCGATCTCAAGCAAAGCCGGAAATTGACTGAGCTGATGATTTATTGCGTGGGATCGGTATGCGTGCAGGTGTGCAGATGGTACCGTGTAAAAAAAAAAAAATGCAAAAAAATTCAGGTGTTCCAAACAATCTTTGTGTTTACAAATTTCTAACGTTTTCGAGCGACGAAAGGATGTGAAAAACTCTGAATGATGTTTATTGTTTAATCCTTTGAGGCTTACCGACTTTTATAGGTGCAGGTGGGATCTTTAGATTATTGCGATCTTTGTGTTCAAAAATCCTAGCATTTTCGAGTTGCGAAAAGGTGTGAAAAACTTCTAAACGATATTTATTGCTTGATCCGTGGAGACCTGCCAATTTTATGGGAGGGGGGGGGGGGGGGGGGGGGGGGGGGCCTAGGTGGGATCTTTTGATTATTGTAATCTTTTGTAAAATCCTAGCGTTTTCGAGCGGCGAAAGGATTTGAAAACTCTGAATGATATTTTATTACTTGATCCTTTGAGATTTGTCGATTTTTATGGGGGGCCAGGTGGGATCTTTTGATTATTGCAATCTTCGTGCTTTGCGGAATCCTAGCGTTTTCGAGCGACGAAAGTATAGTGAAAAAAAAATTCTGAATGATATTCACCACCAAATCCTTTGAGACTCGCCCATTTTTATGAGTTGAGGTGGAGTCTTTTGTGTCCTGTTCTCGGGTTGGTTAGGCTTAATTTTATTTCGGATTGGGGGTGGTATGCAGCCGATAGGATTGCAGCCCAACCCCACCAGATCGGTTTGACAAAAGAATACAATTTTCAGTTTGAAAATATCGGTGAAGAGTGGAAGATCATTGAATAGCAGGAAAAAGTATCAAGGCGAAGAAATAGACGGGGAAGAAGAATTTTAAAACTAAACACGTGAAAAAAAGGTATGTTGTGTTAGCATTGAATACTCAAATTTCAACAGATTCTAAACATAAGAATGTGTGATCAATCCAGATGAATCCGGCTGGCGTAAGAGTTTCACTGCGGGCGGCTCAGCTGCGACGGAGGGCCGAGTTGAGGATGCGATTCCTCCGGAACGCTCAGCTTGTGTTGCGTATTTCGCGCCAGCAGAATGTGGATGAGCGCTTCGTGGTCGAAACGTCAAGCATCCATTTCGAGATGATCGAGAGCATCACGAGGCAATATGAGATAAGTGATAATTGGGCAAGGCGTGCTGACGCGACCGAAAATGCTGCACAATCGACCGTCCAATGTGCGGATATAACATCTTCCACGCAAGAAGATGAGGAAGATTTGGGTGCGGAGACGGTGCACATTGATAGGGGGAGAAGTCGATCGCCATCATTCGGTTCGGACTCATCGAGATCGAGTCCGGAATCACCATCGTCATCGAGGTCCTCATCCCCTGATATACCACCGCCGCCGGGGGTGATTCCACTCGAACAGCTTCATATTCGCGAATATGGTTTTGAGTGACCCGTTGCTCGGTAAGTTCATGTCATTTCCATTACACACCGTTCGGTTATTAAAAAATACCTGTATGTTTCAGATGATATGCGTGAAGCTCGGTGGATGATCGTCACCCCGTTGTAAATATAGCTTAAGTTTAAATTAGATATATGTATACATAGTTTAAGTTAGTTTTTAAGAAAAAATTGTCATTTTAGAATATAGGTTAGACTTAAGACATAAGAAAATAAACACATATATATTATCAGATAATTCGCGTCATTGATTGCATATGGATATAACACCCTGTCACTCTTCGAGCATTTTTCAGCTGGTATAATTCGTATATATATATATATATATAAGCTTAGAATTAGATATTTCAGCCATCTTGGATCGATTGTCGGTAAGAAAAAAAAAAAAAGATCGGTAATCGTTACCATGATTCGAAAGCGAATCGTTAGTGGCGCCATCGCAAGACGGAAAATTGCAGGAGAATTGCAGCCATCAGACTATCGGTAACTAATGATCTGATCGTTACCATCGGACTATCGGTAACTAATGATCGGATCGTTACCATTGGACTATCGGTAACTAAAGATCGACAATCCATAGTGGCGCCATCGCATGACGGCAAATCGCAACCATCAGATTGTCGGTAAGCGGAGATCGGCAATGCAGGATTCTCAATCGTTACCCTCGGAATATCGGTAACAAGCCGCAGTGGCGCCATCGCACGACGGAAAATTGCAGCCATCCGATTGTCGGTAACAAAGATCGACGATCGGTACCCAAATCGTTCCCATCCGACGGTCGGTAACTTACCCCGCACGGCCGGTAAGTTACCGACTGCCTGATGGCCGGTAAAGAAGGCTGGATCCAGAACCCCCTCATTATATCTACTTTTATGAAAAAGTAAGAGGAGCACATCGGAGACCGACTGGCAAAACAATATGTGAGGCACTCCACTCGCCACAATATCGGGAGAGCGGGCAGGAGGAGGTGTGGGGCAGGTGAGGTTGGAGGAAGAAAAAAGGAATGACGTTGCCCGTGTGCACAGCACAGCGCCTGACTCCAGCAGCCGAAGCTCCGGGTAGGCAGGGGAACATCGCAAAATAGGCCTGTAGGTCGGACATTGTCCCACGAGGTCAAAAATGTCAATTTTTGACAAAAAACAAAATAATCCAACTTTGACGCCGCGTATTTTCTGAACGGTCCGTCCTAAAAATCTGGTCGTGTGCTCATTGGATTCGTTGATTCTTTGTCTACAAGATGGCCCCCTCGGATAGTGAAAAAAAAGATTTTTTGACCATTTCCCCAAGATTTGGGACTTTTTTGGTCAATTTTTAGTGTTTTGGGCCAATATTTCTGCAGGTATTCGTCGTAGGTCAAATCTGTGGCCAGATTCGTGTTCCTTGGTCAATTTTACATTGAGAAACTAATTTTCGGCTACTTGGTACGAAAAACCTCTGCGTAATCGAAAATACCCAAATTCAAGTCGAAAATGTGAAAAAAAAAACGAAAAATGACTCTGGCTCAGCCAATAAATTTTTGCGGGGCCTAATATTTTGGCTTTTGACTACTCTCTAGGTGAGTAACAAGCCCACAAAAAATCAGCCAAATCGAAGGGGGTCGGTGACAGGTCCGGCTTTTCTGAAATAATTTTGCTCAAGATCAAATCCACTATTGCGGTTACGTTATAGATAAAGAAGGTATACACATGGAACGTAAGAAAATGGAAGCTATACAGGGTATGGCAAAACCACAGAATCCCTCGGAAGTACGCTCATTTGTCGGAATGATAAATTATTATGGTAGATTCATACGCGATCTTAGTTCTATTTTGCAACCATTGAATAACTTACTACGCAAAAGCGTTGAATTCATATGGGACGAAGCAGCTGAGCCTGCATTTCGAAACGCAAAAAAGGCTAATATGAATAGTTGAATACCCAAAACGAAAAAAGAAAAAGAAAAATGTCTTCGTACAAAAGGATTGAAATCACATACAGTTGCCAAGTTCATGTCTTCTGTATACCATAAGTTAACAACAGAAAAGTAAAGAGCCTTGTGAATGATGGCCCTTTACCCATGCGAGAAAATGATCGTGTAGAATTACCTGAGCAATTACAGGAGTCAGAGGAGCATCCAGAAGCGAGGCCCCCTGATCTACTTAGGGAACAACGACCGTTAAGGGTTAAAATGACGCCCACAATATTTACAAGACTATGAATCTTGAGTATTTAAAATAATAATAAGAAAAACCATACAGTTAGTTAAGGGCATGCAATGGTCGACGCCGAACTTCTGTTTTTCGATTTATTCGAAAAGTAACCAACGAAATCAATTCATACTTTCACAATCAATAACAAACAAATGTACGAACGCGGGAAAGTTCATGGTTTCATGAAATTCAAGCTTTTATTTTTATTTTTTTTTTTTTAATTTTTTTTTTTTTTTTTGGGTTTTACGAAATTCAAGCTTTTTTTTTTTTTTGTTTTATTTTGTTTATTTTTTTATTTTTTAGCTTTTTTTTTTTATTTTTTATTTTTTTTTATGTAGCGTGTTTGCAATCAAAATGTTTGTTGATTTTTTTCGCAAACCATTTTTTAAAATTCTGAACAAAGGTTGATCGCATTCCTTATTCGAAGATTTTCGACTTTTTGAAAAATATAGTTTTCTTGTTTTTATGAGCAATCAAAATGTTTATCGATTTTTTCGCAAACTAAAACCATTTTTAAAATTCTAAAAAAAAATATTATCGCATTTCTTATTCAATTCTGAAAATGGAGAAATTTTGAAATTGATGGAGCGATTTTTCTAAATATTTTTTTTACAATTATTAGTCCGGCGCTGCATCAGGTTGCCGCGCCGCGCGCCTCGCTAATACCGCGTCGTACAGCCGTACAGGGCTCGGCCAATGGCGTGGCGCGCGGCTTTCCATACATGAAACGACGCGGTAATGGCGAGGAGAGCGGCGCGGCAACCTGACACAGCGCCGGATAAATAATTGTAAAACAAATATTTAGAGAAATCACTCCAACAATTTCAAAATTTCGCCATTTTTAGAATTGAATAAGGAATGTGATAATATTTTTTTTAGAATTTAAAAAATGGCTTTAGTTTGCGAAAAAAATCGATAAACATTTTGATTGCTCATAAAAACAAGAAAACTATATTTTTCAAAAAGTAGAAAATCTTTACCGAAAAGTTTCTTTCATCACCTTCAAAACGCGTTTTGGAACATTTCTCTACGGTGAAGGGGACTCCAGATATGAATTTTCAAAGCCGCCCGCGCGCTACTTTTACAGGAAAATGCGATAGTTCATATCTAGCGTAAAAAACTTTTTTTGGATCTACGAAAAAATTTGGGTCTACTTTTTTAACGTAGATTGCACGTAAAAAAAGTTTGAAACGATTAAAAAAATATTAGGTCATTTCTTGGCCGATTTGAGATGAAATTGCCTTATTTTCTTTAAGTGATATACTTTCCACCATTCCATACCATCTCAGCAATTTACTTACCAAGTTTGAATCGATTTCGTCAATTAGGTTGTCAATAAAACGAAAAATTGTAAATGATAAGGTGGTGAAGAAGGACTGTTGCATGCCCTTAAATTATAAATAAGAAACGAAACAGACTGAAATGTTGAAGTTCCTACAGTTAATATGAAAGTACAAACTAAGTTAAATTACTATTTAAGTTCAACTTGTCATACTTTAGGATTGATGTTGCCTTATATTTGTACCAAATACATTTGAGAAAAGAGGGTGTTATAGAGTTAGTTTACACCGGAGGGTCAGAGTCGAGTAAGATGCAAATTTGAGCCAATGAGAAATAAGATTTGAAAAGACTACCGTAATTTCTTTTTAAATCTTATTTCTCATTGGCTCAAATTTGCACCTAACTCGACTCTGACCCTCCGGTGTAGACTAACTCATAGTGGCAGCACTGCTTAAAGTAATTAGACGTAAGAGTTAGACACCTCCGTGAAGTTAGCCGGAAAATTTCGATTTTTCAAAAAAGACCTTCACAAAACGTTTGTTGGTCGTTTGTAGGTTATTGTTGGATAGATAAAATCGTTTGTTGGATTACAGTTTTTGAGTTAAATCCAAAATAAAATTTGGCATAAAGTTAGCCGGACGATTTTCAATTTCTCACATTTTCCGATCGTTCTGGGGTCCGATCGACGCGCAATCGTTTGTTGGACACGAATATAGCAATTAGAACGTTTGTTGGATCGTGGTTTAATCAAAAACGCAAAAAAAAGATTTCAGCAATCCAAAATAGTATTTTGCATGGAGTTAGCCGGACGACTTTTAGTTTATAGTCTTTTTCAATAGTTCGGGGGTTTAATCGACGCGCAATCGTTTGTTGGACACGAATATAGCAATTAGAACGTTTGTTGGATCGTAGTTTGATTAAAAAAGCAAAAAACCATTTCATCGAATCAGCCGGGGGACAAGCACCTACCAGTCGTAATCCGGCGTGAACCTAGTCGGTTGAAGTGTACAGCTGACGCTGGTTGTTTACAACATATGATTCCGTATTTGGATCTAATCTTTCTTCAATCGACAAGCAATCGTCTGTTACTGGGTTAGGATCAGCGCGATTAATGAAACGCTCATTGGAAACGGAGCAATGAACCCTAACCTCGTCAACAGGCAGTGTCAACAATACAGGTGGGCGTTTGTTTTTATTCTCTCACAGGTTAGGTTGTATTTTAAACGTATCCTGAAATTATACAATTGTACAATCAAATCGCAACATGTTTTATCTTTATTTATTTTTCAGGTAGCAGCAATCAACTACGAGAGTACCAAGAAAAAGCATACGACCGTCACTACCTCTTGAAGAACACCGCAACAATACCTGTGAAGGTAAGGGTAACCAATCATTATAATACCTGAAGTTCATGAAAATGCGTTTGCATTTTGTTTTTATTTCAATAAAATAGTTTTTGGCTCCGGTTCACTTCGTTTCTACATTACTGTGCGAAGGCCTCAAACCAATTGAAGATAGTTCCAACTTTTACTGAGTATTTGTACCGAATAGACAAGTTCCACATTTGCTTTTGGCACCGCAAAAAAATTCATTATTCTACTGGCTAGACGTTTTCCAAGCGTATAAAATGTAAGTCTACCAAACTCGTTCAAATAAGTGGCTAACAAGTTTTCGCTGGATCAATTTTACATTTTACCTGTATATTTCAATTTCACTTTTATTTCATTTCATCTATCTATTGATTTCATTTCAAATTTGAGTAAAAACTTCCGCATAGGAATTAGCATTCAATAATTAGGTCAGATTGGATTAATTACTAGTGATTCTATGTAATGCATACCTTATTCTTCGTTTCAGGGTACATCGCCAACATGTGCTGTTTTTGAAAATAACTATAATGAAACACACTGGGATTACTGCGATCTCTTGCCCCCGCTAGCATATGGCAGCATAGATATGTAGGATGAAATCGTAGCTGGGGAACAAATTATCTACAGTGATTTCACAAACCGTATATTATTATTGCCTATGAGGATGTACGAGAATTTACAATCCATCTTGATGTAGCGCGACAGAATTTTGTTGAAGATTTGTACGATGATCCCAATAAAGTTTTTACTTATTAAATTTCAAGTTTACAATTTTAGATAAGGAGCTAATTAAATGGCATTTTTGGCGCATCTTCCGAGTACTTCTTAGTAAGAATTCGCATACCTACCTTTATTCTTTACTTTGATATTATCATAACAGTCAGCTGAAAGAGAAAAGCTTGTGGGAAGGAGATATTCACCAGGAACTTCAGAAGTACTTGAAATAGATAGAGTTGAACGATAAAGCACTCCCATTTTCCTCGGTTAAATAATGTTTGATGGCAAGTATCAGGATAAATTCATGGTATGACACGTAGATTACTAGTATGTTACTACGAACCAATTCAAACACTAGAATTTTAGGCACAAATTCCGAATCTTTCGAAGCAAGGATTTCAATCGCTGACAGAGCTCCATTCTCTATTGAAATACTGTCGTCATTCAATACCCTGGTTAAAATGCCGTATAGGATTTTATAGGAACGTATAGAATTTCGTATAGAATTCAGTATTTATGTCCGACACCAGTTCATACGGTTCTACCCGCATCCTATCGCATCGACAAAATGTACTCGGGCCGCTGGAGGACCTATCCGGATTATGTTCGGGCCCAAAAACTTAAGCTCGGTGATGTAAACGATTCTATACGGTCAGCGTTCGTCATCAAAATCGCGTCTCAAATATTTTAAAGTCCGTCGCGGGGCTACACCCGTCCTTATCTGGTTCCGATCGCGCATTTTATATAATATCAGAGTCCTACGCGCGCTCAGTCCGTCCCTATCAGGAATATATTCGGGACCGAAAACTTGAGCTCAGTGATGTATACGATTCTATACGGTCAGCGTTCGTCATCAAAATCTTGTCTGAAATATTTTAAAGTACGTCGCGGGGCTCCGCCCGTTCCTATCCGGTTTCGATCTTGCACTCGATGAGATCAACATAAACATTCAAAGTCCGATGCAGGGCTCTATCTGTCCCCGTCGGGCTTCAATGCTGCGCATTGCAAGGTGATAGAAATATTTGCTGTTCGTGTCATTATTTCTAAGTCCTAATCGGGGGCTCTGTCCGTACCTATCCGGTTTCTATGTAATGTACATTACTTCAATATTTTCTCGTAAGGCGGCGACCACCGCTTTCGATATTCTCGCGAGTGCCACTTATAGGAGTTGGTGAGTATATATAGAGGCTGAAGATGTCATCTAATATAAGCGTCGCCTAATTCCTGTATTGGTTATGTGCTATCAGTATGTATGATGTCAATATATGGGCTCCCCCTAAAGCGCTGATTGTTTGAAAAAAAGAAAAGTTAAAAAAAAAAACAAAAAAAAAACAAAGACTGCGATGCCATGCTATGTTAATTGATGTAATTTTTGTACGTTCCGGATAGGACCTTAATCCGGGCATACTTTTATGTGCGCATACATTACGGATTCAACCGAATACGCTCCGCATAGAACCGCATACGCAGGGGGCATCCTACACTCCGTATAAAACCGTATAAGAGGCGCACCGATATTTTTAAAAATCGCGGTTCAGTCACGTATAGATCCGGATAGGAACATCGATGGGGCGTCCGAATAGAATGGTATAGAACCGTAAGGAATCGGGATTCAAAATACGACACTTTGCTGCTTCGTGCCGTATAGAATTTAAACTCTGGATTCTTATCCGGCATTTTGACCAGGGTAGTGCAGAAATTACTTCAGATAAAACATTCACTATGGAAACTAGAGGAGTTCTTAGATTTTTCAAAAAAGACCTTCACAAAACGTTTGTTGGTCGTTTGTAGGTGATTGTTGGATAGGTAAAATCGTTTGTTGGATTACAGTTTTTTAATTAAATCCAAAATAAAATTTGGCATAAAGTTAGCCGGACGATTTTTAATTTCTAACATTTTTCAATCGTTCGGGGATCCAATCGACGCGCAATCGTTTGTTGGACACGAATATAGCGATTAGAACGTTTGTTGGATGGTAGTTTGATTAAAAAAAAAAAAAAAAAGTGAAAAAACATTTCGGCCGAATAGCCGGGACTGGAATACCTCGTCTTCCGGCCTAAAATTAGCCAGCGTGAACCCAGCCGGTTGACATACGGTTAGCATTATATGTCAATTAAATAAATTGGGGCTATATAAATTATAGCAAATATGGAAGTCCCAAAATTCTCGAATTATTACAGTTATTTGGTTCACACAGTTCGGACCGATCATTGCCGATTGACGGATTCATTTCTTATTTTTCCCCATCGCGCACATATATTTAGAAATCATAGAGACCGAAATACAGGTTTTTAAATTAACCGAATCGTCAGCGGTTTGTCCAAGAGAAAATCAAAATTGGCTTTTACGACCAATTACATGCGTCAACACCTACTGACCTGCGACCCTCTTTCCAGTTGCGCCAGAACAAGTTATCCGGAAATGTCTAGATCTTCTTCTTCTTCTTCCCCCCTTTCTCGACCTATCGATCTTTCGAGCATTATAATATAGTCAAAGGAAATGTCTAGATTATAGGCATGTATTCCGAAAGTCATCCATAGACAGATAGGTGAATCAATATCAACCTCAATTTTTAAAACTTGCAATTCCGCCAGTTTCTTCTCCAGAATTGTCATTCAAAATAATGCTAAGGCACACTTTCGTGAATTATATTATTATCAGACATAGTGAGAAATGCACAATGTGTTGGGGAAGTTAAATCTGTTCATGGTACAAAATCCGTGCAATAATAATCTGTAATATGATAGTCGTATGTTTATATTATATGTAATTATTCTATCCATTGTTCATGAGACATCACTACACTTGACATTGTAAAAGATTCTACGTACTGTTGGTGAGTATTATGACTATCTGGATTTTTTTTAAACACGATCAAATATATTAAAATTAAATAAGTGTTAGCCCTTCATGTGAACACTATATTTTTCGAGACGCGGTGTGAACACATGGGTCTTTTAGGGAAGGGTCGGGTTTTCAAAGTTTTCTAGGCTTTCAAAAAATCTGAAATAATTCAGCGTTATTCTTCGAAGTGTCTGCTACATGGCTCAGAAGTTGCCAGAGTCGAAAGTTTGATACCATTGTTTATAAATTGCCATTCATTGGAAGAAAAATTTGGTTTCGTAATTTCGACTGTTCCTTTAAACCTTTCATGCATACATTTGTCTATAACATTTATTCAATTAATTAATTTATTCATTTATTTGAATGAAATATATTGAAAAACTGAATTAGAAAAGGTGTTGTTGTACAACAACACTATGCAACAAAGGGTTAAAGACCCAGTGTTCACACGAAGCGTTAATTACCTTACTTTCCCTACTTCACTTTATCTTACCTATTCTATTCTTACTTTATTTATATTCTACTCATATTTGTTTATGTCTTATTTAGATTCTATTTCTTTTTTTTTTTTTTGTATTGTACCTGCATTGGCTTGGTCCTGCGCTCAGCAATTAACTTTGCTCCCAAACGGACCCATATTCCACAGCACTTTATGTATCGTGTAAGTATGTTGGACCAATAAATTGAAACTGTAAACTGTAATATTGTGAAGATCCTACCGTACAGCATTAATTCGTTTTGTTACTACAGGTTTTGTGGTAAATTATGCCACGGATTGCTGCAGTAAGTGTAGACGAAGCTGTTACAGTAATTGTTCAGTTTCGGTCATACTTTGAAAGCGATGAGCTTCCAATCTGGTCGTCAGAAGTATGGCAGAAAATGAGTACTGCCTTGGGTGGTAAATGGAGTCGGGACTGCGTCTATACCAACGTCACAAAAAACCGAAGAAAAATTTTAGATCTTGCCTGGAAGAATATGAACATAAAGGTTTTGCAAAAACAAGATCTTAACAATAATTCTTATTTCGACGAGACAGTAGTGAGCAATGCGGTGAGCTCGAGTGAAGGCGAAGAAGCAGATGATATGCGTAATGATCAAGGCATGGAGATATTTGACCTAATATTAACAGAAGACGAATGGGCAGAGATCAAACCACATCTCAATAGTCCGTCTGAGGAGCATGATATTCGCCTGAAACCTTGGTGTTGGACAAATGTTGTGGCAGACGCAATGTGGTTACAATTCCGAATGCCATGTGCTTTCGTATTTAAGCGAGCTGACGTATCGCTATCGGCCGATGGGCTCACTCAAACGATGAGCATCAACGGTAAATGCAAGAGCAAGAGATGTGCAAACACCTTCAATGGAAATGCTACAAAAAATATCAGTAACAACAACGGTCTTACAATCTCAGTTCGAACACGGGACACTCGCGGAACGGATCATGACGTGGTGAAACGTCCGCTCAATGGAAGAAGACGGGCAGAAGCTCGACGAGAAATAAAAGCTGAGGGAAGTTCAGTCTGGAAGAAGCGACAGGCACGAAAGTATATGAAACCCGGCGACATCGAGCCACCGATTATACCCTATGATAATGTTATTCGACAGGCTTGTCAAGAGGGTGTCAATGCAGAACTGGGTGTGAAAAAAAGTGATGGGCGGGATCTAATACGGACTATTGAAGACATCGCATTGGAACCAGAATTTTGCGGTATCATCCACAGCGTAGCTTCGCGACCATTTCATGCGTTTTATTATTTACCAACTCAATTACATGCGTACAAAGAATATTGTCGCCTAAATCGGGAATCATGCTTCATATGCATTGACGCAACAGGTAGCGTGGTAAAGGCTTTGGAACGATCAGATGGCACAAAGTCAGGACACATTTTTGTTTACTCAATTGTTATTAACTTTGACGGTACAACGATTGCTGTTACTCAGATGCTAGCTGAGCAGCATGACACAGAGTTTCTTGAATTTTGGATAAAGCGATGGATCCGGGCAGGTGCTCCAAAGCCGAAAGAGGCAGTATGTGATTATTCCCGAGCATTACTTTCTGCGTTATGCCTGGCGTTCAACAATCAGACTGTAAAGGCATACGTCGGTTCCCGTTTCAACAGCATTGCCAAATCAGATATCGGCCTCTGCCATGATCCTGCAACCCTTCTAAGCGTAGATGTGGCGCATTTGATCCATCTAGTATGTAGATGGAAATGCTTTAAATCGCTGAGACACTCATCCATCAAAGAGTTCTTCGTTCGTTGTGTTGCACTTATGGTAGACTGCATGTATTTTTCAGATTTTGAGGACATTTTAAGCCTCATTTGTGCTGTAGGAATGCAAACCCATGAGGATGCAACACTGGATATCCCGCAAGCTAGCACTACAAAAGAAGCTCGTAAAAAACTGGAGGAGATGATAGCAACGTGGGGTATACAAGTAGACTTCGACGTCAAAAATCCAACGATTGAACATGAGGAGGACCGTCCAGAATCATTTGCTCTCAATGATTTGAATGAGCCTAACTGTACCGGTGAAACTGGTATCAAGAACTGGATCGACCGAAGAGTTTCTAGAGCTATGGTAATACGAACCGCCGGTCAGGATTTGAATCCGTTTTTTTTACCCGAATTTGTAAAGAATGTATCCAGGTTGTGTTGCGAATTTCCACTCTGGACCAGGGTCGGAAGATATAACAGTAAAGGTCGTGCGACGTCCAGTTATGTGGAGTCCTACTTTAACTACTTGAAGACTCAGGTTTTCAGAAATACAAAGCGACCAATTCGTGTAGACAAATTTATCAAAGTTCATGCTCGGGATATTGCTGGTGCAACCTTGCTTCGCTCATCGAAACTGCTTCAATCCAATATGCAGTGCTATTCAAATCCATCTCATGAACCCCAGAGTTTTGAGAAAGTTTCAAATGACGTAATACAATTACCAAATTCAGAAATCCCCGATCCAGACCTACTATCTAGCGAAAATTGGCGTAAAAAAGCCGAAGTACCTGATGTCGTCAACTTGGAAGAAACACCCATAAATTGGAATGTTGACTCAGATTTCATAGCTGTTGCTGAATGGCCAACTGAGGCAACTGACCCTGATGAAACAAATTCTGTGCAGATAGTGCCAAATTCAAGTGATCTCGACTCAAATATGAATCTTCTATCTTCTACACCATTGGGAGATAAATCTTTAGACAATGAGCTCATGCTTTGGGCTGTAGCTGACCATTCGTATGCTAAACTCGAAGATATTACTGGGGTCGATAATATAATGGATGATGGTGCTTCTGTTGATCTGCTTTTGCCACCAGACAGGACTTCGCCCCTAGAGCAACAGCGTGAATCATCGAAACAAACAACCAATTTCAATTTTACAGGTATTCATTACTTATTCTGGATTATACAATACAGATGTTCTCACATATATATATATATATATTAGGGTGGTCCTTATTTAGGGCTCGGACGAATTTTTTATCAGACGCCCCCCAAATCGACTCCAAATAATTCAAAAACAATACCCTAATTTTTTCAGATTTTTATCTAGACTCTAACCCCTCCCACCGAGAGGGTGGATTTCCCCATTGGAAATACACGTGTTTTGGCCATATTCTCAGGATATATTTTATTCTAAAATTAAAAACTTTCAGAAAAATCTGTAACTGCGAGATTTTAGTGTTCATTGGTGCTACTATTTGAGAAAAAAATCACATTATCATACGGGTCAATCTAGACGAATTGCACACCCTTCATTTGAGAAAAAAGAGCAGATTAAAGGGTGTGCAATTCGTCTAGATTGACCCGTATGATAATGTGATTTTTTTCTCAAATAGTAGCACCAATGAACACTAAAATCTCGCAGTTACAGATTTTTCTAAAAGTTTTTAATTTTAGAATAAAATATATCCTAAGAATATGGCCAAAACACGTGTATTTTAAATGGGGAAATCCACCCTCTCGGTGGGAGGGGTTAGAGTCCAGATAAAAATCTGAAAAAATTAGGGTATTGTTTTTGAATTATTTGGAGTCGATTTGGGGGGCGTCTGATAAAAAATTCGTCAGAGCCTTAAATAAGGACCACCCTAATATATATATATATATAAAAATACCCATATGTAATGGACCGGCGGGGCAAAATGGACCGGTGCTATTTTTCTTTAATGTTTTCTATCATTAATTTTGAAGTTTTTTAATCAACTTTTTGGTCCATTGTGCCCCGCTGGTCCATTTTGCCCCACCCTCCCTTATATATATTTATATATATGTATAAATAGGTACCATGAGTATTCGTGTATGCGAGTCACTTGTTGAATGAATCTGTGTTCAATTCATTGTGAATTCATTGTCAAGCATCAACAACTGACCCGGAGCTACGGAAATTCACTGTATATAATAAATCTATGTATAGATTTGTGTTACCTATCCATGGACTTCACTTATATCACATTATGGTATTCGAGGAGCTAACTAGATGCAAGATATTCTGAGAATATGATTTAAATTATATTTTTGCGAAAAAATATGTACTATAGAATGACACAGAAATACTCAAAGCTCAACATGAAATTCATTCCACAGCAAACACACATGCAGATGAAGCACAACAAGAAGATATGCCAACTGACAACCTGAATGCCTGTATAGAAGATGCGCCGGAACTATGTACAATGTCAGCTTCTTTAGAGCGTGAATCTGAGAAACTTCACACAAACGGCACCCTAATCAAGCCTCCAAAGACGAGCAAGTATTTCAGAGCCTATCCAGAAGTCCGTCACATGAACGAGAATTTGTTAAAGAATAGAAAAGCTGTCCTCCTGCGGAATGGACTGTGTTGCCGTGAGGTCAAAGTGAACGGGGAATCATTCTTTGTACACAAGACGTGTAGCTTTGATTCCTTTGCACAAATATTACTTACAGCTGCGATCGATAACGACAAATACTTTGACTTTATTCAGAGCTCTACCAACAAAACTTTCCAACAGATAGTTCTACTTATCCAGAAGGGTATCACACAACGAACTTATCTTGACAGGATGTTGATTCTCAAACCATTCTGTCCTCTGACGGTAAGAATGAGTACAGAGAACCTTATAATATCATATTTAATCAATGCAGAGCTCAGTATTGCTAATTTAGTCGAAAAAGTAATGCAATCGGAGTTCAGCATCAACAACGTCCAAGAGTGTTCACACTGCGGTCGTCGCACATATCCATCAGTACTTATGGGACTGAATCACAAGACTATTGGAAGGCTGGGTTTCAATGGTTTGCAAATAGCATTGGACTTCCACTCACCTGTTTATAACATTCGTTGTCGCGATCCGTGCCCAGGAAAATACACACTAATCAGAGAATTGAACACTCACGTGTTTATTGAACTGGATGTACGCCCAAATCTGCAAGCCACCAGCGGTTTAGAATGCAAGCTGAGGCAAATACCTATCACATTACGCCTAGAACAGACCGAAGAGATAACCTACGAATACAGGTGTGTTGAGCTACAATCAGTGAACGCAAGTTTAAAATTTTTCTTTGAATAAATTAATGACTTACAAATACTTTTTCAGACTCGTTGGAGTAGTAGCCTATACGCCAGGCCACTATGTAGCGTACTGCCTACGCAAGAATGGAAGTTGGGAACTTCATAATGATATGCGTAAGGACATCGAAACATGCAAGTTGGACACCGTAATCAGTCCCCATCTCGGTGTATACATTCGTACGGGTAATCAAAATTCAAGTGGATGAGTCCACAGTTGTGACATTGTAATACATATTTTCGTTTACTTTTCTTGATTATATTTCATACTACTCATATTGAATTTCGACATAGTGTGATATTGCGTACCTGACTACCAGGCGATTCCTCGCTTACATCTCAGTGACCCAAATCACTGAGATGTAAGCGAGGAATCGCCTGGTATACCATAATCTATACCTGATAGATTTAGATTAAGATTTATTTTATATATTACCTGATACTTTTATTACGAAACATGTTTATCACCAAGGTAGCTGATGAATGCTGTGATATTTAGCTATATATCTAGTTTAAATTAGATGATTGCAAAGAAAAGGACAAATCACAGAATGTTTACTTCTACCATTAATATATTTACTTTATTAAATAGATAAATATTTGACTAATTTGTTTGAGCGTACATGCTGGCACAAAATATGAAGTATGTTGACAGTATACTCAGCGAGGTTGATTCTGGCCCAGAAGTGATCAGGTTAGCGTGTTGAATGATATACCAAACAGTCACTTCCGGGCCAGAATCAACCTCGCCATGTGTGCATTACTGAATTTTGATAGACAAAAAAAAAGAAAAATGAGGAGATGTATTATTATATTTATTCAAAGATATGTTGAAATTTACATATTTAATTTTTGTTATACAGTGTTTAGGAGCTTCAAACTTGTAATTGTAGATCTGATATCTGATAACAACTAATGATTTTTTACTGGAATCATTAGATGATACGGGAAGTTCCAATGCATAATACTATCAAAAAATATCAATCTACGATAATAAGATGAGTTTTATGTATCAAAAATGTTCATTCCGAATTATTGACTACTGGTAATAATGAAAATGGACTAGGTGAGAGATGATTTCAATGAGCTCTTCATCTGCTTTGTTCCTGACCTACTGCCAAACGAATGCTTGTAGCTATTAATCAATAAATAAAGATTGAAGTAATTAAATGGAAAGATTTAAATAAGTCCAAAATACACATGCCAACCGTATGTCAACCGGCTGGGTTCACGCTGGCTAATTTTAGGCCGGAAGACGAGGTATTCCAGTCCCGGCTATTCGGCCGAAATGTTTTTTCACTTTTTTTTTTTTTTTTAATCAAACTACGATCCAACAAACGTTCTAATCGCTATATTCGTGTCCAACAAACGATTGCGCCTCGATTGGATCCCCGAACGATTGAAAAATGTTAGAAATTAAAAATCGTCCGGCTAACTTTATGCCAAATTTTATTTTGGATTTAATTAAAAAACTGTAATCCAACAAACGATTTTACCTATCCAACAATCACCTACAAACGACCAACAAACGTTTTGTGAAGGTCTTTTTTGAAAAATCTAAGAACTCCTCTAGTTTCCATAGTGAATGTTTTATCTGAAGTAATTTCTGCACTATTGAATGACGACAGTATTTCAATAGAGAATGGAGCTCTGTCAGCGATTGAAATCCTTGCTTCGAAAGATTCGGAATTTGTGCCTAAAATTCTAGTGTTTGAATTGGTTCGTAGTAACATACTAGTAATCTACGTGTCATACCATGAATTTATCCTGATACTTGCCATCAAACATTATTTAACCGAGGAAAATGGGAGTGCTTTATCGTTCAACTCTATCTATTTCAAGTACTTCTGAAGTTCCTGGTGAATATCTCCTTCCCACAAGCTTTTCTCTTTCAGCTGACTGTTATGATAATATCAAAGTAAAGAATAAAGGTAGGTATGCGAATTCTTACTAAGAAGTACTCGGAAGATGCGCCAAAAATGCCATTTAATTAGCTCCTTATCTAAAATTGTAAACTTGAAATTTAATAAGTAAAAACTTTATTGGGATCATCGTACAAATCTTCAACAAAATTCTGTCGCGCTACATCAAGATGGATTGTAAATTCTCGTACATCCTCATAGGCAATAATAATATACGGTTTGTGAAATCACTGTAGATAATTTGTTCCCCAGCTACGATTTCATCCTACATATCTATGCTGCCGTATGCTAGCGGGGGCAAGAGATCGCAGTAATCCCAGTGTGTTTCATTATAGTTATTTTCAAAAACAGCACATGTTGGCGATGTACCCTGAAACGAAGAATAAGGTATGCATTACATAGAATCACTAGTAATTAATCCAATCTGACCTAATTATTGAATGCTAATTCCTATGCGGAAGTTTTTACTCAAATTTGAAATGAAATCAATAGATAGATGAAATGAAATAAAAGTGAAATTGAAATATACAGGTAAAATGTAAAATTGATCCAGCGAAAACTTGTTAGCCACTTATTTGAACGAGTTTGGTAGACTTACATTTTATACGCTTGGAAAACGTCTAGCCAGTAGAATAATGAATTTTTTTGCGGTGCCAAAAGCAAATGTGGAACTTGTCTATTCGGTACAAATACTCAGTAAAAGTTGGAACTATCTTCAATTGGTTTGAGGCCTTCGCACAGTAATGTAGAAACGAAGTGAACCGGAGCCAAAAACTATTTTATTGAAATAAAAACAAAATGCAAACGCATTTTCATGAACTTCAGGTATTATAATGATTGGTTACCCTTACCTTCACAGGTATTGTTGCGGTGTTCTTCAAGAGGTAGTGACGGTCGTATGCTTTTTCTTGGTACTCTCGTAGTTGATTGCTGCTACCTGAAAAATAAATAAAGATAAAACATGTTGCGATTTGATTGTACAATTGTATAATTTCAGGATACGTTTAAAATACAACCTAACCTGTGAGAGAATAAAAACAAACGCCCACCTGTATTGTTGACACTGCCTGTTGACGAGGTTAGGGTTCATTGCTCCGTTTCCAATGAGCGTTTCATTAATCGCGCTGATCCTAACCCAGTAACAGACGATTGCTTGTCGATTGAAGAAAGATTAGATCCAAATACGGAATCATATGTTGTAAACAACCAGCGTCAGCTGTACACTTCAACCGACTAGGTTCACGCCGGATTACGACTGGTAGGTGCTTGTCCCCCGGCTGATTCGATGAAATGGTTTTTTGCTTTTTTAATCAAACTACGATCCAACAAACGTTCTAATTGCTATATTCGTGTCCAACAAACGATTGCGCGTCGATTAAACCCCCGAACTATTGAAAAAGACTATAAACTAAAAGTCGTCCGGCTAACTCCATGCAAAATACTATTTTGGATTGCTGAAATCTTTTTTTTGCGTTTTTGATTAAACCACGATCCAACAAACGTTCTAATTGCTATATTCGTGTCCAACAAACGATTGCGCGTCGATCGGACCCCAGAACGATCGGAAAATGTGAGAAATTGAAAATCGTCCGGCTAACTTTATGCCAAATTTTATTTTGGATTTAACTCAAAAACTGTAATCCAACAAACGATTTTATCTATCCAACAATAACCTACAAACGACCAACAAACGTTTTGTGAAGGTCTTTTTTGAAAAATCGAAATTTTCCGGCTAACTTCACTTCCGGTATGGCGCCCGTAGAGGCAAGTGTTCCTATATATCAAGTACAGTATTATAATCCATTACACAGGCCCACAAAAAAAAAAAAGTTGTTTGAACTTTTGATGAGACAGGTCCATTCTTATGTATTTTTTGACGCTGAATCCGAATCCGAAGTCAAATTAGGGGGTTTTCCTGCTACTTTGCGGAAAAAACACAAAAAACCTGATTTTTTTAATGGTTTTTTGGACTTTGATAAAAAACAAAAATTGATAACGTTAATCTGAATTCAAATTCGAATTTTCCGGATAGAAATACGTCGAAAATCATGTTCAGGTTTTTTTTTTTGCTCGAAATTTCGACCCTTGCCGAGCTTCGAAAACTGTAGCAGTGCATAAAGACTCATAGCTAATGGAACTGCAAAATCTCATTTTATAGTTTTGTATTGTGACATTCACATGGTCAACTGGAAAAATATGATGTGTACAAGTTTACAACACTTCGTGAAATTTATGACGAAGTATGGATTTCAGATTGGTTTTCGCTCACGCACACGCTTCTCATCGAATGATCGGTGTAAAGGGTATCTGCGACGTTTTCCTCCCGAAACGTGTTTACCTTTTCACCATCCAGCAGTAATCGGCCAACATATTAATGTCCCATCGTCCTTGGAATCGACGTTCGAATTCTTTCAAGTCCTGGTGAAACCTCTCTCCTTGTTCTTCACTGAAATCTCCGTTATTTTCTGGGAATCGATCAACGTGCGAATCAAGAAAATGGAGTTTCAAACTCATTAGGCAGCCCAATTTCTGGAAGACTCGTACCGTTCTTGCCACAATATTTCTGTAATCCTCGTCTTTCGTATTACCTAGAAATTTTCTTGACACATCTTTGAAACTCAACTATGCTGCTTTCTCGGTATCATTCATAGTTGCGTCAAATTTTTCATCTCTAAGCAAAGTTCGGATTTCAGGTCCATCGAAGATCCCGGCCCTCAATTTAGCATCAGATTTATGACTGAACCTCCATTTCTCAGGTTTGTATACATTTGGTTTCAGTTCATCGATAAGTCCTTTCACATTTATGCATTAAACCAGATTTGTATCTTTCTCAAAATATTTACGAAAGTTCTCCTCTCGGTTTCGATACACACTTACTTTGGTACCCTTTATTAACATATTCCTACTCTTTAAGGTGGTGATCATGTTTGAGATGTAATATCAAGTGATTTAAGGGGGGAAATCAGATTAGGAGGCTGATTTTCGGGCGTTTTTTATGAATTTTTTTGAGTGTGAAGAATTAATTCGAATTTGATCTGACTTTGATATTCTTTTATTGTTATTTTGAATTACATTCACAAATTTTTTCAAGTCATTACGGCCGAAAATGTGGAAGTTATTGGCTGTTGTCCACTGAAGGTTGTCATCCGAGTTCTTTGTTTGCGGGAATTGTGGAGGTCGCAATTTTTATCCGAAAGCGGAACGGTTTTTTTTTTACACTAGCGTATTTGGTGCGCTGCGCGCGCCTTAGCCCTTACCATATGGGATGTACCTCCATAAATCTTACAATAAAAATTAAAAATTGGGTTTAATAATTTGTGTATCATATATATATATACTATGGGTATATATATGGGTATATATATATATATATATATATATATATATATACATATATATATAGTATATAGTATATATATATGTATATATATATATATATATTATATGGGTATATATATATATATGTATAAATATTGTAACGTGTCCGACCGTCACGATGGGGGTCGGCTATGATTGGTCAGTTCTAAGTCGGAGTAAACACCGAAAACTGGACAAATTCAGATAGACGAGCGAGCGACGCTTGTGACGTCACAAGCGTAAGCAAAAGAGTATATAAACACGCGTCGACAGAGCTCGACAGCGCACTTGTGGTATAGCACCCGGCGACTCACAACCACTCATTAGAGCGCACTCGTGGTATAGCACCCAGTCGACTCACTAATATAAAATCAAACCAAGCGCAATCGTGGTATAGCATCCCAGGCGACTCATTTGATATTGAACTAAGGGTCTTCCGAAGGCAATAAAGTAGAATCAGTAAATTCACTATTATTTAGACAAATCAGAACATTCTTTAAAATCATATTCTAATATCATCTAACAGGGATTAGAAGCATAATATTATATTGAGCATTAGCTATAGCAGCATTGTTACAAGCATTTAGTTGAAGGAAATAAATACGAAAGAAATAGACTTTATTGTAGAATAAGATAGAATAAGATCTTTGTATTAATTTTGTTGATATTTTATTTTTTGGTTTAACAATACAAGGAATCGAATAACTACTGATAAAATTTGCCTGGTATTTTCTTATCATCCTGTTTGACAGTAATAAATACCAGAATAAGCCGAGTAGTTACAGCTTTGGCGAACAACGGAAGAAGCGAACGACATTGGCGTAAAAACCTGTGTTCGAGGGCCAACCGTTGCAAACCCGAGTCTGATAGGCAGTCTTGGTGTAAAAACCCGGATCTGTAGATAATCAGTAAAATCATCAATAGCAGGCGAGACAGGCTTGGCGTGAAAACCCGGCTCTGTAGTGAGAATTCTGAATCTTAAATTCAGAACCAATACGGCTTTGATAATTAAAACTATCCGAGTCCGGTAGCTAGCGCAGGGAGATAAAATCTGAGTAAGGTGGCTTTTGCATGGTATACCCATCCTTTTCCTCACCTTTCAGTACGAGGAGTCCATAATAATACTTAATTAATTAAATTTCAGAAAATAGATCATTTCGAACCCGTAGCAACCGACTTTTACTATAACCAGTAGGTTCGTAAAAGCCGAAACGTTACAATATATATATATATATATATATATATATATATACCGGGAAGTTATTTGGAAGCCGAACGATGACCACACTATAGCTCGACCAACACACGCTCGCGTTGCGTACGTGAGCTTCTACTCGCTGCCAGTGACTACCAACTCGATTCGCCCGGCGCCTGTCGTCAAGGCCACGCTCATCCATAGTGTGAGCCAGGCGCCGGGCGAGTCGAGATGGCAGTCACTTGCAGCGAGTAGAAGCTCACGAACGCAACGCGAGCGTGTGTTGGTCGAGCTATAATGTAGTCATCGTTCGGCTTCCAAATAACTTCCCGGTATATATATTAGACTGACAGTTATTTTGGCTTTCGACGAAATGTTTCGCTCCGAGTACATGAATGGGTTCGAAATAAATTAAAAAAAAGCCTCTCCAAATTTTAGCCCTTAATTTTAATATTTAGGGGTGCCGACAGCCCCTTACTTCTTCCCATTTGAATAACATGGGCTTTTTGACTGTTTTGATCAATTTTTTTCTCGAAGGCCTAATTATGCGTCAAAAAATCTAAGATTCAGCAACAACGTCGGTGATGATACTCTCTTCCAGGAAAACAAAATTTGTCCACATCCATTCGGAATTCCATGTTGGTTCCCATCCCTAACTTATTGTGAGACTTTCGAGCGAAGCGAAAAAATTGTTCTTTCCTACAAAGTTGTTGAATATTCTTCGTCAATGTCGTACCTCATCAACTCATCAGAATGTGTAGCTCGCATGCATGTTCATAACTTGGAAAATCACCCCCATCCCCTAAAAATCGTACCAAAAATGGTGGGTAGATTAAAAAAAAAAAAAAATGGTTTGGCTATAAAAATGATCTGTTTTCAACAGGAGGGTTACAAAAAGAATATTTTTTATTTTTTTACTACATTCTTCTTCGATACATTCTTTAAGTCACCCCTATCTACAAAAATTGGAAAAATCGCTATCCAATGTTATCGATTTTGGTTGATGCGTTATTCTATGTAGCGAGCTTAAAATAAAAGAAAAAAAAAAAAAAAAAAATAAATAAATAAAAAAATGAAAAAAAAAAAATATTATTTTTCCAATTTTCGTAGGTGGGGGTGACTCAAATAATGTATCGAAGAAGAATGTAGAAAAAAAATGATAAAATTTCCTTTTATAACTCTCCTGTTGAAAACGAATCATTTTTATAGCCAAACCATTTTTTTTTTTTTTTTTTTTTTTTTAATCTACCCACCATTTTTAGTACGATTTTTAGGGGATGGGGGTGATTTTCGAAGTTATGAATATGAATGTGAGCTACACATTCTGATGAGTTGATGAGGTACGACATTGACGAAGAATATTCAACAACTTTGTAGGAAAGAACAATTTTTTCGCTTCGCTCGAAAGTCTCACAATAAGTTAGGGATGGGAACCAACATGGAATTCCGAATGGATGTGGACAAATTTTGTTTTCCTGAAAGAGAGTATCATCACCGACATTGTTGCTGAATCTTAGATTTTTTGACGAATAATTGGGCCTTCGAGAAAAAAATTGATCAAAACAGTCAAAAAGCCCATGTTATTCAAATGGGAAAAAGTAAGGGGCTGTCGGCACCCCTAAATATTAAAATTAAGGGCTAAAATTTTGAGAGGCTTTTTTTTAATTTATTTCGAACCCATTCATGTACTCGGAGCGAAACATTTCGTCGAAAGCCAAAATAACTGTCAGTCTAATATATTGTAATATTTTTAATATTTGTTGTAATAATAAGTTAATATTTATGGGTTCCCGAGGGAAATAAAGTGAATCAGATGAAATATAATCAATTGGGCAAAAGGTTTATGTATTCAGAAAATACAGGTCTGCTTCAGTACGAGGCTAAAGACAGACTAATTTGTTTTATAATAATGTTTGTTGACGTAGCAACCGTAGTTCTTATATTTTAGAAGATATCTTTTATCATATAGGCTACTTGATATAGATCATATAGAATTAATATATAAGGGTGATTTTACCAAATGTAACACTACCCCTCCCTTAGTAAAAGAGTCGACCCGACTCGTAAAGTGAGTATAATAAAGATTGTCATTTAAAATCATCATAAGGATAAGCAAGTCGATATTTGAATCATAAAATCTATGTGCTCTATTTAGGAGAATCGGAGCTGTGGCTCAAGTAATCAAAATTTTCCTAAGTACTATCTGACATTCGTCTCTAATTAGAAGGGAAACCACAGAAAACCTCTAAAAGATAGTCTAACTTAATATCACAACATGGGTTTTTACAAAAATCTTCAAGAACAGGAACCAGGAACAATAGTAGAAACTCAGGAATACAGGATCAGTAGACAGGAATCAGGAAATAAGAGTAGAAACTCAGGAACAAGGCGAAGAATTCCTTGGTCTTTATGAAGAAAGTCCTGAATACTGGAACAGGAAGGGGTTGGAGGGGTAGAAGGACCAAAGACTGAACGGAAAGTCCGATTCTGAACTCCAGGAGATCCAACTCCAAACCTCTTCGAAATAAATCATATAACGACCTAGACAGGAGGACAAATGTTATTCTCTCGTAATAATTAGGTCATAAATATGAGCTTCTTTTCTGAAAACTCTTCAAAATTATAAATTCCTTTCAAATCTCTTTTAAATCAAAATTATAAATTCCTTTTTAAATATTTTCTGTTAAATTAGAATGATAAATTAAACTTTTTGTTATTGGATAAATTATTTCAAATATAATAAATTGATAAATTAATCTGTTAAATGAATGTTATAAATATAAATTGGAACGATCTTATCTGAATAGAAGTGGGGAAACCGGAATAATAGGTCAGGATGGGATGAATTAGGTTTCCTTCTTCTCGTCTCAGAATATCATTTCGTCATTTAAATAGAATATCCTACTATCGGAATATCGGGAGCTGGAAAAACTTGGGTTAATGTTTGTAAACTAAAACATAATCTATATGCAGATTTTCCGCTCAGATCTCTTATATAGCTATCACGCTAATGAAATAAAAGAAAAGTCAGATCGATTGAAAATAAATAATGAATTGGAAGATAAACGATCGTAGTCGCATTTAGAAAATTTGTAACGGTTTTCCTATTTAAAATTGGATAGAACTAGGACTATTAATAAAAAGTTTTAAGCTCCGTCGAATCATTAGAACCTACTCTTTTGAGGTTATTGGTTGCGAATCTGAAGAGGGATCTCTATCCCTCCAGGAAGTCTGATTTGAATAATTATTTTTCTCGTCGTCTTTTCGCCATGAAATTTTATAATTTGAGCAATTCCCGTGATTTGATTGATAATTTGAGGGATTTCTATAATTTGATTGATTATTTGAAGAATTTCTGTTATTTGTTTGAATTAATTTTTCTAATGAAAAACAACGATTGGCGTCATGTCCAATCTTTTGGCAATATTTGCATTTTAACGGGGGTCTGTCTCCGTAATTTTTATTATAAGAATTCTTCTTTTTCTTATCATTATTATTCGATGACCGCCAGAGGCCAGTTTTCTTAGTTTCGTCGATCTTAGCTGGAGTATTTGTCGTCTTTTCAGTTTCGATCTGTCGAATTTTTCCTACTCCTAAATGATGTTTGGTTAGTGCTTCAATTTCTAAACCTTTAATTATTGCTTCTTGCCAAGAAGAAGGTCCTGACAAACTAAGAGCAAGTTTTAGCTCTGAATCGGAAATCGCGTCAATGAATCTATTGCAAACTAATTCATCTCTTGTTGATTCGTCACAAAGGGGCAAAGCGACTCTTGCGAGTCTTTCAATTTCGAAACCAAGGGAGGCAAGTCCTTCATCTTTGGCTTGCTTTCTATCCCAAAATAAAGTTAAATAAAGTTTTGACAAATGTTGGTCTCCAAAACGAAGTCTTAAGGCCGCACTGAGCTTGTCATAGTCCCGAATGTCTGAATCGGCCAGAGCCATCAGAACTGATAAAGCAGGACCTCTGAGATTACCGGCGAGCTGTCCGGCTTTGGTGGTAGAAGACCATAAATTTACTTCAGCAATTATTTGAAATTGGCGTTCATATTCGGCCCACGGTGTAGAACCGTCAAAGAAATTAACTTTTAGGTTACTCGATCTATTTTGTACATTCTCAGTGTGAACCTCTTGACATGAGTTTACTACTCTTTGAGTCGCGTTTAATTGTTTTTCGCGACTGCTGCGGATAGTTGGGGAAGGTTCTTCTTCCCCATTATTTTGTACAGACCTCAAAGTTTGTGGCTCAATTATTTGCTCAACTCTTTCAATGACAGGAGATCTGCTAGGAGTTGAAGTTTGAGGTATGATTTCTTGAGGCTCTAGGCGTCTAAGAAGGAGGGAAAGGGTGGCCTGTTGAGCTGCTAAATATGCCTCTCTTTCCTCACGTTGTGCCACCAAATAAGCTTGTTGTTGTGCTGCTAATGCAGTTAGGTTTGCTTGCTGTTGTGAGGCTAAGGCTTGAAAAAGGCGTTCCATCATCTCGACCTGGGGTTGAGGTAGTGGGGCCAAAAGCTGGTTACCAGCGGGTTGAGATTCGTCAATAGGCGCAGTAGACATTTCTTTTTCTTTTCAAATTCTTTCAAATTCTTTTCTCAATCACAAACTTTCAAAAATTCACTTTATCGATCTCGGTAAGATCCCGATTCTGACACCAATGTAATATTTTTAATATTTGTTGTAATAATAAGTTAATATTTATGGGTTCCCGAGGGAAATAAAGTGAATCAGATGAAATATAATCAATTGGGCAAAAGGTTTATGTATTCAGAAAATACAGGTCTGCTTCAGTACGAGGCTAAAGACAGACTAATTTGTTTTATAATAATGTTTGTTGACGTAGCAACCGTAGTTCTTATATTTTAGAAGATATCTTTTATCATATAGGCTACTTGATATAGATCATATAGAATTAATATATAAGGGTGATTTTACCAAATGTAACAATATATATATATATATATATGTATATATGGGTATATATAGAGATATATATAGATATATATATATATATATATTTATATATATATATATCTATGTACTACACTATATATATATTGTAACTTTACGGATAGTGAGCGTCACTGAAGGTGACGCGAACCGGTTGGTTATTGTGTTTTCTTTACTCGATTTTTATTTTTGTTTGAGACTTCTACTATTAATTATTAGCCGTGCCTATTACGGACTTGAACTACCGTGTAGCTGAAGCCGCCTCCCCACAGACCTGAGTACGATAACGCACTAAGGCTGCACTCTACCCTCTTAACTGTTAAATGTTAATTTAATGAAGTTAATTTATTCCCAAATAATAGCTGTGCCAGACCTGGGTAGATCGGAGATCCACCAAGGCTGTATCTAGCTTTCTGTTAGATTTAAACTATAACCTGGAAATGGCGGAGGAAGGGGTTTGACATCTGATTAAATTGCTTTTTTGTAACGTTCAAAAATCTATTTATTTAATTAACTAAACCTACGGTTGCAACCCTATTTTATATTTACACGTTGCTTGTCTTTACTTACGTTATTTCTACGTTAAACAATGATATCGTGATACAATTTTGACAAGTAGCTATTTTGACTGAGATTTGAATATTCTAGCAAAATACAGTTGTTCTGATATTTTCTTTATAATTTTTTGTATGCTGTGATTTACGCTGATTTTCTATAGTTTTATGTCTTTATTTGAAATAATTGGATTTCTGAAATATTCTTGAATTTATTATTTGTATTGAAATGAATAGATGATTCTAACGGTTCATCAGAGCTCTATGCTCGTGATGACCAACAAGTCACTGTGAGTCTATCTGGTATCTACCCTAGAATAGCTAATGAGTTGATGCGCGGTGAGTCAACCCGGTCGCTTTGCCGAAGATTGCTGGTGAGCTGAGCGGCGTCACGCCTTTTATACTTGTCGTGACGTCACTCAGCTCGTCGTTGTGCGAAGCTTCGAGACTCTTCCAGTCGCTTCGCTCGACCGTTGCTGATTTAAATGTAAACGCACAGGCATGGGTAGCCTGGCACGTTACAATATATACAGGGTGTAAATCTTAACTCTGTACATACTTATAGGGTGTGTAGGGGCTGCCAATACAAGCATTTTGAGGTATGACACCCATAGTCGGAAACTCATCCTAACCACTATGGAGGGCTTTGAAGGATATGGTACCGCACGCTTGATCGTAGTGTGATGAATCAGATGTGATCACTTTCGACCCAACATTTTATTAAGCCGGAATGAACAGTACAAAGGTTCTTGTGTGAAATCAACAAAACGATAAACTTTGCATCAAAAAAATAACAAAACAATTTTCGGTGCTTATGAACACAATTTGAAAAAGTTATGGAAAACGAATTGGGGTTTTGCACATTTGGGCTTTTCGTTTTCCATAACTTTCTCAAATTTTGTTCATAAGCACCGGAAATTGTTTTGTAATTTTTGTATTGCCAAGTTCATCGTTTTGTTAATTTCACGCAAGAACATTTGTACTGTTGTCTACCGCTGAATAAAATGTTGGGTCGAAAATGATCACATCTGATTCATTACACTACGAAACGCGCGCGGTACCAGAACCTTCAAAGCCCTCCACAGCCGTTGGGATGAGTTTCCGACCATGGGTGTCATACCTCAAAATGCTTGTATTGGCAGCCCCTACACACCCTATAAGTATGTACAGAGTTAAGATTTACACCCTGTATATATATATATAGCATATTGTAACGGATCAGGCGACCTAGGCCTGACCGTTAACAATTCGAACGCCAACCGTTGCTAGCATCGAACGTTCCAGAACATTCGACGAGAGCGACAAGTCGCGTGACGTCATAGCAAGTATATAAGTCGAGACACAGCTCTCATCACCAGCAATCTTCGGCAAAGCGACCGGGTTGACTCACCGCGCATCTATTAAACAGCAATTCTACGGTATAGCACCGGATTGACTCACAGCTCTTTTGCAGATCAGTCGCAATAGGCATAGCGCCTTGCGAACTTGTAGCTTCACTCAAATATTATATCGCTCTATCAAAAATCGCAAATTTCAACAAAAATAAAATAGAATCAAGAAATAAAAGAAAAGAAAATATCAGAAAAGAAAATACATAATTCAGAATATTAGAAAATTAAATTATAAAGAAAATTAACGAAATATTCATTTGAAAACGACGTAACGGTCAATCATCGATTAAAGATCAAAAATAGTCTTCATATTAGAAATTAGTAAGTAAGGATCTCTGTAAATATAGAATAAGTATCTGAAGCAACCGCTAGTTATAGTAGAATAAAATAAATCGAATTCTTGATTATTTAAAAAAGTAAGTTACTCTATGCAGATCCCTTATCCGCTATTTCCAGGTCTTTCTTCATCGATAAAACTAACCAAAGCTAGATACAGCCTTAGTGTGTCTCTGACGCACTCAGGTCTGGCACAGCAGGTTCTATTGTTTAGAAAATTGGGAATAAACTAACTTTAACAAAATTAAAATCAAAAGGTTAGGTGGGTAAAGTGCAGCCTTAGCACGTTTACGTGTTCAGGTCTGTGGGGAGGCGGCTTTAGTTGCACGGCGACTCAAGTCCGTAATAGGGAACATTAAATTATTGATATAAAGGTCTAGAACATTAATTTCGAGCAAAGAACTCACAATTACACTCGGTTCGCGATACCGGTGGTATCGCTCAAGAACCGAAACGTAACATTTGGCGCCCAACGTGGGGCTTTTATAATCAATATTTAATAAAAAACTTACTTAAAAGATATCTAGAGTCATTTATTCAATTTAACTTAACTTCGTTGCACTAATAAATTTAACTTCATTACTAGTAGAGTCATTTTTGTGGATTACGTCAAAATCCGATGTCACGACCAGGAAATGGCGGACAAGGGATCTTGCATCAGTCTAACTGTAGATCAGGGACTAGGGGGCAAGGATCCGGATAGGCATAAACACGAAATGAAAAACACAGCGAGTAAAATGAATAATTTCTTTATTAACGAAAATACAAACGACGATGTCGACAGCGACACGTCAAACTCAGCGTCAGATGACTTTATGTCATTCCTAGATAGATTAAATAAAAAATTAGATGATGATCTAGCGTCAATGGAACAAAAAAGCATTCAAGAAAAATTAGAGTATGAAAAAATAATGGAAAAAGAAATGAGCTTTAGAGAGAGATTGGAAGCACAATCAAAACTTTACAAAAAACAGTTAGCAGAATTAGATGATAAAATAAAAAATACAGTGGACGAAAAATTCGATTCACCAAAAGAAATAATATTAACGTCGAACGAAAAAGTAAAAACCGCGGAAAAGATTGACGGGTTCAAACCCAGAGAATGTCAACACAAAATCGTCGAAATAAATAAAATCGAGCCAGTAGAGCCGGTAGAATTTAAAAACCAAAACAAAGAACCGAATGACGAAAGTCACGGCAACGAGAAAATAAAAACAAACAAGATTCGAACAGGAAACGAATTTTTCGGCAACTTAGTAGAATTAGAAAACTTAGAATTAGAGAAAAAGAAAAACAATCAGCTAGCTAGCATAGGAAATAGAATTAAGTTAGATTTAGAAAAGATTAAAACCGACAAAACTAATCCGGATAATCCGTTAATCGGATTAAGTCAAAACACCGATTTAAAACACACCGATTTTGATACCGATTGCAACGCTAATATTAAATATTTAGCAGACACTGAAATAACGATATTCCATGATTTAAACAAAAATGTCAAGTCACCGCACTATAGTTTAGTCTTTGAGTTAGATAATCCGCGAAAAGATTTAAACAAAAATTTCACTACACTGCACGACACTGTAGAGAATAATCCAGCTGGAAGCTATAAAAATCCGAAGCGCACTCAACTTCACCTCACGCGCACCACGCAGATGAAGATCCTCGGCTGGATGGAATCTGAAAAAGAAAGGAGAATCGACGGATTAATAAATTTGACATTAATTCGATCAACACCCGATATAACGAAGACACTGGATATGACAGATAGGATTAGACCGTGTGCAGGTTATCCAGGGGATAATCCGATTATCAACCAACTGATCGCAATCAAAGTGCACAATAAGCAAAAATTAGATGAAGGCCTGTACCATTTGGAGCCAGGGGGCGATGCACAAGTTGCAGTCATCACTGACGTTATGGGACCGAGTATCAACGGCTACTAATACGCAGTCAGTTCCACGATCCGACTCAAACCAAGATCCACCGACGAATACCTGAACAGACAAGAGACAAGGATTAACGACAATAACATCGACACAAACGATACAATGAAGTAATGAGACGAAAGACAAAGACAAGACCAAATAGAGCGAGATCGACGTACCTGTGGGTTCGAGTATCCTTTTCGCATCCATGCAAATGACGCCAATGTCGATCTCGATAGATCAAATCCAACGCAGAAAAATCTCAGTGCACGGGGATTCTTTTTGAAGAGGAGGAGATCGATGAGCACCGGCAGAGATGCACATCTCAAAAGCACCACCAAAAATCCAGTTTGCACACAAGGAAAAAGAAATTTTTCACGGAGCACAACCACGTCACAGTCACGACTAGACCACGCACTGCACCAACACCGAAAAACGATAGATCGATCATCGTCCAGCTTGCAATCCAGATCACAAGACCAGCCAATGATCGAAGGGGGCAATGTAACGGATCAGGCGACCTAGGCCTGACCGTTAACAATTCGAACGCCAACCGTTGCTAGCATCGAACGTTCCAGAACATTCGACGAGAGCGACAAGTCGCGTGACGTCATAGCAAGTATATAAGTCGAGACACAGCTCTCATCACCAGCAATCTTCGGCAAAGCGACCGGGTTGACTCACCGCGCATCTATTAAACAGCAATTCTACGGTATAGCACCGGATTGACTCACAGCTCTTTTGCAGATCAGTCGCAATAGGCATAGCGCCTTGCGAACTTGTAGCTTCACTCAAATATTATATCGCTCTATCAAAAATCGCAAATTTCAACAAAAATAAAATAGAATCAAGAAATAAAAGAAAAGAAAATATCAGAAAAGAAAATACATAATTCAGAATATTAGAAAATTAAATTATAAAGAAAATTAACGAAATATTCATTTGAAAACGACGTAACGGTCAATCATCGATTAAAGATCAAAAATAGTCTTCATATTAGAAATTAGTAAGTAAGGATCTCTGTAAATATAGAATAAGTATCTGAAGCAACCGCTAGTTATAGTAGAATAAAATAAATCGAATTCTTGATTATTTAAAAAAGTAAGTTACTCTATGCAGATCCCTTATCCGCTATTTCCAGGTCTTTCTTCATCGATAAAACTAACCAAAGCTAGATACAGCCTTAGTGTGTCTCTGACGCACTCAGGTCTGGCACAGCAGGTTCTATTGTTTAGAAAATTGGGAATAAACTAACTTTAACAAAATTAAAATCAAAAGGTTAGGTGGGTAAAGTGCAGCCTTAGCACGTTTACGTGTTCAGGTCTGTGGGGAGGCGGCTTTAGTTGCACGGCGACTCAAGTCCGTAATAGGGAACATTAAATTATTGATATAAAGGTCTAGAACATTAATTTCGAGCAAAGAACTCACAATTACACTCGGTTCGCGATACCGGTGGTATCGCTCAAGAACCGAAACGTAACATTTACGGCAATCTACGGCAAAGCGACCGGATTGACTCACCGCGTATCTATTAAACAGCAATTCCACGGTATAGCACCGGATTGACTCACAGCTCTTTTGCAGATCAGTCGCAATAGGCATAGCGCCTTGCGAACTTGTAGCTTCACTCAAATATTATATCGCTCGATCAAAAATCGCAAATTTCAACAAAATTAAAATCAAAAGGTTAGGTGGGTAAAGTGCAGCCTTAGCGCGTTTACGTGTTCAGGTCTGTGGGGAGGCGGCTTTAGTTGCACGGCGACTCAAGTCCGTAATAGGGAACATTAAATTATTGATATAAAGGTCTAGAACATTAATTTCGAGCAAAGAACTCACAATTACACTCGGTTCGCGATACCGGTGGTATCGCTCAAGAACCGAAACGTAACATTTGGCGTAACATATATATAAGCCTAGCTATGCGGCATAAAAAACCTGACAAAAAACGTTACAACGCTTTTTTTTAAAGAGGATTATCAACATGTTTTCTAAGAATATGAACCTCAATGCGGGTAAAAATTGTGAAAATTGAAGTTTTAACAGGTGTTTGAAAAAAATTTCTCGATTTTCACCATTTTTTCCACTTATTTTGCAATAAAAAAATCCCCTCAGATTATGATATCATCCCAAATGTTGGTTCATATTCTTCGTCATTTTATAAAGAAACACACTTTCAATTTTCGTAACGATCGGTCCATAACTTTTTGAGCTAGAATTCCCGCAAATCAAAAAAATGTAGTTTCGAGAAAAACGCGTTTGAAAAAAAAAAAATTCCAGAATACGAGAACACACCAAGTGAGGTAAAGTAACGCTTTACCGGGATATAATCAAAATGATACCGATGCTTCTAGTACCGTCTATACAAATGCCTTACAACAAGCATTTGAAAAAGAAAGAAATAAACAATAAGTGACTGTCTGAGCGAGGCTCCAACAACCTGCACTGCGTCCGGGCGCTAACCCGATGAGCGGTCGGTTTTAGGCTCATAGAATCGGAACGAATTTGAATTTCGCGTTGAAATTTTGGCAACGTATTCTTGAATAGTTATTAGGGTGGTCCTTATTTGGGGGTCGGTGGAATTTTGTCCGTGCCTCCCCCTAGATTAGTTCGAAATAAATTCAGAAAAACGTGGGCCAAATGTGAGCTTTCTAGCTCAACGGGAAACCGTGCCGGTAAGCCCGTACTTTTTCCCGTTTGAATAACATAGGATTTTTCATCGAATGAATGCATTTTTTTTTTTACAAGCCTATCGTTCATCGGAAAAATCTATCATTCCGTCACTATATAGTATTATAGTGTGTAAGTTAGTGCAAATTTTTCAGGTCACCCGAAATCATATTCCACAGAGTAACTGCACACACAAGACGACGATTTCAAAAAGTTACAACTGTATTCATCCGAAAAGGCTCGTATCATTTTTTGATGATGATTTCACCGACAAAATTTAAATTTAAATTCAAATTCAGTTTTTTTTTTTTTTCAAATTTATTTCTATTTTTATTTCATTTTATATAACGCAAGCATGTTTTCCTCGCTTTTTGATGCCTTTGTATGGGACCTAAAGTAGTACTTTTAAGTCCTTAGGATTTAAAGTGGTACTTTTAAGTGGTCCTAGGACTTAAAAGTACTACTTTAGGTCCCATACAAAGGCATCAAAAAGCGAGGAAAACATGCTTGCGTTATATAAAATGAAATAAAAATAGAAATAAATTTGAAAAAAAAAAAAAAACTGAATTTGAATTTAAATTTAAATTTTGTCGGTGAAATCATCATCAAAAAATGATACGAGCCTTTTCGGATGAATACAGTTGTAACTTTTTGAAATCGTCGTCTTGTGTGTGCAGTTACTCTGTGGAATATGATTTCGGGTGACCTGAAAAATTTGCACTAACTTACACACTATAATACTATATAGTGACGGAATGATAGATTTTTCCGATGAACGATAGGCTTGTAAAAAAAAAAAATGCATTCATTCGATGAAAAATCCTATGTTATTCAAACGGGAAAAAGTACGGGCTTACCGGCACGGTTTCCCGTTGAGCTAGAAAGCTCACATTTGGCCCACGTTTTTCTGAATTTATTTCGAACTAATCTAGGGGGAGGCACGGACAAAATTCCACCGACCCCCAAATAAGGACCACCCTAATAGTTATGCTAACAATTTATACAGCAAAAAGAAATCCAATTTTTTGAAAATCCTAATGTGATTTCCCCCCTTAAGGTGCCACAGTACTGGCATGTCCTATATATATTTTTTGACGTCAGAAGCGTCAAATACGAGGAATTTCGTCGACAAATTGAGCCTAAACGAGGAAACGAATTCCATGGGTGTTATTTTTTTATTGAAGCTTAAATTAATCTGTACTGCGCTTGCTTAGTGATTTTCAGCGTAGATTACCCAGTGATGTGTATTGCGAATAAATAAAAGTGACAGGTCGTTTGACACATATCCAACATGGTGGCATCAGAATCAGGCCATTACCGACTTGTCGTATTTTCGCTGCATCCAGGAGATTAATACGTCTATCACTAAACACAGGGAGCAAGCGCAGGGTAGAAATACACAGTTGTTTCAGGAAAACTTATTTCACCCACCTGGGTCCCGTAAATAAGGCTCGATTTGTCGACGAAATTCCTCGTATTTGACGCTTCTGACGTCACAAAATATATATAGGACATGCCAGTACTGTGGCACCTTAACGTTTGGAATTGCAAAGCACACTTGAAGCAATTCATGTTTATACTTTGCCAAATACCTAGTATATTTACTATCTACACCGGACAATGTCCATATAATTATAACCAATTACTTTTTAGTTTCTATTGAAGCTATCTTATAAAAGTATGTAGAATAAAGGAAAGAAAAACGAAGAACTCTCTGCCCCCTTTTTTATCACATCAGAGACAAAAGTTGACTCAAGGCGACCATCTTATCAAATTGAATAAAGTTATGATTAAATCACACATTATATGTGTTATCATCACAGTTAGTATATTACATAAAGTGGTACGGAAAACTTAAAAGTCTTTATATAGGAACGATAGACCCTTGGACGATCACAGGTAAGTTATAGAATATTAAATCACATTTTATATGTGTTACTTAAGTTAGTATCCCGAGTGAAAATGATTTTGTATAATTATATAGAATTATATAGGATTATATAAAAGTTATATAGAATTGTATAGAATTATAAAGAATCTATATATTAAAGTTCGAAAACGGATGTCCGGATGTCACACTTTTTTTTCAGAGCACTACTATAGCTCGACTGTACATGTCTGCGTGCTTCTCACTGTCATGCTATCTGACCTCGGACTTCGCTGTTACATATGATGTGATATTATTATCAAGAACGTTTCAGAGTTCATGCATGAGTTTTTCGAGATTATAAAAAAAGTATAGTAGGGACAGTAATAATAACACCTGTTCTTACGATATTTTACTTATTTATTTTTTCATTAAATTAAAAAAAAAAAATAGCAAAATTTTTTGCCACGGCCTCCTGCCGCGACTGCTCCTCCCGCTGCTGCTGCAGCCTTCGCCGCCACTCTTTGGCACTGCTGCCGGCCCTCGTTCCTCTGTACGCTGTTAAAAAATCAAATACTCGAATAAATATTTTACAAAACAACATAGCCAGAATTATTGAGAATTGACCTTGCGATTACATATAGGTGCGAATTCGCACCAAGGGTTTCTCATTTCGCCTGTATTTTTTCGATTTCGGGAAGTACGGTGTTTCCCCCACCATAAAAAAAAGTCGAACAGTTTTTCCAGCAGTTGGCCCCGGACCAACATTCAATTATATTTTGGCCATCGAAGAAGTCGGACGTGAATTCATTTTCGGTGCGAATTTCTACCCGCGTGTAACTCTCGGCTAATAAACGAACTTTTTTGCGATCGAGGAATCGAATATACATCAAATAAATAAACGTGTATACCCTCAAATTATGAATATTTCCGTTGGATATCGGGTTCGAATTTTTGATTATGATCCAAATAGGTGTGTGATCAAAGGGTTATGGATAGAAAAAAATTTCAATTGTCGCTACTTATTATCGATGAGTAAGTACGAAGAAAAATTCGTGAAAAATCGAAATTTTGAGTTTTTGCCGTCACTGAAATCACATGTGATCTCATATAGGTATACATGGACGCGTTTGCAGATATGACTTACGTTTCACCCTCCCACCTTTCACTCCCCTCGCGCTGCTTCCCGTTCTCTTTTCTCTGTCTTTGTCCACCTCTTCATGTCTCCCTCTCTCCTTTTCCTTTCCCCTTTTTTCTTCCTCATTTTCTCGATTCTCTCTCCGTCTCTCCTTTTCCTTCCTCCGTCTCTCTTCCTCTTTCTCTCGATCCTCCTTCTCCTTTCCGCTCTCCACCGACGTACTAGCCATTAGTTTTGAAATATGTATTGAAAAATATTTGAATTCATCGAATGATAAATTCAACCAGCACTTGTCGGTACAGTTTTGTTTTCATGAGTTAAATATATTGGCAATATAGTTAATCATTCTCATATTGATGATAGTTGCGGTCACAGATTTTGAAGCAAATAATGGATTTTATTCGCCGAACGGTTTGTCATACACTGTATGTTTGACTCACCGTGCGTTGAAATGCTCAACCGGTTCAAGTGATCTGAAAGTATTATATTTTTAATAAATAAGGCAATTTATGTCAACTTCACCACGTTGAAGGAACCAGTACAGCGTTCCTCGTGGAATTCGACATATCTCTGAATCTATTGATTACTCAACTAATGTTCAGTTGAGGATGTTCAAGAACTAAATCTCAAAAAAAAGTACTGGTCGCCTACTACTATTGAGGTATAAAAAAAGTTAATCTGCAACTGAACTGAAAGTATTCCAAATTCTATAGGTGTATGAAATACTTCTTCGCAATCATTTAAGAAATAGTTTCGACTTACCGTTTATCTTGGAAATCTCCTCGTCGTTCGACATGAAGTCCAAATTCACACTGATTTGTTCACGTGCGAAGACTACTATACGCGCAAATAGAGTAGGGATAATTCTCGAGCCCCGCGTACGGACAAATCCTAAGTCAGCCTAATCTGTGTCATGTTTGTATATTCGTGTTATGTCGTATTTCTATGTCAGCGAATAAGTAGGGGAGAGTGTGGTTGTACCGCTCAGCAGGTAATACCGCTCACCCCTTTTTCTTTATAATTAGGAATTTTTTCACTCGTTTTTTTTTCCTAATCTTCAAGATCCAATGTCAATATCTAATTTCTGTGGAAATTTCATTCCTCTAATCACTTTTAATAGAAAAAATAACATCTCTCTGTTTTGAGGTCCTTACAGCGTAAAATTGCTGGACAAGTAAATAAAGTTTTTTGTCATTTCAAAATTATTATTTTCACGTCAAACTATGGTCATTCGATTCGTGGTACTTTTCCGCGTCTTTTGATCACAAGATGAACTCCTATCTCTCTTTATATTAATAATTATTAATGATTTTGTTAACTCCGCGCGATACCGGTAATACCGCTCGGCCGGTGAGGGTAATATCGCTCGGCTGTATGCCAATATACCGCTCAGCATCTGACAGTGCATATTTACCGGCGGATTATCAAAATCACCTAAGTAAAACACAATTATCATTCTTTTTTGTTGGAAATGTGTGTGACGACAAATGTTGAGACAATCAGAAACCAACTTTTGCGATGACAATGGTTGTGACATAGTATTAAATCCGTGAAATTAATAAAAAAAATCGTAGTGAGGTTATGTGAATAATAATGACAATGATATCAATAATAATAATATTAATTTACTCTATTATTGTGTTATAATAACGTCTTCAGTGAAATTTAACATTGTGATGACAAATTTAATCCTTCATACCCGAGTTTACTATTTGACTACATATAGGTTAGGTCGGAACCCGAGTATTAGAGAGTGAGCGGTATTAAAATTGGGCCGAGCGGTATTACCCGCTAGAGGGTAAGACCGCTCACTTGCGTCTCGCGTTTCTTTTTTCGTAATTTTGTCAATTCTAAAGGAAATTACGGCTCTGAATTTTCAAAACGAAGAGTTAAATAGTTGCAGAAGCCATTACAATAGTCTTTTGCACTTCAAGTTGACGTTCAACACATAAAAATTAGCATTTTTTCTTAGGTGAGCGGTACTCCCATCCTCTCCCCTACCTATAGAGTGAGGAAAGACAAAAGAATATAGAGATTACTCCGATATGATGAACGTGTCTCACGGTGATCACGCCGTTAGCGATCACAACGCTGAAGACATGGGGCGAAGAAACACTAAAAGTAAGTAGACTCCCATTAGAATATAAAATATCCATTTTATTGCCATTCTATTATATGATTCGTTGACATTATTTAAATTTATTCCACAAATATATTCCATATACAAATGAATGATTTAGAAAAAATCCTCTCATTCAGTATCACCTGCGTCTCTGAAACTGTGTTCTTTTCTCGGATATAAATGAACATCCAATTTTTCTCCGATTATTACAATAACAAAAATAACGAGGATTTGTTCGAATCTGCAGATGTAAACAACGATTAGACAAGTTCAGTGTTGATATTCTGATAATTATTACTTCGCGTTTCAGATTCCGAGAACAAAAAAAAAGGGGGGATGGGCGTTCAAGCCACCAGGGCTGAAAGTGAGTAGCTTTCCAACGGCTTAATAACTAAGAGTACGGAACTTCTCCAGGAAAAAATTGCCGCTAAATACTATGATTCATAACAAAATCAAAACTAATAATCAGATGAAGAATATACAAAAAGATATTATGTTACGTAAATTTCATAAAATGCTATAGGACTTGCGAAAATAAAAAGACGAAAACAAATTTAGATTAAATTCAAATGATTGGAAAGAAAATTGAAATTGATAATTCAAAAAAGAATACAAGAGGAAAACAAGAAGCTATGTTATATTCCGTTAAGTAATTTTGAGAAAAAAAGGAAATTTCCCGGAAAATATAATGATTGAATCATTATATGTTTGAAATAAAATTTAAATTGATCGTCAGGAAATTAGAAATGGAAATCTCTTTTATTTTTCAGATCCCATCAAAGACGCGGGGTTGGCGGCGATCGTCGCTGCGTTCATGAAAGGTATGATACAATTCCAAACCTTCAAGTGTATAAACAAAAAGATATGTCGACATGGATTTTGATATATTGTTGTCTTTTTCAGGAGATGAGTGGGACGCCATCCTGGCGACGGTGGAGTTGTCGGGATGACAACTCCATGAAAATAATCCCTAATAAATAATAAGAATAATAAATAATAATAATAAATAATTATAATAGTAATAATAATAATAAATCATATTATACTACATCTTCAGTATTAGATGTTTCATTCACACCCAAAAAAATGTCCTTCAGTTCTAGCAGTTTATTATCATAACTAGCTGATAATTGTTCTTGAATTGTTCTCATATTTAGATGATGTTATTCGTATAGATCGTCATAAAAGCTGTCAGATTTTTGTAGAATTTATCATTCAAGCAATTGAGATCATCGATTATAAGAATTGGTCATTTTTTGTAAAAATTATTGTTAAAAACAATTATAATGAATGAGTCCAAAAAGGTTTAATTCGCCCCAGAACCGGGGTAAATTGAACTTGAGTCGGGACAAATCGAATTTATGCAAAAAGATATTAGAAAATGGTTATTCACTGAATTGAAATTATTTTATTTGAATTAGTACAATATTCTATTGTCGTTGAATATTAAAATCAGTTCCGAATGTCAAAAAAATTTCATCTAATTAATTAATAAAAACTTGTAACCGATGTATCAGATGTGCACCACGACACGTGCAGCAGCAAAGGTATGCAGAAGTGAAGGCATTGGAATATTCCCGCAAAAAGGCGGTCGACAGTAATTTTTTGATATTTTCGAATGGGTTAGTCAGAAAAATAAAAATTGAGTTCAAATAGAACTTTGTTATAGATCTAGGGTAAAATGTTTCAATTAGTGCGATTTAATGAATTGATTTTATCAAGCGATCAGCGCACATTGCGGACAGTTAGCGAGAGTTTACTAAATAATCTCACAATTCGGTGGAACGTCGATTTGTAATTGTTTCCGAATATTATCGATCATTTCATGTGTTTAGAGGCCGTTTTCTATGATAAAGGCCCTGCCACGATCAAACGCGAACGCAAACGCAGGAGCAGCGCAGCAGCGCTCCTTATTGGTGGTTGACACGACTTGTCCAACTTTAGACCAATGAAATTTTGTTGTCCAATAAAGTTTCACATGATCTTGGACAAATATCTAGGGATACAAGCGCAAGCCATTTCAGAACCAGTTCTAATTTCGGTTTTGCGTAGTATCCCTAGGTATTTGTCCAAGATCATGTGCAACTTTATTGGACAACAAAATTTCATTGGTCTAAAGTTGGACAAGTCGTGTCAACCACCAATCGGGAGCGCCGCTGCGCTTCTCTGCGTCTGCGTTTCGTTTGCGTTCCACCGTGGCATGGCCTTTACGGGCTGCTTGCGACCAACCCTACATAAAATTTCCGATAGGATTTTGACGCTATCCGAACCTATCCGAAAAGTATAGTGCTTTTGTACACCCTTTTCGTCCGGACCTATACGCAATTATTACGACATTTTTCAACATTTTCAACGACGGAGTGTATACGGCTCAATTCGGAACTTGCATAGTCCCGTTTTTCATCGCGATCGGACCCTATCCGTGAAGTATAGGGCTTTTGTACACCCTTTTCGTCCGGACCTATACGCAATTGTTACGACATTTTTAACATTTTCAACGACGGAGTGTATACGGCTCAATTCGGTACTTGAACGGTCCCGTTTTTCATCGTGATCGGACCCTATCCGACAAGTATAGTGCTTTTGTACACCCTTTTCATCCAGACCTGTACGCAATTGTTACGACATCTTTCAACTTTTTCAACGACGGAGTGTATCCAGCTCAACTCGGGACTTGCACGGTTCCATTGATCTGCCTGATATGCGGTACTTATCCGCAAGCATATCCGCAGAAATATATCGGTTTTTGATACGTGCCTATGCGGAGTTGGTCATACGTGCGAGGTTACCCTCCTAGCCGGTCATTTAAAATCTAGAAATTTTGTTGCTACAGAAAAATCTCTAGATTTTAAATCAGTTTATTTAATCTTCTAATTAAGGTAATCGACTTTTATTATATAGGTTTGGAAAGCTTAAAAAACCAGCTTTCTGAATATACAAAGGATCTTTTTGAAAAATTAGAATCAATAGGTGTAATTTCAGTTTGAATAAAAAAACGAAAATTCCCATGTTAAATGAATGGCGAAATTAAATGAAAATAGCGACCTCTTAGAGTTGAGCTAAAGCGACCGACTTTCGCGAGGACTTTTGTCTTATCCACCTCAAGCATTTGGGAGGGTAAGAGATGAAAAAAAAATTAAAGAATTTTTTTGAAGCACCCTAATGCATATACTGTGAGAATTCCTAACTACTGAACGCTTGGAGTAGTGTTGAGGTGGCCAAGAGTTCAACGCCGGCAACTGTTTCCCGATTTCAGCAAATAATGAAGCCCGAAAACAATATAACGATCGAGATATTATGCTGGTAGCCACCTCAACGCTGCTCTGAGTGTTCAACTGTAGTTAGGAATTGTCATCGTATATATATATGTGTGTGTGTGTGTCATACGAAAATTTATATTGCACGTTTCATGTTCTTCATGAACATGTTAACATGTACCTAATACTATTTTGATGAACAGTCTGTGACCGTAGCCTTTTTGGATAGTTATATAAAATCGGTAATAAGTGTATAATACTGATAAAAAGATAATATTTATGCCTTATAATAGAAAATAAAAAGTTTTGTGTACTGAATGTACATTTTGCGATATAATAGTGCTATTTCGGAACAACACAGTTGTCGACTTTTATTATAGTAGTATGTCAATATCAAAATTCTTCATGAACATGTTAACATGTAGTACTATTTTGATTAACAGTCTGTGACCGTAGCCTTTTTGGATAATTATATAAAATCGGTAATAAGTGTATAATACTGATAAAAAGATAATATTTATGCCTTATAATAGAAAATAAAAAGTTTTGTGTACTGAATGTACATTTTGCGATATAATAGTGCTATTTCGGAACAACACAGTTGTCGACTTTTATTATAGTAGTATGTCAATATCAAAATTCTTCATGAACATGTTAACATGTAGTACTATTTTGATTAACAGTCTGTGACCGTAGCCTTTTTGGATAATTATATAAAATCGGTAATAAGTGTATAATACTGATAAAAAGATAATATTTATGCCTTATAATAGAAAATAAAAAGTTTTATGTACTGAATGTACATTTTGCGATATAATAGTGCTATTTCGGAACAACACAGTTGTCGACTTTTATTATAGTAGTATATCAACATCATAAATGTCTCTTATAAACTCAAATCAAACGTTATTCATCTCATATATTGATGAACAATAACTGTTCTATACCGTGGCATTTTTTTTCATAATAAGAATATCGGATTATAATCTAACTTTTTTGTTATTGCCTTCTTGTGCTAGCAGATCATCTGCAGCTGACATATCGTTCAGTCTCACCTTTTTAAAGGTCCGCGCGGACTTGTCTGAATCTTGGTCCGCAGAGTGACGTTCTTTGGTTTTTTTATTTGGTTCTGTGTTTTCTGCAGAGTGACGTTCTTTGGTTTTTTTATTTGGTTCTGTGTTTTCTGCAGAGTGACGTTCTTTGGTTTTTTTATTCGGTTCTGCGTTTTCTGTATCGCACACCTCATAGTCCCGTACATCGGTGCTGGATGCATGTGCAATCAATGCACTTTCCTGAATCATTTTAGTTTCTGCAGCTGTACGTTCATTCGTAGGACTTTCATCTGGACTCTCCTCGTTTTCGTCCGGTTCAAAATCTTCTAGAACCGTCGAGCGTTCGGTTTCTGGTTTTTCGATAGGTATTTCTGTATCCGGCAATCTTTCATCGGTTTCGCACTTCGCATCCGACTCATGTACTCCCGCCATGCTCTCGTCAGCATTAGCGGTTTCTGTCTTCTCCAAACACTCATCATTCTCCTCATCGACGTTATCATCTGTCGATGATTGGTGTTGCAGGTCTTCTTCGGACATGCTGTCCGCGTCAAGATCTTCCTCGGACATGCTATCCGCGTGCAGGTCTTCCTCGGACGGGCTGTCCGCGTGCAAGTCTTCCTCTGACGGGCTGTCCGCGTGCAAGTCTTCCTCGGACGGGCTGTCCGCGTGCAAGTCTTCCTCTGACGGGCTGTCCGCGTGCAAGTCTTCCTCGGACGGGCTGTCCGCGTGCAGGTTTTCCTCTGCCTGACTGTTTGCGTCTTTCACACTTTCCAGGGAAGGCGCCTCCGACTCGTTGCCACTTCGGTCCTTGGACTGACGTTTCGAAGTACGGTTCATGTCAGCTATTTTTTTCGCGATAACCGTTCGACTTCCGCTGATTTCTCGTACAATCTCCTCTTCCGTAGCGTTCGTGGACTTCATCCAGTAACGCGTTATGGCTGTAATCGATAACACATGCAACAGTATTATGAGCGGTGCTATACGATAATTGTAACTTTCACACCCTATCATTTTACTTACCAGCTACGGCATCCAAACCAGCCGGATTTAAAGCAGGTTTCGCTGCCATACGACTCCCACCCTTACACCGATGAGCGTTACTGACCCTACCAGTCACCGAAGATATCCTCATGATTTGTTCTGTGAATATTAATGTCGCAATGTTCGCAATAAATTTTGAAGGTGTCAGAGCAGTCTTCGTACGCAGGTCATCATAGGATCTTGTCTTTATCCAATATCCATATCCTGCATGCATCTGTCACATATATGGAAGCGAATTACTGACACGTCGACACCGGTTCGTGGTCAATGTCAACCGAAATTTGTTGTTACTTGAACGGGAAGAACTTACGTATAATACGTACGTAAAGGTATATTGCACTTATTGTTAGTTTAACACCAAAATATATGCATATATTTATCAATATCTCACCTTTCCGGTTACTAGATTCCTAAATCCGACAGGCATGTCCTTTCCACTGCAGATACGCTCGTGAATACCGTGTCGTGCTTCGAGCTCGACGTTTTGCAGCGTGGCTGCAATAATACATTATACAATTGAAAAAGTCAATATCAATACGTAAACCAAAAGTATAATGCATTATAACGATGTACAATATATGCGGCACCTCGTGAGCAATACGAGTATTATGAGGCATGAATTATATAGTATGTAGTACGACGGTCCACGACATACCTTTAACGTGGTCGGTATTCATGTAAAGATTCTGTTGTAGTCTTAGATTCATCATTCGTAGCAACCTGACTTCGAGCTGGAGACTACGACGAGACGTCTCCACGGGTGACGACGGTTCGTCTCCCGTTCCGGCTGTATCCGCACCATGCCTGTTACAATCCTCTTCGTGGCTATTGTTCAGTTCAGCCATTAGCTGCAGGCATCAATTTTTTTTATTTATTCGTGCAGTTCGTCAGGAGTTATCGGTCAACAAATCGTGTATCATAATATACATATACATAAATCACCAACCTTGTCTACAGTATTATGGAAGTCTGCATTTTCAGCGTTGCCTCCTTTCTTGGGATCGCTGCGCATTGACAGTGGTCCGTCCGTCGATACTATATCACTTTCACTGTCAATATCGGTCGGCTGCATCTGAAGCGGTTCGTCCTCCGATTCGTCGTCTGTTACCCGTAACGTGTCACCCGTATCATTACGACGAAGTGCCGTTTTCGGTGTAGTTTCGATACTACGGTTGTCGTATAGCGACGAATCGGTATCATCTGCCGTATCCTTTATTACAGTTTTTGATGCTTTCTGCTTATTTTTTGACACTTTTTTAGTCGATTTCGTAGCCGGTTTTGATAAGGTCTTTATCAAGGCAAAAGCGCTGGATGACCCTAAATCTTCATAGCCGGTATTTCTTTCGAGACGGAAAGCTGAAAACCAAAATGGGTTTAATCGATCTGTAAATGATACACCTATAATGGTTGTCAGGTATTACACCATATCGTTATCTTACCCGACAAAGTTCTCTCTGCAGTCACCGAAGGTGTCTTGTCCGCGGATTTTTTGTGTTTTTCCGCAGATTTCGCAATTGATGTGTCCACAGATTTGTGGTGCGTTCCAATGGACTTGGCGAATGATGTCTTGTCCGCAGATTTTGCAACCGGTGTCTTGTCCACAGATTTTTGGTGCTTTCCAGCGGATTTGGCAATTGGTATTTTATCCGCAGATTTTGCAACCGGTGTCTTGTCCACAAATTTTTGGTGCTTTCCAGCGGATTTGGCAATTGGTATCTTGTCCGCAGATTTTGCAATCGGTGTCTTGTCCACAAATTTTTGGTGCTTTCCAGTGGATTTGGCAATCGGTGTCTTGTCCGCAGATTCTTTGTGTATTCCCGCAGATTTTTTGTGTATTTCCGCAGACTTTGCAATCAGTGTCTTGTCCGCAGATTTTTGGTGTATTTCCGTAGATTTTTTGTGTACTTCCGCAGATTTGGCAATCGGTGTCTTGTCCACAGATTTTTGGTGCTTTCCAGCGGATTTGGCAATTGGTATCTTGTCCGCAGATTTTGCAATCGGTGTCTTGTCCACAAATTTTTGGTGCTTTCCAGTGGATTTGGCAATCGGTGTCTTGTCCGCAGATTCTTTGTGTATTCCCGCAGATTTTTTGTGTATTTCCGCAGACTTTGCAATCAGTGTCTTGTCCGCAGATTTTTGGTGTATTTCCGTAGATTTTTTGTGTACTTCCGCAGATTTGGCAATCGGTGTCTTGTCCGCAGATTTTTGGTGCTTTCCAGCGGTTTTGGCAATTGGTGTCTTTTCCGCAGATTTCTGGCGTTTTTCCGCAGATTTTGCAATCGGTGTCTTGTCCACAGATTTTTTACGTTTTGCCGCAGATCTTGCAGTCGGCGCATAATCATCGGTCGACGAGGCAACGCCGCTATCTTGGGTCTCTTCGGAGCACTTCATCCGATCACCACTGGATGCTTCAACCAAGTCCGACTCATTTCCCGCACCCGATAAGTTAGCCTCATCGTTTGGACGATTATACTGCTTCACAGCGGCTTTACTTCTCGGTGTGCGGCAATCATCATCATCATGATCATTAATTCTTTTCAACTTCATTGCAGCGATCACTTTCGTCTTCCCTTGCGTGACAGTTCGTACTGATGAGCTTTTCTTAGCCTGTGAACAATTATTCTAGGTGGACGCGGTGCGTTAACACACGGGCGGTAATATTGTGAATTACAACACAAGCGCATACCTTGATTTCGGAAGCAGACGATGTGTCTGAAGCGTTCCTGATTACCTTTTGGTGTGGAAAAATCAGTCTCTTCGCAGCAATCTTTTTCTCAATGTCGACCAAGGATTCTACAAATTCGATATAACGCTTCACACATCCGCCTGTTATATGCGACACATCATGCATATTGCGCTACTACATACCGCGTGATTTCTCGCTTACATCTCAGTCAGTGATTTGGGTGGCGGACAGTCAGTAGTTATAGTGTTGTATATCTATATACCGTGACTTTATGTGGATGCGGCCTAGCAGGGATACTAACCCAAAACTCGCTAGCAGCAGTTTAGTGACTTACTAGATTTTCCTAATAAGATCACTAAAAATCTAGTGATTTCCAGTGATTTTACTAGAAAAATCTAGTTAGTTACTAAACTGCTGCTATCGAGTCTTGGGTTAGTATCCCTGCTGGGCCGCATCCACATAAAGTCACGGTATATAGATATACAACACTATAACAACTGACGGTCCACTACCCGAATTACTGGAATGTAAGCGAGGAATCACGCGGTACACGTACAGTAATGTTCATTAATGGGTTCGCGGTGGCTAATACTGTTTTTTTCGGACTTTTTCGGAAACGAGACTTCATTCTAGTTGTATTTCATGTGCTGATAGCCGAAAGAATGATAATAATAATTATGACCCCTTATTAAAATGATATACAGTAAGACATCCCATTATAAGAGCATTCCCTGCCATAGACGCAACTCGGCTCAGATCACCACTCCCCCACCCAACACCGCTTTCTGAGTTTGGTTTCGAGCATTCCCTTATAAGCGTCAAACATAATATACAATATTCAAGACGTAACCGTTGAAAATGCATGTGAGATACAACAAAGCATAACACTCTTATAAAAGAACTGACGGAACGAACTCTCACGACGCGCTACAGTAGAGGGACTGTAATTCTCAGAAAAACTTCCCCTACAGCCCCTAGACCACTCTTATAAGGGGATTTCGACTGTAATATTATTTTATTTGATTGTAGGGGGGGGGGGGGGGGGGGGGGGGGGGTTCACCTGATCGGTTACCGGCTTGTCTATTTTCTCCGAAACGGAGTAATCAATCGACTTGTCCTTTCAGCAGCCGATGTTTGACGAGTAATGAGTTCGAACTGGTACGTTTGATCGAACGAAATCGGGATTTTTTTTTTCGCTCGAAAAGTATTACGACGTGCCATTTATTTCGACTTATATCAGAGCCTACGCATCAAAAATGCAAAATCGGCTTCCTTCTGTGAGGAATTCTGAACACAACCATGCCGAAACATCTTTGTTTTCGACACCGATGAAGGGGCCGCTTGTATTCCACGTGAAGGAAATAAAGTTAATTATACGAAATATTAAGGACTGACTACATGCTCAAACGAGCGTTAAGTCTATAAAGGAAGAAGAAGAAGAAGGAGAAGCTTATGTATTCCACGTTTTTGTGATAATTTTCGCGATTGCCAGAGGCTGGGGGCGGCCATTGCCGCTACAGCTGCTATAGCTGCTGATATAATGCGGTGGTTCCCAGAACGCCCGTGAGATGTCGCCGCGCGCCCATCTAAACTTCTAGTACTAAGTATATTATACTTTCACTTTAGTAAAAGGTGAAGTTTAGATGGGCGCGTGGCGACATCTCACGGGCGTTCTAGGAACCACCGCGTTATATCAGCAGCTGTAGCGGCAATGGCCGCCCCCAGCCTCTGACGATGGCGAAAATTAGACCAAAAACGTGGAATATAAGCGGCCCCTTCATCGTTGTCGAAAACAAAGATGTTTTGTGATGCTAAAAATTTCCGATAAAAAGATAGAATCCGGCTACAAAAACAGTATACAGTATACGGTTTTAATAGGATCCGGATACAAAAACCGTATAGCGTATACGGTTTTTGGACCCGGTTTCTATCTTGCTATCGGAAATTTTTTCAGAATTTCTCACAGAATCGGGCTCAGGAAGCCGATTTTGCATTTTTGATGCGTAGGCTCTGATATAAGTCGAAATTAATGGCACGCCAATACTTTTCGACGAAAAAAAAAAAATCCCGATTTCGTTCGATCAAACGTACCAGTTCGAACTCATTACTCGTCAAACATCGGCTGCCGAAAAGACAAGTCGATTGATTACCCCGTTTCGGAGAAAATAGACAAGCCGATAACCGATCGGGTCAACCTCCCCCCCCTTAAAGGGTTATAGAAGGGCCCTAATGAAACTTCCAACTTACTGTGATATTCTTTCATGAAGTCCGATCGATTTTTAATCCTCCTGAAGGGTTAGTTGAAACTAATAAGATCTGCACCTGGAATTTCCAACTCAAGCCTAGATACAGGAGTTACGCACCAATGATGTTCGCCAGCTGTGAAAATGTTGGCAATGTGTTCAGAACACTTGGGCGAAGAATCCCAAGTGTCGGAGGCACACTGCATAATCAAGTCTTGGTTCCAACTAAGACATGAATCCTTCTGGTACTTACGCCACATATTCTCATTTCAATGCTCGCCTTGGCTGAAATATCTCCAATAACAAATCAGGCACAATAGTTAACAACTAATTAAATAACGTAAATAAAAATATATGTAACGTTGTATTCCTAGATGATTACAATAAAACGAAGTCAATGAAAAAAAAACGCAACTTTATTCAAGCTAATCTTTGAAAATTATTTGATTACCATTGAAATATCATGATCAACCATTAACATGAACAATAGGCATCTAACCCATGTAAGTTCAACGCAGGACTATATGAATTACCAACGAAGAATTTCTACTTCTTAAGAATTTCTACTTCTCACTTAATATTATAAACCATTTCGGAAATCTAGTCTTACTTAATTATGGAAGTTTGATGACAGCAAATGCAATTCAAACAAATAACTGAATGGTCATTCAACCGTTAAGCATTTATTTTTCCTTACTCTTTTTTTGAAGCTCATCTTTGAAAAATGATAGTCAGATGACTCTGTCTTTTTTAGTTATGTCTGCGCTGTTGTCTTTATCAATTGCCGTTGATGGTAATTCGCATACAGGAGATCTATGTTTTATCGGATTCTATCATGAAACCTTCCAAAATATGTATTGAAACGTAGTCATTGACGCCAGTGACACATCTGCTCTGACGCATGGTTAGGATGTTGGGATCATAACGTTGGTCGCCTACTGTTACGTTATTTTCTTTTGTTATTTAATGTTATATTTAGTATCGATTCTTCTTTTTTTATTTGCTATGAAGCAACTAATTGTCGGTGGAGTAAACCTTGTTATCGGTAAAGAATACAAGATGTAAATATACATATATATAATATTGTATATAATGTATAATAGAACCTAGACTTAATATTGACGCTGTGTTCTAGTCAAAGTAAGAATAACGAGATCTGTTTCTACAACTTAAGGGGGTGCGTACACCTTTAAAATAATTTTTTTCAAATTACTGCTACGCTCCAAGAAAACATTCTAGTGACTCAGTTTTTCTACAGTTGATTAGTGCTATTTTGATGCATAGTTCATGATTTTTCCAGATTTTATGTCCTCCGCTGAACCTAAATTCAGTCCATCGTAGGGTACAGGTTGCTGCGTTGGATGAAATTTCTTCAACTTTTAAGGGAATATTCTGTATGAATGTAATTTCAGACCAAATCAATAATATTTCATGAATTCAAGTTTTAGACATAGATATTTTTTTTTTGTAAGAATTTTTTTTCCATCTTGCTGGAAAAAATGTTTTGAAACCAAAAATTTCTATGTCTAAAAATTCAATTTATCAAATATTATTGGTTTGGTCCGAAATTACATTTATACAGAATATTTCCTTAAAAGTTGAAGAAATTTCATCCAACGCAGCAACCTGTACCCTACGACAACTGCTTTTTCTTGGATGGACTGAATCTATGTTCAGCGGAGGACCTAAAATCTGAAAAAATCATGAACTTTGTTTCAAAATAGCACTTATCAACTGTAGAAAAACTAAGTCACTAGAATGTTTTCTCAGAGTGTAGCAGTAATTTGAAAAAAATTATTTTAAAGGTGTATGTACCCCTCAAGAGCCTATTGTGATAATAATATATACATATTTTACATCAATTATACTACGTCACAGTGAAATGGGTTACAGTTGAGATCATGATATTCATAGTGAGAGGAAGAACTCATGTTTCAGAAATAGTTTGCAGATTACTGTAAGATTCGGTACTGAATTTTACTTGTAATTTGTTCTCTCGTCACGCTTTATCGCAGCATGTTATACCTATTAGTTTATCCTTCAGCGTCAATAACTCATGAATAGTTTTGTCCTCAATGTCAATGAGAAAGAGTTGTTGGTTTATATTCCTGCGTTACACTCAAATGGGTTATCGTTTTACTACCTGTTAACTTATCCTTAAGCGTTGTTGATTAAACCATTGACATTTTTCTCATTAGAACAATGAGACCTGTTTCCACAACTTAAGAGCCTATATTGGTCATGTTAATGGTTGATCATGATATTTCAATGGTTATCAAATAATTTTCAAAGATTATCTTGAATAAAGTTGTGTTTTTCCCTCATTGACTTCGTTTCATTGTAATCATCTAGGAATACGTCACATGTATTTTTATTTACGTTATTCAATTAGTTGTTAACTTGTGCCTGATTTGTTATTGAAGATATTTTAGCCAAGGCAAGCATTGAAATGAGAACATATGGCGTAAGTACCAGAAGGATGTTTTAGTTGGAACTAAGACTTGACTATATGCAGTGTGTATCTGACACTTAGGATTCTTCGCCCAAGTGTTCTGAACACATTGCCAAAATTGTCATAGCTGGCGAACATCATGGTGCGTAATTCCTGTATCTAGGCTTGAGTTGGAAATTTCAGGTGCAGATCTTATCAGTTTCAACTAACACTTCAGGAGAATTAAAAATCGATCGGATTTCATGAAAGAATATCACAGTAAGTTTCATAGAGCCCTCCTATAACCCTTCAAACACTTCACGAGAACTATAGGTTATTTTGGGAGCCACCTAATTTGGAAACACATTCGCGCATTCTGGGGTTATCCGATGTGACGATTTTATTAATCACCTGTTAGGTTAGTGAATTGACGTTCGCTGAAAAAAAACAAGCAAAGCTGATTCATCGCATGAGCAGATATCTAAACTTCATGCCAACTTGAAGACAATTAAAAACAACGTGTATGTACGGTTGCTCGTTCTCAACAAAACGGCGCTTCAGGTTCAGTTTCCTCGACTGTACCTATCCAACATTTATCTGGTTTCCATCAGTAGTTGTGGTTATCCGACGTGTATCTGGTTTCTATCAGTAATATTTCGCGGTTATTCGGCTTATATCGTGTTCCGTTCCGCAATATTAGAGGTTATGTCTACGTATGTCAGGTATCTAGGTTCGTGATATAAGATGTTATGCTACAATTCCATTACTTGTGAACATGTTATACCGATGATATGACAGGAATTATTTTTTAGATAATTCGCAAACGTGATTCACATAACATGCTTCCGAATGTATGAATTTGATATAATAAAGAATATAATATATATGTATAATATTTATATACATATAGATATATGTGTATTTATATACAAACTTATTACCTCCGACGACCGAAACGGTGCCTCGACAGATGACGTTGCCGCACTTCACACGGTAAGCTCGTTTTCCCAATTTTTTCGGGTCGAATTCTTCGATGTTAGTTACCGGAATTACGTCTGTATCAGCATGTTTTGGTCCCACGTTTGTACAACGGTGAGTGAACTTCACATACGCGTACTTAATCTTGGCTGCATCCACAGGTGGATCAATGGATCCCATTCCATTTAATTCCATTGCTACACACTTCAAGAATGTGTTTCAAGCTGCGACGGTATAATATACACTATTACCACGCGACGCTTGCCTCGCGAAGGACAATAAATATGGCTGACGCGTTCGTAGCGCCAGCGACGCGCTGCGACACGTGCCTCAACAAACGCACGAAAATCAAATTTTGAATGAATAACTCGTCGCACTATAATATAAACTATAATATAGCCATAATATAACCATTAATATAACCATTGATTTCATATTTGTACGGTCCATAATTTTGCGCGCATGAGAATATTTATTTTTACACCCCCGCATCATGGAACTTTACAGATAACCGAAATTAATGTATATTATATATATATATATATATATATTGTAACATACTCGGTACTATTGCACCTCGAATCACGCCAGATCCAGAACAAAGGAAAGGATTACACTAATCCTCTACGTTCGACCAAGTGTCTGACGTCACGCTAAGAAGTGGGGATAGAGAGTATATAAACGGCTCACTCAATCACTCATTAGCGTATTTGTGCCATAGAGGCCTTGCGACTCATAATATCCAATATTCGAGCGTATTCTGGTATAGCACCGTTTCGACTCATAACTCCGAGCGTAGTCAGGTAGAGCACCGGTGCGACTCATATTATTAAATTCACTTGTATAGCTTCGGAGCGCCTAGATCCGAATAACTAACATAAATTCAAGCTAATAGAATCAAATCAATTGCCTTTAGATAAAATATCATTGGTCACAATTTAAAATATAATAGAAGAGAATAGGAGAATATTATAATGAAATCAAAATAGAATCATAACAGAAAACATAACCGCGCATAGCCTAAAATATAAAAATAGAATATACAAACAGAACGAAAACCTAAACGGAACAAACAAACAAACGCGACTAGAGTCACGAAATTAGAATAGGAGTAGAATAAGTAAATCATTGTAAAAATCAGTTTATTAGAATTCATTTAAATACAATTATATTTTCTTATTTGAACTTTGTCGGATATTTCAGCACTGACTCCTAACTAATCAATTTCCATCCCTGAATAAGCCCTATAGGGACCAGCTTTGGATCATTCCTAGTGCGAACGGCGTTGGATTAACTTCCCGCGTCCGAGGGCCAAGGAAATACGATTCCGAGTCTGAGACACGGTCTTGGAATCGCAAGGTTCCCGGATCCGAGTAAAGAATAGGTTTTGTGTTTAGGATAGCAGGCTTGGATTCACTTCCCGGCTCTGTTCGAATAGGAGAAGGATCGGCTTTGGTTCTACCCGAGTCCGAAGGGAACAGGCTTTGGTGGAGTAATCTACCCGAGTCCTGAGATAAAGTAAATTCACAAGGTTGCATAGGTGGCTTTTGGTGGCTAACCCATCCTTTTCCCCTACCTATGACCTCAAAGAAAAGCCCTAATAATTTTGATAATTTAAATTCCTTTTTATATAGGTAAAGAACTCACAATAACTGCGGGTATCTCTCAACTTTCGGGTTCAAGATACTCGCCAAAAGTTACAATATATATATATATATATATATATATATATATATATATATATATATATATATATATAGAGGAATGACAACTATATAATATACTCACGATCTGCTGCAGTTATAAACGTTGATCCTATTAATTGTCACTGTGATGTCCGAGGGTTAATAATAATAACTGATTATTTAGGTTCATTTACTTAGATGTAGGGGAACGCCGGGCAAAACGGGCACCAAATCTAAAAAAAATCATACGGCCGGAAATTATTTTTTATGAAATATGGTGACGAATTTTGGATCAATTATGACACTAAAAATAAAAAAAAGTGAATCTTTTTTTTTGTGTCATTGTTGATCCAAAATCCGTCACTATATTTGATAAAAAATCATTTCCGGCCACATTATTTTTTTTTTTTTTTGGATTTGGTGCCCGTTTTGCCCCGCGTTCCCCTTTAACTTTATTAATATGCAAATTAAATCTTAAGCACAGGTACGTTCACTCTTAGCCAGTCAGAGGAAAAAGGAAGAAGGCGGACGAAGTATACCTTACTTCCTAGTCAAAATATTTACTACAGTAATCAAGTTCAGGGCGGAAGTATAGAGGCGTCACAACGTCGCTTGGAGTTGTGGCATTAATCAAGACTTTAACATCTATTTCTGATGTCATATATACGAGATAAAATATTATTATTACAATTGAAACGTATAATTGCGGTATATGTGATGTATATAATGCTCACAATCATATATTGAACATAAACATATCAACCACTCGAGAGTAGTGCGATTGACTATTGTATTATTGACTATTTGTATTGCATTGATCGATGGCTGCTCACTTACATGGGCCGTTTAATATAAATCGTATGTGGTACATTTGTATAAATTGGCTTTGCGGAGTTTCTGTATTACATGTAATATCAATATATAGACGAAAATGCCTCCGCGCGGATAAAGTGATCGTGACGTTGTTTTAACAATATGATGAAGTGTCTTTGAAATCTGAAGTGACATATACGAGAGACTGTACCAAATATTACGAGATAAGGACTCGAAGGAAGATCGAAATAACGGTAAGCATGTATAAATAAATCTATTTGTGCAAGGTAGGATTGTGAGGTTAGGTTTTGTCCCTACTGAAACTGTCACATAGATATCCTATATCACATAGGGTTCCTATCCGCATTTTTAAACGCTTTTGGAATCCGTGTTGTATACGGATCTTATCCAAAGTCCTATCTGAGAGTATTATCCATGTGAGTCCCCACATAGGTATATTATATAGGGTGAGCTCTCTGCTATGTAGTCCCAAGGCCAGTATGCCTACTTTAGTCTTAAGACCACATATTACCTATTGTAATTCTTATGTACTTATTTTAACTTACTTATTTTTATTTTTATATCTTTCTAAACCTGCTGCACTATTAGACATTTAATTGCAATGCTGGCCTACTATCTACAAATCGCCTCAGGGCATATTTATGTGTTACTACTTTCTTCAAACTCTAATCAATGCTGGGTCTGCTATGTAAAATTCAAAAATTCTCTGTAATACTAAGTCTAATTTATGTACCCAATTTGCCTCAAGGTTCACCAAGGCATTAATAAACAATCAATTAATGAATCAATCAATCAATCAGACGGTGGTACACATTTTTTTTGTATCCGCACAGGTGTAATCGGTAGTGTCTATCTTGAGGTTTATTCGAAATGAGTAGAGAAGAACCGCTGATAAAACGACGCAGGAGCGCGTACGGCCCTGATGGCATGAAACTGCTGTCCCAACATACGATACGACGTAAACGTAAAGCTCTCCAACGCAAGCTTGCTGAAGGTAAACGCAATAAATCGGATACACGTATCCGGAAAGGCATACGTGCAATGAACGCTTTCAATCACGTACGTGACCCACATTTCGGATACGATTTTTGCTACAGAACGCAGGCGATTATACGGTGCATTCTCACCTGCAGATGAGGATCGCAAACGGATAAGGCTGCCGGAAGATGTCGGGGCGGATACGCAGCTGGAACCATCCGGCTCCGGCCTAAATCCGCGAGTACGAAAGTATACTGATGACGTGCATTCGTCTGATTCCGGTGAGAGTTAGATTATGTTACAGAAATCATGTATTGCATACCTGATATATATGTGACGGATGTGACTGTATACAGGGTGCTACAACTAACTATGTCACCCCGACGGGTGGTGATAGGGAGGACCTTAACTAACATTTTCGATGTAGGAACCTATGTCCGGAAAGTTGACGTTACCTTGATATGAGGGATTCAAAGTTTCCAGCTAACGCCTGCAACGCTTGCTCACAGGCGCGGCGAAATCGTCGAGGATTTAGAAATAATCTAAGTCTAATTCAACTATTTATTAACAACATAATGAATCTAACGCAGTGTTCCAAATATCACAGAAAATAAGTATTTTCGTCGTTAAGGGGGTATATACACCTTTAAATTGGTTGAATTTCTGAAAAACAATTTTCCTTTTTTTTTCAACTTGAAGACTCTGATAAAATTCAAAAAAATCGTCATGTTTGGGGAGGGTTTGACCTTCATTATCCATATATTACATCATGTATTACTTCCAGTCTAATAGTGGCTGCGCTGAAGACAGGAAAATACAAAATCACTCGGTTGCCGTAAAGAATCAGACCCAGCGTTGGACCGATCTTGGAATTTTTGGTCCTCAATTGTTCATAAGACATGCCGCTATCAGATGAACAGAGAACTTTTTGATATTGCAAGAATTACTTGAATTATTGAATTTTTTCGATTTTTTTTCTGAATTTGAAAAAAAATTTTGCTTATTTTTCTAATATTTCAACTAAAAATGGGTTTATCAAAAAGTTCTCTGTTCATCCGATAGAGGCATCTCTCCTGAATAATTCAGGACCTAAAAATCAAAGATCGGTCCAACGGTTGATTTTATTCTTTACGGCAACCGGTCAAAATAATGATTGTTCAGGAATCAACTTTTAAACTTTTCATTTTTTTTATTTTTTTTTTATTTTCTACTTCTTCTAGAGAAGGAAATGTAGCTACAGAAAGTCAAGTTCTAAGATTTTGCTAATGATTAATATGCTGGATCCGCAGCTGCTCTCGCATCGATGTGTTATGAGTCGAGTCTAGACACATGTGCCAGGCGGAGGTTTGTAGTGAGTTTTGACCTGTTCTGTCCAACAACAGTGTCCGGTAGGTGTCCAGTAAGACTGCTAGAAAAAGAATGAATTGCGTCAGGAAAAATCTGATCAAAATTTTTCAAAACATAAAAATCCTTCAAAATTCTTAAGGGGAAACTTCGGTGAAATTTTTGGCAAAAACAGGTTTTTTAATTCTTACAACTTTAAAAAGACGTGTATAAAAAAATCTCTGCAGCAGTTTTTGAATTATGTCAGTATGGATAGTGAAAAAAAAGTTTCAGCCTCCTGCGATGAAAGTGTAGACGCAAGGAATTTTTGACAGCGGTGAGAAAAATCTTCTTCGCAAGGTTCCTTGCGCTTACATTTTCATCGCAGGAGGCTGAAATTTTTTTTCACCGTCTATACTGACATTATTCAAAAACTGCTGGAAGGATTTTTTTATACAACCTCTAATAGCGATTTTCAAAATTTCACCGAAGTCTCCCCTTAATCTTCAATATTTTCGAGATTCAGAAAATGCTAGCACAATTTGTGTCATTACTCCAAAAATTCTCCCATCTTTCATCGATCATACCTTTTTTCTTATAATATTTATCAAACTTTCGCAATTAATATATTATAGAAATACTCATCTTTTTAGAAATCTGAATGTGTAGTCTCCTGGCATCGATTTCAAATGCACTTTTTTGATGGATCATCTTCTTTCGATTCCGACGTCTCATCTCATCTCAGATATATACACTGTGTTCGTTCAATATTGAAAATTACTATTGGTTTGAATTCGCAATGACAGCACGACTATTTACAAACAAGTAGACACCTAACCTCGAAAAAATGTAGATCGCAGCCATGTGTTCTGTCAATTATCACAATTCAAAAGAATATTGAAAATTAAATATGTATAAAAATCATAATTACAAAGAATTGAAAAATCACAAAATAAAATTCAAAAGCAAAATATATAAAAACGTCAAAAAAAGCAAGACAGTGGTGTTGGCGGTACTGTACAATATTTACGGGACTAATATGAGCGTCCGCGCGCCGCGCGGCGGCGCTTTTTCGCAATTCGGGACTGTCATGGCTGTAACTTTTCAAATCCTCTAGATTTTCGAACGCTAATTTATTTGCAGGTAAAGTAGGTCACTAGCATTCCAAAAAAAATATAAAAACAAAAACGATTTTTTGAAGATTCAAAGGTGTATATACCCCCTTAAGGGGGGACTCCGCAGGATTTGTTGAAAGAACCACGTTTCTGCTCTTGAAATCACGGAAAAACATCCAATCGAAAATTCCTTGTTTGATTATAATATTATGTGTCTTGAAAAAAAATGTCAAGCTCCTGCAATGAAAGTGTATGCGCAGAAAACCTTTTGCAGCGAAGCGACTGCGAAGAAAATGCGAAAGGTCCTGTGCGCATACACTTTCATCGCAGGAGGTTGACATTTTTTTCAAGACACATAATATTATAAATCGAAAAACTGCTGTCAGGAATTTTCGATTGGATGTTTTTCCGTGATTTCAAGAGCAGAAACGTGTTTTTTCAACAAAACCTGCGGAGTCTCCCCTTAACGACGAAAATACTTATTTTCTGTGACATTTGGAACACTGCGTTAGATTCATTATGTTGTTAATAAATAGTTGAATTAGACTTAGATTATTTCTAAATCCTCGACGATTTCGCCGCGCCTGTGAGAAAGCGTTGCAGGCGTTCGCTGAAAACTTTGAATCCCTCTTATCAAGTTAACGTAAACTTTCCGGACATGGGTTCCAATATCGAAAATGTTAGTTGAAGTCCCCCCTATCACCACCCGTCGGGGTGACATAGTTAGTTGTAACACCCTGTATAACCGTTCCCGTGATTGCGGTGGTCGAAGTATAACATGTGTAGGACACTTTACTTCGTTTATAAGTATTGTTCATTCGTTTGTCTCAGATACGCCGGATAGAACGGATGCGTCCGTGCAGGCCGACGAGTGCCAACGTGTCGCAATGCAGCAGCTGTATCCGCCCAACGATGACTCTGCGACAGTTACGTCAAACAGCGACGAAGTATTGGACTGCAATGATGCCACAGCAAGTGACTCTTCGTCTGAGTCTGAGCAGGACGACAATATTGGTTCCGGTGGTGAGGATTCACCGTCGATGGATCAGTCATCATCGCAACCTACCGACGATGGCGCGTCGTCGCCGATACGAGCCGACTTCGATCGCGACAATTACACAGCGGACAAGGTCCAAGAGTATCTCCGCACCGTTGCAGGCGATACCGTAATGTTTCCTGAATCTAATATGACGTGTAGCCAAGTGGTATTGGTTGTACTTGGATTGTGCAGTAGATTCTCGATGAACGGACCAGCTAGGCGTGCCCTGATTGACGCTATAAAATTATTTGCGGGGCCTCGTTTCACTAATTGGGATATAACTGATTATTACTTGTGTAAAATATTTGATCCACCCGACGAGGCAACCCTGTATCATTTCTATTGTGAGCTGTGTTGTGAACTATTGGAAACGCCTGTGTCTAAGGGCCGTTTCAAAAATCACACAACGATGTGTCACAAATGCTCGAAACGTTATGCGTTGACCATTGACGCACCAAATTCTTTCGTGTCGCTCGACCTGGAGTATCAAATAAAGTCCTTGCTAAATTTGAAGGTAGTTAACGAAGATCTTGCACGAAATTTGGCAACTTTGGATCCCGACGTGTCGCGTTCTCAAGATTACATACGCGACGTATACGACGGTAGCCTTTACAAGAAACTACTTTCCGAAACACCACGCGACTCGCGACTTCTCACCTGCGCTTTCAATACAGACGGTGCACCTCTGTTCAATAGTTCCAAACGTGCGTTTTGGCCAGTCCTTCTAATAATCAACGAGCTATCTCCACGCATTAGGTTTCGGTACCCGTTGTTGGCCGGTATGTGTATTGTCCGAAAGGAACCGTCTCCGGATCCAATGAACACGTACATGAGACCGTTCATGAAAGCGTTACAGATATTAGGTACGGTAGGCTTACAGGCGCGAGTCGGTGGAAAAACGGTTCACTTTGTTGTGAAGCCATTGTTGTTCGTCATGTACCACAGCATGAAATTAAGGCGTTCAAGCGTTGTATTTCGTCAGGCATGCTGATTCACAGTGCGGCGTACGATAAAACTACGTTGAAAAGCGACGACACCGTTTTCCGTACGAAAACAGGGAAATTCGTACAAGTTTTGTATTTGATAAAATATCGTGAAACAGCGATTGCCGAAGTTGTGTGCTTTGATGTCGAAAAAGTGATTGTACGTTGCGAGCCCGAACAGTGTGAAGAACGCCCGGAAATTGGAGATGTTGCGGTACACCATTTGGTAAGAGTAGTGAGGGACGACGGTAATAAACTCATACGCGTTAAGCAATTAAGCGAAAAATGTGTACGAATCAAGGTCGATGAGGAAACATACATTTCGAGAATGCCAAACATAATAGAAATACAATAAAACACGTCTGTTACGTAGTCATTGGAAGTCATTCTCCATCACTTAACATTGCGGATATTAATTGACGCAAGTGGACCGGAATTTAGCCATCTGCGCTATCATTTTTGTAATCTATTTTTTGTGTCGACGATGATCGATAAGTAAATAAAATATCAAGTCCCAGTGAGTCCCAGATCACCAGCGATTTCCCGCGATCCCCGGCGTGCTTCCTCGAATGAATAGCCTCTCGGTTCGTAAAAATGCGGACACGATCCGGATTAAAAAAAACCCGAATGGGCAAATCCGGAAGATTTCTTCGAACTTATACGGCCCCATTGTCACGACTTTTGGTATAAACTAGAATGCCGGGTTCATAATCCCCTTTACGCAGTCGTACTACTATAATTACATAGTATAGAATAGAATAAACTAGAATAGGACATAATGGAATATCATAGTATAGCTGATGAGTATGAGGCGTGTAATATGGCCTATATCTTTCTCACTTACGTATAGGCCTTTACCCCTACGGCGACGGTTATTTTGTAGGGAAATTATCCTTGTATTGATGATATTTTTGTGTATTATCTTCTTTGATTTGTTTAAATGGTTAAAGTTGAAAACTTGTACAGTATAATGTATTTACTAAATAAAGGATATTTTGTATTACATTTCAATATACGTTTGGGTGTATTTCTTTTAAAGAGCCTGTGTTGAACCACCGGTATTCTCCTGTACCGTTGAGCACGAAAACCACAGTTTAAAATATCAACGTGCCTCCAAACAGTTTTCATTGATAGTATATTGTGTAACAAGGGATGAAAACAAGGTGAATGCAGGCCAGGGTGAAGTTGTCTGCCCGAAGGCGAAGGCGAGGGCAGACATCACCCGTGCCTGCATTCATGTTTCATCCCGTGTCACACACTATGTTTTTCATGACATTTGCTCTGGAACTTCAACTGTCAATTTCAATAGTCTGAAATCTGCAACAGGGCAGTTATTTCTCTTTGCAATCCCAAGGGATTGTAATAGACCCATTTTGCAATCCCAAGGGATTGAAAAACACCAATTCACACCGCTGATTCATTGAATTCGCGATTTGACAACTTTTCACGGCATCATCCTGAAATCAGCCTCTTTCAACTGACAAAACTGGCAACGAAACTTGCAGTTTCAGAGCAGATGTCATGAAAACGATATTTTCTTAATACCTCTCCAATTCTTTCTCTTCAGTACTATCATTACTTCTTCAAATCTCCGTTACAGACGCGGAGGTTTGACAGTAGAGGATGTGATGTCATTCCGGATTCCGTTCAATTGTTGTTCTGATACGGTCCACAACTTGCAGAACATAAGGAACATAAGTTTCGCTTCGCGGCGGATGAATTACGGAAATCGGTAAAATGGCCAGTCCACACTCAGCTCTACTAGCCGTCATAGCCGAACATCAATGATATTGTCGGTGCGCGCGTGAGCCCGTTCTACGGTACGGTACCTAGGGCTGATTGTGGCTGGCCATAATGCTGGTGACACATACTTTTCGTGTCCCGTGTTCGGCCTCACCTACAGGCGCCACGATTGCTCACACATAGCTGTGATTGATCAGCACTGCGTGTGAGTGACTGTACACTGTTCACGATCTCCGTAGGTGAGCCGACGCGAAAAGTTTGTGCTCCAGGGCCCAGACTTAATCGGTGCCGGAATAAGAACCCACACGTACGTGTAAGTTCCGTTCGGCGTTTGGAATACGGATGGAGTGCGGATGAGGGTGGATACATTACGGGAATCGCGATAATCGGTGCCGGAATAAAAACGGACACATACGTATAAGCTCCGTTCGGCGTGGAATACGGATGGAGTGCAGATAAAGACGGATGAATTGCGGGGATTGCGATAAGAGCTTGCCGTGCAAAGGCCAGATACGTACGTGTAGGTTCTGTTCGGCGTTCGGGATGCGGATGGAGTACGGATGAGGACGGATACATCACGGGGATTGCGATAATCGGTGCCGGAATGAAAACGGACACGTACGTATAAGTTCCGTTCGGCGTGGAATACGGATGAAGTGCAGATAAAGACAGATGAATCGCGGGGATCGCGATAAGAGCTTGCCGTACAAAGGCCAGATACGTACGTGTAGGTTCCGTTCGGCGTTCGGGATACGGATGGAGTACGGATGAGGACGGATACATCACGGGGAATGCGATAATCGGTGCCGGAATAAAAACGGACACGTACCTATAAGTTCCGTTCGGCTTCGAAATACGGATGGAGTACGGATCAGGGCGGATGCATTCCGGGAATCGCGATAATCGGTGCCAGAATAAAAACGGACACGTACGTATAAGTTCCGTTCGGCGTTTGGAATACGGATGGAGTGCAGATAAAGACGGATACATCGCGGGGATTGCAATAATCGGTGCCGGAATGAAAACGGACACGTACGTATAAGTTCCGTGGCATACGGTAAGAGTGCGGATACAAACAATTACACGACAGTGTGGTCATTTACTCATCCGGGTACAACCCCGGAAACACCCGTATGTAATATATCCGTATGTATGTATCGGAAATTTTATGTAGGGAATGGTTCGTCAAAGACTTTTGTTCGTTTCGAGGAGTAGAATTTTTAAGGGTCATAAAATTTTTGGGATCATCTGACCTTCAAAATCAAGATCAAGATCAATTTTGCGGAGGCGTATTCTTCAAGATCTTCACCGATCGCAAACTGGAGAATCATCTGGTAAAACGGCGACACATAATTTTTTTACGCCCTGTACTTGGCGCGAGACTCTACCGAGTCTCTTGATAAAGACATATTGTGGAAAATAGCGAATAACTAACTCATTATTCTGCTCAGATTGAATATTATTCGCATTTACTCACTTTTATTAACTCGTAAACTGCAATAACTTTCCCAAAAACTCCAGAATCGAAAATCAAATAGTTATAAACAAATGACCGGATATCAATGTTTTATTTCCAAGCGCTTCATCACAATGAAAAATGTATCAGCTCGAATAATTTTGGTCTCCTTTTGCTGATTGTTCATGTGAAAAGCATTGTTTAAAAATAGTCCCAAGACTTGGGGACATCGCCAGGGCCGGGCAATGAATTTGGACGAATCTTTGTTCTCCTGTAGTGCTCGATTCATAGTTACAGTGAATTGTCTCCTCGGCCCTGGCGATGTCCCCTTTAGCATAACAATGCGTGCGAGTGTTACGGCTAAGCCATGTATCGGTTATCAATTGATAGGCGTCGTTCATTGAGGTATTCGTAGTGAGTCAATGGGTCAGAGTGAGAGAGTGAAAACGAGATACGGATGGAGATGTTTCAAACTCGATAGATTTGCGAGAAAGACAGAGATCGATATACAAACAAACATCTGTGAGTATATGGTTCAAGTATATTGTACTTCATATGAACGTCGCATCAGTGCGAGGATAGATCAGTTCGAGCGTCGGTGATATAGAATAGATGAAATCATTCTTCCTTGTTAGAACTATAATTCGTTCGAAGAACAAGAAATATCGTGCGTGATCCGCGAATAAACGTGGGACGAAGAGGATTAGACAAAAAACATCGCCACGAATATTGTTATGTCGAGTTGCCGGAGGTACATCGGACTGTGTCCCGATGATTTGGCAGTTCTGGGAAGAACTGGCAGAGCAGGTATGTTGTTGGATACTCATATGCATAAGTTTATTGGTATATTAGAACACCACACTACCTTTCGCATGCAAAGTACTTTATTGGTGCAAATCCCGGAAACGATTCAAAGAATTCCGAAAAACAAGGCATGCTTACAAATATTGTTCAATGGCCCGAGACTAGCGGGACATTGGATTTGCGTTTGGTATGATACCGAAGTAGTACACGTTTATGACAGTGCGAATCGGGGAGTATTGCACGATGATCATAAGATATTTTTGAGTAAACTGCTGCCTCGCGGTAATACGCGAGTCGTGTTTGAGAAAGTTCAGCAGCAAACTAATTACTGGGATTGCGGGGTTTTCGCGATAGCTTTCGCGATATCCATGGTTTTTGGCCAGAATCCTTGTAACGTGGTATATGACATACCAAAGATGAGACCGCATTTAATCGATATGTTCAATTCGAACAGCTCAATACACTTTCCATTGATGCAAGCAAATTCATTGGTTATTGAGAATGTGCCTCGCGACATTAATTCTATATCACCACCTTCTCGTCGGTTTCCATTGAGCGATAGTACTTCTACAATTAATGATACGTGTATTAATGATTCAGATCTAAGTTGGAAAAGCTATTTTATCAAGCACAAAGAAGTACTATCGGCTAAGAGTGTGATGACATTTCTTTTTAGTGTGCTATCCGTTTTAAATTGAACACCGTGAAAACAACTCATAACCGAACGAGCGTAGCGAGTGAGGAACAACGCAAAAACCACTCATAACCGAACGAGCGTAGCGAGTGAGGAACAACGCAAAAACCACTGATAACCGAGCGAGCGTAGCGAGTGAGGGACAACGCAAAACCAAACGAGTGAGCGAGCGAAGCGAGCGAACGAGAAAAATTATCAGCTAGAGGAACAACGCAAAACCACTAACAACCGAGCGAGCGTAGCGAGTGAGGAACAACGCAAAACCACTGACAACCGAGCGAGCCTAGCGAGTGAGGGACAACGCAAAACCAAACGAGTGAGCGAGCGAAGCGAGCGAACGAGCAAAATAATTAGCTAGTTATAATTATTTATTATTATTATTTATTATTCTTATTATTTATTAGGGATTATTTTGATGGAGTTGTCATCCCGACAACTCCACCGTCGCCAGGATGGCGTCCCACTCATCTCCTGAAAAAGACAACAATATATCAAAATCCATGTCGACATATCTTTTTGTTTATACACTTGAAGGTTTGGAATTGTATCATACCTTTCATGAACGCAGCGACGATCGCCGCCAACCCCGCGTCTTTGATGGGATCTGAAAAATAAAAAAGAATTCCATTTCTAATTTCCTGACGATCAATTTAAATTTTATTTCAAACATATAATGATTCAATCATTATATTTTCCGGGAAATTACCTTTTTTTCTCAAAATTACTTAACGGAATATAACATAGCTTCTTGTTTTCCTCTTGTATTCTTTTTTGAATTATCAATTTCAATTTTCTTTCCAATCATTTGAATTTAATCTAAATTTGTTTTCGTCTTTTTATTTTCGCCAGTCCTATAGCATTTTATGAAATTTACGTAACATAATATCTTTTTGTATATTCTTCATCTGATTATTAGTTTTGATTTTGTTATGAATCATAATATTTAGCGGCAATTTTTTCCTGGAGAAGTTCCGTACTCTTAGTTATTAAGCCGTTGGAAAGCTACTCACTTTCAGCCCTGGTGGCTTGAACGCCCATCCCCCCCTTTTTTTTTGTTCTCGGAATCTGAAACGCGAAGTAATAATTATCAGAATATCAACACTGAACTTGTCTAATCGTTGTTTACATCTGCAGATTCGAACAAATCCTCGTTATTTTTGTTATTGTAATAATCGGAGAAAAGTTGGATGTTCATTTATATCCGAGAAAAGAACACAGTTTCAGAGACGCAGGTGATACTGAATGAGAGGATTTTTTCTAAATCATTCATTTGTATATGGAATATATTTGTGGAATAAATTTAAATAATGTCAACGAATCATATAATAGAATGGCAATAAAATGGATATTTTATATTCTAATGGGAGTCTACTTACTTTTAGTGTTTCTTCGCCCCATGTCTTCAGCGTTGTGATCGCTAACGGCGTGATCACCGTGAGACACGTTCATCATATCGGAGTAATCTCTATATTCTTTTGTCTTTCCTCACTCTATAGGTACTTATTCGCTGACATAGAAATACGACATAACACGAATATACAAACATGACACAGATTAGGCTGACTTAGGATTTGTCCGTACGCGGGGCTCGAGAATTATCCCTACTCTATTTGCGCGTATAGTAGTCTTCGCACGTGAACAAATCAGTGTGAATTTGGACTTCATGTCGAACGACGAGGAGATTTCCAAGATAAACGGTAAGTCGAAACTATTTCTTAAATGATTGCGAAGAAGTATTTCATACACCTATAGAATTTGGAATACTTTCAGTTCAGTTGCAGATTAACTTTTTTTATACCTCAATAGTAGTAGGCGACCAGTACTTTTTTTTGAGATTTAGTTCTTGAACATCCTCAACTGAACATTAGTTGAGTAATCAATAGATTCAGAGATATGTCGAATTCCACGAGGAACGCTGTACTGGTTCCTTCAACGTGGTGAAGTTGACATAAATTGCCTTATTTATTAAAAATATAATACTTTCAGATCACTTGAACCGGTTGAGCATTTCAACGCACGGTGAGTCAAACATACAGTGTATGACAAACCGTTCGGCGAATAAAATCCATTATTTGCTTCAAAATCTGTGACCGCAACTATCATCAATATGAGAATGATTAACTATATTGCCAATATATTTAACTCATGAAAACAAAACTGTACCGACAAGTGCTGGTTGAATTTATCATTCGATGAATTCAAATATTTTTCAATACATATTTCAAAACTAATGGCTAGTACGTCGGTGGAGAGCGGAAAGGAGAAGGAGGATCGAGAGAAAGAGGAAGAGAGACGGAGGAAGGAAAAGGAGAGACGGAGAGAGAATCGAGAAAAAGAGGAAGAAAAAAGGGGAAAGGAAAAGGAGAGAGGGAGACATGAAGAGGAGGACAAAGACAGAGAAAAGAGAACGGGAAGCAGCGCGAGGGGACTGAAAGATGGGAGGGTGAAACGTAAGTCATATCTGCAAACGCGTCCATGTATACCTATATGAGATCACATGTGATTTCAGTGACGGCAAAAACTCAAAATTTCGATTTTTCACGAATTTTTCTTCGTACTTACTCATTGATAATAAGTAGCGACAATTGAAATTTTTTTCTATCCATAACCCTTTGATCACACACCTATTTGGATCATAATCAAAAATTCGAACCCGATATCCAACGGGAATATTCATAATTTAAGGGTATACACGTTTATTTATTTGATGTATATTCGATTCCTCGATCGCAAAAAAGTTCGTTTATTAGCCGGGAGTTACACGCGGGTAGAAATTCGCACCGAAAATGAATTCACGTCCGACTTCTTCGATGGCCAAAATATAATTGAATGTTGGTCCGGGGCCAACTGCTGGAAAAACTGTTCGACTTTTTTTTATGGTGGGGGAAACACCGTACTTCCCGAAATCAAAAAAATACAGGCGAAATGAGAAACCCTTGGTGCGAATTCGCACCTATATGTAATCGCAAGGTCAATTCTCAATAATTCTGGCTATGTTGTTTTGTAAAATATTTATTCGAGTATTTGATTTTTTAACAGCGTACAGAGGAACGAGGGCCGGCAGCAGTGCCAAAGAGTGGCGGCGAAGGCTGCAACAGCTGCGGGAGGAGCAGTCGCGGCAGGAGGCCGTGGCAAAAAATTTTGCTATTTTTTTTTTTTTTTAATTTAATGAAAAAATAAATAAGTAAAATATCGTAAGAACAGGTGTTATTATTACTGTCCCTACTATACTTTTTTTATAATCTCGAAAAACTCATGCATGAACTCTGAAACGTTCTTGATAATAATATCACATCATATGTAACAGCGAAGTCCGAGGTCAGATAGCATGACAGTGAGAAGCACGCAGACATGTACAGTCGAGCTATAGTAGTGCTCTGAAAAAAAAGTGTGACATCCGGACATCCGTTTTCGAACTTTAATATATAGATTTTCTATTCTTTTCTATTTCCTATGATTTATCATTATTGTATTATTATGCTTGATATGCTACTTTTGTTTCTATTGTATCGTTTCCTATAAATCAACGATATTACTTATTAAACATAATCTATTGTTAAAACGACATCTTTTTCTTTCGATTTCCTATTTCCTTTAATTAACAAACTCTAAATATTTCAGCTTTCTTTCTACGAAGGTAGCAAACGACAGCTACGGTGCGGGTTCTCAACCCAATCCCGAGTCTAGTCATACAGCTTGGTACGCCTAGCGACACCCAGCTCTGTATTATCGCGGCTACGGTTGAGTGATATACTCAACCCAAGTCCGTCGCGCAGGCTCGGTTAGCGAAGCAGATCCTAGCTCAGTAGGTAAATAGCTCGAATCGGGTGATACCTGATTCGAGTCTATAATAGGGTATTTTGTGGTTTTTCACTTTTTCCACCAGAGGAGCTCCAAATCATCACCTGTAACAAAGACACTCACGCGGACTAGCACCGTATCTCCAGCCATCAGCTGAGATATTGGTGCAGTAAGTTACAATAAACACCCTCTAGTTTGTTAATACCAGAGTGGCTGCCTAAAGGATTTCCAGTTTCATAGTCGTAAAAAAAAAATAAACAGCGGAAGAACTTCTTTGAGTGTCATATTTTCAATTTTGCTTTGCCAAAAGCTGCCTTGCACGAAGTTTGAAAGAATATTTTTTTCGTTTTGTAATTTATGTTTGTATGCAATAACGCTGTTATAAACATCAGGTATCTCAAAGATCATTTTTAACATATTACGCAGAGGGAAAAACTGTGCTTGGATTTCAATAGGACTCATTTGAACATGCCCTTCATTATTTGTTTGGTCTCGACTGAAACGTGTTCCCACCGTATAAGGGATTGGAGGATGGAGCCACCCCTTTGCCTTCAACATTTGAAATCGTTTATACTCCTCTGTGCCATCGAAGACATTGCGAACAACTGAATACCTTCGAGTGATATCACATCCACGGGCATCCCGAGATTTTGGAGCTGCTCTTTCATTGCAGCATGCAAACGGTTCATATTGTCTTTCATGAATGTTTGAAATAACTCTACGATAGTCTGCACATTACTCCTCGGCAAAGATGGCATACTATGTAAATTTGCAATCATTTGAACCGCATCATCTTTCATAAGTGTGCCCAAGGTGCTGCTATTCAAGCATGGCATTGATCTCTGCTCTATTAGAGGTACTCTTTCATCCAAAGTACTGCTCTGACTTTCCACAGTCACAGCTGAAGTGTGCATGGATGACGATAATGGAATTTCGTCTCCACATATACTCGAACATGCTTTCGATTGTGAGCCATCATTATTGCTGTGGCTTAGCAGCCAATGTCTACGATATGCTTTAATATTATTAAACGAACGACTACAGTCATTTTCACAGCAATGAAACGGACTGTACGCACACAGGTTGTGCACGAATTTAAAGTGTTTCCATATGTCTCGCAGAAGCGGAAAATGTTTATGACATTTAAAACAGATAGGCATTATTAGCTAATTTTATGGTACTTGACTAATAAAAAGCATCACTCACATACTAAACTATATTCATCGGATATTATGGATACGTTATGCGGTAAGACTAGTTCATATCATGACTGTAATGAAAGTAATTTCTGCTGCCTCAGAAAGTGAAAGAGGTACCCGGATATCGGGGAGTTTATATATATGGGGCATTCCACGTCAAACCAGAGGGTCATCGGCCTGACCCCTTGGGATTCTGATGACCATTGGATTTTCTGGTTCGTTTCGGTCAAAAATGATACCTCTAATTTTTCAAAATTTTTCCGTTACTTTGTAAGGGTGTGGCGACCTTAAATATCTCTTACTCGAAGATGGACATTTTTAAAATCGATGAAACTTTTCTTGTAAAATCGGGGACTCGAAAACAAATTGTTTCGTCATGGTTCGAAAATGGGATGAAAATGCAGTATTTTTTTTTTTTTTTTAATAATAATTTTTTTCTGGGAATTTAATTATAATCATTGTTTTTTGTAGTAAAAAATGAAATAAAAATAAACTTCATCCTGGTAAAATTCGATTTGCTTTTTGGTTCAAGAGTTGAACAAAGAAAACGATGCTTAATTCGAAATAGTATTTTTTGAGTTTCTATCATTTTTTTCGAATTGAGCATCATTTTTTTCGTTATACTCTTGAAAGAAAGATGAAGATCATTTTTTTTCATCTTCTACTACAAGAAACCATGCTTAAAAATAAATTCCGGGAAAAAAATTGATCAGTCATTTTCATCCCATTTTCGAACCATGACGAAACAATTTGTTTTCGAGTCCCCGATTTTACAAAAAAGTTTCATCGATTTTAAAAATGTCCATCTTTGAGTAAGAGATATTTAAGGTCGCCACACCCTTACAAAATAACGGAAAATTTTTGAAAAATTAGAAGTACCATTTTTGACCGAAACGAACCAGAAAATCCAATGGTCATCAGAATCCCAGGGGGTCTGGCCGATGACCCTCTGGTTTGACGTGGAATGCCCCATATATAAACCCCAAAAAGCACCCCTGGTGCAAAAGCATTTCGCCAAGTACATTAATGTGTAGTCCAGGGAAATTAACTGTTCAAGAGGCCTAAATGACGATTTTCGCCTACCCGAAAAGTAGCTGTGGATTCCGGTAGAAACAGGTGTCGTTATTATCCCCTAAAGTTTGCGCCAAATTCTGTCCGTGCGTTTAGCAACAATTAGCGGTTAAATGCCGGAAAACACAGATTTTTTTAGTTTTTCGCTTATATAATGAAAACTATTGGTCGGATCGAAAAAAAAGTTGAATTGAAAGTTGTAGACAATTGAAAAATCTATCGATTAGCGTTAGTCCGATGTCGATATTCTAATTTGTTGCTTAACTATTGCGTTCGGAAATTAAAAAAAGGCGTTTTTTTCATTATTTTATAAAAAAATGTTAGAAAACATTTGAGGAGTTGCAATTGTGGATTTGGAAAGCTTTCAACTAGTAGAAACTACAGTTTCAATTTGGTTGAAAAAAAGTTGATAGTTTAGCAACAATCTATTTTGCATCTAAAAAAGGTGTCCCACTAGATTGTTATTTCTTGCCCTATGGATAATCGTAGAGCAATGAACGAAACGGTTTTGGATAGTCGAAGAGTTGAACTAGAACTTACAATTTTTGGAAAATCTATTTTTGCAATTTGAAACCTTTAAAAATTGCGTCAAAAAAACGACGTTTTTCAAACTAAAAAACAATGAGGAAAAAATCGTCGTATCGAAATGCGACCAAATGCATTCGAAAGCTGCTATTTTTCTACGAATTTAGCCATCCTGAATTTTGTTCTACAATAATTAGGAGCCGAGATAACACTTTTTTTTTGAAAATTCCCCCTCCCTTTGTTTATTTATTCAAAGCAACGAGACCACGACGACTGCACAGAAGAAGAGTCATATTATCCATAGGAACCAGCAGAATTTATTTTCCACAATTATTCATCGTATTTATTGATGTGGGAAGTGGAGGTTCTACCGGGACCGGTCGACGCGCCGTGCGGAGGGGGAAGCCGGGGAGAGCGGCCCAGCGCCACGCGCCGTCGATTCGATCGCGCGAAAAGTGATTTCAAAGATTCAAACTGACCTCGCTGTCTGTATCTCGGGAACTACTGGACGGATTTTGATGTTTTTTTTTTTAATTTGCACTAGCGCATCGAGATATGATCGAATATCACCGTGGCTTTCCCGGATTGTTATCGGAAATTCCTCAAATCACGAGTAATTCAATTTTTACGCTGTATATTTAGTAAATAAATAGATTTTTTGGAAGGTTAATAACGTCGTGACATAGGAAATCAATGTTGTCTTGAAATAGGATTGTTTCGTAGAAGGATTGAATAATTATAATTGTATATTGATTATAATCAAAAAATTTACTTTGCATTTTTTAATATTTATACATGTCCTTATTACTATACATGTAAAGTAATAAGGACATGTATAAATATATACATGTATAGTAATAAGGACATGTATAAATATTAAAAAATGCAAAGTAAATTTTTTGATTATAATCAATATACAATTATAATTATTCAATCCTTCTACGAAACAATCCTACTTCAAGACAACATTGATTTCCTATGTCACGACGTTATTAACCTTCCAAAAAATCTATTTATTTACTAAATATACAGCGTAAAAATTGAATTACTCGTGATTTGAGGAATTTCCGATAACAATCCGGGAAAGCCACGGTGATGTTCGATCATATCTCGATGCGCTAGTGCAAATTAAAAAAAAAAAACATCAAAATCCGTCCAGTAGTTCCCGAGATACAGACAGCGAGGTCAGTTTGAATCTTTGAAATCACTTTTCGAGCGATCGAATCGACGGCGCGTGGCGCTGGGCCGCTCTCCCCGGCTTCCCCCTCCGCATGGCGCGTCGACCGGTCCCGGTAGAACCTCCACTTCCCACATCAATAAATACGATGAATAATTGTGAAAAATAAATTCTGCTAGTTCCTATGGATAATATGACTCTTCTTCTGTGCAGTCGTCGTGGTCTCGTTGCTTCGAATAAATAAACAAAGGGAGGGGGAATTTTCAAAAAAAAAGTGTTATCTCGGCTCCTAATTATTGTAGAACAAAATTCAGGATGGCTAAATTCGTAGAAAAATAGCAGCTTTCGAATGCATTTGGTCGCATTTCGATACGACGATTTTTTCCTCATTGTTTTTTAGTTTGAAAAACGTCGTTTTTTTGACGCAATTTTTAAAGGTTTCAAATTGCAAAAATAGATTTTCCAAAAATTGTAAGTTCTAGTTCAACTCTTCGACTATCCAAAACCGTTTCGTTCATTGCTCTACGATCATCCATAGGGCAAGAAATAACAATCTAGTGGGACACCTTTTTTAGATGCAAAATAGATTGTTGCTAAACTATCAACTTTTTTTCAACCAAATTGAAACTGTAGTTTCTACTAGTTGAAAGCTTTCCAAATCCACAATTGCAACTCCTCAAATGTTTTCTAACATTTTTTTATAAAATAATCAAAAAAACGCCTTTTTTTAATTTCCGAACTCAATAGTTAAGCAACAAATTAGAATATCGACATCGGACTAACGCTAATCGATAGATTTTTCAATTGTCTACAACTTTCAATTCAACTTTTTTTTCGATCCGACCAATAGTTTTCATTATATAAGCGAAAAACTAAAAAAATCTGTGTTTTCCGGCATTCAACCGCTAATTGTTGCTAAACGCACGGACAGAATTTGGCGCAAACTTTAGGGGATAATAACGACACCTGTTTCCACCGGAATCCATAGCTACTTTTCGGGTAGGTGAAAATTTTACGAAAAAAGTTAATTTCCCTGGACTAGTGGTCACTACCCCCCAAAAAATCCACCAACCAAAATTCCTCCTCAACAAAATTGGTACTATAAAAATGTCTACTTACAAAAGGATTGAAATCAAATACAATTGCCAAGTACATGTCTTCTGTATAACAAAAGTTTACAACAGAAGAACAGAAAACTGAATAGTCTTGTATCGTTCACTCGCTACGCTCGCTCACTCGATTGGCTCTTGATAATTACAGGGAAAAAAATCAGTAAAAAAAAATTTAGTACGTGGTACTTGCGGGCCATTTATGAGTAAGTAAAAGAGTTTTCACTTCGGTCTATGTATCATTTGTTTCATACATATTCATATAATGGCCCGCCAAGTACCACTTCCTAAATTTTTTTTTCACTGATTTTTTTCCCTGTAATTATCAAGAGCCAATCGAGTGAGCGAGCGTAGCGAGTGATCGATACAAGACTATTCAGTTTTCTGTTCTTCTGTTTTAAACTTTTGTTATACAGAAGACATGTACTTGGCAATTGTATTTGATTTCAATCCTTTTGTAAGTAGACATTTTTATAGTACCAATTTTGTTGAGGAGGAATTTCGGTTGGTGGATTTTTTGGGGGGTAGTGACCACATTAATGTACTTGGCGAAAGGTTTTTGCACCAGGGGTGCTTTTTGGGGTTGATATCACCACTTTTTGTACAATTTTGCTCGACTATCTAATAATTGTGCTCGCTCGCTACGCTCGCTCGATTGGGTTTTTCTGTATATTCGTTCGCGAGGCTTGCTCAGTTGTCAGCATTGTGTCAATTGTTCCTATGAATATCTCAATGCATGTATACGGTGATGCCTTTTGTATCATCCGAATCCTCAAAAAGCAGCAATGTTAAATGTAGTAGTATAATTTTAAATGAATGAAAATAGTGTTATAATATACACGTATGCTCATACTCTTCTGTGAGCCTTGAATTTTTGTGGACAGACGTAACATGTGTTCTTTTATTAAGTTCCACGAATTGTTTTGTTAAAATCCGGTATAATTCTATATGCCTGAACGTGTAACCCTGTGCACAGCCCTCTTCCTGTCTCATCTGGGTCTGGGATCGGCAATGGCGGAGTCACTTGCACGCAGGGTTATAGTTGCTGCTCATGATTAAATATATATATAAATATGAGATATATGTATTGCAATTCTTAGGTAGTTTTTTTTTTTTAATGCAACTAGATCCTCTGCAGAAAGAACATGTACTCGTCCCGGACTCATAACGTCAACTTTGAATTCGGATCTGAACAGAAGGTATCGAAATATATAGAATTAAGCCGATTGAGCCTATTGATACAAGACTAGCGTAGAGCATAAAATGAAAGTTTTTGAAGTCAAATACTTGCATTCTGCTCTATTCGTCTGACTCTATCCGTTTCTTGTATCAAATCACACTGCCTCGTTATTTTGCAACTTCAGCGTTTTCTCTCATCATCCTCTCTTCTCATACGGCGACCCGCTACAAAATTAAACAATCCGTAAGAAAGGTTGTGCAATGAATAAATAAATATAAATGAGAAATAAATGGTTTTTATAATTTTCATGATTAAATACAAATCTCTATCATCTGAGAAAGAGGAAGTCTATCGATCATTTCTTTAATATTGAATAAGTATTTTCATTCTAACCATTTGTCGTGATAGCACTAATCTGAATTTGATTGAGATCGTTCGGAGCGGAGAGTCTAAGCTGTTTATAAAAAATGGATTAAAAAATTATCTTCACCGAAGGTTAAAGCACTACGTTGTCGTGGAGTGTAGAATAAAGCCTATCGGAGTCCAACGCACAACGTCAACTTACAGTCTCGTTTGGACTAGAGGATACCGAGATAGAATATAGAACTCGTCGGAATCCAACGCATAACGTTAACGCACAATTTGGGTCTCAGCAGACGAGCCTTTAAAGATGAGCCTAACATAGAGCTTAAAGTGGAATTTGTAGCAATGCAACGCTTGAACTCGGCTTTCTTGGTCTGGCTTCATGCCGTCCTTATGTCAAATCATGCTATCCTGATATTTTTCAACTTCAACATTTTCTCTTGATTTTCTATTGTCAGACTTTCTCAGGCGGCAACGTGCTAAATAATTGGAATCCCTAAAAAAAAACGTTTCCTCCGATAATTGCATTCATAAATGAAAATAGGCCAAATCTACAATGTATAAGTGAACAAAATTTAGAGGTAATAGTCAGTTAATAATAGTCATCCGACAGTCTTGTGTCATGCAAGGTAAACCTAATCGTAAAATTATCCGTTCACAATTGTTATTTTATTTATCACCATTAATTTTACACGTCAGTCGATTTGCATAACCTCAAAAGCTCAAGATCGTAGGATTTAAGATAATAATTAACCTATCGAAACATTTTTGTTGGTGGCCATCACTTAAATGTACTTGGCGTAAGGTTTTCGCACCTGAGGGGCTTTTGGTGGGTATTCACTATAGTTTTCGTACCTTCATATTTTATATTATTATTAATCATTGCTTGTACTTTCTTTTATTTTCTTTATTTGATTCGAATTCGAAAACATGAAATGAAATGACAACACGCGTCTGCTAGTGTTGCAGACGGTTTCTGTCTGCGATACCAGCGCTGACTACGTTGTGATTGTCGAACTAACGCCATCCTCTACAATTTTTGTGTGGATTTTCCCTTCTACTATGTGATTTTATGGAAATGGTTTGAATGGGATGAATCTTGGTCTGAATTTTTGTGTGGATTTTCCCTTCTATGTCATGTTCCCAGATGCGTAAGGACGTATGTCTATGTATAAGCATAGGACATACGCCCTGCGGTTAGCGACGAAATGTGATTTTATGGGGATGGTTTTAAGTGTGAATGATCTTGGTCTGAAGACCAAGAAGGATTTTATTAACGAGGAAACGGGGTATCAGAATCTGTAGTTAATTATAAATCAGCACTTCTGACACCGATTTAATCGATCTAGGGCTTAAATGAAAGTGTGAATAAATCTTGGGTAGAGGTCGGTTATAAAAACATCAGTTGACGTTTCGGTCCTGTTGAGGACCCTCTTCAGAACGAATTTTATTCTAAAGGATATACAAAACTAAGTTAGAATCGGCAAACGAATAAAATATATAAATAAAAGACTTTTATTTATTTAGACTTTTTATTTTATTTAGACTTTTATTTTATTTATTTATAGTCTTTTATTTATATATTTTATTCGTTTGCCGATTCTAACTTAGTTTTGTATATCCTTTAGAATAAAATTCGTTCTGAAGAGGGTCCTCAACAGGACCGAAACGTCAACTGATGTTTTTATAACCGACCTCTACCCAAGATTTATTCACACATACTAACGAGGTCAAAGAATACTATTTCTTCCTTAAATGAAAGCTTTTCATGCCCACATCCTAGATTAAATTAGTTCGAAATCGTGTATGTTGTGAGGTGAAAGAAAACGAAGATACTAATTCGCGGTATAGGTTAGGGTAGTTGCCTCTCGGGTATATAGACTCGTTGAGTCTCGCGCTTGAAAAAAATTTTTTTTTAATGTACTTGGCGCGAGACTCTACCGAGTCTCTTGATACGTTTTGTGTGATTCATGAGTCAAGAGCGGCTAAATCAAGAAAGTATGTTATTTTTTTTATAGTGCATGACAAATAGTATACAGGGTGATTCATTTTAATTGCCCCAGGCCGATATTTCCGAAACTAAGCAAGATACGAAAAAAAGTTTGGTATAAAATATTTAGGGTTCAGAGGGGGACAAAACTTGGTGGTATCAGTATTTCCGTAAGTGGAGCCGCCGAGGTTGCGTGAAGGTCAACTTGGTTTTTTTAAAAGGAATGAGATATTTTTTTCTCCAGAATCTGAAAGAGTGTCAGATTCTGCACCAAAAAGTACTCACACACATATGGCCTAAGGTCAATGAGTAACGAGGTAGAGCCGGTCAAAACAGTACACATATGCGGCCGTACCTCGCGGTCGAGGTGCAGCGCCCGCCAGCCCGCCAGCCCACCAATCTACAGATATCTTGCCGGTATTGTAAGGAGACTTGAGTATCCATGTTTTGAGGGATATGAAGGGGTGTTATTATTTGTCACTTGAAGCTGCTGAGGGTACATAAAGTGTAACTAGTTGATTTTGATATTGTTTCGTTTATTAATCTAACAACAAGTTTTTGTTCGGAATTATTTCATTGCGTTCTTGATTTTTCATTTTTACGTCAAATTTGCAATGTTTATTTCTTTTTTTTTAATTCCGAAAAAAAATTTGTTGTTTGAGTAATAAACGAAACAAAATCAAAATCGACTAGTTACACTTTATTAATTATTTATCCTTAGCAACTCCACGTGAAAAATAATCCGACCGCTTCATATTCCTCAAAACATGGATACTCAAGTCTCCTCACAATACCGGCAAGATATCTGTTAGCCCAGTCACTTTAATGAAAAAAATATCCAAAAACGGACAACGGACCCAAAGTTTTGAAACTTGGCAAAACTGTTCCTTTGGGCATCCACCGAAGCACAAAAAAGTCCTGATGTGTATCTATATGGCTTCCGCCGCCATCTTGGAGAAAGGGACAATTTTTCAGTTTCTCACGTATATCTCATGAACCGTTAAGTTTATCGGAATGAAGGTGATGAACAAAAAGATAGGTAACAAAATTTCAAACAAAATAGTGTTCAATTCGTTCAACTTCCTGCAGAAGGTTGCCGCAATAATCAACAAACAGTAAGTGATATCGCCGAGAAATTTCCAGCAGGCCTCTTATAACGTACTTTAGAAGCAGGGGTGCGATTTCGGATCTTTTGGCGACAGCTATGGCCTGGTGGTAGCTAAGGCACACATTTATTTATTTATTTATTTATTTGGAATCGTAGCCCAACAGGCGTACCCAAGGCAGGGCATACAAGAGTTACATAGAAAGTGGAACATCATACAGCAGCAAAGACAATATATATATAGGGTAGAGTGGTCCCAAACCGACCAGTGCTCCAACGGTGGTCCCATCCCGACCTCTCCATTAAAATAGCATGGAGAGGTCAGGATGGGACCACCGTTGGAGCACCGGTCGGTTTGGGACCACTCTACCCTACATAAGTCATAAAAATAAAAAATATAAAAAATAATAAATAACAGGCATAAACGACTCTATGAGTAATAAAAATCGGCACATAACAGAGATAGTAAAAGAGCAACCTAGAATTAAGAGACAGCACACAGGACACGACTAGTATTCGCACCCACGTGAAGGGTCTAAAAAGAAAGCTCGAGCAATGTTTAGAACAGTACTCAAGGGCATCAGCCACGGATCACAAACGTCAGCCACTCTATTAAACTTAGAACATGCCAGAAAGATCGGGTAGCGACGCGTGATGTTGCTCAGGCCATTATCAGTGTAAAAGCACATGCGATCTCTGGCAGAGAGACGCGGAACACGAAAGGAAAGAAGGCACAACAGGCCAGAACAATCTATAGCACCAGACAAGAGCTTACTGACAAATGAGACCGCAGCAACGTCGCGCCTCGAAGCAAGTAGGGGTATACTAAACCTATTGCACAGAGCCACCTCATCAATGCCACGAGCAGGGTAGACTGAATCGGTCCTAAACGCTAAGTATTTCAGGAATTTTCTCTGCACACCCTCAACCAGCTCAAGATCCTTGGCAAGATGCGGATACCAAATCAAGGAACAATATTCAAGCTTGGAACGCACAAAAGTATAGTATAGAGCGGTGATAGCCATAGGGTCCCTGAAATCCCTGCAGATTCGGAACAAAAAGCCAAGCATCTTAGTAGCTGCCGAAACCATATGCGTGATATGTTCCGTAAACAAAAATTCAGCATCAAAAGTTATGCCAAGGTCAGTGATGGAGAAGACTCTGGCAAGGGCGGACCCATTCAGCCGATAGTCAAAGTGCGTGGCGCAGTTACCTCGATAAAAAGACATCGTCTTACATTTGTTGATATTAAGCGGCAGGTGATTACTGGCGCACCAAGCAGATACCCTTTCAAGGTTCTGCTGGAGGACTAAGCAGTCGAGGTAGGAACGGACAACACAGACAATTTTTAGATCGTCAGCATATAATAAAGCGTCACAGCTCAACGACTGAACAATGTCATTAATAAGAATTGTAAACAGAAGCGGACCAAGGTTAGAGCCCTGCGGGACACCAGACGTGGGCGCAAATGGATCAGATCTGTGACCGCAGAAATCGACGTAATGTTTGCGTCCCCGGAGATAGGAAGCCAGAAGGGCGACAAAATCCCCATGCAAACCACACTTGCTAAGCTTATCCAATAAAAGACCATGATTAATTCTGTCAAAGGCCTTAGAAAAATCGGTATAGATAACATCAACCTGCTCCTTTCTGTCCAACGCGGAACACACAGTGCGCGATAGCAGTGCCAAGTTGGTAAGTGTCGACCGGCCAGGGAAAAAACCATGCTGCGCAGGGGTAATGAAAGCAGAAACCTGCCGAAAGATGTAGGCATATAGACAAGACTCGAATACCTTAGCGAAAGCAGAGATCACAGCTATAGGACGGTGATTCACAATCTGAGAAGTGTCACCGCTCTTATGCACTGGGCATATTCTCGCAGATTTCCACAAATACGGGAAGATACCACAACGCAACGAGAGGTTAAACAGGAAGCACAAAGGCTTGACAAAAACATATGCGCAGTCCCGTACGACTAAATTAGGAATCTGGTCAGTACCGGCTGACAGCTTGGCTTTGAGTGACCGAAGAGCCTGCGTGACATCGCCCTCCGTAATAACGAGACCCGTGATCCCGGTGGAGGTAGACAAGGCACGAGCAACAGTAGAGGTATCGGTAGATAGAGCAGTCGGCTGACCCGGCACGCAAAACACACTGCTGAAAAAATCGGCAAACGCACCCACAATGGCAGCAGGAGTGTTAAAATTGACACCATCACGCACCATGCGTTCCGGGATCCGAGAGCAACTCCTAAGCCTACCTACAAAGGACCAGAACAAAGAAGGATCGCGCTTGATAGATTTTTCTCGAACTAATAAGAAGGCAGAGTATGCACTCTCTATCATGATTTTAATAGATGCACGAAGAGCCCTGTACTGCGCCAGATGGGCAGCATAACCAGAACGCAAAAACTTAGACCTAAGATTGTCCTTGACAGCTAGCTTATTTATAATTTCTGAAGTAAACCATTCAGGAAACCGAGACCGCCTATGGGAGGCTGCACGTATAGGGACAGACGAGTCAACGGCCGAGTACATGATAGTATAGAATTTCGCACAGGCCTCGTTAACATCGCTACATAGATAGAGAGTTGTCCAGTCTAGATTAGAGAGGTCGTCATATAGTAAAAGATAATTAGCCTTCTTAAAGTTATAACGCCGAGTATCAGGCTCAGCCGAATGGACACGCGAGTGACCTAGGACATGCAGTGTTCTTATTGGCCAAATCGACTGAGCTGGTCAAACGCTGTTCGATTGTTATAAACAAGACGTTAACTACCGCCAGGCCATATATCTATCGCCAAAAGATCTGGAATCGCACTCCAGGTATAACTATATCGTGGGCCCTCTATACATTGTCGCTCGTCTAGGAAAATTTCGCGCGTACGGAAGTATTTATGAATGCGAATCAGTTTCATTTAAAGAATAAGAATTAGGTAGGTATTCGTCGATGGTGAAAATTGAAAAATGTTTTAAAGACTCAATTAAGATGGCTGAGAAAAAGTGTTGTTTAATTTGTGGCACTGATCTAAGTGTTGGAAAGATCGTGACGGTGAAAGAAAAAGGACTCAATAGTTTAAGAAGTTTTAGTTTACAAAGGAACGATAATAAAATTGAACAATTAAAAGAACTGAATACAGTTATTGTGCATACTGCATGTAGGAAATTATATACAAGAGCACATAGTGTTAAGGCTGATTTCAGAAAAAAAAAAAAATGATCTAGAAGAACAAAATACACCTTCCACATCATCAGCTCCATCGTCACGGTCACATGTGCCACGATTCGAATTTGCCGAAAAATGCTTATTTTGTGCTGAGGATATTCCCTCCGATTATCAAATGAAAGAAAATAAAAAAGAATCACACAAACGTATTCCAGTGTACAACGTCCGGAGTATAACGTGCAATGAAAGTATACTGATTGCAGGAGATAAGAGGTCTGATTCATGGGGTGAAGAAATTAAAGAACGCGTTATTAATACGATAGATTTGGTAGCTGCCGATGCACAATATCACCAACCCTGTTTTGTATCGTTCTTTAAACCCAACAAACCCGGCCAAAACGTTAATGAACCTACAGAGGAAGTAAGGTTGGCTATGAAAGAAATTTGTTCAGTTCTTGAAAGCAGCGACGAATGTCAATTTACCATCAACGAGCTTACTACTTCAATAACGGGTTATGTCCCGCACGAAAAAACTATCAACCCGGGAAAAAATGATCAGACCTGATCATTTTTTCCCGGGCAATTGTAATAAAACAGTTGATTGAATTAAAAAATTATATGAACTATCGTTTTTATATCTTTTATATGTCGCAGTGATCGGAAATTATGGTTATTTCTGATCATTAACTTTTTTTTGTGGATGAAAATTTTTTCACTGTTTAGTACTGGGATTTGAACCCAGGTCCTTCTGCGTATCAGTCGAAGCTTATACCACTTCGCTACTTCACGTATTTGATAATGGAAACTTTTAGAATGTGCAGTATATACAGGGTGATTCAGAATGCGGTACTTTCCTTACACCGGTGGATTCCTTGTAAAAATCTAAGATCAAAATTATTCATCCTAAAATATCGAAAGCTAAGCCGTTTTCAGGTAGTAGTAGTTTAAAGTAAGCCAAAGTAAGCCAATACGAGGGCAGATACGAGAATGGCTCAGCCGCCGCTACGCCGTTATTGTTGATCAGACGTGGCTGGTCTGCTGTATGTAGCTAAGCTATACAGGCGATGCAATGGAAACAGAAGCGTGCGAATGTTACTGAACTATGAATGTAACGTCTGATCGTCGTTTCTTTGCAAGATCGCGGTGGCGGGCCAACAATAACGGCGTAGCGGCGGCTGAGCCATTCTCGTATCTGCCCTCGTATTGGCTTACTTTGGCTTACTTTAAACTACTCCCACCTTAAAACGGCTTAGCTTTCGACATTTTAGGATGAGTAATTTTGGTCTTAGATTTTGACAAGGAATCCACCGGTGTAAGGAAAGTACCGCATTCTGAATCACCCTGTATATGGTATTCGTCACGAAGTTTTTAATAATCCTAACGATGCCCTTTATTGATTATGATGATCGAACGATTCTAAAATTGTTTTTGCATTTTAGGGAATGTGAGGCAATGGCTGGTATCAATAAAACGAAGTAGATGCTAATGCTTGAAGCAGATGCTTCGGATTCGGAGTAGATACTTCAGATGCGTAGCATGCTTTCGCTTCCGTAGTACCTACTCCTATGTGCGTAGTAAGGGCTTCGTACATAGGAGTTAATACTAGTGTTTCGTAGTACCTACTCCTAGCTCGAAGTAGGTACTCCGTTTTTGAGCCGGGCGTAGTATCTACTACAGTTTGAGTGAAGCTGCTGTCCGAGCAACTTCGCAGACGGGCTACTTCGCTAAATAAGTGGAAATGGCCGCTTTTATGAATATTAGACGACGGATAAAAGTTTATAATAATCGGAGGGAATATGACGAACACGTGTACCGCAAATTATTCCGGTTTGAAAAAGGTTTGTTGATTAGCAAGTTTTTTTTTAGGACAATAAACTTCTCAAAAGAGTATTCAAGATACGAGAAGTTGGTATTTGATGACTGACTGCACAAATAGCAGATGGCCCCAGCAACGAACGAAAAATATCGATTATCACAAATGATTCATATGATATAAATGTAGAAAACATCAAATAACTCGTATGAATTATACATAGATATACCCAATTATTTAACCCTAGAAGGAGTACGTGGGGGCCATATGGACCCCATTACCATCTAAAAATTCGCACTTTAAATCGCAGGCGACATTCTCGGGTCTGGATTCCTCCATATTTCACCAGTTTAGTGTTTGAAAATTGACTTTATTATACACCATTCTATTCCTTATTGAAAAACGAAAAGATTCACCTATATTCAAACCCGATTATCGTTTATAGAAAGCATTATACACAAAGGAGACGCGTGGGGTCACACGGACCCCACATGCTCCGTAGAGAGCAAGAAAAACGGCATGCCTCGTCTAGGGTTAAATAACGTTTGTTGAATTTTTCTAGTTCGTTATATGTGAAAAAATCGTGACTGAAAATAATAGTTTTCGTCTTGATGTTCGGTATTTTATATCCAGAAATTATTTTATACTACTACTATAGTAGATACTACTGTATTGAAGCAAATGCTTCTTAGGAGTATCAGATACTTCACTTGCGTAGCATGTACTATACGAGGGAAGCATCTACTACGCGAGTGAAGTATTTACTACGAGGTGAAGTATTAACCCCTACATGCTTCGTAGTAGATGCTGATACTTGAAGCATTAGTATCTACTTCGTTTTATTGATACCAGCCAATATGACTGTTTTTTCAGCAAAAAAAAAAAATTACTAATTTGAAGTATCTATTAAAGTTATAGATAATCCAAAATATCAGACATGAACAGACATGGTCATGCATGATCATATTTGAATCAATTTATAATATCAGACATGATCATGTCTGTTCATGTTTAGTCAGACATGAACCAACGTATCAGGCCTGATCAGAGCTCGAGGTTTTAAACCTTCCAGGCTGGATCATGCATGAACAGACAGGATTAGGTCTGGCATAAGACAAAATCATACATGAACAGGCATGCTCATGCATGAACAACTTTAACGTATTTAGCGATTCAGACATGACCATGCCTGTTCATGCATGAACAGACAAGATCAGGTCTGGCGTCAGGCATGATCAGACATGAACAGACATGATCGTGCATGAACAGGCCTTAACGTATTTAGGGCCTCAGATATGATCATGCCTGTTCATGCATGAACAGACAGGATCAGGTCTGGCATCAGGCATGATCAGACATGAACAGACATAATCGTGCATGAACAGCTTTAACGTATTTAGCGATTCAGACATGATCGTACCTGTTCATGCATGAACAAACAGGATCAGGTCTGGCATCAGGCATGATCTGACATGAACAGACATGATCATGCATGAACAGGCCTTGACGTATTTAGCGATTCAGACATGATCATGCCCGTTCATTCATGAACAGACAGGATTAGGTCTGGCATCAGGCATGATCAGACATGAACAGACATGATCATGTCTAATTTCAGGCCTGATCATACATGAACAGGAATGATCATGCATTAACAGGCCTTAACGTATTTAGCGATTCAGACATGATCATGCCTGTTCATGGATGAACAGACAGGATCAGGTCTGGCATCAGGTATGATCAGACATGAACAGACATGATCATGTCTAATTTCAGGCCCGATCATTCATGAACAGGCATGATCATGTCTAATTTCATGCCTGATCATTTTTTCCCCGGCACACGGTCATTCGAAAGACGCGAATCACAAGTTCAACGATAACAAATTGATTCGGAATATCACTTGATCTTTTACTAAATTCTGACGATACTAGATCGATAGTTACAATACTAAATTATCCAGAAGATATCAACTGTACTGAACCGTACTTGATTTTACAGACGGTAATAAATTATATGACATAACCGTACTTTACTTGATAAGTGACTCAATATTTACAGACTTAATTATAACAAAATAAACTACAAAAAAAAAAACTATACTATAACGCGAGGCTAAGCCTCCGCGGCTATCTTCGCTCAGGGTACTCCAGGAAAGGTAATTTTCTACAGTATTTCATGCACAATATTATTCTAACATATCAAATCAGCAACATAAGCCATATGAGAAGCGATAAGCAATTATCAATCAATAATAAGCAATAAATTATAGCCCAAAAGCACTGAAAGATCTACGTAACTCAGCCAGACTCGAGGTTGTTCGATAAATTAACAGAATAAAGACGAAAGACGAGCCTCTTAGCTCAATAGACAAAAACGAACTTCTTAGTTCAATAACCAAATTAATTAACCATACTTTTATCAGAACGACCTCGTGCCTTCACAGAAAGAATCAAGACCTTACCTCAAGTTGCTCAATCAGATAACATAACACTATTTTACAGAAACTTGACGATATTCCACAAGATAATATAATAATACTCGAGATACGATACGATAGTCAATTACGATAGTGATCTGGGTTCGATAGTCGAGACAGTACGATAGATGAGTGACGTAGAACGGAGCGAAGAATGGGCAGATTTGCGGTTGTACCCGCTTTATATAGGCCATATTTTCTACCGTCAACTCATCCCTCAGATTAGTGAAATCACGTGTCATATCGATACTTTAATTGGTCCGTGTAACGACAAGTTTGACGAACGTAGCGTTGGAGAAATCTATCCTACCCCTGCCACAGCTAATACCCCTCCTGTTACCGCCGTCCTTTTGAATCCCGGGTGCTGGACTTACTTGAAGTCTCGCTCACCCGACTATCCGGTACTTCTCCTAGGTCCTGACACGATTCGTCGATCCACAAGAAGATTGGTGGTAGCTTCGCGTTTAGCTAACTGCAGCATGCCTAACTCGCAAAGGAATTCGTTAGGTCGGAACGCCGATCCGGGGGTTTTCATGACCAACCATGGTCGCGATACTAGCTTTGGAGATAGTTGTCGATAGTAACTACGCTGACTGATGGTCATCAGGTGGGAGGCTGTGAGGATGCACTTGCACATGACCCTGTACGCCACCCTTGCATCAACAGTGCACTTTCTTGTAGGCGGTAGCTTCTCCGGATGACGGGAGGATTTCGTCGTGCTTCTCGCACATCCCTGTACGCCGTCAATCCGATAGTTTGAGGTGGTAGATTCTCCACTTGAGAGGAGGCGCTGACCCTGGGGTTTTCTGGACCATCCATGGTTTGCACGCCGACAGACTCGTCCTTGACGATAGTGGAAGCTTCTGTACGTTCGTTAGTCATCGTTCCATCGGTAGTTTCCACGAAGACAGGCGTCTCGTGGAGTATCGAGCTCGAGATTACATATTTTACAAAAATGAGAGAGTGTTAGTTAATCCTAATTGTTTTTCCCTAATTTTTCCTTTTCCTGGAGACGCTGTCTACGTCACGCATCATCGCAATCTCGATAGAATCGCCTTGTGGCGAGGTATTATAAAATACCACGTCACAATATATACAGAAGTTTACATATATAGGTAGTGATCAAAAGAACAGAAAAACAGTAAATTACACAGCAAGACAAAAAGTCATAAAGCTAACTCAAAAAATACCTAAGACTAGCCCAGCAAGAGGATGCTCGAGAGAACTCCGTGTCGAACAAATACTGCCGAAGGGAATATGCTTAAAACCCGAGTACGAACGGATTCCGCGAAGGCCGGGAGGAGGCGAGTGCCACAAGTAGACGGCGGAGATCGCAAACGACCTTCGGTAGGCCTCGGTGCAAAAACGCGGGATAAGGAAATCGCCCCTGTCTCGCCTAGACGGAGCAGCAGAGGACTCCGGGCGCGCGAGAAAAAGGGTCCGCAGGTAGTCAGGGATCCCGGAACGGATGGAGATGTAGAACAGAGAGCAGAGGAAAAAGATCCTACGATCCCGCGCACTCAGCCACCCCAACTTGCGACGAAAAGGTGTGATATGCTCGTCCCTGGCCACCCCGCACACGAAGCGGACACAACAGTTAACAAGGCGAACATTTAGCACCCCGGGTATATTGCAATAGACCACAGAGCTGTAGTCGAGCAGGGGGAAAACAAGTGCCGTTATAAGGCGCACGCGCAAAGGCCTCGAAAGCAGGCGCCGCGAGATGGAAAGATGGCGAAGAGCACGGTGCACCTGATGAGAAACGGCATCCACCTGCGGGACCAAGGAGAGCGAGTTATCAATGAGAAGCCCGAGATTGCGGACAGTCTGAGACCAGGGAATACCCGTACCATTCAGGGTTACCCGCGGGAGATCGACGGAGTTTAGCCTCGTAATAAAAGGCAGACTGCCGAGAAAAATGTATTGAGTCTTGGTGGAGTTAAGACTCAGCGAGTTCGCGCACGATCAGTCGTGTATAGCCGCCACATCCTCATTCAGCCGCCGGATGGCATCGGGGACTTCATCGATGGTACAGTGCAGATAAATCTGAAGATCTTCCGCGTAGAGCAAGTGGTGGGAGTGAGAGAGAACTTGACGGCGGTCGTTAATGAAGATGACAAATAGTAACGGCCCAAGGACAGAGCCCTGCGGAACCCCCTGATCAAGAGTTGCTCAAGAAGACAGCTCACTAGAAGGCCCGACCCAGCCTGCGACCGCCCCCGAAGATAGCTAGATACCCAGATTAAGGCGTGCTGTGAGAAGCCAAGAGCAAGAAGCTTAGAGAGGAGGACTGAATGAGGTATGAAGTCGAAGGCTTTGGTAAAATCGAACAGGACCAGCAAGGTTACCCGACGATTATCAATAACGCGGCGCACGACCTCAGTTAGTAGAAGAAGAGGGGTCTGTGTATTGAGACCCTGGCGGAAACCAGACTGTCGAGGATCAAGTAACGACCGACTTTCAAGGAAAGTCGTGATTTGCATCAGCACGACGCGCTCGAGGACCTCGGAAAACAGGCAGAGGTTCGCCACGGGGCGCATCTGCTGGAGCGAAGACGGTGCCTTGACCTTAGCAAGCGGAGTGATCTTGGCTCTTTTCCAGGCATCTAGGCTGCCGAGAAATAGTTCGACGAGTCACTGACGATGGGAGTACGAATAACTAAATTCGCCGGTCACCGAAACTGGCACTTCGGTAGTTATTCCGCCAAAACGTGTTTGGACGCGCGAACCAGTGACTGCCGCTGTAGTGGTATGCGAATCCGACCGACTCTACGGTACTTGTACTGACGAGCTGATACAAATCGCCATGCACTCCGGTAATTTTACCGCCAAACGTGTTACAAGAATGAACCGTCACTAAAGACGCATGCGACGTATACCGACCGTACGGCTTCCTTACTGAGGAAGCTAGTACAAATCACTATGCACTTCGGTAATATTCCCGCCAAAGCGAGTTACAAGTACGAACTATTAACGATCACTAGAGGCTCATGCAAATTATACCGATCCATCAGTACCCTTACCGACGATTCTGGTATATGTTTCGCCGCGTAGGGTGGTAGAACCTACCGAACGGATTGGTAAAGCATACGCTCGTCTCTGACCAGTACACTCAATTATGACCAAGTATAGCATACTAGAAAATCGGTAAGATCTGCTGCAATTGCATCAGTAGGCATTACCTAAGATTTTTCGTGGATTATACTTTCACGCACTTACTCGGGACTGTATACATTTGTAATTGTGACCCGAACTAGAGTACCCCTTACCGTAAAAATTTTACTGGAGGAGAACGGTAACCTGAACAGCAGGATTTTTCTCCGTGGGGGATTCGATTTCGATCGCGATTTTTACAAGAGGGGGTAGGGGTCACAGAAAGACTATGCCAAAGTATCGGCATTATCTAACTCTCCGCTCACCATTTATTATTTTTTTAGATCAAAATATATAAACTGTTGGAGATAAGGGTGGCTTCCGGGAATTCGATTTCGTTCGCGATTTTTTCACAAGGGGGTAGGAATCACAAGAAGACTATGTCAAAGTATCGGAATTATCTAACTCTCCGTTCACCAGTTATTATTTTTTTAGATTAATAAAAAATTTTTTTTTTCAATTTGAATCCGTTTGATCCCTAACGCGGCAAAGTGGCTGCAAATTATGAACCTATTCTAAATTTGGTAATAATATCCCTTGTAGGTTACTCAGACTTGGTGGCGCTAATTTTTTTTTTTTCACTCAGCAAAATTCCGTCTTTTCGAGTCAAAAAATTTTTTTTTTTCGGAATTCGTATATGGCAGGTCAGTTCCGGCAAAAAAGCGGCAAATCATGGACCCATTTTTGATTTGGTATTGATATCCCTTGTACGTTATGTGACATCCCCATAAAATACCCACCTAATTCTTAACCCTTACTATACCCCTGGATTGACAAAACCATATTATTTTTACTCATACTATAATCACCTATATATACTTACTGTAAAATTATATAAGTTAAGAAACAGATTCGATGACTAACCAGCTACCGAAAACACCACGTGCAGTAATTCGAATCTTGAGAACCAAAGCAATAATTTTGAACGACGAATATCAAATTCACCTATCCAAAACACCAGGTGCAGTACCTAGAATCTCAACGGTCAGTCAGTTATCGAAATCACTAAACATAAGCAAACTCAGAAGACAAACAAGATAAACTTCAACTCCCTCCATGGTCCGTACTATGAGAATATAACCAGCCTCCCTAAAAGAATTAGGACACACGTCAATCATAGCTGTTCTCGGGTATGTCGACAAACGCGAGAGTTGTAACGAATCGTAACGTTTGTGTGTGTGTGTGTGTGTGTGGGGGGGGGGGGGGGGGGGGGAATAACTCTTCGCGCTTTACGATGTGTATACTAGAGGTGCGCGGTATTTCGGTATACCGAAAATTTTCGGTATCCGTACTCTCAAAATGTTTCGGTATGGAGATCGACTGTCAGTACCGATACCGAAATATCGAAATTTCGGTATTTACCGAAATACCGAAAATTCGGTATATACCGAAATATTGAAAATTCGGTGGATATGGACAACACCCAATATTCGCTGGATAGTGGATACCGAACTGTCTAACTACCTAAGGGCTGGGATTGACAAAGTCGAAGGCGTATAATATGTAAGAATTGCTACTTCGCGAGTTTGAACAGGCTAGAAACAGTAGAAACGTGCATGCATATAAGAGCATAGTTGGCTACTCAGTTCAGCCCTGTTTCGCAATCCGCACGGTTAGGTGTACGCTGGCATTCAACACAAAACAAAGTAGTCGTCGCTCGCTGAACAGTGAACAGTGTGTGTTTCGTTGGTTTCATCAGTTAAGGGAGCTTTCCAGTGTGAAATTTTCAAAAAATCGATTTTTTTTTTTTTTGCTTTAACAATCCATTGAGCACGATCTTTTCGAAGAAGCAGAAGGGATATTGTATGGACCTGGCATCGCTGATTGACCGTAAGTAAACGATTTACCTAAAATTTCCTCACTTGAAACTTTGAACGCGTTTTTCTCGAAACAGCATTTTTCAAAACGGTGTCCAACTTGGAGGGCAGAGTTTTAAAGCTATCGAGTTGAATTTTTTACACAATATTCTTAACGTCATTGTTTATCGTGCTATGGAAGCTTTTTTTTTTTTTTTGACATCTTCCTATTTTTTTGTAAAAAAAAACTGCAAAAAAAAAATGCTAAAATCGATACTTTTTGTTCAAACCGGCGCCATTTTTGCAAAAAAAAAAAAAAAAAAAAAAAAAGCCTCCATAGCACGAAAGCCAATTATATACCGATCAATAATCTTTTTGTGTTTTTTGTTTCAGATCAAAATTGTGACCCCCAACGTGGACACCACATCCAAGTGCATTTTCTGCAACAATTGTTTCATTATTTTTATAGATATTAATTAATAAATAAATCGATCTTTAAAAAATTGTTTTGTATTCTTCAATACCCAATTAATATACAAAAAAAAAAACCAAACCGATTAGATTATTTTTTCTTTAAAAAAAAAAATCGCGAAAAACAGCGATTTTTCGGGCTGTCACACTGGAAAGCTCCCTTAAATAATTATGTGTAGCGTTGGTGAGTCTAGAGAACCATCGAAACAGAAGCGTAGTATGGTATGGAGATATTTTGAAGACAAAAAGGGAGTCGCTGTGTGCACTATTTGTACCAAAGTGATATCTATAAAATATGGTAACACCACGAACTTAACATCGCACTTGTTGCACAAACATTATAAAGAATATTACGAAATGCAAAACACGAAGCGTGGAATGGAACGAAGTGTATCTTCAAGGTACGTAACCGATATTTATTCATTCAATTTTTAATGAACAATTAACATTAAAAAACTCGGCATTGACTGGAGAAAAAATTATTTTCGAAGGATATACAATACATTATACAACAAAAAGTTCCAAACTAAACATTATCAGAAATTTATGTCGTGTGTAATGTGTATCTAAAAAATATATCCTCCGTAGTTCACTGACCGATGGTTCCCTAGTCGAAGAAACCGAACGTCAGTTAGTCAGTATCAGGAACGAACAGCCCTCAACCAGTGCGGTAGAACCTTCGGCCACGTTACCTTTCACAACTCGATCTAACCAGAAGAAAGGAGGCCAATCAAGACTAGATCGATTCAAACTACTGGATAAAAAGATAACTGAGCGCTTTACTAATTCCGTAACAAAATTTATATGTATGGATATGATGCCATACAGCATACCCCGGCCTCACTGTGCTCTTCGGAGCAGGCCCAGCTCTAAGTGACAATTAGTGCGACCCGAAATCCCCTTGGTCTACCTGAAAACGGTCACCCGTCCTTACCTGGAAGTGCGATGGTAGGGGCAGCGTTCAGCAGAAATAAAAGGAACTAAGGGGTGTGCGGTCTATTTGGGACGCAACAACTGCGTAAGACCGTCCAGGTCTTTTCATACTTGCATATCCCCACTCATACCTACCAAAATCCAAGAAATGGCGTTAAAAGGATTACTGTCGGTGAACGGGTTAAGTGGATTTACATCTTAGACTCTTTCGACTAATGAGTGTGCCGGGGTATGCCATACAGTATTGTGGAAAACGAGGGCTTCAAGCAAATGATACGAGAGCTGCAACCAAATTACGTCTTGCCAAGTCGAAAAACTTTGGCTGAAATCAAAGTACCCCGTTTGTATAGTGATGTACGCGAAAAAGTTGCTACGATACTGAATGACAAAGATTATTTAGCGTTGACGACTGATTGCTGGACGTCGACGGTCATAGGTCCGTACATAACTGTCACCATACATTTCATCAACAGCAAAACGTGGGAAATCTCGCGAATTTGTCTGGCATGCCGTAAATTGGATGCAGATCACACTGCCGAAGTTTTACGTGACGCGCTATTAGATATACTCAGTGAATGGAATATAGACGTTAGTGAGATAAGTGGATGCACGACAGACAACGCGTCAAACATCTTGAAATGTATGCGGCTTTCAAAATGGAATCATATCAGTTGTTTCGGGCATACCCTCAATATTGGCATCAACAAAATATTCAAGTCTGATCACATAAAAGATGCGATCAAAAAAGCGCGCTTGATGCAAAATTCGATTGCCCACCCTGCTCAAAATCCCACACAGAAAACCGGTTAGGCGGAATTGTATCCGCCTGTATACGTCCGAGTTCTGGTTTTTGTGTACCTGGAAACTTCTGGTCCTGTCCGGAATTTTGACGGTCCAATATTTTCTCGTGTCAACATTCCTATGGGGTTCTATCCGGAAAGTAACCCCGCCCTAGGCATTTTTCCTGTATGGTTCTATCCGGATCCATTTTCAAAAAATTGAAGTTTTTTCTTTTTTTTTTCGTTTTTTTTTTCTTTTTTTTTTTCTTGTTTTTTCTTTTTGTTTTCGTTTTTTTTTTCTTTTGTTTTTCGTTTTTTTTTCTTCTCAAGTATATAGATGATATTTACCGCCTCTATATATGGGGCATTCCACGCCAACTCGACCTGCCGCGGACCCTCACCATTTTTTATTTCTTTTTTCTTCGAGTATGATGGAAGAGAGGGCGAAAAATTAACGTCTGAATTATTTCAGATTTTTTGGGCCCCCGGTTCAAAAGTTGATTTTCTTTCAGGTAGAAATGTATTTGCGGATCCGTTAGTCGTACGAAAAAATCACCCAAATGAAAAAGTTTGCCAATAATATGAGGTGAAAAAAACTAATTTTTTTAGAATTTTTCAATATTCGTGGACGCTGTTTTTTCGATAAAACACTCTTAATTTGGAATTTCCACTGTGTTAGCCGTCATCGATTTTTTTTTTAATTTTTACCACAAATTCTTTGTGAAAATACGAAACTTTTGAGACTATGCCAAAAGTGGTACTAGCTCTGGTTCAGATGCCAGAATCAAATGAATTTCGATTAAACTGAAAATACGAGTGAAGTGGACGCACTGCAAAAACGATTTGAGCTATGTTTGACGTATTGCATTTGTATGGTACCATATCGCGTGTCTAATGGTATAAGATCGTATCCGCCCTTTTTTTTTTTTTTTTTCCTCAATTTCCGACTTCTCTGAAATATCGATGTATTTTTGCGTTTCAGAAGTTTTTGGACCATTGCAAAGAGAAAAAAAAAAATGGCGGATACGACCTTATACCATTAATAAATGTGATGAAAAAGAATAAGTTGGTGGTAAAAGAGTGGATCCACCAAACATACGACCTTTCACCTTTATTTATTTTTGCAGGTAATTTCAATTATGAATCCATATGTTTTGGGTACTTTTACAGTGAACGCCGAAAAAAAAAAAAAAAATAGTATACGACCTTTTACCACCAAAATCGCCTTTTTGGCGGATACGACCTTATACCATTAGACACGCGATATAGTATCATACAAATGCAATACGTCAAACATAGCTCAAATCGTTTTTGCAGTGCGTCCATTTCACTCGTATTTTCAGTTTATTCAAAATTCATTTAATTCTGGCATCTGAACCAGAGCTAGTACCACTTTCGACATGGTCTCAAAAGTTTCGTATTTTCACAAAGAATTTATGGTAAAAATTTAACAAACATCGATGACGGCTAACACAGTGGAAATCCCAAATTAGGAGTGTTTTATCGAAAAAACAGCGTCCACGAATATTGAAAAATTCTAAAAAAATTAGTTTTTTTCACCTCATATTATTGGCAAACTTTTTCATTTGGGTGATTTTTTCGTACGACTAACGGATCCGCAAATACATTTCTACCTGAAAGAAAATCAACTTTTGAACCAGGGGCCCAAAAAATCTGAAATAATTCAGACGTTCATTTTTCGCCCTCTCTTCCATCATACTCGAAGAAAAAAGAAATAAAAAATGGTGAGGGTCCGCGGCAGGTCGAGTTGGCGTGGAATGCCCCATATACTCACCAACTCCGATAAGTGGTACTCGCGAGAATATAGAAAGCGGTGGTCGCCGCCTTACGAGGAAATATTGAAGTAATGTACATTACATGGAAACCGGAAAGGTACGGACAGAGCCCCGATTCCAACTTTGAAAATCTTTGTCCGTATCTATCCGGTTTCGGTCACGCAAATCATAACGTGATTATATTTACATCAAATCTTCAAAGTTGGAATCGGGGCTCTGTCCGTATCTATCCGGTTTCGTACCCGCAAATCATAAAGTCATTAAATTTACATCAAATCTTCAAAGTTGGAATCGGAGGGCTGTCCGTATCTATCCGGTTTCGGTCTCACAAATCATAACGTGATTATCAATCGATACGGCACGAAATCGGATAGAGCCCCAATTCCAACTTGGAAAATTTGATGTAAATAATCACTTTATGATTTGCGGGAACGAAACCGGATAGGTACGGACAGAGCCCCAATTCCAACTTGGAAAATTTGATGTAAATAATCACGTGATGATTTGCGGGACCCAAACCGGATAGATACAGACAGAGCCCCGATTCAAACTTAGAATATTAGCTGAGGTGATGCGCTTGTTCCGGAAACAGTCCAGACAAAACCAGTCTAAAAACCAGATTAATTTTTTCAACCGACAGGATGCCGATTGGTCCGGATAAGTTACCCCGTCGCGGATTTTCCGAGCCGGATTGAATGCAGACAAGGCTCGCGCAGAATCTAGACAGGAATTTTCGACCGGATAGGGTACAGACCACAGACAGACAGATACGCGATCTGGTCTTGTCTGGAAACTTGTCCGAAAAGCTATCCGCTCCTGTCGATTTCAGTCTGGGATTTTGAGCAGGACACAACATTCAAAAGCTTATATGCCCTACAATTACAATACCCCCGAGAAGCTGAAGTACCATGGCTCGTGATTCAAAAGTCCTTGTATAAAATCAGCGGGGAAGAAGATCAAGAGACTCGGTAGAGTCTCGCGCCAAGTACATTAAAAAATTTTTTTTTTGCAATAGTGTGCATAAAATTCGATTTTACGCACTGTTTTCAGTGCGTAAAATGAAACATTTCGATACAGTGTCTCTTGCTGTTTTCGATGCGTAAAATGATACTTTTCAATACGGTACGACACTGTCACCATAGCTGTAACGAAAATAAACAATAGAATCGACCTAATCACGAGCGTAGGTCCGGAAAATAAGTTTTCACGGACGTAGGTCCGTAAAATTGAAAATTTCTAAAATCACTCATTCTTGGACGATAAATCATTTATGTCGGTCATTTTTCAATGAAAAAAACTTTTTCTATCAGTTGACAACGCTAATAAAAAACATTTAGTTTGAATCAACGTGTATTTTTCATTCATTTGAGCATCTGTTCTTCTTTTCAATTTGATATCTTCATCTGTTTTTTTCAATTCATTTAATTAATTTATTCATGTATTATTTGTATGTATTTCTTGATATATTTTTCCTAACCGGGTGCACAAGATTGGTTTTTTTCTTTGGATTTTATTCTTCACACGTTGACTATTCTTATTGTATCAGATTAAATTCATTTTTTCGGTACTCGGGGGGCTTCGCCCCCCGGACCCCCTACCGGGGCTTCGCCCCTGGGCCCAACTAGGGGCTGCGCCCCTGGACCCCCGCTGGACGTTAGCAAACACCTTTCGCATGCAACACCGTTTCAGCGTGCGTGGCAATTTACATTTCGTTGTTGACTATGAACTAATTGAAAGTTTTTATTCAGGGTCGAGTATTTTGTTTGAGGATGCCTGAACTCGCTTTTCTACGCCTTACTATCTTTTTCGATTTCGATATGCACTGTCTCGTTGTAGAATCTGAATAAATGCATAATATTATGCACATTTGTGCCGAATTTTGCGCACACTATTGCAAAAAATAGCGTATGCAACGCGTGCGTACGATTTGCGCACTCGTGTGATCCTTGCGACACTCGGGCCGGCTTTGCCGGCCCTCGTGCGCAGCGATCACGACTCGTGCGTAAAATCGCATTTTACGCACTTGTTGCATAATATACTATTTTCAAGCGCGAGACTCAACGAGTCTATATACCCGAGAGGCAACTACCCTAACCTATACCGCGAATTAGTATCTTCGTTTTTTTTCACCTCACAACATACACGATTTCGAACTAATTTAATCTAGGATGTGGGCATGAAAAGCTTTCATTTAAGCCCTAGATCGATTAAATCGGTGTCAGGAGTGCTGATTTATAATTAACTACAGATTCTGATACCCCGTTTCCTCGTTAATAAAATCCTTCTTGGTCTTCAGACCAAGATCGTTCACACTTAAAACCATTCCCATAAAATCACATTTCGTCGCTAACCGCAGGGCGTATTCTGATGCCGCCATGTTGGATATGTGTCAAACGACCTGTCACTTTTATTTATTGGCAATACACATCACTGGGTAATCTACGTTGAAAATCATTAAGCAAGCGCAGTACAGATTAATTTAAGCTTCAATAAAAAAATAATACCCGTGGAATTCGTTTCCTCGCTTAGGCTTAATTTGTCGACGAAATTCCTCGTATTTGACGCTTCTGACGTCAAAAAATATATATAGGACATGTCAGTACTGTGGCACCTTGAATCCTACGATCTTGAGCTTTTGAGGTTATGCGAATCGACTGACGTGTAAAATTCATGGTGATAAATAAAATAACAATCGTGAACAGATAATTTTACGATTAGGTTTACCTTGCATGACACAAGACTGTAAGATGACTATTATTAACTGACTATTACCTCTAAATTTTGTTCACTTATACATCGTAGATTCGGCCTATTTTCATTTATGAATGCAATTATCGAAGGAAACGTTTTTTTTTTAGGGATTCCAATTATTTAGCACGTTGCCGCCTGAGAAAGTCTGACAATAAAAAATCAAGAGAAAATGTTGAAGTTGAAAAATATCAGGATAGCATGATTTGACATAAGGACGGCATGGAGCCAGACCAAGAAAGCCGAGTTCAAGCGTTGCATTGCTACGAATTCCACTTTAAGCTCTATGTTAGGCTCATCTTTAAAGGCTCGTCTGCTCAGACCCAAATTGTGCGTCAACGTTATGCGTTGGATTCCGACGAGTTCTATAGTCTATCTCGGTATCCTCTAGTCCAAACGAGACTGTAAGTCGACGTTGTGCGTTGGACTCCGATAGGCTTTATTCTACACTCCACGACAACGTAGTGCTTTGATCTTCGGTGAAGATAATTTTTTAATCCATTTTTTACAAACAGCTTAGACCCTCCGCTCGGAACGATCTCAATCAAATTCAGATTAGTGCTATCACGACAAATGGTTGGAATGAAAATACTTATTCAATATTAAAGAAATGATCAATAGACTTCCTCTTTCTCAGATGATAGAGATTTGTATTTAATCATGAAAATTATAAAAACCATTTATTTCTCATTTATATTTATTTATTCATTGCACAACCTTTTTTATGGATTGTTTAATTTTGTAGCGGGTCGCTGTATGAGAAGAGAGGATGATGAGAGAAAACGCTGAAGTTGCAAAATAACGAGACAGTGTGATTTGATACAAGAAACGGATAGAGTCAGACGAATAGAGCAGAATGCAAGTGTTTGACTTCAAAATCTTCCATTTTATGCTCTACGCTAATCTTGCATCAATAAGCTCAATCGGCTCAATTCTATATATTTCGATACTTTCTGTTCAGACCTGAATTCAAAGTTGACGTTATGAGTACGGGACGAGTACATGTTCTTTCTGCAGAGGACTTTCTAGCTGCATTAAAAAAAAAAAAAAACTACCTAAGAATTGCAATACATATATCTCATATTTATATATATTCAATCATGAGCAGCAACTATAACCCTGCGTGCAAGTGACTCCGCCATTGCCGGTCCCAGGCCTAGATGAGACAGGAGGAGGGCTGCGCGTAGGGTTACACGTTCAGGCATATAGAATTATACCGGATTTTAACGAAACAATTCGTGGAACTTAATATAAGAACACATGTTACGTCTGTCCACAAAAATTCAAGGCTCACAGAAAAGTATGAGCATACGTGTATATTATAACACTATTTTCATTCATTTGAAATTATACTACTACATTTAATATTGCTGCTTTTTGAGGAATTCGGATGATACAAAAGGCATCATCGTATACATGCATTGAGATGTTCATAGGAACAATTGACAGAATGCTGACAACTGAGCAAGCCTCGCGAGCGAGGATACAGGAAATCCCAATCGAGCGAGCGTAGCGAGCGAGCACAATTATTAGATAGTCGAGCAAAATTGTACAAAAAGTGGTGATATCAACCCCAAAAAGCACCCCTGGTGCAAAAACCTTTCGCCAAGTACATTAATGTGGTCACTACCCCCCAAAAAATCCACCAACCAAAATTCCTCCTTAACAAAAGTGGTACCATCAAAATGTCTACTTACAAAAGGATTGAAATCAGATACAATTGCCAAGTACATATCTTCTGTATAACAAAAGTTTACAACAGAAGAACAGAAAACTGAATAGTCTTGTATCGTTCACTCGCTACGCTCGCTCACTCGATCGACTCTTGATAATTACAGGGAAAAAAATCAGTAAAAAAAAAAATTTAGGAAGTGGTACTTGGCGGGCCATTATATCAATATGTATCGAACAAATGATACATAAACCGAAGTGAAAACTCTTTTACTTACTCATAAATGGCCCGCAAATACCACGTACTAAATTTTTTTTTTTTTCACTGATTTTTTTCACTGTAATTATCAAGAGCCGATCGAGTGAGCGAGCGTAGCGAGTGAACGATACAAGACTATTCAGTTTTCTGTTCTTCTGTTGTAAACTTTTGTTATACAGAAGATATGTACTTGGCAATTGTATCTGATTTCAATCCTTTTGTAAGTAGACATTTTGATGGTACCACTTTTGTTAAGGAGGAATTTTGGTTGGTGGATTTTTTGGGGGGTAGTGACCACATTAATGTACTTGGCGAAAGGTTTTTGCACCAGGGGTGCTTTTTGGGGTTGATTAGCAATTTCAAACATGATCCATCTACTGTAAAGGGCCAATTTATTGGTTCTCAGATCAAGGCGGTCCGCGATTTTCGCTTAAACCATCCTGAGTTATTCTTTGTTAAAGCTGATAAAGGTAATACTACTGTGTGCATTAAGTCGGTAGATTATAAAGAGAAAATGTTACACCAGTTATCGGATGTTAACACCTACAAAATTGTTAGACATGATCTCACTTACACCCTCCAACAACGTGTAAACGATCTAGCGAACCGTTGGCTCAAGAATAAGTCAATCTCAAAGAGTAACCATCGTGGCATTCACTCTAACAATAGTGTAGTAGCTAGAGCTTATGGTCTACCGAAGATCCATAAAGATGAGGTACCGGTCAGAGTGATTGTGTCCTTTATTAATAGTCCAACTTATGGTTTAGTGAAGACTTTGAATTTTTGGTTGAAATCCAATATTATCAAACCTAAGTCTTACATTAAGGACAGTTTCACTTTGGTTGAAAAAGTAAGTGGTCTCGTGTTGCCACCTAACTACATTTTGGTCTCCCTTGATGTAGTTGCGTTGTTCACTAATGTCCCGAAATCTTTAGCGATTGAGGCCATTAAGAACCGTTGGGTCTTTTGGTGTCTTTTAGAAAAAAAAAACAGTGAAGACAAAAAAATTAAAAAATTTAGAATGACCTTAGTTGTTCTTCAAACTGTGTTCGATACGGTGCGCTGAATTTTGATTATCAAATATTTTCCGAATTCCAGAAGATTGAGTTCAAACAGCCAAATTGTCTCTACCCTGGCATGTCCCTTCGACAAATTTGTTGATTGAGGTAGCAATATTTGTTAACTTTTCGAATGAAATGTAATAAAAAAATGGTTTTTCTTATAGCTATATAAACGTATAATGTTATCTCGGTAACAAAATTGATTCCGTATGACTATTTTTCAAAATATTCCATATTCCGTTTTGTCCCACACTTCCGACGTCTCCTCCCCTGGCATTTTTATGACCGTTATTTTGGAATAATACAATGGGTTCGCCCATTAATACTATGTCAGCATGTTAAAAGTTCATCATAAAGTATGCAACACGTAAAGGGTGAACGCCGTTGCGTATTCGTTTCTCAGTTAGCGCGGAGAAACTGCCGCGTTCGGGTTTGTGGAGGAGTGATCCTTATATCTACCCTGGTCAGTTATATGTCGCAATTAGTTATCTATTTATCTTAGTTTGAAGCAACATCTATTGTAATATGTGCAATAGTCACCCTGTTTAAATTTAGAATCGATAACATAATTTGTCTCCATATTATTAACGATTTTCCGCAGAAACATCTCCTCCCCTGGCGTATCTCCCCTGGTCATTATCTATATCCCGGCCAATGGAAAATCATTAAAAATTATCAAAGTGGCTCGCCCTTCCGTACGTTTTAACAAGAGACTGTTATCATTACAGCAAATATGAAATCATCTGTAATTATTACATTTTTTTGTTTTGCCAAAATGTTCACAACTGGAACCCAATATCTTGGAACCACCCATATATCAATATCACTCCCGTGCTCGCTACCGTGCCTACGCTATACAGCGTATGGGTAAAAAAGCTCGACTTTGTCAGGTTGAAGGTCTCAAACTAAGAACCTTGGAGCTTTGGGCCTACGGAGACTTTTGTTCTACGTGTCAAGGACTATCATTATACGGAGTTTAGGAAAAATTAGCCGAAAGCCATTGCTCATAAGGATTCTGCGGGGTCCTTTACATCAAATCTTCCAAGTTGGAATCGGGGCTCTGTCTGTACCTATCCGGTTTGGACTCAGGGCTCTGTCCGTACCTATCCGGTTTCGGTCCCGCATATCATAACGTGATTATACTTACATCAAATCTTCAAAGTTGGAATCGGGGCTCTGTCCATCCTGTATCCATCCAGATTCGGTCCCACAAATCATAACGTCATTATTATCAATTGATACGGCACGAAATAGGACAGAGCCCCAATTCTATAACTTAGAATATTAGCTGTATTGATAATCACGTTATGATTTGCGGGACCAAAACCGGATAGGTACGGACAGAGCTCCGATTCCATCTTGGAAAATTTGATGTAAATAATCACGTTATGATTTGCGGGAACGAAACCGAATAGGTGTTACGTCTTGAGTTGAAAGTTATTTAGAAGAACGAATCACAAGTTATTTTATATGATGTTGAATTGGTAGAGTTCTGTATTTCTTACCGAGTCTTAAATTACTAGTTCTTCTGGACGTCGCTGAGCTCGTATCTGTTGAGATATCTGTTGAGGTATGGGTATTATCAGCCACCACTATGCGTGGGTGAAATAAATGTTTATAGTTTCACCTTTTAATTATAACAATATTTATTAAACAATTTAATAATAACAATCTGCACTGTAGTTTTGGTAATTAATCTTCACGCAAGTGGAGATTAAATTAAGTTTGTAGTTTCTATTATTTTATTTAGTAATTCACTTATTACCCTGCTGGAAGTGAAAGGATAGGATGTCTATCCATTTGAATCATTTTGAATCTTTCGGATACGAAGGGATAAGTAAAATGAATCCAAATCTATCCTTTGCCTATCTGGTTGAATCCTTTTCTATCCCAATTTCAATCGAAAACCAGGTCTATCCTTTTCTAACCCCAATTTCCTATCCAAATTTATCCCTCGCCTATTTGGTTGAATCCTTTTCTATCTCGATCTCGATATAAAATCAGGCCTATCCTTTTCTAACCCCGATTTTGTATCCGAATCTATCCCTCGCCTATCTGGTTGAATCCTTTTCAATCTCGATCTCGATATAAAATCAGGCCTATCCTTTTCTAACCCCGATTTCCTATCCAAATCTATCCCTCACCTATCTGATTGAATCCTTTTCTATCTCGATCTCGATATAAAATCAGGCCTATCCTTTTCTAACCCCGATTTGTATTCAAATCTATCCCTCGCCTATCTAGTTGAATCCTTTTCTATCTCGATCTCGATATAAAATCAGGCCTATCCTTTTCTAACCCCAATTTCCTATCCAAATCTATCCCTCGCCTATCTGATTGAATCCTTTTCTATCTCGATCTCGATATAAAATCAGGCCTATCCTTTTCTAACCCCGATTTTGTATCCAAATCTATCCCTCGCCTATCTGGTTGAATCCTTTTCTATCTCGATCTCGATATGAAATCAGGCCTATCCTTTTCTAACCCCGATTATTATTATATTCAAATATATAATTCAGCGCCTGTATATATACCTATAAATCTTTTTCTAGTGATAATCAATTATATAATCAACAGATGCACATTACATAAGAATAGAAAATTTTGGGATAGAGGGATAGATTTGGATAGGAAATTGGGGTTAGAAAAGGATAGACCTGGTCTTCGATTGAAATTGGGATAGAAAAGGATTCAACCAGATAGGCGAGGGATAGATTTGGATAGGAAATTGGGGTTAGAAAAGGATAGGCCTGATTTTATATCGAGATCGAGATAGAAAAGGATTCAATCAGATAGGCGAGGGATAGATTTGGATAGGAAATTAGAGATTGGAAAGGATAGACCCTAGTTTGGATTCAAAAGAAGATAGCAAGAGATATAGATACTTGCAAAGATATAGATACAAGTGGATAGACAGGACTCTGAATTCTAATTGATATCGAAAGGAATTAACATAGATAGACCGTGAGTAAGAATGGATAGAAAATCAAGGTTTCAAACATACTTTTCAACATTTCGCAGACATTCGACGACTAAGTCCCCATTCTATCACTGTCATTATGTAGAATTAGTGAACTGTAAAAATAAGACGAGAGCGTGGCACAGCGCATATGGTGTGCGACTGGTAATCTGACCGTCGAGGGTTCGAATCTCCGACTGAGCGTTGGAAATTTGAAAAAGATTTCATATACTTCACCCCACTCACTCCGCCGTCTGAATCTATCAACTATGAATGTGGTTCGTAATTAAATTTTTTTACGAAAAAAAAAAAAAAAATGGCTGCCGACAATAAAAGATTCGAGAGGGTATTCAGATGGATAGACCTTCGGAGATACTTTGCGGATAGCAATGGATAAATAAATGTGGATAGAAAAGGATAAGAATTTGTTAACTGCAATGATCTACCTCAGGATAGAAGAAGATAAACTCGGCAAAACGTAAGGGATAGACTTATTGATACAAAGAGATACATACAAGTAAAGATTGAACTAATAGATAGGAAGAGATAGCTTTTCAGAGTTTGTCTAGGATAGAGTCGTGGAAAGAAAAGGATAGCGTTTGAGGGATGCAAATCATATAGTTGCGAGGGATAAAAAATCTTTATCTCTTTCTATCCTAACATTCCTATCCCTTTCTATCCTTTCACTTCCAGCAGGGTAATTAACTGTTACACCAAACACTTTGAGTTGATAATTCTGAGATCTAAGATTCTATAAGTTCGATCTTTACTGATTGAGGTTTCGTGACTAACTGCTAATTCTGCAGTAGAAAAGATCTCTCCTCGCGGATACGCGAAGGGGAGGTTTTGGAAAACTCGCGGGAAGGCGAGGTTTTTTCTATTGGTAAAAAGAACATTAAAACAAAAGCGGGAAAAAATATGGTTGGCTAGAAGAGCATTTGCGCGAGGCGATTGGGTCAGAGGCCCAAGCGTCGAGGCGCTAAGAAGGGATGCTGTAAGCATCTATATCTCTCTTCTTTTAAAACAGAGCTGTCTTTGTCTTTAGACTTTTCCGCTTTGGTTCGTAAAAATCTGAAGGATCTGAAGATTTATGTTTCCTCAATAAGGATTTTCAAAGTTTACTTAAAGTTTAGGCTTTCAGTTTTATGGTGTTTCAAGTGTTCCAGAGCATATTCGTTTCGTGAGAAAATGAGATGAAATTGTCTATGTTATAGTTAACATTGTTCCTTTCAAAAGTATTGACTAATATCTATAACTAAAGTAATTTATAAAAGAATAAAGGAAAAAAATTATAAATGGAATTATATCAGTAGATGCATTATTAAAACTCTGATGATAATTGCACGTCGGTATTCTTATACCTGAGATAATAACTATGGTAACTGTTGTACCTATAGATTAAATATTCGGCTTCCAGCCTAGGACGTAACATAGGTACGGACAGAGCCCGGATTCCAACTTGAAAGATTTGATGTAAGTAATCACGTTATGATTTGCGGGAACGAAACCGGATAGGTACGGACAGAGCCCCGAATCCAACTTGGAAAATTTGACGTAAATAATCTGCACGTTATGATTTGCGGGACCGAAACCGGATAGGTACGGGCAGAGCCCTGAGTCCAACTTAAAATTACATGCTGCATTGGTGCATTGATAATCACGTTATGATTTCCGGGACAAAAACCTTATAGAAACGGACACAGTTCCAAAACCGATTTGAGTGACGGATACTTTCCAGATGGAGCCAGATAGATAACCGAGCCTTCGGATGTTCGTTCCGACGAATTAAGGACACAAACATATAGGATCCGGACAGGACTTTCGTGACCGATAAAATACGGATAGAAATGGATGGAACGTCTATCCGGAATCCTATCTGGAAATCTGTCCGGTTCTATCGTTTCCTATCGGTCATTTTAAGCAGGCCCGTGCAGAAATTGAATTCTGGCGCGACCTAGCGCCTGGCCAGTTTGCCATGAATCTGAACTGGCTATGGCCAGACTAGCTGGCCTGAGCCATGCCTGGCGCGTAACAAAAGTCTCTGCAATGCCTAGCCAGCGGATCTGGCTAGGCGCTAGCCAGAGGATCTGACTGGGGTCTGGCCAAAATTCTTGAAATTAGCTATTTACATAATTATGAAAAAGAAAATGCAGTACAAGTATTTGGCAATGAATGCATGTTTTTATTATTATTAAATAATTTGTACAAATCCTCATCATTTACAATAAATATTATAATCATTTTCTAGTCATTATTTTCTTCATTTTATTAAAATGATTTATCATTTATCATCTGACATATTAATAACCTTGGTGCCTTGACGAATTGCAGAGTCCTATATCGATGTGACGAAGCGGTGTCTAACACTGCGCTTCGTACTTTTGTATCCACGTACAGTACAAGCTTGGCCTTTCTTCATTTGCGTCAATGTATATTCTACAAATGCATTAAACCTACCTTACACAACTATCCTATAAGACTCGATAATAACAAAATTTTGCCTAACCCTAAGTAATATGTTATCTAATACTAGATCTCTAATTTAAAATGTCTAATACTGTATTCAATATCCGAAGTGTAGAGCTAGGCTCACGTTAACTGACCTATCAATGTCATGCTGAATATCCACCTTGAGATTTTAATGCTATATTCAATAAGTGAATTATAAAGCTACAATTACGTGTACTAACCTCCTTATTTGATACCAAATCTCTTATTTGACATGATCAATAATATTATTATCTAATATCGAAAGTGTCAAGCCAGAATTACGTGACCAATCTACAAGCTTTATACCGATACGATTTTTGAATTTAACTTAAATATTATTATACTTTTATTATCAAGATTAGAATAAAATTCACTTTAAAGCCTAAATATATAAAGTTGATGAATATTTCACTCGAAGCACAAGTGGAATTTTGGAGATTCAATGCTTCAGATATTATTTCACAAGTCCTTCTCTTCTTCTTCTTCCTGTATGGTTATATCCTATTGAGCCAGAGCTAGAGGCAAGTAATAAATTTCACAAGTCCACGTCAACAATTCTATACGAAAAAAGTATGGCGACTAGAATCGGCGTCGTCTCGCGTCGTCCCCCACCCGTTGTCGGTCAACCATCAGCGCCCCCAGCCCTATAACCCAGTTTGAGTAGGAACTAAAACACAGGACCGACCGCCCCATATAAGGACGTTTCACCCCCGGCCAGACCTGACCAGACCTGGCACTGGCCAGGGAACGCGGAATTGGCAAAACTAGCCAGCGCCGAGGCAGAGCCTGTAGAGATCACGCTAGGCAGTGAATCTCTTCAGGCGCTGGACAGTAGCCTGGCATCCCAGTTCAAATTTCTGCACGGGGGGTGATGAGAGAAAACGCTGAAGTTGCAAAATAACGAGGCAGTGTGATTTGATACAAGAAACGGATAGAGTCAGACGAATAGAGCAGAATGCAAGTGTTTGACTTCAAAAACTTTCATTTTATGCTCTACGCTAGTCTTGCATCAATAGGCTCTATCGGCTCAATTCTATATATTTCGATACCTTCTGTTCAGATCCGAATTCAAAGTTGACGTTATGAGTACGGGACAAGTACATGTTCTTTCTGCAGAGGACCTAGTTGCATTAAAAAAAAAAAAAACTACCTAAGAATTGCAATACATTTATCTCATATTTATATATATATTGTGACGTGGATTTTTCCTGGTCCTCAGACTAGACCGGAAAGCTAATCTGAGAACCGTCCACTCGACAATTGGCCAAAGGAAAATTAATAATAAAACAAAGATGCTGGGCGCCAGGCGTATTATCACCACGTTCTGAAAATCTAACTAATAAAAAAAATACAAACGACAGATACTTGAGCGCCGGCTAGCGTCAGTACCGCGGAGAGGGGTCGGGATTAATTGAAGGATTAGCAGGGCGTATTAACGACTCGGTGAATTTGAATTTAACAAAGAAAATAAAATTTATTCAAGAAAAATAGTATCAAAAAAAAAGAATAGAAATAGTAATGCTAGTACCCGGGGGTACTCCCCAGCGGGTATAAATTGACTACAGGTCGTGTAAAAGTGACCTGGCCACGTTTGGCGAGTTTTACAATGAAAATCAAACTACTAGCTCCCACGTAGGAGAGCAATAACAAATAAAACGAATTCATGCAACAAAAAAAAAAAAAAAATATATATAACTCGTCAAATCAAGTCCTCGCGGGACAATAATAACTAAATCACTAATTTACTAAATATTTGCTACGAGCAGAATTGATAACTTATTACTAACGATCTTATAATAATGACTAATTCGGAGTTATTCAGTCTTATCTCGTGCTCCGACGACTAGCTCGTCTCCGAGAGACGAAGTCTCTCGTTATCGTATCGCTCCGAAAAGCGTATTCTTTACCAACTATTTACAGATCTTCACTAAAAATTACTTAAACTAACTCTGCGGATAATACACGGTATTTTATTAATTTTTCAAACGCTAAACTATGAACCCTAAACTCTAACGCGAAAAACAACAAAGACTCTCGGCTATGCCTCGAGCTACGTCTCTCCCCGCAGGAGGAAGAGAGAGCGACAGTGACCGACTCGTACTGTCTCTGTCGTACTCGTGTACTACAGGTACTGACTCGACTAAATTATTAATTACGCGGATAATTACTCCAAAATAAAGACTCGAACTACAAAATCTAAGGCAAAGGGACACTGGTGACGGCCTACCCTTCGGAGATCGGCTTAATTCGATCCCAAGAATATTAATTAGCCTCGTGGCTGATGGATCTATGGCAAGATGGCGGATAGCCGTTGCCGGATGCGAATTATCCTGAGTAAGAATGGCTAACGCTTACCGTCTTCCAGCCACGCTATAAAGCGTCTTCTCTCTCGACCGTAGTCCATCTCTCGGTTGTTAGGTCCCTTCGGGGATATTATTACGGTCTCCCACACTCACACAACCACTAAAGAAAACTAATATTTTTGAATACCCACGGGGCTCAAAGGCACAATAACTTATTCAGGTACGGAAAATAAAACGCTCAAGTACGCTAAATCGGAGTCCACGTGTGTTAAGCACGCTAGTCTAACGCAGAATGGCTAGACCGCATGGCGCCGGTACTTAGCGCCCGCATTAGGTGGTCGCCGATTGATTTTCCATCGACCGAAAGATCCCTAGATGAAGCATTCTTTGTGAACCGGGCCACTTTTGTTTTTCAACCCCTCCGATTTTTTTCAAAATCTGACAGTTTGAAATATTAGTCAAAAGGAACGTGTGTGATTTTTTTCAGATTTTTTCAGGCATCCGTTCAGGATTTTCAATTTTTCATCGGAAACACTGTATCTCAAAGAATATTCATCAACCAAAAAAAAAACATGAGACTAAAAACTTTTATTTTTTTCCGCTTTATCGAAAAAAATCAAAATCATAATTTTTCTGCATTGGGAAACCTGAAATTCGGCAGAAAAATGAGAATAATTTTTTTTTAAGCCCAATAACACACCTTCGATTTCGGTCCAAATTTTACAGGAGGTCTGTCGTTGGGTGAAGAGTCTGCAAAAAATTTTTCAGAATGGTACCTACAATGGTTACGATGAAAAAAAGAAAAGAAAAAAAAATAGTTGCTGCGTCCCAGCAAACACAAAAAGTAACAGAACATAACTGTTATGTTATATTCAAGATAACAAAGTCACATTACAAATGTAACATAACGGTGACATAGCTGTTATATATTTTGGTTTCCTATGAAATTAGATTACTGTAACTAGTGTAACATAACAAATTCAGTATAACAGATGCTTGAACGTTATGTAGCATTTGATAAGACATAACAATGTTCTCACATCGCTACAATTTCATTTATTGAAGAACACTGTTATGTTTTAGTAACTGCGGATGGGTCACTATAATATATAGCGTTGACACTATATTATAGATTATGTTCATATGCGATGATGAAAATAATATACTATAACGTCTTCGTATGATTAATGTAAATCCCCTATTTTTTATAAGTATAATCTCATGATTCCTTACGTCATGAAACATATTATATATTGTGACGTTGCAGATTAGCTGCCGTCACTAGAGCCCTTCTGGCATGTATTTTATTAGTAATATCGAGAGAGAGAGAGAATATCGCCGTCTAGACCCTCGGGATACAAGTGACACACCTGTTTTATAAGCAATAGAATTAGACTAATTTGAAGAATTTTTCTGTTAATGTACCGCGAGAGAAAGAGAGAGAGAGAGCAGATGCAGAAGATGACAGCTTCCGAACTTCCCTACTAAACTGCCGGAACGACGGCCTTAAAGCGTCAGCTAACTCAGATTTTCTGCGATAAGGGTAGAGTGGGTGGATTCACCTTAATAATCAGTCAAATAAAATATAGAACACCAGATATAAAATTCCTTCGATGAAATCCGGGGATTTCGTATATTGTTCCTTAGATATTATAATATAAAAGTGATCAAACACAAATGACCGAGTTCAGAGAGAATGACAGATATTCAATTTACATAGAGATAGTTTTCAAAATAATAGTACAGAATAATATTCAAGAGATAGACAGCGTTGGAATAATGCGGAACAAAGAATATAATATTAGTGAGTCTTATTGCGTCTCAGCGGTAACATAAAAAAACATAAACACGCCGGTTAGCTAGCTAACGCCGTAGAAGCGATACAATGCAAGGTACTCTACTTTTCAGGCTGCGTATCACCGAGCGATACGATACTCTCGGCAAATTTTCTAATAGCGGCGAGCTAGCGGTATTTATAATAATTATTCAAAGATAATTAACGCAATAACTAATATAAACGACTCGACAAATACGGTAAACTAAATTCGCAAATACAAGGGAAATTATGAATTCTAGAAGATACAGGTGACCATAATACCTCGCTTAATCAGCCTCAAATTAATTAATTGAGCGTCCAATAGTCATGGTTAAAAAACCAAATGGGAAATATCGCTTCTGTATTGACTTCCGGCAGGTGAATAACGTCTCGAAACGCGACGCATACCCTCTACCGCGCATGGATGCGATTCTCGATAAGTTACGTTCCGCTCGATACATTTCTACCATCGATCTGAGTCAGGCTTACTTTCAAATACCGCTTACTCCGGATAGTAAAGAAGTAACTGCATTTATCGTTCCGGGAAAAGGTCTTTTTCACTTCACGCGAATGCCTTTCGGCTTAACAGGTGCTCCCGCCACCTTTCAGAGGTTATTAGATCAGCTGATCGGACCTGACATGGATCCTCATGCCTTTGCATACCTTGATGATATAATAATCACGACTAAAACTTTTGAAGAACATCTCGCATGGCTTAAAAAGGTTCTAAAGGTCATCCATGACGCTGGTTTAACAATCAATCCGGAAAAAAGTAAATTCTGCCGCGCAGAAGTAAAATATCTTGGTTTTATCGTCAATGAAAACGGACTGCAGGTCGATCCGGATAAAACTGCACCGGTTATTAGCTATCCGATACCAACTAACGTCAAGCTTGTGCGTAGATTTTTAGGCATGGCTTCATGGTATCGCAGATTTATTCCGAATTTCGCTGCTACTTCTGAACCGCTTACGCGCTTATTAAAGAAGGCACAGCCTTGGACATGGCAAGCCGAACAACAACTCGCTTTTGAGACTCTTCGAGATAATTTGACTAGTGCACCGACTTTAAGTTGTCCAGATTTTAATTTACCATTTACTTTACAAACGGACGCGAGTATAGTAGGCCTAGGCGCCGTCCTGACTCAGGTTCACGATGAGATGGAATATGTTATCGCTTATGCAAGTCGATCGTTATCAGACGCCGAACGAAAGTACTCCGTTACCGAGTTAGAATGTCTCGCTGTCATCTGGTCGATTCAAAAGTTCCGCGCGTATATCGAAGGTTACCGCTTTACTGTAGTCACCGACCACAGCAGCCTGCAGTGGCTGCATAATCATAAAAATCCTACTGGTCGATTAGCGCGTTGGGCTCTGGAATTACTCGGTTACGATTTTAAAATAGTATATCGCAAAGGCGCTTTCAATCACGTACCTGATGCACTATCTCGCATCCCTGAAATCGTTGCCGCCGTAATACCGCCTCCGATCACTTGGTACGAACGCCGGAAACACGATGTAGCTACTACACCTAAGAAATATCCCGCTTGGAAAATCGAGAACGACGAATTATATTTTTACCGCGAAGATCCGTTACTTGGCAAACTAATTACCGACTTAGAAGCGTGGAAGCTAGTCCTACCAGCTGATCGACAAGCTCAAGTCTTACACGAAGCTCATAATGAACCGCAAGCCGGACACCTCGGTGTCGATAAGACATACCGCCGTGTAGCTACTTCCTATTATTGGCTCGGTATGTTTCGCGACGTCACTCAGTATGTCAAGCAATGTGAGACTTGTCAACGTTGTAAAGTCAGCCAATTAGCTCCCGAAGGTCTCATGGGTCATCGAATTATCGAACAGCCATGGACCGTAGTCGCTACCGACATCATGGGTCCATTTCCGCCAAGTCGCGCCGGTTTCGCTTATATCCTCGTTTTTCAAGATCTCTATACCAAATGGGTGGAGTGCTGCGCGCTTCGAAAAGCTACTAGCAAAGCGATTAGTGAATCGTTCAAGGAATTGATAATTTCTCGCTGGGGAGTACCGCAGGCTTTGCTTACGGATAATGGCACGGAATTCAATAATAAAACCATAAAAGAATTAGCTACTACCTATAACATAGTACATTGCACTACGCCACCGTATCATCCGCAAGCAAATCCGGTGGAAAGAGTCAATCGCGTGCTAAAAACGATGATCGTGTCATTTTTAGGCAACGATCACCGCGAGTGGGACCAGCATCTCAATGACTTCCGCTTCGCTTATAACACCGCTTATCATTCCTCGATCGAAACTAGTCCCGCTTTTCTAAATTTCGGACGCGTACCGCAACCGATCAATTCGCTAAGGCATAAAACGAACGAAAATCTCGCTGTTGCACCGCTACCGCCAAAACTCTGGGCTGAACGTATGGAAAAACTGCAGCTATTGCACGAATGGGTTTCCGACAACCTTGATAAAGCGTACCGCCGCCAAGCAAAGCAATACAACCTACATCATCGTCCTTCCGCTTTCAAAGTTGGAGACTTGGTGCTCAAACGACATCGCGTGTTGTCTTCCGCTCAACAGAACATCGCCGCTAAGCTGGTTCCGAGATTCCATGGTCCGTTCCGGATTTCCCGTCTCCTATCTCCCTCAGTGCATGAAGTAAGCGACATACGTAGTGGGAAAGTAGTTGGGAAAATACCTGTTAGCGATCTAAAATTATATCAACCTGTGCTTCCTCCGGTTATCTAGCCAACTACGCAGCTACCTCACCAATATCGCTTGCGCGGATGTATCGCTACCTTAAGTATAATAGCCGAAAATGTATGACTACCTCACCAATAAATATCGCTAATCGCTATCCGCGTCTCATCCGGTTTTCTCTCTCTTACCAATTTTATCCTTAGTTTTAAGCCCAAAAACACCTATCTAATTTCTTCTGTAATTATTTTGATCATTTCTCTATGATATATTTTAGTTGATTCGTCGTCAGTAAGTTAGAACTATCTAGTATGTAATTTCTTCTGCTTTTTCTACTACTATCTTATCTATCTGATATCTTGCAAGTTCCTAAGGAGTGTCTTATTTAGCATGTCTAATGAGTTTAGTCTTCGAGCCACTTGCCGCAGATAACATCTTTGCATATCGCTGCCTAAGTATGGTTAGTATTTTGATGGTAGTAAAGAACAACTTAATACGACTTCTCGTTCAGTAAGCCACACCATGGATGATCTTTGTCAATATCGCAGAACTAGCGGTCAAATACGTAAGTAATCTATCTTTTTCTGATTCATGTGTTAATTGTTGTGCTCAGTCAATCATGAAGTTGCTTGTATCGCTTGTGGTCTAGCTATGACATAGAGGCCTTGCCTTCGTTAGGCCTCCTTTTAGGAGGGAGGAGTTGTGACGTTGCAGATTAGCTGCCGTCACTAGAGCCCTTCTGGCATGTATTTTATTAGTAATATCGAGAGAGAGAGAGAATATCGCCGTCTAGACCCTCGGGATACAAGTGACACACCTGTTTTATAAGCAATAGAATTAGACTAATTTGAAGAATTTGTCTGTTAATGTACCGCGAGAGAAAGAGAGAGAGAGAGCAGATGCAGAAGATGACAGCTTCCGAACTTCCGCTACAAGAACTTCCGCTCCGGAGATGCTACCGACGGTATGCAGTCCAGTACAGCGCAGTACTCAGGATAGTACCGCAACATCTACGGGGAGGGATGAAGACCTTGGAGAATTATCGCTAGGGAGTGAACAGGGTCCCCATAAGACCTCCTGCCAGCCGATGCATCTCGTCACCCAGCATCTGACTGTTACGTCGAGTGCAGTCAGCTTATATCGCCCGATCCAGCAATCAGAAGACGACGTCACGCAGAGTCCATACCTGGACGAGTGACGTAACGTATCGCCAGAGGACATCCTACGTAAAGGTGGACGAGTATCGCGTCCTACGTGCTCTGTCAGGTCACGAAGAGGTGGCGACTCAGATGAGACACCTAGACCTGGCAGAAGTCTACAGTCGGTCATCTATCGCAGGGATTACCGCTGTGGAGGACATCCCGAGGGATGGATATCGCCTGGATCGGAAAAGCTCAACGAGAACCAAGGTCACACCCTCCCGCCAGCCATCTCGCAGCTGAGATACCGCAGAACGGTGGTTCTGTCGCTGTGAAGCGCGTGAAGTAACGCCTGACGCCCGGCAATAAGATTACGCTTCGAACTGGTCAACTGACGAGTTGACTGTTCGAACTTTGTCGCTCGCAGGACCAATCAGACGATTAATTGGTCCTGATAGGTTCCCCACCTTGACCTACCTCACTGGGAGCCAGCTCGCCAAATTGTCTACGGAGAATCTTCACTTCTACGTCCCGCTTGTCGCCATAACGACGTGCTATAAACTCTCTCTCGCCTTAGTTAGTAAATCCTAGTTTCCGCTTTAGAGCAATCAGTTAAGTTAAGTTAAAGTTAAGTTAGTGTGTGCCAAAAGAAGCTCACCACTAAGGTAAGGTCTTTATGATCAATAATTGCTAGAAACATCCACAAAAGCTACCGCTGAACTCTTATTTGATTTGAATTCAGTAAAAGCACTTCATAGTTGCCTTCAGCCATTTTGATTATCTTCACGCTTGGTTATATTTCGCTAATTAGTCTAATATCGCTGCTTAATTTGCTTATGATTTGCTAACGCTTATTTGATTGCTTATTCTGATCTACATTCTCGCTTGAGACTGTTCTGTATCTTATATTTCGCTATCTTTGATTTATTATAATATATTTGAGTAATACGTAGTATAATATCGCATGGTGTGTCGCTTGTAATCCAACTCCCCGTGGGTTGGCTGACGTAGAAAGTCATAGTATTAAGTTGTTCATTTCTTGTTCTATTTTAAGTTGTTCTAAGTTTTTCCTTTCTAGTTCTATTTTATTCTATTTCTTTATTATCTTAGTATTTTAAGTATCTCTGCTATCTTTGATTATCTTTGCTATCTTTGAATATCTCTGTTATCTTTGAATATCTCTGCTATCTTTGAATATCTGCGCTATCTTTGAATATCTTTGCTATCTCTGAATATCTTTGCTATCTTTGAATATCTTTGTTATCTCTGATTATCTTTGTTTTATTTGATTAATTTGCTATCTTGAGTCTTGTCTAATATCTAAGTAACTTTTATCTAATATCGATTAATAGCTCGTTCAATTACCGCCGTAGAGTCGCTATAAAAAGAGAATACATCTCAATTAATTAATTTGGGGCTGATTAAGCGAGGTATTATGGTCACCTGTATCTCTTAGAATTCATAATTTCCCTTGTATTTGCGAATTTAGTCTACAGTATTTGTCGAGTCGTTCATATTAGTTATTGCGTTAATTATCTTTGAATAATTATTATAAATATCGCTAGCTCGCCGCTATTAGAACATTTGCCGAGAGTATCGTATCGCTCGGTGATACGCAGCCTGAAAAGTAGAGTACCTTGCATTGTATCGCTTCTACGGCGTTAGCTAGCTAACCGGCGTGTTTATGTTTTTTATGTTACCGCTGAGACGCAATAAGACTCACTAATATTATATTCTTTGTTCCGCATTATTCCAACGCTGTCTATTTCTTGAATACTATTCTGTACTATTATTTTTGAAAACTATCTTTGTGTAAATTGAATATCTGTCATTATCTTTGAACTCGGTCATTTGTGTTTGATCATTTTTATATTATAATTATCTACGGAACAATATATGGGATCGTTAGATTCCATTGAAGGAACTTTTATATCTGGTGTTCTATATTTTATTTGATTAATTGTTAAGGTGAATCCACCCACTCTACCCTTATCGCAGAAAATCTGAGTTAGCTGACGCTTTAAGGCCGTCGTTCCGGCAGTTTAGTAGTATCTTTGAATATCGCATTTGTTAGTAGATTTTTGTGAAAAACGACACATCAGTGTCTGGCGCCCAACTCTCTATATCTTAGTCTTTTGTCAAATTATCTTGATCAAGGAACGCCGTAGGGTGCGGAGTTAGAGCTCTGGAAAACTCCGTTACAATATATACCACAGTTCTCGCCAAATACAGTTGTATTAGATTTGCATAACGGTAGTGCTACGTGCGCTCACCTGCCATATTGTCTTTTTTTCACCCCGGTTATATTCACGTGGTACAATATCTGGCCGCGATTTTTCCGCGTTCTTACGCACCGTTTCGCCATGACGCCATCACATGTCTTCTCGGGTTTCATTGCGCCCTGCTGAGTCTACAGAAAATCTGCTGATATTTTCAACAAGTGAGTACTCGAATAAAGATGATTGAAGATTATTAAACACGCTAATTCGATTTTGTTTCATTATGCATGATCTTTATATTATTCTGATTGTAATCATATTTATATATATGAATCGTGCTTAACCTACAACTATAACACGTACGTGGCATAGAACACGTTAATGAATCATCGGTCTCTTGATAATAGGTCCCGCCACACGAAGAAATGTCCACACTGCGTAAAAATTATTGTAAATATTAGAAACTGGTTATATTATAGTTATTGTCAATATATTATGATTTACAAATAATAATCCTCCGAATAATAACATATAAATATATGTCGAGTATACTTGCAGTATTTATTATATGAAACCCAGATTCATACCAGTGTAATCAACGTATTGCTGTTACATAACAGCTACATTTATCATGCAGAGTAATAAACGTATTGCTGTTACATAATAGTTACATTTATCATAGAGTAACGAACGTATTGCTGTTATATAACAACGATAACTCATGGTGTAACAATGTTACACATTCGTTATGCACCAACTATACTACCAGTGAGTGGGAAATTCTAATTCCCATGTTAGACTGGTGTGTTACTGAGGTTACGTTACATGGTATACCATGTAGCATTACGGTTATGCAAATGTAATACAACTGTGTTTGCTGGGGTGTTATCGGTAAACATTTTTTGGGCATCATTAGAGAATATACATATCTTCTAATCATTAGAGAATATTATTAGAGAATATATATATTCTCAAATGATGCCCAAAAAATGTTTACCGATAACACGCAGCAACTATTTTTTTTTTTTTTTTCTTCTTTTTTTCATCGTAACCATTGTAGGTACCATTCTAAAATTTTTTTTGCAGACTCTTCACGCAACGACAGACCTCCTGTAAAATTTGGACCGAAATCGAAGGTGTGTTATTGGGCTTAAAAAAAAATTATTCTCATTTTTCTGCCGAATTTCAGGTTTCCCAATGCAGAAAAATTATGATTTTGATTTTTTTCGATAAAGCGGAAAAAAATAAAAGTTTTTAGTCTCATGTTTTTTTTTTTGGTTGGTGAATATTTTTTGAGATACAGTGTTTGTGATGAAAAATTGAAAATCCTGAACAGATGCCTGAAAAAATCTGAAAAAAATCACAGACGTTCCTTTTGACTAATATTTCAAACTGTCAGATTTTGAAAAAAATCGGAGGGGTTGAAAAACAAAAGTGGCCCAGTTCACAAAGAATACTTCAGATCCGCTTCGCGCGAATATTCAAAATCCACCACGGTGGTTGAAGCTCATTACATCAGCGGAACACGGGTTGCAGGCTCTTCTAGGCGGCGGGAATCTCTTCCGCCACCGACATCCCTCGTTGCAGAATGCCCTCGGCATTCCCCCCGTGTCCTCTATCTCGTCATTGGAGGTAGCTCTGCAGTAGCTACCCTCCGGAGCCCTTAGTTGGCGTACGTTATCAGGGATCCTTCCGGTCGTTATTAGGAGTCGTAGGTGCGTCGGTTCGTGGTTTTCGGAGTGCGTGGTTGCCTTCGTCTAGGCCTCGTCTCCCACATGCCAGAGAAAATGTGTAAAGAAAACAAAAGAATAAACAAGGAGTTCTACAGATTTTAGTCGGTCACGGTCGTCTCTCGGAATTATTGCCAGGCCTCAGGGCCATCCTAATCATTCATTCAAAAATCAGACACTCCGCTAAGGTCGTCCAAGGGGTAAGGAGCCTGTGGTAACATGCAATGTTATAATATTTAATCATGAGCAGCAACTATAACCCTGCGTGCAAGTGACTCCGCCATTGCCGGTCCCAGACCCAGATGAGACAGGAAGAGGGCTGTGCGCAGGGTTACACGTTCAGGCATATAGAATTATACCGGATTTTAACAAAACAATTCGTGGAACTTAATAAAAGAACACATGTTACGTCTGTCCACAAAAATTCAAGGCTCACAGAAGAGTATGAGCATACGTGTATATTATAACACTATTTTCATTCATTTGAAATTATACTTCTACATTTAACATTGCTGCTTTTTGAGGATTCGGATGATACAAAAGGCATCACCGTATACTGTAACTTTGCGCGAGTATCTTGAACCCGAAAGTTATGAGATACCCGCAGTTAGTGTGAGTTCTTCACCTATAAAAAAGGGGTTCAAATTATCAAAAATAATAGGGCTTTTCTTTGAGGTACGTAGGTAGGGAAAAAGGATGGGTTAGCCACCAAAGCCACCTATGCAACCTTGTGTTTTTATATTAACTCAGGACTCGGGTAGATTGCTCCACCAAAGCCTGTTCCCTTCGGACTCGGGTAGAACCAAAGCCGATCCTTCTCCTATTTGAACAGAGCCGTGAAGTGAATCCAAGCCTGGTTTCCTAAACACAAAAACCTATGCTTTATTCGGATCCGGGAACCTTGCGATTCCAAGACCGTGTCTCAGACTCGGAATCGTATTTCCTTGGCCCTCGGACGCGGGAAGTGAATCCAACACCGTTCGCTCTAGGATTAATTCAAAGCTGGTCCCTATTGGCTTATTCAGGGATTGAATTTGATGAGTTAGGAGTCAGTGCTGAAATATCCGACAAAGTTCAAATTAGAAAATATAATTGTATTGAAATGATTATTAATAAATTAATTTTACATTGAGATCTCTATCCTATCTTATCCTAATTGTTTGATTTTACGTCGCGTTTGTTTGAGTTCGTATCGCTTGAAGTTATTGTTCTGTTCATCGTATTTAATTTTTATTCTATATTCTTTTCTCTCCTTCATCGATAATATTAGTTTATACTCAGTGATGCTGTATCCACCCGGGAAAAAATGCTCAGATATGATCATATATGTTCATATATGATCATACATGAGCTCAGATATGATCATACATGATCATACATGAGCTTAGATTTGATCATACATGATAATACATGAGCTTAGATATGATCATACATGATCATGCATGAGCTCAGATATGATCGTACATGGTCATATATGATCGGATCTAAAGCAGTAGTGAAGGATTATCATTAAAAAAAATACTCAGATATGATCATATCTATTCATCTATAGAAGAAATAGTATTATTTGACCTCGTTAGTATGTGTGAATAAATCTTGGGTAGAGGTCGGTTATAAAAACATCAGTTGACGTTTCGGTCCTGTTGAGGACCCTCTTCAGAACGAATTTTATTCTAAAGGATATACAAAACTAAGTTAGAATCGACAAACAATAAAATATATAAATAAAAGACTATTAACAAATCAAACAGTTATAGATATTTACAAACTTCTTTTTGACAACATACCTTAAGCATTAATAGACAAAAACATATAGGCATCACGTAGCTGAATAATAACACTGCAGTAACGGCTGTTGAGATAGAATGTATTAGCACGTGTATCAGAACTAGGAGCCAAAGAGAATTAGAACCCAATAATATTACCTTAAGGAGAAAAACAACAAAAGGAAGCGATAGAATAGCTATCAGAAGAGCCCACTTCTCCATTATCAAAATTATTAGGAAATTAGAATCAGCGGTCAAAGGAAGCAAAACTGTCAGAGGTAGGCAAGACAAGATGGGAGCAAGACATCCCTCTAAAGCGGGAAATAGAGTCGATGTTAAAATCAATCAAATGATGCGGATCGATGTTGTGTCAATAGTGAGACGTAGATAAGGAGGACAACTTACTTAATGACCGAGGAGTAAATAGAGCTCAGATTTTCAACATCTTGTCTGAGGTTAACCGCCGAAGAGTGACTAACAATATTGCACATCTCTAATAGTAGCCGCTTATGGTATCTAGGTTCTTCGTCTAAAATATTGATACTGTCATAATTAAAAGAATGATCACATTCAGTGATATGTCTAGTGAGCGCGGTATGCCTATCATTGGACTCCTTAATGTTGTTTTTATGTTCTTTAGTCCTAGTTTTTACTTGTCTTCCAGTTTGCCCAATATACACACCGTTGCAATCATTACAAGGGATTCTGTAAATTACATTTGAACGATTATCCTGCAGTAGGGGGTCTTTGCCCGAGTCAAAAATAAAACTTAAGTCATTCATACTATTTCCTATAAATCTCATATTGTATTTGCGGAAAGTTTTATTTAGAGTTTCAAAAAGGCCAGCTACGTAAGGGATGGAAACAAACTTGGGTTGTGCGGTATTCGAATCAGAGCCTATATCCCCGTTATTATTACTATCTGCCGTGTTCAACACCCAACATCTCTTTTTTATGCATGTTTTTATCAAGTGAGAAGGATAATCGTTCAGACGTAAAACATGGAATATTAAATCTAAGTTCTTTTGGCGGTATTCCGGTTCAGATAGCCTAATAGCGCGATCAACCAAATTGTTAGAGTCCAATGATAGGCATACCGCGCTCACTAGACATATCACTGAATGTGATCATTCTTTTAATTATGACAGTATCAATATTTTAGATAATTAGTAATTCTTTTTATTCATCATGAAGGTAACACTCGAACTTCTTAATTTTTAGAGGAAGGTCTCAATCAATCAAGTCGAGTCAATTATTCTTTTTAGTCAAAATTGCCTGACGTTTCGGCAGTCGTGTTCTGCCCTCATCAGAGGCTGTTTATTGAAAAAAAAACAAAATATTACAGAAATTTAGTTATTTGACACATGTGTACATTAATTACATATGTTAAAAGTCTAATGATTAAAATACAGCTTACAGCAGATAATACAATGGAAGTCAAACATTTAATGAAAGTCGCATTTGAAACAAAGTAAACAAACGGATAAGACCTAATGACAATTCGTAAACAAAATTTTAATTACCTTAATAAATTGGTGTTAAGTGAAAAAACTTGGCATACTTATTATAGCCATTGTCACACAACAGGATGAGCAGTCTGTCATCCTGTGATCGTGGAACGCTTATGAAAACAAGGGGGTGTGACAACTCTTATTATATACGGACTCTGCAGAGGCTCGTCATGTTGACAAACGTCACAGGTGATAATGTAAATAATTTAAACTTCGTGACGTTAGCGAATGACGTCAATGACTGACGTCAATGGTTGTTTATATTCTTCTGAATAGAGCCCGCTCTCATAGACAAGTTTTTTCACCAACAACAACATCTAACAAAACTAAGAGCAGCTTTTAGATCTTAATCTGTGAAGCATGTTAGAATAAGGTAAATGTAATTTTTTAGTGTCCTCTTTCTTGTTCAGACTGTTCGGTTGCAAATTAATTCGTAACATCTCGGAGGTGATCCGTTTGGACCAAACTGCTTCCCTATCAAGTATAGATGTCTTATCCCAATCAAAAACATGGTTAAATTCAATTTGATGTGAGGAAACTACAGAATGTGATTCTGGGTTTTTCTTAAGATTGTCTTGGTGTTCTTTCAGTCTAGTCCTAAGCTCACGTTTGGTCTCACCTACATAAGACGCCGAGCAACCCTTACATTGAATCTTATAAACTACATTACATTTGTCAAGTTTGTCCGTGAGGTCTTTACCTTTGGTAACGACAGACCTAAGATTGCTGTTGACACTCATGACAGGTGTTAAGTCATATTTCCTGAGTGAGCTACCTAATCTATCAGAAAAACCCCTGATGTACGGTATCGGTACTAATTTGCGTTTCGAACGGACTGGACCACTGACCACTGTGATAACCGACGTGTTTTGTTCTGGGTCAGTTAACGTGATAACTATGTTGGTATTCTTATTCTGCAGGTTCTTAAATTTCAAATGTTTGACCCTTTTGATTAATAACTTTTCATAGAAGGAATCAGGATAGTTATTATCACGTAGCAAAGTTCTTACCAAGTTCAAATTCTCAGTATGGAATTTTGGGTGGGAAAGTGAAATCGCCCTATCCACTAAGTTAAAAACCATACCTCGCTTTTGAGACTGAGGGTGTGATGAATTAAAATTTAAAAACCTACCAGAAAACGTTGGTTTACGATACCAGTTAGTAATTATCATGTTGGAATCGTCCCGAATCACATGAATGTCTAAAAAACTTAGCCTACGTTCTTCCTCCAGTTCATGCGTAAACTGGAGGCGGTCATGATAACTGTTGAAAATGTTAGTCACATATTCAACAACAGTCATTGACGTCATTCGCTAACGTCACGAAGTTTAAATTATTTACATTATCACCTGTGACGTTTGTCAACATGACGAGCCTCTGCAGAGTCCGTATATAATAAGAGTTGTCACACCCCCTTGTTTTCATAAGCGTTCCACGATCACAGGATGACAGACTGCTCATCCTGTTGTGTGACAATGGCTATAATAAGTATGCCAAGTTTTTTCACTTAACACCAATTTATTAAGGTAATTAAAATTTTGTTTACGAATTGTCATTAGGTCTTATCCGTTTGTTTACTTTGTTTCAAATGCGACTTTCATTAAATGTTTGACTTCCATTGTATTATCTGCTGTAAGCTGTATTTTAATCATTAGACTTTTAACATATGTAATTAATGTACACATGTGTCAAATAACTAAATTTCTGTAATATTTTGTTTTTTTTTTCAATAAACAGCCTCTGATGAGGGCAGAACACGACTGCCGAAACGTCAGGCAATTTTGACTAAAAAGAATAATTGACTCGACTTGATTGATTGAGACCTTCCTCTAAAAAGTAATTCTTTTTGCTAAAAAATTTAGAGTGGCCATATTGCCTTACATTCCCTAAAATACAAAAACAGTTCAAGAATCGTTCGATCATCATGATCAATATTAAGTGCATCGTTAAGATTAATTAAATTTTCGTGACAAATACATACAAACATTCTGAAAATTTCAACTAATTAATACGTGAAGTAGCCAAGTGGTAGAAGCTTCGACCGATACGCAGAAGGACCTGGGTTCGAATCCCCGTAAGAAAGTGAAAAATTTTTCATCGACAAAAAAAAGTTAATTTTCAGAAATACCCATGATTGCCGATCATTGTGACGTATAAAAGATATAAAAACAATAGTTCATGTAATTTTTTAATTTAATTAACTGTTTTATTTCAATTTGTCCAAAACAAATGATCAGATCTGATCGTATCTGATTATATATAATTATATATACTGTAACGAGGCGGATTATTAGGCCTCGTAAATGAACCATCTCCTCTTTCCCCAGACCAAAGTGACCACCTTAATATAGAATATTGAAATCAAAGCGAGAAGTCCCAGCTCAAGTGCCCAAGGTCCATTGTAGTAATTATAAGTTCATGTACTAATACTTTTTCCCGTTCCCTATATCTCATATGTCTCGTACCGTTCCGAGAAAACAACGAGCACGATCATCCCTTCGGATCATCCGGCCTGGCGGGCCACCCGGCCTTCGAGTGATTAACCGGGGGAATCCTGCCGTCGTATCCAGAGATATGCCTGGAAGAGCGCTGCATAAAGAATCAATCGCATGGAGTAGCCTTCTCCCTTCCTCTACCTGTCCCGTACCGGCTTGGTCCACCGGTCCAAACTGCAGTAATTCCGCCTTCCAGGATATCGACAATTAAGAACATGACGAGCCATCTAACAACCCCCTGGCGAAAGCTTGAAGTGCCAAAAGGCCCTGTCAGGCCCGCGACAAAACCCGGCAGAAAGAAGATACGCCCATTAATTAGATGCGTAGAACCCCCTCCACCCCCAAAATTGCATCTTCATAGAGATAGAGCTAGACGCTTCACTTCTTGCTTGGATATCGTATAGTAACGTCCTGTGTCAATAACTCTTTAATTACATTTTTGTTTGATTCCGAAATTATAAAAGATCACGCCTAAAACCTTATAGAATCTGTCACCTCAGTTAGTGAGTGTAGAGTCTACTCAAGGTAAGATTCCAAATCTGGAAAACCCTTCGATTGATATTAGATTGATTAAAAGAAGATTCATTTCTTATTGCGTACTTGGGTCAAGCTTCCATGAGGGTGACGCCATTAACATATCATCGAATTGTTGTGCTTTAGTTTCGTTTAATGATTGATTGTTGATTATATTATCGATTATTGTGTTCTCGGTTATATGTAATATTGTCTTATTGATCGATTTTTCGAGAAAGTACCGTCATTAATTATCGTATCGTCATTGATTATCATATCGTCATTATCGTCATTTATTATAGTATCGTCCTTATCGGCATTTATTATCGTATCGTCATTATCGTCATTTATTATAGTATCGTCATTTATTACCATATCGTCATTTAATTATCTTACTGTTATTTCTGTGTCTTTTGGTTGTATCTTTCCGTACCTATTCTCTTGTAAACGTTATTAATTGATAGTCTGAGTTCCGGTCATTATTATTTTGTCAAGTCCCAGAAATAAAAATCCCCACGTGGAGAAATTAGTTGAGTAATAAAATACGATAATTGATCTCGACGGCTTGTTGAGCCACGTGTTTCTGGAAGAATCGATCTACTGGTTGTAGATCTGATATCGTGTTAATATTCCGATTAATCTAGTCTCTTTCCGATTAAAAGTAACTTTAAGACCTTAGTAAAACCTTGAGCTGGTATAATTATTATGTTTCGAATTATTATTTGTAATAGATTTTAGCGTCCCTTTTGTTAACTTGTTATTGTGTAAACGACGCCTGTATCTCGTGTAACGTTGCCTTTGGCGGCCTTTGTGCGAACTTATTTGAATTAGATTCCGACGCCTTGCCCTTGTCTAGGGAAATATTCTGTAATACCGACTTGTTCCTATAGTTACTAGAAGTCCCTAAATTATTGACTCTGGACTTTTGATCTCTCTATGTTATCGACCTATTGGTTATAAGCTAATACCTTCCTATTATTTATTTCTACCGTACCATAAGATATTTGTTTCCTTTCTTGTTCTGTTATTTTATTTGTTCTACATTACCTATACCTTGTTTATATTATCTTGTGTCCTACCTTACCTTATGTTCTATATTGTCTAATGTCCTACTCTTTCGTTGGTGACCTAGTCAGTCAGCTGTTTCCGATTATTTTAGTTTAAGTTGTTTAACTTGCGTTAGTCCCGACCTAAGCGATCGGCTTTGATTGTTTAATTAGTTTATCGTGTGTTTGATTATTCGGATTAATTGTTGTTACCGATAATTTTAATAAAAGGGTTTCTTTGTGACTTGATCCATAAACCATAAAAATATATTAGTCTTCCCCTATATTATTTCGCCCCCATGTTCCCCTCACGCTGAGCTTACCATGTAATACCGTACTCGTTTCAATTACCTAACCTTTAGTTTTATTTCACTTATTACCTTTAATTAATTTCGTTCCGATTATTTTATTTAATTCATTTCGTTTATTATTATTATAATTATAATTATTATTATTCGTTCATTTTGAGTTTTTGGAGTTTCGTTTCGTACCGCGGTACCTGAAGGTACCTGGCGCCCAACATACCGTAAATTCAGTTAGACGAAGCTAGATTATAAGAAGTAGTATTTGCTAGCCAAACTCTAATTGAAACAGAACGTTGGAAGTGTCTTATTTTGTAGTCGCGTAGCTGCCCGGAATAAATCCCCCACCGTCGGCGGTGCCCGTCACAATACATACATATGCAATTATATATGGCTATATACAATTATATATAGCCATATATGGTCATATAGAGACAAATTTCGTTCATGATCATATATGATGAAGTCATATATGATTATTTATGTTCATATACGACCCATTTTTTCCCGGGTAACGGTATATTGAAATTGAATCTAATTGCAAGAATTTATATTAGTCACTAGTCCTAGACGACCTAATGCTAAACAATTGAATTTAAACTATCTATGATATGAGTCGCACCGGTGCTCTACCTGACTACGCTAGCGAGCGATTGCGTGAGCTGTTTATATACTCTCTATCCCCACTTCTTAGCGTGACGTCAGACTTTTGGTCGAACGTAGAGGATTAGTGTAATCTTTTCCTTTGTTCGGGATTTGGTGATATTCGAGGTGCAATATTGCCAAGTATGTTACAATACATGCATTGAGATGTTCATAGGAACAATTGACAGAATGCTGACAACTGAGCAAGCCTCGCGAACGAATATACAGGAAAACCCAATCGAGCGAGCGTAGCGAGCGAGCACAATTATTAGATAGTCGAGCAAAATTGTACAAAAAGTGGTGATATCAACCCCAAAAAGCACCCCTGGTGCAAAAACCTCCCGCCAAGTACATTAATGTGGTCACTACCCCCCAAAAAATCCACCAACCAAAATTCCTCCTCAACAAAATTGGTACTATAAAAATGTCTACTTACAAAAGGATTGAAATCAAATACAATTGCCAAGTACATGTCTTCTGTATAACAAAAGTTTACAACAGAAGAACAGAAAACTAAATAGTCTTGTATCGTTCACTCGCTACGCTCGCTCACTCGATTGGCTCTTGATAATTACAGGGGAAAAAAATCAGTAAAAAAAAAATTTAGGAAGTGGTACTTGGCGGGCCATTATATTGTAACAAATTTAATATTTGTTGTAATAATAAGTTAATATTTATGGTTTCCCGAAGGAAATAAAGTGAATCAGATGAAAGAATATTAATCAGGCAAAAGTTTTATGTATTTGGAATAGTATATTACTCACCTAGGGAGGGAAAGTAGGCCAACCCAAACTGCGTGTGAGATTGACACCCGAGCCGAAGGCGAGGGTGACAAAAACGCAGTTTGGGATGGCCTTTTTCACTCCCGTGTGAGGTATACTATTTTTCACCACCCCCTGCATCGGAAAGAACGACTTCCCGCTCACGCAAGGGAGCAAAAGTCGTACTTTCCGTGTAGGTGTGGTGAAAAATACAGGTCTGCTTCAGTACGAGGCTAAAGACAGACTAATTTGTTTTATAATAATGTTTGTTGACGTAGCAACCGTAGTTCTTATATTTGAGAAGATATCTTTTATCATATAGGCTACTTGATCTAGATCATATAGAATTAATATATAAGGGTGATTTTACCAAATGTAACAATATCAATATGTCGCTGCCCCCTAGCAAGAAGATCCTTATTCAGAAAAGTTGGGAATTAGATCCTCATTCAGAAGCGCTGGGAATTAGATCCTTATTCAGAAAAGCTGGGAATTAGATCCTTATTCGCGACGAAAACCAATAAGATCCTTATTCAGATTAATTTTCAACAAGATCCTTATTCGAGCGCGGCTGAAAAAGTTAGGTTTGCACCACTGCTTCGAATTCGAAAAACGCGGGTTCCGAACCGGAATAAAGCCCTGCACCTTCTCTATTATCTAAAAACTAATCGTACTTAACCCTTCGTAGTCACACTTCTGTAGAATCACACGGTAGTCACACTTGGGTGAAATTCACCCAGTCAATTTTCAAATGGTTGCTGTGTGAAAACTATGGGTTCGATCGGGATCAAAAAAATACTAGAAAATACTTCAAACATTCTAGAACATGTATCAAGAGTCGGTATGTCAGAATTCAAATGACAGCATATTTTCAAAAAAAAATCGTAAATAGCTCAATTTGTTCATACCTGACAAAGCGCAATTTTCAAAGATTTAACAAAATTCTTGAAAAATTCATACATATTTAGAAAAATTAATAAATCAAAAAAAAAAAAAGTTGGGTCATCGGCTAATTTCTTGAACAGTTTTTTTTTTTTTCCATCAATTTGTTGATAACTTTTTTGAATTATTATTATGCAAAATCAATCTCCCGAGGATTTTCTACATGCTTGATTTTTTTCAGATTTTTCGCACATCGAGAAGTATTCAAAATCTTCTCTGAAACCCACGTTTAGTGGGAAGCAGGTAAAGAACCACGTTTAGTGGGAAGTAGGTAAAGAACCACCTTAAGTACGATTAGTTTTTAGATAATAGAAAAGGTGCAGGGCTTTATCCCGGTTCGGAACCCGCGTTTCTCGAATTCGAAGCAGTGGTGCAAACCTAACTTTTTCAGCCGCGCTGGAATAAGGATCTTGTTGAAAATTAATCTGAATAAGGATCTTATTGGTTTTCGTCGCGAATAAGGATCTAATTCCCAGCTTTTCTGAATAAGGATCTAATTCCCAGCGTTTCTGAATTAGGATCTAATTCCCAACTTTTCTGAATAAGGATCTTCTTGCTAGGGGGCAGCGATGTATGAAACAAATGATACATAGACCGAAGTGAAAACTCTTTTACTTACTCATAAATGGCCCGCAAGTACCACGTACTAAATTTCTTTTTTACTGATTTTTTTCCCTGTAATTATCAAGAGCCAATCGAGTGAGCGAGCGTAGCGAGTGAACGATACAAGACTATTCAGTTTTCTGTTCTTCTGTTGTAAACTTTTGTTATACAGAAGACATGTACTTGGCAATTGTATTTGATTTCAATCCTTTTGTAAGTAGACATTAATGTAGTCATGCTTGTCATGCCTGCAACCACAATATTTAACGCTAATATAATTCAAAAATTGGCGCCACCCGCCATCTTGATACTCTCAGTGGCTCTCTATCTTCATATTGTTTTGTGTAAAGTGTGTAGAATTATCACCAAGTATCTTTTGAAGATGGCGAGCGCCTTCGGCGGGCGAAGTTTGATCTGTCAATTATACTGCAGTGTCTCGTTCTCGATGATAATAATGTAGTTCTTTAGAGCATGGGTGATAATTCCCCCCCTTTTTTTTTTTTTTTTTTTTTAACATCTTTGGAAGACAGAAAGGACTCAGATGATTTTATGAGGAATACAATATATTATTCTATAATTGCACGCGCAAACTGGTCATATAAAGGGTCTGAATAGGTCTGTTGTAAAACTTGTGGAAAGTTTGGGAGCCAGACGCCAATCCAGCACTACGTCTTATAGTGTCAATATCCACACCTCGTTTGTGTGCTGCTGAAACCGCTGCATGTTGCGTGCTATATGCTGTAAACTCATCTGTATCTACACGCGCCTTGCCTAGAAGTGATTTGATCCAGTGTCCAATAGTTTGTGACGTCACTGGACCAGACAGTTTCCTTGTCGCAATGAAAAGGTTGTTGGTATCATTGTTTCTTGAATTCTTCGTGATTTCAATATAAACTAAATCAGCAGAGGCAACACACAAACCTAGTTTTTTTTTTTTTTTCTTTTTAAAAAGGTAAAATAAGATCAGGTTGAAAAGCTCCAGACTTTGACGTTTTGATCTGATCTATTATCTTGATACTAATTTCTGTTTCAAACTTTTTTTTTTTTTTTTTTTTACATTTTTATCGAAGCGAAAGTCTGTAACCTTTGAGCCGTTGTTACAGCTAATGAAGTTGTTACTTTTTTTTTTTTTTTTTTTTACAGTCTCCTTTATTTTTAAACTTTTTAGTGAATGTAATTTTTCAATATACTCGAGTAATATAGTTATGTCCCTTGGTCTTTCTCTAGCTACTTCTCTCATAAAACGAGCGATTAAGCCATCTTGTGATTGATGTCATATACTAAAATCGAAGATATTGTGGACCGAGTAGTATTGAGTGTGCTATAACTTGCACCTTCATTGTAATTCTTTCTTAGAAAACTAATCATCTCTCTAATTTTAGCATAAAACATATCAATCTTCTTTAAATGAGCATAATTCCACCAAGTCTTCAAGGCACATTCGTACTGTTTCAGCGTTGATTTCGTGATGGAATTGACCATTACATCAACAAATTCCTCTTTTATTTTATTATTCCTTGGTTCAAAAACGCTGACTTGACAATTTGCCTGCCACTGGTGAAAGATGGGACGCTAGTGGATGACTTTTATTTCTGTAAGGAGATGTTATTAAGGGAAGACCCTAGTGAAACTGAAAACTTTTACATTTTTCATACGATCGAAATTATTTATAGATCATTTGAAAGTGTACTCCAAAACTAAGAGAATCACACCTTGAGCTTCAAGATTACTTAAGAAATGTAGAAGTTACGCAACATCCAATGGTAAAAACGTACTGAAGTTCAAAATGCTTCTTGCGTCTGAGTTTTAATCGCATCATATTGCCCTTCGTCTGAGGTCTTCAGCAAACTGAGGCGAAGAAAGTGAGGGATCGGATTTGAGATTGGATCACGTTCCATTTTGAGAGAATTTATTATTTTTTATTTCAAATTTTTAGCATTTTGCATGTTATTTGAATCTGAAAAAAAAGTTTCTTTTACAATAGAATGAAACCGATCCCTCATTTTGTGCATAAGGTATACGTGAATCTTCACTGCGAAGGAGAAGTTGATCGGAGCAAAACTCAGACGCAAGAAGCATTTAGCGTAGCTGAAAAGATAGTTCTGAGTAAATGGCATTTTAGTGAAAACTGGTATAAGTTAATTAAATTCTCCAGAATATATGGCACAAAATGATTGGAACGGTCATAAGTTGTAGATGCCAGCCATGGCGAGTCATAACAAATGACGTCACCCTGGCCGGAGGTCAGTGACCGGGCGGGAGTGGGGATTTGGCGTCAAAACAATGAGAGAGAGACAACAGACTGTCCGATCCAAGATGGCGGTGTGACGGTCGGTATAGGTAGTGTGGTTTGAGCCCTAACGGTTTGATCGACAAGCGAGAACCTGTCAACTATTAGAATTCGGCCGTCCGTCGCATACACAATAATAATAGTAAATAAAAACTACTAAGAAAAAGATCTACCTTTCGATAGACCGGTAAATAGTATTCGTTGCCGTTTAGTCCTATACAGGTCTCAATTGAATTGTTTAAATAGTTATAGAGGCTAAATAATATAGAATAATAATAATAATAAAATAATAATAATAATAAGGATAATGAATGCTAAAGGTGATTCAAATGATAATGAGAATTGACTGGTAAAATCGATAATATATTCTTGAACGATTGGTAAATGAATGATGTATGTTCAGGCGACTAACATCAACCGTCGCTTGAAGGAAATGAATAACATAAAATAATAAAATATCAAAACAATAAAATAAAATATAAAGATACAATATCGGTCACCGACGTGGGGATCGTAGAGGCTTGTTACTTTAGAAAAGAACTGTTATTAAACTGTTCTTGTAAATGAAGAAAAGCCTGTTCACGATTCTCACGTTAATGATAAGAAATAATATTTGGTCTAAGGTGTAATATAACGAGTTAATTTGAAATAATAATAAAGAATAATAAGTATTGGAGCTCTCTCTCTCTCTATTTGTAATATATGATATCGAATTTATATCTATTATGGTATAGTTCTAAATAATACGAACTTTAGGTAGTATGTTATACATGCAGTCACTAATTTAGTATGTGGTATATTGTCGCCCAACTATGGTTATAAAGAATAATACTGCTCAATGGGTGGTCTCGTACTTGGCTAGGGTTTTACCCGAAATACCGTTAGTATTGGCCTGACGATATTCCCATTGTTAATTTACACATTTAAGAAAAATTGTTGTTGGACGAATGAATAATTACTAAGGTAAAGGGCCCAGTTATTGACCGTGGCCTAGTTTCTGACCTTTTCAGCTTCTTTTTTTGATTAAAAAAAAACATTCTTCTCCAATTCTGATATGAATTTGACCAAAAAATAAAACGATTTATTCTGTGCATAATTATTAACAATTAAAATTAAATCCACAATAATATCTAAGTAAGAAAAAATAACAAAGATCAAAGTGACGGTAGACGCCGTTTTTTCGTTTAACTCTAAGGAGTATCGCTAGAGTGCAGTGCGAGTCGTACCGGCATATGTTATATCATGTGAGTATTGAAATTAAGTAAGTAAAATATTAATAGGTCATAAATTGATTATGTTTTTGTTAAAAAATATAATAACACATATAAAGAATACTCTAATTATTAAAATATGGGGGTCAATAACTAGGCTCACTTTTGATAGGTATGTCACAGTTAGTGACCCTCAAGCTCTAACCTCTTACAATCAAGGTTATGTGTTTGTTTACATCTATATAAACGATAAAAATGTAAATATTTAATATAATTATTTCTTATTTTGAATAACTTTCAATTGTTATAATCTTAAAGAATATGATAAAATTGTATTTGAAAAATGTTATTGAAAAAAAAAAAAAAAAAGAATTTCAATGATAAAATAATAAATGTTATCATAATTTATATTTTCAATTCATTTTATAAATACATGATTTTTTTTCTTTCCATCTAGGAGTTCGAAGAGAAAAAGGTCAAGCTATGGGGAAAAACAGCTTGAAGAAGCGTTGAAACAAGTGAAGACTGGAGTACCTGTACGAACAGCAGCTTTGTAATTCAATATCCCCAAAACCACTCTGTTTTATAAGAGCTGTGGAAAATTATGTCCAAGCATTGCAAAACCTGGACCACAATGCATCTTAGGAGAAGACAATGAAAAACATCTCATTGACTGGATTTTTTGCATGAAAAAACATGGATTCCCTGTAACAAAATTACAACTACTAAATAGTGTAAGAATGTTATTGAATACCATGAAAAAAGAGACAGTTTTTCCAAATAATATGCCTGGCCGTCATTGGTATAATGCTTTTCGCCTTCGTCATCCAGAAGTCACCGAAAGAATTGCTCAAAATCTTACATATAGCCGAGCTGCAGTGTCCGAAGAAAAAATTAGAGCCTGGTTTCAAGAAGTACAAGCTCATCTTGAACCACTCGAGCTTTTGAATATTGATGGCACTCGGAAGTTCAATCTTGATGAGTCAGCGTTCAGGCTCAATCCAAAATGTAACTCAGTTCTCACGACAAAAGGAGACAAAACTGTTTACAATATCGTTGGAAATGATGAGAAAGAGTGTTTAACAACTTTAATTTGTGGAAATGCAGCTGGTCAAATGGCACCACCGATGGTATTATTTCCATATAAAAGAATCCCACGTAATATTGTTTCAAGTATGCCACAAGACTGGGGGATCGGGTGCTCTGACAGTGGTTGGATGACTGCAGAAACATTTTATGAATATATTGCAAATGTATTTTATCCCTGGTTGTTGAAGAATAAAATACAGTTTCCAGTCGCTTTATATATGGATGGACATGCTTCGCATCTCTCATATCCATTGAGTAATTTCTGCAGAGAACAAAATATTCAACTGATTGCCTTGTATCCCAACGCAACTCACATTCTCCAGCCGATGGATGTTGCAATGTTTCGTCCTTTAAAAGCAGCTTGGAGTACCGAAGTTCGAAATTGGAGAATGGAGCATAATGGCGAGTGCTTGAAACGTGAGAACTTTGCTCCGCTGTTAGAAAAATCTCTAAAGACTCTGAACATTAAGGAAATTCTTCAAAATGGGTTTAAATCTACTGGATTGCATCCTTTTTCACCAGATGTGATAAATTATAAGAAATATTTTGGATCTTCCAAGCTTGAAGATACTACTAAGCCTGAATCCTCAATAGATTATCCAAAAATGATGAGCCATTTGAAATTTATTGAAAGCAATATTGACAGTGAACTTTTAAACGAATTCAGACATTTGGGAGAGTCAACTGAATGGATTGGCGACCAGGAAAGCACCGGTCTGTTTTTCTTTTGGCAAAAAATAAAAAAAATGACAATGGCTAATAATCTATCTACGATGAATGTTAAGGAAGCACACGACGATATGATACGAGTAAACAAAATAGATTTTTTATAATATTATTGAAAAACGTTTGTCGTTAAAGATTAATCATTCTTTTCCAACTGATAAGATTATTTGTATTCGAGTTTATTTCAGATATTATGTTTAATCAATATTATTTTATATTTTGATAAAGGACTGATGAATTTATTTCTATTTTTGTAAAGTAATTATTCATTTTTTATATCTAGACGGAAGAAGAGAAAGTAGAGGATAGAGAGAATGGAGTAAATAATAACGGATTGACTTTCGAAGCAGATAAATTACAAGCAGCTCAAGATGTTTTAGTTTATGAAATTAATGATGAAGGAGATTTGGTGCCTGTAGATAATAATTTTACAGTCTTGGGAGATATGGAGCAAGATGATAAACAGGACTCAAAAGAAAACATAGCACCCAGTGATCTTCAAACTACGCCTGATCTTCAAACTACGCCTGATGCTTCAAAAGAAGCTCCATCATCCGATACACAAAGAGTTATACCTCCCAATATTCCTTCTCCATTCAAGAAAGCTTTGTTTTGGCCTTTAGATACCAAAACTTTAAAGAAAAGAAAAGCTAAAGAGAAAGTGCCTACTGTTTACACTTCCGATACTTGGCAGGAATATTATAAAAAAAAAGAGGCGAAGAAACAAAAAATCGAACACGACAAAGAAATAAAAAAGGCTGAAAGGCTAAAAAATGAATTAATGAAAGAAGAAGAATTAAAATTAAAGAAACAAATTAAAAAAGAAAAAATTGAAGAAAACAAAGTCAAAAAGAAGAAAGAAAAAGTTGTTAAAACTAAGAAAGGTTCAGACCGAAATAATAAAAAAAATTAAATACTACTCTTTTCGTTTATACTTTTAATATTTAATAAAACTATTTTGAAGAAAAAATACTAACTGTTACTCGTTTATTTATAATAAATATTTCAGTTTCATCAATACAATGAATTTAATGTGTTCAAATTTAATAACAATCATTATTATTAAAACTATATCTTTTTCAAAACACTAGGGTCAATAACTAGGCCGCTTGAGGGTCAGAAACTACGACACGAGAATTTTCAAGGGTCATAAACTAGGTCCTCTAAGAACTATTTTTGAAAAATTAATTAGAATTATTGATTTCATTCTAATAATTAAAAAACTCATACTATCTTGTTCAGAAAATACCAAACTAATCGATGAAGCGGTTAATTTTCTTTTTAGGTTTAATTTTATAATTTATATTTTAAAATAACCTCAACTGCAACTCTTAAAAGGTCAATAACTGGGCCCTTTACCTTATTATAAAATTAAAGAATTCTGGAGAACAACGAGTAATATAATATAAAATATAATAGAATGAGCTATTGCATGTGAACTATTCGTAGAGACTTATCTTTGGTTGACCTGATGTAGCATGGGACTAATCTTTGGATGTTGGATAATTAGCCGCCCTCACCTTCGTAGGAACCTCGTAGCCTTTGATTCGACGGTTGATTTATTTAACGGAAGAATTAGGAGTTGTTTAAAATCGTATTAAATGTTCTATTGCACAATGAATGTTAATTGTTCGAAACTGACTCCAATGATTGATAAAACTTGAATTAAACGAATATATTAAGCCGGAATTTGGAATAGTCTTTACACTGATTCTAAGATATAATAAAGGAAACGGTTTGGATTTGAATTGAATGATTGTTCTTAGAACTACTTATATCCAGGAGGATATAAGGCGTGAGGCAAAGTTTATTATAGTCTGATTGTGTCTCTGCACTGAACCTATAGGTTAAGTAGAGATTTTAGATTGACGAAAACGGATCACTAGGTTATTAGATTAAATCGCGCTTTAACTGAATTTATTGACGAGTACTGAGTCCTTTGGGTCGACACTTATAAAAGATTGAACACCAACTCTTGGCTCTAATTAGCACACGGATCTTTACATCCACGCACTTCGCGATTTACCAGATGAAACACCACTAAATAAGTATATTGAAGTAAATAGTTCGGAATAATGAAGTTAGTTATTTAAATTTTGTTAACGGGTACAGAGTCCTTTGTGCTACCACTTTACTTTAAAGAAAGAAAAGATTGAACACAACTCGTGGCTCGATTATTGCACACGGATCCTTACATCCACGCACTTCGCGACTTGACAGATGAAAGACACTAGTTCAAGTTCAAAGGCGACGAGGTGCACGCGGTTGCAACAATGTACTTGCAGTTAGGCGCAGGAGCGGGGGCCTGGTGACGTTATGCGGTCCCATGTTACTCCATGCCTCACATATAGTCTCACTCATATTAACTTAGTTCTCCCTATTCTTCTAAAAGGAGAGAGAGAGATAGAAACTAATTTACGTACTAATAAGGTAGTGTGATGATGAGGGGTCAGCAATACTGGGTGCTCCAGCGCTGCTTCGCTCCCATCGACACCTACGTGACTTATAAGCCATTTCAAGAAGGAATAAATATTAGTTACAATTTAGTATTATGTTTCTACTGCGACTCGCTCTTGGGCTCTAAATCACGTTTTGAAGTAAACGAGAGCTCTACTGCTCGCTGTTTAGAAATGAAATTAATATTTATTCGGTTTCAAAAATATGATAGGAGAATGAAAGAATTAATTATAACAGAAAGAGAGAATTAATGAAATTAGTGAATTAATGAAAAAGATTTTTAGAGATTTAGGTATACTGAAAGTTGCGCACGTAACATCCTTCCCTTCTTGAAATTTGTCAACGCCCTCGTTGACTAGCTTGCTAGGGTAACTTATTACTATATCTACTTTATTTAATTATATATGTTTTGACCTATGTGTCATATTGTCTTATTATAAAGGTTAGCTTAGTTCTACGTAAGCTATAAGCTTTCTTGAAGTAGTCATAACCATGCCGCTGGCCAGGATTCAGGGTCCACGGGTACGTGGAACTCTGTATGAGCGTCTCAGTCAGGAAGAGTCCGAATTGCTGTTGCAATGCCAAGCGTGTATCTCACAGTGGTCCACGCACCGTGTTTCCCTCCTCCAGGTCCAGTCAGCATCATTCTGAAAACTCACAATCTATTAATATGCGTCCTACCTATAACAAGCTTTATAATATAAAAGCAGAATTATTTGGATGATACCTAAGGTATTCCAGAAGATCTTTTGATCCTGTGTTATATTTAATAAGTTTAATAATGATTTTGGATAATGTACCAGAGACCTAGAATTTATACGTCACCCAGGCACGGTCCGACTAGAGAGACCTCGAAGTGTATTGCTACACTGTCGGCCGCTTTCCTGTGGCTCAGAACAGGACTGAAGTAGTCCTCTGGTAGCTTATCCGTAAGTACTGGTTTTGTTTATCTCGCCGGAAGAACGGGCTCCTGTATCTCCCAGGTACAAGTGCAGTATTCGGGACTTGAGTCGATCGGTGTTATTACATCGTCGGCTTCTTCTGTTCTTGGGTTGCCGATCATCAAGAGGCAAACGGTGATGAGGAAAATCTTAGATTGCGGTAATCTCTTTTGATGAAGAGAACGAAGTCAATTGGTTCACCAAAGGGCGGGCGGGTACGGGTTCGCTAATTTGTAAGGTGTGCAGCCCTTTTTGGTTCTCTATGAAGTCCGCTGCTGCTTCTCCTGTTAGTGATGTGTATCCCTTTCCGTCCTTCAATGATTTTCCGGTCAGTGGATCTTCATGGGCTTCCAAGTCTGTCAAGTGTCGGTTATTTTCTATTAAAAATTTAAGGTCAGGGTCGACTGATCCTAGGACTTTTTCCATTTTCATTCTCTTCAGATGTTGTAGGTTTCCAAGTTCTCTCAGTGGAGCTTCACGTATTATGAGCGGATGTGTGATTATCTCTTTTAGGTTAGTAGTACATCACGAAATCCTTCTCGGTCCCTTACTTCGTTACAGCCTTTAGTCAATTTTTCGTAGGTGGCTGCTTCTTCTGGAATTTGTTGTTCTCATTTTCCTATGTCCAAGTAAAGTATCAGTCTCCATTCTGCTCGCTTAAACCGAACGTTATGTAATTTTTCAAAATGTAGTCCGGAACTTGAATCGATCAAAATTACTGCGTAAAATTTTTCGGTTTCTGCCGATGTCTTCCAGTAGCCAGATTTTTATCCATAAGATCTTCATTGCTGTTATCGTTTATCGTGGTTTATCGTGGAGTAAAATGATTGGAACGCGTAGTTAACTGAAAATTTATTTTAAATGGACTCGTCTATTTTCATCCTCTGTATTAGTATACCAGTGCTCTGTACCGTCAGCTTCTTGTAGGCAAGCAGGTCTTGTTTCAATTTTGTCGACCACCCGATATTTGCTTTGAGCACCGTTGCATCCGATAGTACTCCCAGACTAACCTTCGTTGAGTAAAGATAACGTCCGTCGGTTAGGTTGTCGGCGAGTATCATATGATCAATTATTTCTTTTTCCCAAGAACTTAATTCGTGGTTATGCATGATTAGAATATACTGTGGTCCACGGAAAATATCAAAGAAACTTTTCCACTCTAGGTTGAATTTAGTATAAACAGTCCCTAGCTTCGGCATCTTCGTAGGTAAGTTGATCTTTTCGAAAGGGAATTTTGTTTTTAAATTTGTTCCTGTACTGATTAGTACTGTCGTTTAGTCTTCGTATGAATTGAATTTAAATCAAATTTTAGAGTAACGCGTTTGTTGTATTAAATCGAAAATGTGCTTAAAACGGGTCCATCTATTATTAGGTATTGTTTGAGTATACAATCGCTTAGTATCGTTAGCTTTACCCACTCAGAGAATCCGTTTTCCACAATTATTGAAGATCCAATATCATAATTGACGCGATGAGTATACGGTGGTTCTATCTCGTGTACATGTGTCGAGTAAGTGTAACGTCCGTCGGTTAGTTTATTGCTTTGTATTATATCAATAATTATTTCTTTTTTCCAATGGGTCAAATAGTAATTATGTTTGATCTTTACGCCCAATCCGGTGGTACGAACGTCGAGAAATGGTTCCCAGTCGTGATTAATTTTGATAAAGGTTAATTCCTTATCATCCAGCATCTTGGCCGGTGAGTTGAGCTTTAAATACAAAAGAAGGGAAAACAAGTGAATTTAGTTTTTAGTTCCATTATCATTTGAATGACTAGGGTTGCCCCAAAGTATACTGAGTATACTGTCATTCAATTATTAACTTGAACTTCAATACGCCAGTTCAACCTTATCCATATGTTTCACGAATCGCTCACCGCTCTCTTTCTGTAAAAGAATATTATTGTTCTCCAGAATTCCTACTATTTTATAAGGACCTTGATATCTTTTACCAAACTTACCTTTCCGGACTTCCACTTGTACTCGTGCCATGTCTCCTAATTTTCCTGTAAATGGGCGAACGTTTCGATCGTAAAATTCTTTGGACTTTTCTTTGGATAGTCTAAGTTGTGTCCCGGCTATATCATGCATTTCGCTTAGCCGTGTAATTAGATCACCCAGGTAGGAGTTGTACGTTAATAATTTTTCGTCGGTCGGGAAGGAGCTAGGTGCACGCGCCAACTTCCCGAACACTAGTTCATGCGGAGTGAAATTAGTCCCCCCATGAACTGAAGTGTTATATGAAAACATAGCAAAGGGTACTATTTCATCCCAATCGTCGAATTCTTCCATATAGTGTTTTATATAATCGGCTAGTACCATGTGGCTTCTTTCTAGGGCTCCATTTGATTGCGGTCTATAGCTCGAGGTGGTGATATGTTTAGTTTTAAATATTTTTCCTAGTTCCGCGAACAGATTGTTTACAAAACTAGTTCCTCTATCGGTGAGGATTACGCGCGGCGCGCCATATTTCAAAATAAAATTCGTTACCAACGCATGAGCTATAGTTTCCGCCTTGATATTCGGGACGGGTACTGCTAAGCAGTATTTTGTCAAATTGTCTTGTATCGTCAGTATATGTTTGTTGTTTCTAGGTGTAGTTGGTAGGGGTCCTACGGTGTCTAGAGCGATTTTCTCGAATGGTTCGCTACAAGTATCCGTGATCAGCATAGGTTCCCTGGTCTTAACCTGAACCGGCTTATGTTCTTGACAGCTGTTACACTTCCGTATGAAGTCTCTAATGTCATCGCGCATTTTCGGCCAATAGAACCTTTCACGGACCCTTCGGTACGTTTTCGTCACTCCTTTGTGTCCTCCTATCAAACTACTATGCATTTCCGATATAATCTCGTTTCGAATCTCTACGGGTGGTATTTCAGTAATTCCCGAGCAAATAATACTTTAATTTCAATATCATCAAAAATTTCTCTTAATAGCCCAGGCCATAATCCAGGAGATAGATCATCGGTAAAATCTCCTATTTTTGAGATTCTAAACTGTTGTAGTTGTAAGTTTTTCAGAACAATTTTGAGGTTTTCTAAACTAAGATTCAAATTATCTAAATTTATGTCGTCATAGTATTTATCTTTGATAACTACGCTAAAAATTTTGTTTCTACCCCGATTAGTAACTATTATCTGTCCGATTTTTGCTTTTGCTTTACTCTGTTCATCTACATTTATTATTTCCAAATCGGATAATAGCCTGCTGATAGGCGTTGCTAGTTCCGCATCGCTTGACGTGAAATGTACGTAATTATCTTTAAGATAAGTTAAGTTTTCTCTGGTTGTTGATATATTAGTTTCAAAAGTGAACTTTTCCCTAGGTAAATTTAAAGGCGAGGTTGGTTCTACGTCAGGGAGTATGCCTTCAGTTATTTGTATACCTTTCGGCACGCTTAATGGAGTGATAACCGGCTCTAAACGTCTTGGTAACTTGCTACCCTTTGGTCTTGTTACAGTCCTATGCTCTGTTCCTGGATACGGAGTAGAAAGCGCTATAGGACGCGGTGCTACTGTAGGCGTTGGGAGTTCTACTCTCCGGTGGACCGGCTGGCTGATAACCGACGTGTCTCGGCTTACGCCGGCTGTAGTTGAGGTATAGGGTGACCCCGAAGTACCTTGAGTACTGCCTCGACTAACAGCTTCGTCTGTCTTTGTTCTTTTTGCTTCATACTTCTCTAATAACTTCCCTATTCTAGAATTTAATACCTCATCTTCGGTTTCGTCATTATAGGGATCCTTTTCAGTAATTACGTCGCGTGTTATTTCGTCAACAAGTTTATCCGCGGAGATCGCTCTAGGTAAAACTACTATCTCCGAATCGTCTGGTTTTTCCTCGGCTATACTTCTCTCGTGTAATGTCCTATCAAATTTACCAATTGATTCTCGCAATTCCTTGAGATCTATAGGTGGTTTGAATACCAAATTACTAGGGGTGTGCGGGTACCCGATTTATTCGGGTACTCGGTGCTCGGGTCGGGTCGGGTACTCGTCGAGTCGAGATTTTTTCGTGACCCGAAATTTTCGGGTACTCGAATCGACCCGAACACTCGAACAGTTTCGGGTACCCGAATGTTTTCGAGTACTCGAATTTTTTCGGGTACTCAAATTTTTTCGGGTACTCGAATTTCTTCGGGTACTCGAATGTTTTCGGGTACTCGAATGTTTTCGGGTACTCGAATGTTTTCGGGTACTCGAATGTTTTCGGGTGCTCGAATGTTTTCGGGTACTCGAATGTTTTCGGGTAGTCGAATGTTTCGGGTGATCAAATGTTTGAGAGTACTCGCATGTTTACCGGCACTTAGCTCGGGTACCCGTCGGGTTTTTAAAGAATGTCTCGATGCATCCATGTCATTGGTTAATTCTAATTTAGTTGAGCATTGACTATGACTTCCAATTTCAATTTCTGTATTATTTACTAATTTGGGCAGTACGGTTAGGAGACTAGCAATAAGGACTAAGATGCGGGATGTATTTGAAAAATGCATTGATCTGTCCATGAATTTATTAAATTATATGACTACTTGTGATATAATTTAATAAATTCATGAACAGATTATTACATTTTCATTTTTTGAATACATCCCGCATCTTAGTCCTTATTGTTAGCTACTAACCGTACTGCCTAAATTAATAAATAATATAGACATTGAAATTGGAAGTCATAGCCAATATTCAAATAAATTTGAATTACCTAACGACATGGATGCATGGAGACATTTTTCTAAAACCCGGCGGGTATTCTATAGCTAATTGCCGGTAAACATGCAAGTAATCTGAAATATTTGATTACCCGAAAACATTCGAGTGCCCGAAGACATTCGATTACCCGAAAACATTCGAGTACCCGAAAAAATTCGGGTATTCGGGTCGATTCGAGTACCCGAAATTTTCGGGTACTCGACCCGACAAAAATAAAAATTACCCGACTCGACCCGACCCGAGAGAAAGGTCTACCCGCACACCCCTACAAATTACTAAATTCTTCCTGATATTTTTCTTTATTAGGGGGTGATTGATCTAAAACTGTGGGTGCTTCGAAGGTGAATACGTCATCGTCTGCGTCGTCGTCGGTGTTTTGTACCGGTGGTGCTACCCCTATTGTTAGTGTGTCTAAATTAAACTCGATTTCCTTATCTGTATCTAAATCAGTCTGTACGTCAGTCTGTTCGTCCGTCGGTACGTCAGTCTGGTCGTCTGGCTCGATTTGTGGTGTTGGTTGCGTATTAAATCCCAAACTGGGTAAGACACTTTTTCGTTTTCTGAATCCAGGTGGCTCGGAAGATTCGTCATCCGAAGAATCTTCAAAAGTCTTTTCTACGATCGGTTCTAAAATTGTTGATGGTTTTGCTACAGGCGGTACAACGACATTTGATTTTGCTTTAGATCGCGTTCTCATTGATATGGTACTTGTATTCAACGCAGCGGTGTCCGGTTTTGCATTAGAGCGTGTTCTCTTTGCTATTGCACTTGCACTTGACGCGGGAACTGTATTCAATCTCGGTCTAGTCTTGGTTTCGCCTGGCTTAGGTTGATCTACTGAGACTGATCTACTCACAACCTTACCTTTAGGTGGTGCCGGTATTTTTGAGGGTTTGGTTCCCTTATTACTTTGTTTATTTACCGGATACAGTCTTTGCACGGTTTTGACAGAGACTTCTTCTGTATTATTCTCGATAGTTCTGATATTTGTACATACATAAATTTTAATATCCGTTCCCTGGAAGAGGAAACAAAGCATTCTTCGCACCTTTCCCCATGGTAACCTATCCAAACCGCAACCGATTACCGGGATTCGGATTGATTTTACTGAATCTCTTATCAAAGTTTCTTTAAAATTTATTAAACTCAAGTACATGTCTTCGCATGTTGGTTTGTCCCAAAAATTTTGTTTAGTCATAATATAGTAAATCGTCTGGTCTTTTAAAGGTATTCTACCTACTGAGTGTAATTTTGCCTGCTCCTTGAGTTCTTCGGGCACACCATAATTTTCCTTAAACTTTTCCGCTATCCCTGAACTCATTTCCAAATCTACTGAAACCGCATGCGCATAATTATCTATCTTTTCGAAAAGATCCTCATGTACTTCTATCACGTCGGGGTTCTCTATTGTAGTGGACTTGGTTAATTTTATAAACTCGGTATATTTTAATGCCTCAAGTTCCTCTAGCTCGACACTACTTTGTTTTGAAACACCCGAGTTTGAGTCTTCTGAGTCACTCGACTGATCGCTGGTTACCGGATTCCTAGATAGTGCATCCGCGTTTGTATTTAATTTCCCTGGTTTATGAACAAATGTATACTCGTAATTTTGCAATTTTAACCTTCATCTTACTAGGCGTTGGCCTGGATCTTTGATAGAATTGATCCAGCGTAATGGTTCATGATCGCTAACCAAAGTGAATTTACGTCCGAATAAATAAGGTCGAAAATGTAGAACTGCACATAGTACTGCTAAACATTCCTTTTCAGTGGTAATAGTATATTATGCAACAAGTGCGTAAAAATTTTACGCACGAGTTTCATACGATATTTTTCGACACAGTGTGCGTAAAATGAAATTTTACGCATACTATATCGAAAAATAATTTTGTTCTGCGCTTATCAAGGCTCGAGATAAATAAGCTACAGGCATGTCGTGACCGTCCACCTCCTGACTCAGGACCGCGCCTATCGCATAATCTGACGCGTCCGTCGTTAAAGTGAAAGGTTTATTAAAGTCTGGATATTGTAATATAGGCTTTTGACATAAGGCTTTACGTAGGGTTCTAAAACTATCACGTTGTTCCTTTTTCCAAACAAACGGTGTATTTTTCTTTAATAGCTCGGTTAAGGCTTTAGCCTTCGCGGCAAAATTTTTAATGAATCTACGGTAGTAACCTACTAGTCCTAGAAATTTTCTAACATTCTTTTGAGTTTTAGGTCGCGGAAATTTTCTTACCGCTACAACCTTCTTGGGATCCGGTTTTACTCCCTTTCTACTAATTACGTGCCCCAAATAGGCTACTTCTGTTTTTAGGAATTCACATTTATCGGGTTGCAGGGTTAATTTCGCGTCAGCCAGCTTTTTGAACAGTCTTTCTACCTTCCGTTCATGTTCTTCCAGGTCTCTAGCGAACACCACAATGTCATCTAAATAGACAAATACCTCACTTCCTTGTAAACCTCTCAGAACCTGATCCATCAGTCTCTGAAATGTGGCTGGGGCGTTCTTTAGTCCTTCAGGCATTCTTAAACACTCATAATGCCCGTTCGGGGTGGTAAACGCAGTTTTCGCGCGATCCCGTGGGTCCATTTCAATTTGTTGGAACCCACTAGCAAGATCGAAAGTTGAAAAATACGTTGCTCCACCTAGGTGATCTAAAGTATCGGTAATGTTAGGTAAAGGATAGGCATCGCCTATGGTTTTATCATTTAATGCCCGAAAATCCATAACAATTCTCCATCTTGGATTTCCCTTTGAATCCAGTTTCTTTGGGACAATCCAGAGTGGTGAATTGTAAGGAGAGGATGACGGTGTTATAAGGTTGCTATCCAGCTTAACCTTCATCTGTTTTTCAATCTCCGATTTATGGATTGGTGGAAATCGGTATTGACGCGTATTTATAGGTATGTCGTCCACTGTCGGAATACGATGTTTAATTACCGGCGTATATTTTAGTTTATCTCCCGGTAGATGAAATATATCCGAATATTTTTCGACTAGGTCTAACACGTGTATTTTCTCTTCGTCATTAAGGTGTTCCAAACGCAATTTTGACTCTATCTCAGTAAGTCTGTCCGCGGTACCAGTTATAGTATCGTTAGTTATTTGGTCTGAGTCCGGGTCATTCCCTAATTCTTCCGGAAAATCATGATATTCAAACGGTGTTACTTCCTGAGGAGGGATTTCCACCTCGATATCCTTTTCTAACGTGTTGATGGCCATTACACGGCAGGCGCCATTGCTTATCGTGACGGCAGCCTCGCCAATGTATAGCCCCTCGATAATCGGGATCCTAGGTAGATAACCCTCGATAATCGGGATCCTAGGTAGATAACCCTCCTTCAAGTCGCAGTCGAGTACCTCTATCGGAATTATTTGTTTGGTTCGCGCCTTAATAGTCCAAACACGTCCGGGCGGAGTATTTTCGGAATCGGAATTTTCTTCGTCAATGAATCTAAACGGTCTAATAGGTTCAGTCTTTGTAACTACAGTATGATGATGGAAGGATATCTCCGCTTTTTCGCGTCTCAAATAGTCTTTGCCTAATATACCGTCGCATTTTAATGGAAAGTCTGAGCTTACTACATGTAATTTGTTAGTCTGTCCTTGTAAGGTTATGTCTGTTGTCCCATAAGTTTCGATTTTGTCCGTTGTTATACCTGTAATAATTGCCGATTCGTGGAGTGCAATTATCACATCCGGGTGTAAGACGCTTGCTTTAATCAACATTTCTAATCGGTATCGATTAGAAATGTTCCGAATTTAAGTTTCAATTCCGGTGCTTTAACGCGTTGCGTTAATGGCGACTCTCTATGTCCCCCGCACGTGAGAACTCTCGGTCCGGCTCCTCGAACCGTACGATCCGACGCTCGCGGCTCGCATGTCCCGCCGTCGCGTCTGGTCGACGGGATGCGTTCGCGTTTGAAGACTGCGTCGATCTAGCATTATCTTTTTCATGCGGTGACGGGGATCGATGTCTATCCGTCGATCTTTCGCTTGTACTACTTTTGGGATTTGTTACTTCCGTTTGTGGTTTCGATTGGATTGAAAGAGGCGGTCCCGATCTAAACCCATTATTTGTTCCCCTATTAAATGATCCTGGTGACGGTGATCGTTGTCTGTCATCACGCCGATGGATATCCATCTGTTGTGGTGGATACGCATAAGGTGTGTAATAGGGTGGGAACCCCATCGGAGGGTACATGTACGGAAACGGTGGTAGATATGGGTACGGATTCGCGCTCCTGCTTTGATGTGGGGTTCTATTATCATGTTGGTGAAACCGAGGCGAGAAATCACACGCCGAGAAATCTCGCGAATCAGGTTCCCTTCTACCGGTGTTAGGTTGTTGGCGTTCTGACGAAGGAGACGGGCTTTTCGGTCTAGACCTATCGCCTTCGTTATTCTCGCTTACGTAATAATTAGAATAATGAAATCCATTCCCGATTACTGTCGGCGAAGGTGACCGATGTCTGTCATCTCGATTTCTGTCATCTCGATTATGTGAAGACTTTAATAATTCGCCCGAGGGTAAGATTCCACTTTTCATACGCGTTTCAATCGTAACCGCGCATTTGTGTGCTGCTTCTAAGTCTTTTGGATCGCGTGCGTCCACCGCTCTTGACAGTTCGTCTGGTAGACCTCGCAAAAATGCATCTAACGCACATTCCTTAACAGGCTTCATCATTTCATCTGCTTTATCCTTGTATTTATCCACTAGGTAAACGCGCGCTCCGCTAAGCAAAATATTTAAACGATCGTAGAATCCGCTAACCGATTCGTGTCTCCTCATCCGAATATTCTCTATCTCGTGATGATAGTAAGGGTAGTTTTTCCCGGGCGCGAATCTGGTTTTTAGATGTTTAGTTAATTGATCTACCGTACTGAATTTTTGACCGTAAGTGCTATCGCGCGCCGCACCCTGTAATTTACCGAGTACTGCCTTCACATACGCTCCTTCTGAACCTTCCGGTACATAGACGGTTCCGTTGTGGACGTCCTGTAAGAAATCCTTCAATGGGATGTTTTTTCCATCGAAGTATGGGACGCTTAGAGTGCTGTGCTGTAGCGCGAAGCACTCCGCCATCGACGCTAACATCGACTCGCTAGCGGTTTGATTCGCGCTTTGCGAATGTGTTGGATTTTCATCCGGCATTTTGAAGCAAAAAAAAAAGGTTACTAAATGTATATTAATTAGAGAAGGGGTCGAAATCAGATCCCAGAAATTGTAATAAAATAAAAGAGATTTAAAATGTGGAAAGAAGGGTTTTCACTTTAAAGTAATTCAAGTATATTATTTTATGGTGTACTAGAAGTGTACAGTTGTAAACAATCTTTCATGAATTTATTTTATATGGGTCGGAAAACCTAATCCTCTAAAAGAGACAAGAAATTTAGAAGACGAGCTCCTAGTTTAATGAAGAATCTCGATATCCTAGATCATAATTGGATTTTAAAACAGTTTATCGTGGAAAATCTCAATGTCTATAGGTGTATATATATATGAGTCAGTCCACGTCAAGCGGGACGGATTTGGCCAAAAATTTACCTGGATGTTTTTGATTCTTTTGTAATTTTTTTGCCATATTCTGTGGGCAAAATAAATGCATGAAACATTTTTTTTTTTCTTTTTAACTCGAAGGGCTTAGAAGCTACAAGGGGTTGAATTTTCGAAAAAACCACCAAAAATCGGAATCGCGGTCTCCTTTAAACGTTAATATCTCCGGTTTCCTTTGTCGTACAGACGTCACCAAAAACTCATTTTGAAGCTTTTGAATCGCACTTTCATGTTATGAATTTTAAATTTATGGATTAAACAATTTTCTATTTGTTATTAACAATTATATTCTTTAAACGTGATTTTCGAGATGATTACACCCTTCGAAAATTCTGAAAAAAATACCAGCGTGTTTCTTGATTCATTCTCTACGAAATCTGTAAGTTTCAAAATGGAACTCCGATGGAAACTATATTTAAAAGGCGATTGATCCGTCCGGGACGTCGCGCGCGACTGGATTTTCGAAAAACCATCAAAAATCGGAATCGCGGTCTCCTTTAAACGTTATTATCTCCGATTCCCTTTGTCGTACAGACATCACCAAAAACTCATTTTGAAGCTCTTGAATCGCACTTTCATGGTATGAATTTTAAATTTATGTAATAAACAATTTTCCATTTGTTATTGACAATTATATTCTTTAAACGTGATTTTCAAGATGATTACACCCTTCGAAAATTCTGAAAAAAATACCAGCGTGTTCCTTGATTCATTCTCTACGAAATCTGTAAGTTTTAAAATAGAATTCCGATGGAAACTATATTTAAAAAGCGATTGATCCGTCCGGGACGTCGCGCGCCACTGGCGCGCCCGCGTAGACAGTCGCGCGCGACGTTCCGGACGGATCAATCGCTTTTTAAATATAGTTTCCATCGGAGTTCCATTTTAAAACTGACAGATTTCGTAGAGAATGAATCAAGGAACACGCTGGTATTTTTTTCAGAATTTTCGAAGGGTGTAATCATCTCGAAAATCACGTTTAAAGAATATAATTGTTAATAACAAATAGAAAATTGTTTAATCCATAAATTTAAAATTCATAACATGAAAGTGCGATTCAAAAGCTTCAAAACGAGTTTTTGGTGACGTCTGTACGACAAAGGGAACCAGAGATATTAACGTTTAAAGGAGACCGCGATTCCGATTTTTGGTGGTTTTTTCGAAAATTCAACCCCTTGTAACTTCTAAGCCCTTCGAGTTAAAAAAAAAAAAAAAAATGTTTCATTCATTCATTTGACCCAGAGAATATGTAAAAAAAATTACGACGATTTTCAAGAACATGAGGTCAAAAAGGTGTCCCGCTTGACGTGGATTGACTCATATGTCTTATAATGTAAACATTTATATAGTTCCGTGGCGGGAAATTCCTAATCTCGCTGAGGAGTTGATCAGAGAGAAGAAGAGCTTCAATTTCTTAAAGATTTTGGAAAATATATATTTTTGAATTTTGAAAAATAATTTTTTTTTTTTTTTTATCATTTAAACAATTCAATTGTTTAACGGCTTTAAATCCCACCGCTGCCACCAATTCGTATGTGACGGTCGGTATAGGTAGTGTGGTTTGAGCCCTAACGGTTTGATCGACAAGCGAGAACCTGTCAACTATTAGAATTCGGCCGTCCGTCGCATACACAATAATAATAGTAAATAAAAAATACTAAGAAAAAGATCTACCTTTCGATAGACCGGTAAATAGGATTCGTTGCCGTTTAGTCCTATACAGGTCTCAATTGAATTGTTTAAATAGTTATAGAGGCTAAATAATATAGAATAATAATAAAATAATAATAATAATAAGGATAATGAATGCTAAAGGTGATTCAAATGATAATGAGAATTGACTGGTAAAATCGATAATATATTCTTGAACGATTGGTAAATGAATGATATATGTTCAGGCGACTAACATCAACCGTCGCTTGAAGGAAATGAATAACATAAAATAATAAAATATCAAAACAATAAAATAAAATATAAAGATACAATATCGGTCACCGACGTGGGGATCGTAGAGGCTTGTTACTTTAGAAAAGAACTGTTATTAAACTGTTCTTGTAAATGAAGAAAAGCCTGTTCACGATTCTCACGTTAATGATAAGAAATAATATTTGGTCTAAGGTGTAATATAACGAGTTAATTTGAAATAATAATAAAGAATAATAAGTATTGGAGCTCTCTCTCTCTCTATCTGATTATATGATATCGAATTTACATCTATTATGGTATAGTTCTAAATAATACGAACTTTAGGTAGTATGTTATACATGCAGTCACTAATTTAGTATGTGGTATATTGTCGCCCAACTATGGTTATAAAGAATAATACTGCTCAATGGGTGGTCTCGTACTTGGCTAGGGTTTTACCCGAAATACCGTTAGTATTGGCCTGACGATATTCCCATTGTTAATTTACACATTTAAGAAAAATTGTAGTTGGACGAATGAATAATCACTATTATAAAATTAAAGAATTCTGGAGAACAACGAGTAATATAATATAAAATATAATGGAATGAGCTATTATATGTGAGCTATTCGTAGAGACTTATCTTTGGTTGACCTGATGTAGCATGGGACTAATTTTTGGATGTGGGATAATTAGCCGCCCTCACCTTCGTAGGAACCTCGTAGCCTTTGATTCGACGGTTGATTTTATTTAACGGAAGAATTTAGAGTTGTTTAAAATCGTATTAAATGTTCTATTGCACAATGAATGTTAATTGTTCGAAACTGACTCTAATGATTGATAAAACTTGAATTAAACGAATATATTAAGCCGGAATTTGGAATAGTCTTTACACTGATTCTAAGATATAATAGAAGGAAACGGTTTGGATTTGAATTGAATGATTGTTCTTAGAACTACTTATATCCAGGAGGATATAAGGCGTGAGGCAAAGTTTATTATAGTCTGATTGTGTCTCTGCACTGAATCTATACCTTAAGTAGAGATGTTAGATTGACGAAAACGAATCACTAAGTTATTAGATTAAATCGCGTTTTAACTGAATTTATTGACGAGTACTGAGTCCTTTGGGTCGACACTTATAAAAGATTGAACACCAACTCTTGGCTCTAATTAGCACACGGATCTTTACATCCACGCACTTCGCGATTTACCAGATGAAACACCACTAAATAAGTATATTGAAGTAAATAGTTCGGAATAATGAAGTTAGTTATTTAAATTTTGTTAACGGGTACAGAGTCCTTTGTGCTACCACTTTACTTTAAAGAAAGAAAAGATTGAACACAACTCGTGGCTCGATTATTGCACACGGATCCTTACATCCACGCACTTCGCGACTTGACAGATGAAAGACACTAGTTCAAGTTCAAAGGCGACGAGGTGCACGCGGTTGCAACAATGTACTTGCAGTTAGGCGCAGGAGCGGGGGCCTGGTGACGTTATGCGGTCCCATGTTACTCCATGCCTCACATATAGTCTCACTCATATTAACTTAGTTCTCCCTATTCTTCTAAAAGGAGAGAGAGAGATAGAAACTAATTTACGTACTAATAAGGTAGTGTGATGATGAGGGGTCAGCAATACTGGGTGCTCCAGCGCTGCTTCGCTCCCATCGACACCTACGTGACTTATAAGCCATTTCAAGAAGGAATAAATATTAGTTACAATTTAGTATTATGTTTCTACTGCGACTCGCTCTTGGGCTCTAAATCACGTTTTGAAGTAAACGAGAGCTCTACTGCTCGCTGTTTAGAAATGAAATTAATATTTATTCGATTTTAAAAATATGATAGGAGAATGAAAGAATCAAGATTCGCGGCAGCGAATCGCCGCCAAGTACCCGTAGGCAGGCGAGAGCTAGCCGCGAGACTATTTTCTCGGGGGAACTCTTTATACCTGTAAGCACGGGGTCATAACTTCGGAACGCGTGGATATTTTTCGATCAAATTTACACAGCAGATATTCCCCCACCACACGACTTCGCTGTATAAATTAGATCGAAATCGGTACACTGGTTTCTGACATATTAGTCACCAAAGTTGATGAAAAAGCATCTTCTTCTTCTTCTTCCTGGTCATCTGGTTTTCGCAGACGCTTGCTTGTCCTCACGTTTCCGAACGAACGGCGTCACGGATCGACTTGAACTTCGAAACGTGGTTACAAGCCATTGAATTCTCGCCCCCTATTGATTTTGGCATGAATCGGAATCCGCACTCGGTCGATATGTGATAATAAAGTTACCAAGTGAACTACAAAGGGTCGACGAAATCAAAATGGCCGTCAGATGGCTGTCGGATCGCGTTATTGACAGTTAAAATATTCATAATTGGGTATATAATCATATTATACAGTTATATATTTATATTATATAATAATATAATGTGTTATCGGACATGCTAATAGTTTTATATCAGTAAATCAGTGATCAGTGAATAATATAAGAGTGAAATAATGCGACGACCGTGGTTTCATGCCGATGACTGTCATTACTCATTAATAATAATTATTGACTGCATGATGGCATCTTGCAATTGCACGGAACAGATCCTCTGAGCTGGGTTCAAATATAGAGAATAAACCAACGAACCTGGCAAAATATTATTTTACTACTGACCGGGGGAAGTGCAAAAAAGGTTACGATGAAAAGGTTATGATTTTCACTAGATTTGACATTTGTTCACACAATAATAGATGAATAGAACAGCCTCAACTTCTTTTAGTTCCACTAAATGCATGACTGGTTATTTGTTTATTGATTTGTATGTTTCCTACCATCTCAAAGGGACAATTCTGGATCTCTTGACGTTAACATGCCGCCGACGTTGACTTTTAGCGCCCGTGCTATCTTCGTGTTTCTTTGCGACCCCCGTTCACCTCCGCCGGCCCCTATATATTTTGACAATCAACAATTGAAGACGAGGAAATCCTGACTCTACGATAACGCTACCCACCAATCAGGCACTATCGACAGGAGTCTTCAGGAGTTGTTACCGCCCACGATAACGCCAGCCATTCGTTTTGGGCTCAGGCCGTGATTCCATTTGCTAGTTAGCGTCATCACAGCATTGAGTTTTGCCTGAGTTCAATTGGTGATTGTCGATGATAAACGTTCAAGTTGCTTAGCGACCTTGTATTTGCCAACGGAAAACAAAGCATATAGACGGTAACGGAGGTGAAAGGGGACTCGCGGAGCAGCGCAACGATAGCACGGGCGCTCTAAGTTACCGTTGGGCGCTATGCTAACGTCCAAGATCCAGAATCACGGAACTGTAATATTTTCCAATTACCAAACCGATAGACTGGACGAAGGTGAAGCTTTATGTGAACCGACAACGAACGATCTGATTAGGAACAAAGTCTGCTGTTTACTCCGAACCTTACAATTGATATAGTCCCTTGTGATGACACATGCTAAAAAAATTAGTGGCAATATACTGAAACCTCTGCTTAAATTATTTGTTATTTTGTATCTTTTACAGCCACCTGGACCATTCCTATCCTATTATCAATCTATTGAAATGGACGAAGATAACACTTTGACAAATCGAAATCCCCTAACGAAGGTTCCAACGGATTAATCCCGAGATTAATCCGTTGGAATAGACGAACATAATACTTCGGCAAAACAGCGTCGCACGACAAAGGTAGCCCACAGCCCATAGCTCCAAAATGATAACAATGCTAGGAAAATTAGTAATAATATACTGAAATCTCTCCTTCAATTCTTTGTTATTTTATATCTTTCACAGTCACCTGGACCATTCCTATCCTATTATCAATCTATTGAAATGGACGAAGATAACACTTTGATAAAATCACGTCCCTGAACGAAGGTTCCGATTATCAATCCGTTGAAAAAGACGAACATAACACTTCAGCAAAACAGCCTCCCAAGACAAAGGTAGCCTACGTGGAGAGTTGGAGAGCCCAAAGCTCCAAAATAATAACAAGCTACACTAAAAACTCTCTAGCGCAGTCGGCAATATAGCCGAGAGTGGTAGCCGCTCTTAGGCCAGCGCAGCCAGCGCGCTCGCTAGTGCAGCTACTATACTCGAATCGAGTTTAGTCGCTACATTCAACTCCTGGCACTATAGTCAAATCACCTCAGCGCGCTAGCTACTCTTTCAGCGCCAGCTACTACTCTCAAACTCGCATTAGCTACTGTAGCAAGATTCAGCCTAATAGCCTTGTCGCGATATTGCTGGCTGCGCCAGGGAGTTTTCAGTGTAGGAAAATTAGTAATAATATACTGAAATCTCTCCTTCAATTCGTTGTTATTTTACATCTTTTACAGTCACCTGGACCAGTCCTATCTAATTATCAATCCATTGGAATAGACGAAGATAACACTTTGACAAAACGACGTCCCAAACGAAGGTTCCGATTATCAATCCGTTGGAATAGACGAACATAATACTTCGGCAAAACAGCGTCCCACGACAAAGGTAGCCCACAGCCTATAGCTCCAAAATGATAACAATGCTAGGAAAATTAGTAATAATATACTGAAATCTCTCCTTCAATTCTTTGTAATTTTCTATCTTTCACAATCACCTGGACCATTCCTATCCTATTATCAATCTATTGAAATGGACGAGGATAACACTTTGACAAAACGACATCCCATAACACAGGTTCCGATTATCAATCCGTTGAAATAGACGAACATAACACTTCGGCAAAACAGCATCCCAAGACGAAGGTAGCCTACAGCCCATAGCTCCAAAATGATAACAATGCTACACTGAAAACTCTCTGGCGCAGTTGGCAATATAGTCGAGAGTGGTAGCCGTTCTAAGGCCAGCGCAGCTAGCGTGCTCGCAAGTGCGGCTACTATACTCGAATCGAGTTTAGTCACTACACTCAACTCCTGGCGCTGTAGTCAAATCACCTCATCGCGCTAGCTACTCTTCCAGTGCCAGCTACTACTCTGAAAATTGCATTAGCTACTGTAACAAGACTCAGCCTGATAGCCGAGCTGCGATACTGTTGGCTGCGCCAGGGAGTTTTCAGTGTGGGAAAATTGGTAGTAATATACTGAAATCTCTCCTTAAATTCATTGTTATTTTATATCTTTTATAGTCACCTGGACCATTTCTATTTTATTATCAATCCATTGGAATAGACGAAGATAACACTTTAAAAAAACAACGTCCCAAGACGAAGGTAGCCCACAGCCCATAGCTCCAAAATAATAAAAATGCTAGGAAAATTAGTAGTAATATACTGAGATCGCTCCTTCAATTCTTTCTTATTTTATATCTTTTACAGTCACCGGGACCATTCCTATCCTATTATTAATCCATTGGAACAGACGAACATAACATTTCGGCAAGACGATGTCCCAAAACAGAGGTAGCCCCCACAGCTGCTCCAAAGTTATAACACTCTACATATCTGCTTCAAATGAACCAACTTCTACCAGCCTACCAATCACTAACTTCATCTAGCTATACATCAGCACCGCAAACTGATTACCAAACAGACTAATATATTTGAAATTGCTGATTATTGAAAGTGTTATAATAGTATAGTGTCGTATACTATTTTTTTAAACTCAGTGTGCGAAATTCTTGACCTGTAAAGAACTCTAGAAAATAGGGAAGTATAGTATATACAGGGTGAATTGCTAACGTCTGAACACTCAGAGGAGCGTTGAGGTGGCCACCACAAAATTGTCAATTGTTATATTGGTTTCAGGCTTTAGCACTAGTTGAAATTGGGAAACAATTGCTGACGCTGGACTCTTGGCCACCTCAACACTACTTCAAGTGTTCAGACGATAGGAATTCACACTGCATATTGCGATATACCTAAGTGCGAGAGGCAGAGTGTGGACGGGGTCCAGGGGCACAGCCCCTGGTAGGGGTGCAGGGGGCAAAGCTCCCCCATTAAACGTTAACCCCGTGAAACAAAATACTTTCAGAAATGATTTTCAATAGCATAAAATTTTATAAGTCTTCGTAACTAAAGAAATAAAGAAATCAGAGACAAAAAAACTCGTTTCTTAGGCTTCTATATATCCCTTTTCGTAGTCTATCGATGGAAACGAAACTTGCACAGTTATATCAGAAAAGCAAAGCTCATTTGATTTTGATAGAATTTTATTATTTATAAATAATATGTCATGTTAATTTGACATATTGGTAACGCGATCATTCAATCAGTCATATGTATGTCAACACAACTTGACAAGAAATTGAGAAAGTTGGATAGCAAAAATTATCTTGGAAATTATTTTTAAGCGAAGAGAACTTAATTATTGTTACATAGGTAAGTGTGTGAATCGGGCAACCCGCATACTTCCAATAGGCATGAGGAATCGAGTTTCGCACACTGATTTGAAAATGAGTACATTACAATACGAGTGTGGTAAAACTGTTTCTGACCAGTGTGAGGTTGCAGCACGAGCCAAAGGCGAGTGCTGCAATCACACGAGATCAGATGACTATAACTACAACTGGGTCGGGTAATGTACAAAATTTTACTTCAGGAGGAGTGAAAATGTGAGTTACCCATGCTTAGCATTCTGACGCTTGAGTAAAGTAAAAATATTTCAAGATCTATGAAATGAGTTAGAACATTTAATATCTTCCAAAATCTAGTTGAATCGTTTGATAGCTTGAAATATGCTATCCATTAGATTGTTGGTGAAATTACATTAATTATTAGAAACCATTTGAAATTATGTAGCACCTTTTGATTTTCCGGAAAATTAGCTGTAGTATGTAACCATCTAGGCAATTATGGGTCATTTTAAGCTTATATACACTTCAAATAACAAGTTGTTGACCAATCACTTCAAACCGTACACACTAGCCTGTATCTGTATGAAACAACCTCCGCTGTAAATCCAACCACTGACTCAATCTACCTATTCCATACTACATGTCATTCCTTGTTGGTGTAATATGCTAACTAACTGTGATTATTTAAGTCAAAGGCAACATAGTCTTCCAAGCTATGGCGCAAGAATTACTGATTAAGTGCTAAATTAAGTTAAAACTGTATAAGACAAAATTGAGTTCCGTTTAATAAATTATTTATGTTTGTCACAGTTGACAATTGAAGTAAATGTGTTCTTCTCTCATGCCCGGTTGCATAAAGGTGGGTTACCCAAAAATTTCAATAACCTCCGCAGATACTACTCGTTCAACCTACATGACTGTCAGAAGTTAACAGCGATTCATGACAGCTGTCAGATGAAAAAACGGTTGAACGGGTAGTATCTGCGGGGTTACCTACGGGGTATTTGAAGGTTCGGGTAACCCACCTTTATGCAACCGGCCATCACTGAATGTTTCTCTCCTTGCCCAAATTCCAAATGTATTTCTTGTGATGATCAGACTATAATAAGTAATAACGTGTAACCCCGCTGAAATTGAATGAGTAATTCCTCGTACGAAGAACGTCCACTTACATATACGTACACACAGAGAGCGATTCTGTCCCGTTTGCCGACCTTTTAGGCACGTTAATATACACAGAATCGCTCTTATTGGGAACCTTAGAACCTCGATACGCTAACTAGTGGCAGAAAATAGAACGACTCAAAGAAGGCTACAGTAACCAATGAGAGGGCTTAGAACCTCGATACGCCAACTAGTGACGAAAATAGAACTACTCAAAGAAGGCTAAAATTTCAAAGCCACGCCCATTCCAAAGATCCCAATATTATACTTAGACGCGTGGCATTCGTAGGAAAATTGGGATAGTTGGTACGTAAGTCCGATCGAAATCATTCCTATAGGTGCGATAGTTATGACCCAGGGACTCGCAGAATAGGCCACCAACCATAAGAAATAGCATGAGGTGCATCGTCGGTCGCCTATTCCGCGAATCCTAATCGCGGTAGATTAACCCTGGGCGGAAATACATATAACTCCTGTACATACAACATGTCTTGCGTGAATAATCGGGGGTTTGTTGAGATTGTCGGATGTATGGGATAGCGGTATCAATGCTGCGTACTTGCAAAAAGTAGTGAAATCTCACTAAAAACATCCAAAGATGTAAAAACAGCCGCCAAGTACCCACACGAAAATCACAATTCCTTTATAAGCAAAACGCTTCGCCAGTCTCTGTCGTGAAATCAAGAAAAAAAGCCAAGCACCGAACGTACCCCTGCGATCTTTCAGCGCAAGTCTACGTCGTGAAGTCGGAGTTTCGTGTGAGGATATCGAAACATCATTCCAAAAGCTACGTACTTGGCGGGCACATTCAGTTCCTTAGAGCTATACGGACAACCGGCGTCTTTTTACGCGAAAATTGAATTTTTAATGCGACAGCAATTAAATAAACTGACAAACTAGTTATTCTAACCAATAATCGTATCGGAAAATACTTCTACGTATCCTTAATTATGTGTATGACTTCACAGACGTGAATACCGTATATAATAAATAAACATCGTGTTCGTTCCACTGTCATTGAATTATCAGATCAGACTCAGAACTCTAGAATCACGTATACCTCACTATGGAGCCAATGAGCAATGTTACTACAGTAAGTTCTCCCATGATAGGTGACATACCGCAGAGCTCGAGTATATAAGTAGTATTAATTATGGAAGAATGAATTTATTCACTTGCAAAACTATCGAATTAAGAAAACTCTACTTTGCTATTTCGGTATGGAACCTAAAACTTGCAGCTATACGGATACACGTGTATGCTATAACTAGCATAGAGTGTGACAGTTTGATATAATGATGAACATAAAATTCAGTTGATGATTGCTTTGGTGTACCTTATACTATGTCATAAAATATTGCTCACGATGCATGCGTATGTGCAGGTGCACGAGCGTATACACGTAGTGGAAAGGATCAATTTCAATACCTGAAACCCATCCTTATAGCAGTTCGGCCTCACTTGAGTGCAAAAATATTTTGTTGCTCATTCGATTGTGAAGAATAATCATTCGCAACTACACATTCGTGGCAGTTGAGAGATTAGCGCGTGCGAGTTTACGGGAGTGCTGTAGTGCGGGCGCCGAAGGTCGCCCGCACTACAGCACTCCCGTAAACTCGCACGCGCTAATCTTCCAACTGCCACGACAAAGTCGTACCACAAGATCGGAAGATGCATTTCAAACAAGTGTGTATATGGAACCAATGTTATGTGCAAATCAGACATTCATCAGTCGATGCAAAATTCATGACGTGTATGTATCCAGCGACCGGACACATGGTATACTTGGAGACATCTATTAGCCGCCAAGTACCGATACAAGCACCTGTTCACAATTCGGAAGAACTGTAAGATAAACAGCGAAACACAAAATAAAACTGCAAGGAGTCGTGTCCTATCAATCGATGTATTTTAGATGCCAGATTTGATGAATAGACAATATGGAAAACAGTCGCAAAAAAAAAATGTTTCATAAAATACGATAAAGTACTATCAATCCGAAGCGAAAGCAACAAACACAAAGAAAAAAAACTGAATGTGCCCGCCAAGTACGTAGCTCTTGGAATGATGTTTCGATATCCTCACACGAAACTCCGACTTCACGACGTAGACTTGCGCTGAAAGATCGCAGGGGTACGTTCGGTGCTTGGCTTTTTTTCTTGATTTCACGACAGAGACTGGCGAAGCGTTTTGCTTATAAAGGAATTGTGATTTTCGTGTGGGTACTTGGCGGCTGTTTTTACATCTTTGGATGTTTTTAGTGAGATTATAACAGAAAGAGAGAATTAATGAAATTAGTGAATTAATGAAAAAGATTTTTAGAGATTTAGGTATACTGAAAGTTGCGCACGTAACAGCGGCGCCCATACGCAATATTATAAACAAATATGGCGCCCGTTTTTCCAAAATCCAATATGGCGACTGTTTCGACTAATTTTTTCAAAATCCAAGATGGCTACTATTTTTTTTCAAAAACTAAGATGGCTACTAGTTTCCAAAATCCAAGATGGCTACTATTTTTTTTCAAAAACTAAGATGGCTACTAGTTTCCAAAATCCAAGATGGCTACTATTTTTTCTCAAAAACCAAGATGGCTACTATGCCGGCTCTGAAATAATAAATTCTTATCCTATATATATATCTATACTAGCTGAAATTGATAGAAAATGACAGGGTATATGCAGGGATTGACACAAATTATTTTCAAATATTCGTTTATTATTATTTTATCAAATCTAGTTTTTTACAAGCATATTTTATCAGATCTAGTTTTTTACAAGCATATTTTATTAAATCTAGTTTTTTACAAGCATCTTTTTTCAACGTAGGTACAACAGAGCGCGCTGACCCGTCATTCGCGATCGTGAGACAAGATCGCACCCCCGCATCGGTCATTCGAGACCTACCGAATCGATTAATCAAGCCGCGATCTTCCTCGTAATTCCGGTACAATCCTCCTGACTATATCTTGACGTGTTCACACCTATGAGTACCCCAGGATAGAGTCGGGAGAATCATACCAGCCTTATGAGGAAGATAACAGCCGGATTTATCGCCCGGTAGATCGCGGACGACCGATGCTTGGGTACTATCTGGTCTCACGATCCGGAATACGTGTCACATTCATGCAAGACCGCAACAGATCCCGATAAGAGGTCATCCGAGGCCTACAGAATCGATGAAACGAAACCGCGATCTTCCTCGTAATCCCGCTACAAGCCTCCTGACGCTAGCTTAACCTATTCATGAATGAATACCCCAGGCTAGCGTCGGGAGAGTCATACCGACATTAAGAGGAAGACAGCAGCCTAATTCATTGATTCTGCAGATCGCGGTGACCTCTTATTGGGATCTATTTCGGTCCCATATTAAGACTAGTTTTCACATTCATCCCTTATATCGAACAGACTGAACTACAGAGCGCGCTGCCCCTGGGCTCGCATCACCCGCCATTCGCAATCACGTGACTAGAGCATATCCTCACATCGGTCATCGGAAACGTATCGAAACGATGAACCAACCAGCCTTCCTCCGCGTCAACCCAGTACAAGTGTCCTGAGACTATCTTGACATATTCATGAATGAATACCACAGGATGGTGTCGGGACGCCTATACTGAGCTCGCGCGGAGGAGAGCAGGAAGATTTATCGTCTCGGTACACCACGGATGACCGATGTTTGGGCTTGCTCAAGTCTCGTGATTCGAATCGTGCGGGGATGAAACCCCAGGGTCAACGCGGGCTGACAGTTTATTTCTCTCACACATACCCACTTAACAATGAAACCGCGCCGACATATGCCGGCAATAATACACACACACGCTTCACTTATCAATTATAACACTCTGGCGTATGTCGGCTATGATGTAAGGTGAAAACAAACGGGTCAACTCGTGAAACACAACATTTAAATGGCCACTGCAGAATACCGCATCCAGCGCGCTCCTGTGGCGTGCATCCTTCGCTGCTTCAGCCACCTCGCACACCACGACACCGATCTGCTGCAGAGTGGGGGCCGTCATCTTTCTGGATCGCACGATGCTGGCAAAGCGACGAACCAGCAATTCCTTGCAGTTGTCGACATTATCTACCAGCTGCTCCAGTTGAATGATATACTCGTCTATACAGCAAGCGATATGGCGCAGACCGTCAAATGTAACCTTCTGCATCACAATTACCGGCGAATAGGTTTTTCGTTTCTTTCATCCAGGTTCACCAGTGTTATCGCCCTCCTCCTCCTCCTCGTACCCCTGCTGACTTTCGGCAGCGTCAGGATTGCTCGCATAGAATGCAACTACTTTCGAACCGTGAGCCGATGTTAAACGCAAGGAACACCCTCCGGCTAGCGAGATGGTATCGCTCAGCAACGAACTCAGACTACCGGCGGGACGCTCGCTTTTCTCGAAATACTTTTCGATATTCTCGAGCTTTTCAGTCAGATCTTCCCATGCTTCGGTGGTGAGGGATACACCGCTCGAGTAATTATTTACGAATTTCACCACAGTCTCGAAAGTCCCATCCAAGCGGAGACGAAGCCCGACGTTCACCTTTTTCGACCACGAACCGTTGAGCCCGTACGTCCTCGACAGTAGCAGGCTACGCTCGGATTTCTTCAGCGCTATGTCAAAGGTCTTAGCCAATCGACTACACCCCTCTTTCAACGAGCCTGTTTTCGGTGTGGCCATAGTTCTTGACTGTTCGGTTGCAACTGAAAGTTCCACACCCGATCTAGTCTTCACCGAGGCCTATCCACCCCACCATTCTGCACACCTCAGCAAAAATACGCATCACCACGTGACAATCGCGTGACAGTCGCAGGCAGCATCGCGCAGCGCGCTTCAGCGAAAATGTAACCTCATACCGATCATGCGAGGATTACTGTAGCTATGATTTTTCTATAACCACGTAATCCCAAGCGCAACGGACGTCGTTATCTTCCAGGTATCGTCAACACGGTCTTCGTAATATTTCAACAATAAAGTCGTACGCCGACAGCGGTCACCCTCGCCTTTCGTAAAACGCTGATGGCACATCACGCCACTCCAGGTGTCCTGCATATTCGCGATGTATGCACACCCACGCACGCACACACACACACACACACACACCATTTTTCATACTAGTCCTAGCGAAAACCTTATGAAGGGAATAGAGAGACTCGCATTACAAACTAACAGATCGTCCGGTGAAGAAGTGTTTCTCGACAGCAACAACAGAAAAGGTATGTCTTTACGACTCTATCCCTCGTTTAACACGCTAATTCGGAAAGATTCTGAAGGACTCTGTAGATGATCCCGCTAACGATTATATAGGATTCGGCCTAGACACCCCCTCGTTTGCTCTGGGCATGGCCGGTTTGTCGTTTCGACCGGTCAGGGACTCTCACTACGAGGATCTCTGGCGGCTCGTGTTCAGTCTCAGTCAAAGCGCCTCCGAATTTCGTGTGGATGACGCGTTCAGAATCACCGTTAACCGGGTCAGCGTACCGGTGGGTCGCGGGCGAAAGAGCAAACCTCTCACTCACGAGGAGGTGAGCAAAAGATCGCTTCTCGAGGTCGAACGCGACAATCTTTGTCTACCGCGCGCTATAATTTCTGCTCGCGCCTACCTGAACAGAGAGGGTATTGGGGGTAACGCAGCTGACCCCGCGCTTCGATGGTCCGACGTGCGTCACACGAAATCTAGACTTCAGAGGGAGGCTGCCCTGGCTTTGTGCAGTGCGACAGAGCGGGGGTACGTATGCCGTGCGTTGCCTGTGGCCGGTGGTTCTTTGGGGAGGAATGTCTGCGGAGACATCGCGTCGCGGGGTCGTTCGATCCTCGCAGAAGCGTCTGCGATACCCTGCAGATGTGCAGCGGGTGCGGTCTGTTCGTCGATCGTACTAAAAAGGGTCACTCTTGCGGCAACGCGTACTGCAACACGTGTGGATCCGTACAGGCGGTAAACCACGAGTGTTACATGCAGCCTCTGAAGCCGCCCACCGGAAACGCAGAGGATATATTCGTGTTTTATGACTTTGAGACCCAGCAGTGCGCCCCGGTGGCCGGCAGCGGAGATGTCAATCTGCACGTGCCGAATCTGTGCGTGGCGCAGCAGGCGTGCACCAGCTGCATACACGAGCCGGACATAAGTACACCCTGTCTTAGTTGCGGCCTCGTGCGCGAGTTCGTATTCCGAGAGAACCCCGTTAAACAGCTGGTGGAGTTTGTCACGCGGGACGTTTGTCGGTTCAAAAAGATCTTCTGTATAGCGCATAACGCCAGCGGCTTCGATTCTCAATTTATACTGCGTTACCTGGTGGAAAATAACAGAGATCCGCCGCAGGTGGTGCTGAACGGTACCAAGATCATACTGATGGAGACGGGTCACACGCGTTTCCTGGACTCTTTGGCCTACATGCCTATGGCTCTAGCCGCGCTGCCCAAGGCATTCGGCCTACCTGTGGAATCGCGCAAGGGTATCTTTCCGCATCTGTTCAATACACCGGAGAATCGGGATTACATAGGTCCGTTGCCAGACGCGGAATTCTACTCCCCCGACAGTATGAAGACCTCGGACAGGGACGCTTTCTACAAATGGTACGGGGAAGCCACAGCCGGCGGGTACGTGTTCGATTTTAACCGCGAGCTGGTGGAATACTGCCGCAGCGACGTGGACATCCTTCGTCGAGCATGCGTCGCGTTTAGAGATATTTTTCTCAATTGCGGCGGTGTTTGCCCGTTCTCGCGAAGCACCACCATAGCGTCGGCCTGTTCCGTCGTGTTTCGACAAAATTTCCTCAGGCCCCGCACCATAGGAGTGTTACCGGCCAGAGGGTACAGGTTGGCCAACAATCAATCGGTGAAAGCGATCAAATAGCTCGTTTGGATGGAGAGGGAGCTGGGTACAGAGGTGAGGCACGCCGGACGAGGTCGCGAGTACAGGATTCCCAAGACGAGGCGGGTTGTCGACGGGTATTACACAGACGCGGCTGGGAAGCGACACGTGTTGGAATTTCACGGATGCTACTGGCACGGGTGTATGAGATGTCACACGATCAATCGCGACAAAGAGTTATCGGGCGGGGATACGATGGACAGACAGTGGCAAGAGACTGGGGCAAAAACGGCGCGCATGATCGAACTGGGTTACAGGGTCACGGAGATGTGGGAGTGCGCGTTCGACCAGATGATGGATGCCGATCCTGAAATGCGCGATTACGTCGAACAGCATTCGCTGGTCCTCTCCCGCGACTCGTTGAATCCTCGAGAGGCGTTTTTCGGAGGGCGTACGGAAAACAAGAAACGTTATCACGAGGCTGCCCCGGGGGAGGAGATCCGATACGTAGACGTATGCTCTCTGTACCCTTGGGTGTGCAAAACCGGTCGCTACCCTGTGGGCCACCCGCGAGTCTACGTAGGTAGGGAGTGCAGAGCGTTAACCGGTCCCTACAACACGGACATCTCCGGCCTCGAAGGTCTCGTGAAATGCGTTATCCTGCCACCCAGGAATCTCTATCATCCTGTGTTGCCGGTCCGTATGCGCGGAAAACTCATGTTTACCCTGTGTCGCTCCTGCTGCGAGGCTTCTCTGCAGATCGATTGTCCGCACGAGTCGGAGGCCGATCGGTGGTTCACAGGTACCTGGGTGTCTGCCGAGCTGCAGAAAGCCGTGGCTGTGGGCTACAGCGTGATCGACGTATCGGAGATCTGGCAATACGAGAGTACGGTGTACGATCCGGCCAGCGGTCAGGGGGGACTCTTTGCTCCCTACATAGACACTTTTCTGAAAATAAAGCAAGAAGCCAGCGGGTGGCCCGGCGAGTGCACCGACGAGGCTTCCCGCGACCGTTATCTCGCGGAGTACGAGCGGGTGGAGGGTATCAGGTTGCAGCGGGAGAAAATAACAAAGAACGCCGGCCTGCGTTCCGTATCCAAGCTCTGCCTGAACTCGTTCTGGGGTAAATTTGGCCAGCGCGAAAACCTCCCGCGTACCGAGGTGATCAGAGAGCGTCAACGTCTGCTGGAACTGTTGACGGATCCCGAGAACGAGGTGGTCGATATCTTGCCGGTGACGGATCAAATACTCTACGCGCGGTGGATTAATACGGAAGAGAGCATCGTACCGTCCCCCCTGGCCAACGTTGTGCTGGCCGCCTACACCACCGCTCAGGCTCGCCTCAAGCTGTACAGCTATCTCGAGAGGCTCGGACGCCGGGTGTTGTATTACGATACGGACTCTGTTATTTACGTGATATTGATATTGATATTGATATTGAAGTGTTTATTATGCCCTTGAACCACTGGGGCAAATGAAATTACATAAAATAGCATAGTACAATCTTAGAAACTAATTACATGTACGTGAGGAGAAGCGGGGAGTGGGAGCCGGCTACGGGTAACTTTTTAGGCGATCTGACGGACGAGCTGGCGGAATACGGCGAGGGGAGTTACATAAAAGCCTTTGTTTCCGGTGGTCCGAAATTTTACGCGTTCCTGGTACAAAAGGGAGACGGGGAGGTGGCTGAGGTTTGCAAAGTGAAGGGGGTCACTCTAAATTATCAGACTCGAATGAGGATAAGTTTTAATTCGATCCGGGGCATGGTGGTCGAGGCTGACGAACCTATTCGCGTCGAGCGAAGAGCTATACAGCGTACGGCGTTGCATCGGGTCGTCACCCGCAGCGTGAACAAGATATGCCGTCCCGTTCAAACGGAAAGACGCCTCTGCGACACGGGCTACGACACTCTTCCTTTTGGCTACAAATCGCACAGCTGAATCGTTGTACATCTCGCTCTTTGGTTATAGAGCTCCGCAGCGAGGCTTAGACTCTCTCTCTCTCTCTCTCTCTCTATCTCTCTCTCTCTTCCTTTATTATTCATAATAGCCCTAAGGTAGCGTTAAGTCTAGCTTTACTTCCCACTCTGTAAACCCTCTGTAAATGGTACCCTTTATTTGTCCAACATTGAAATGGACAATGTCAATAAATTCTATTCTATTCTATTCTATTCTCTCACCGACAGTAGTAGCGTAGTGCTAGCACTCGAGACTATGGAGCGGGAGGACCTGAGTTCAAATCCCCAAGCGAGTCTAGGAATGCCTAAGCGGCAGCCTGCAAAAAATGTAAGACGGGTCACGCCGTTCAGGCGCGACTTGACTCACGGTGGTTTGAGCTTGGATCCGGCTAGACCTGGACAAGGTTTTTCGGCGGTTTCCCTTGTCTCTCGTGCGAATGCGGGTGTTTCTATATATATAGGTATATTTATATGCCTATATAGTGCGACGTGGATTTTTCCTGGTCCTCAGACCAGACCGGAAAGCTAGTCTGAGAACCGTCCACTCGACAATTGGCCAACTGAAAATTAATAATAAAACAAAGATGCTGGGCGCCAGGCTTATAATCGCCAATTTCTGAAAATCTTACTAATAAAAAAAAACAAACTACAGATACTTGAGCGCCGGCTAGCGTCAGTACCGCGGAGAGGGGTCGGGATTAATTGAAGGATTAGCAGGGCGTATTAACGACTCGATTATTTGAATTTAACAAAGAAAATAGAATTCATTCAAGAAAAATGGTATCAAAAACAAATAGAAATAATAATCCTAGTACCCGGAGGTACTCCCCAGCGGGTATAAATCGACTACAGGTCGTGTAAGAGTAACCTGGCCACGTTTGGCGAGTTTTACAATAAAAATTAAACTACTAGCTTCCACGTAGGAGAGCAATAACAAATAAAAAGAATTCATGCAACAAAAAGAATATATAACTCGTCAAATCAAGTCCTCGCTGGACAATACTAACTAAATGACTAATTTATTTAATCTAGGCTACGAGCCGAATTGATGACGAATTAATAATGATAAAATAATAACTAATTATGAGTTACTCAGTCTTAGATCGTACTAGGACGACTAGCTCGTCTCCGAGAGACGAAGTCTCTCGTTATCGTATTGCTCCGAAGAGCTTATTATTTACAAAATATCTACAAACTATTTACAGACTTTTCCTACAACTAACTTAGACTACCTCTGCGGATAATTTATCGAATTTATTAACTGCGCAAATTAAATAAAGAACCCGAAATTCTAACGCGAAGAACCCTTTACGTCTCTCCCCGCAGGAGGAAGAGAGAGCGACAGTGACCGACTCGTTCTGTCTCTGTCGTACTCGTGTACTACAGGTACGCACTTGACTAAATTATTAATTACGCGAATAATTACTCCAAAATATAAAGACTCGAACTACAAAATCTAAGGCAAAGGGACACTGGTGACGGCCTACCCTTCGGAGATCGGCTTAATTCGATCCCAGAAATATTAATTAGCCTCGTGGCTTAATCTATGGCAATATGGCGGATAGCCGTTGCCGGATGCGAATTATCCAAAGTAAGAATGGCTAACGCTTACCGTCTTCCAGCCAGGCCATGAATCGCCTCGTCTCCCTGTCGGGATTCATCCCTCGATTAACGGTTCCCCTGGGGCTACGAATTCGGCTTCTCACACAATGCTCACACAAAATAAGTCTTTTTAGACGCAAATGCCCTCGGGGCTTAGACGTAACAGATCTATTAAAAGGAATCACGGGAAGAACAAGTCGCTCAAGTATTTTACGCAAAATTGTAAGATTACTAGTGTCTAGGACGCTAGTCGAACGCAGAGTGAGTAGACCGCATGGCGCCGGTACTTAGCGCACATATCAGGCGATCGACAATTGATTTCCCATCGACCGAAAGATCCCTAGTTTCGCTACGCGCGAATATTCAAAATCCACCGCGGTGGTTGTAGCTCATTACTTCAAAGGAACACGGGTTGCAGGCTCTTCTAGGCGGCGGGAATCTCTTCCGCCACCGTTATCCCTCGTTGCGGAATGCCCTCGGCATTCCCCCCGTGTCCTCTATTTCGGCGGTGCAGGTAGCCTGGCCAGTACTACCTCCTAGAGCTCCGGTGGTGTTCCTTATCAGGGATCCTTCTGGTCGATTTTGGGCGTCGTAGGTGCGTCTACTCGTTCTTTCGGGGTGAATGTGAGCCTTCGTCTAGGCCTCGTCTCCCACATGCCAGAGAAAATGCGTAAAGAAAAACAAAAGAATAAATAAGGAGTTCTACAGATTTTAGTCGGTCACGGTCGTCTCTCGGAATTATTGCCAGGCCTCAGGGCCATCCTAATCATTCATTCAATTCTCAGACACTCCGCTAAGGTCGTCTAAGGGGTAAGGAGCCTGCGGTAACATGCAATGTTACAATACACAACCTGTCTGCTTGCTCTGTACTATGTACCCTCTCTCTCTCTACCTAGTATTAAATATTAGGTTAAGCTTTCTCTTCGCCTACCCTGTATACTGAATTGTAAATACAGGATAGGCTTGTCCAATATTGCTATGGATAAATAAACACACATTCTATTCTATTCTATTCTCCACCTACTCTTATACTCTGTTATTCGACACGCGCATAAACAGAGATAAACCTCGACTCGCCAGACTACAGGGAGAGCAAAAGTGTGCAGCAGTGACTCATCGGCTCAGTAGGTCAGTAGTAGCGGTAGTATTTGCTTATCAACCCGAGCGTAAAACGGCTGGTGCGGAGCGTGTGTGCGGCGGTCTAAGAAGCTGAGCTCACCGCACGCCGCGAGGCAACCCCCCGAGTAAGCTGACACGGGTTGCCTCAGCCGCTTAACGAGCTGCTTCTAGCCGGCGTCCCGTCTCTCTCTCTCGCAGCTGTTTAGAGAGAGACGGGCCGTCACCGGACGCGCGCGCACGTTCCCAAAAGCTTGTACGTAACGCGCGCACCCCGCGGGCCCCCCCTCCGCGGTTAAGCCTTCAAGACAGGGATGTAGACGCAAAACCGATGATATTTATATATTCGATTGCAGATAGGACGGGGTTGTGAGTCGCGAGGATGGACACGCGCTGGAAACATCCCTTTTCCGCCATCGTAGCCGGGCCTTCCGGTTGCGGTAAATCCAACTTTGTGAAAAACTTTCTGCAACACGCGAGCGAGATGTGCGACACGGAGTTCGCGAGGGTGGTCTGGCACTACGCCGAGTGGCAACCTTTGTATGGGGAATCGAGCTCCGTGGAATATCGAGAGGGTTTGCCGCAACCGGCCGACTACGACGCAGACGCGCGACCCAAACTACTCGTCATCGACGATCTGATGCGCGAGTCGTCCAACGGCGTTGTCATCGATCTCTTCACTAAGGGTTGCCACCACAAGAACATGAGCGTGTTCCTGATCACGCAGAATCTGTTTCACCAGGGACGCGGGCAGAGGGATATATCGCTGAACGCCAATCATATAGTTTTCGCACCGATATATTTCCCTCGGATTCGCATCACTACGTTTACGTGCTTCGCAGGGATATAAAGGGTGGAGGATCGCACGCGGCACCAGTCTTTCGTCTCTGATGAAGCCCGGAACTAGACGAGGAGGAAGAAGAAGAAGAAGAGGTTCGGCAAACAGGTTCAGCTCTTCCAACGCCGCGGCCTTGCACGCTATCTGTAAATCGGACCCCGCTCGGAGACGGGCTCTGCTGCGCACGGCCGCCGACGCTCTGGTGAAAAACATTTGCGAGTGCGCTCTGAACACTCTGAGGGGTAACGTGAGCCTGAGCGCCGATCGGAAGAGACGTTTGAGCAAGCACAGAAGAACTTCACGTCGCCTGGCCTGCAACACGGGCAGCTGGAAAAGTAAAAAACGTTTGCTGCTTCAACGGGGTGGATTTCTACCCTTGCTGCTGGCCCCGATTATAGACAGTCTGATTGGCGGGTGAAGAAAATTGAGGCAATGGAGCGGGCCAAGAAAATGGTCCTGATACCGCAGGAGACAGCCGAACGTATCCAGCAGCGTCGACCCGATACGGATCCCACGAGCCGTCTGGATAGCGAGATGCACGCTATTCTCAACGACCCGGGGAAAAACGATCGGGAAAAATGGAAGCTGTACAGACAGGTGCTGAGACGTTACTTGTTTTTTGCCGCCGATTCGCGAAAACCTTTGCAATTCTCTATACGAGGGGTGGGTGGCGAGGCTGCTGCTGGTGGTAATACCGCTGGCGGGGAAGAAGCAGAAGAGATGGATGGGGTGACTGAGGGGAATGCAGCTGGTAACAGCAGCGTAGCTATACAGGATATCGTGGTGAGCGTGCCGGACAAGTTTCGGCGGAAAGCGGAGCTCTTGCTGAACTATCTGACCACCAACGGTCGCTCCGAGATCTCGTGGGACGACAAGGGGACGATAGCCATAAGGGGGACTCGGATAGCCGGGACAAACATCATCGATCTGATAAACGACGCGGTACGCGAGAGAAAAACTATGCAGGCCAGGGGGAGGGAACAGTTCGCCAGGATCCTTCACTTGATCAACACGCCGCAAGAGTACATAGGTAATCCCGTTTTTCAAAAACCTACGCGTCACGCCTCGTCCCGATCGACAGCCGGCCCATCTCATCAGAGGCGTATCAACGAGGAGGAGGAGGACTGGGGTGTGGACGGTGACATTGACACGAACGAGGCGGGTGAGGAGGAGGAGGATACGGATTCGGACTCGATATTTGCCACACCCAAGAACAGACAACGACCAGGGCAAACCGGAAACGGTGCTTGGTTGAGACTCAGGTTGAAATGAAGATCCTCGAACGACTGTACTACGATCCGGCCAACGAGGCGGGTTACGCGGGTGCCAGGAACTTGACTCGATCCGTGGGTAAAAGAAAAAAGGGGAAAAAAATACCTCGCGCCGCGGTGGTCGAATGGTTGGCGTCGCAGGACGCGTACACGCTGCACAAGTCCATACGTAGGAAATTTCCCCGAGCCAGATACAACGTGCAGAATATAGACGACCTGTGGGAAGTGGATCTGGTGGATCTCAGATCGATCAAACAGTACAACGACGGATACGGCTACCTGCTGGTGATCATAGACGTGCTCAGCAAGTTTGCCTGGGTCGAGCCGCTCGCCGACAAGAGCGCGGCTACCGTTGCCGGGGCTTTCGAGCGCGTGTTGTCCTCCACGGAACGCAGCCCGATTCAGCTGCAGACCGACAAAGGCAAGGAGTTTGTCGGAGCTCAATTCCAGAAGCTGCTCGCTGCCAGAGGGGTGTGCTACAGAGTCACGCGAAACCCCGACATAAAGGCGGCCGTTGTGGAACGCTTCAATCGTACTCTCAAGGAGAGAATGTGGCGTTACTTCACCCACAAGAATACCCATCGCTACCTGGATGTGCTGCGACAGCTGGTAGGGGCGTACAACGCCACCACCCACTCGACCATTAAAATGGCTCCGTCGATGGTGACTCTGGAAAATGCCGCAGCCGCCCGCTTCAACATGGAAAAGGCACGCGGTGGCCCGCCGCGATCCGGTGCAAAGCCACGGTTTCGAGTGGGGGAGCGGGTTCGCATCAGTAAGGCTAAGGGTGCCTTCAAGAAGGGTTACGAGGCCAACTGGACCGAGGAGGTGTTTGAGATTCGACGCGTTCTGCACCGAGCGCCGATCGTCTACCTGCTGGTTGATTTGGAGGGGGAGGAGATATACGGCTTGTTTAACGAGGCTGAGTTGCAGCGCGTGATCAAGGACGATGTTAAGACTGTGGATAAAATAATACGGACGCGGGGAAAGGGGGCCAGTAAGAAGCTGTTTGTCAGCTGGCGCGGTTATCCGGAAAAGTTCAACTCTTGGATCGCTGCGAGCAGCGTGCGAAAACAGGCATGAAGGATCAGTTTTACATCACGCTGCCCAGCAACAGCTCGGTGAAATTTTTCCCCCACAACACAACGGCTCGATACACCACTACCAGCTACCGCGACGGATCGAGCTTGTCGGAGAGTGGGAAGTCGCCCTGGTGGAGATCCACTACCCGCTGACGCTTCAAAACATGAACGAACCCTACAACGCCGTGGGATTTCACGTGCATCGGTCGGACACTCCCGCGGAAAATTTTCACGATATTTCATCGTTGCCGGGGGAAAAACGAGTGGCGCAGGGTAAATTCCTCATCGAACCTGGTATTTACACAGATATTTGGGAAATTATCCAAACGTTGAACGGTTTGCCGACCATCAAGGAGCATTTGGAGTTTGGACGAGCCGACAGCGCGGACGATCGTTTGGACGTGGTCAGAAAATGCAGCTGCAAGGATGGTCACTACCTCTCGTTTTCCGGCGGTAATCGTCAACAACTCGGATTTCCAAAGCTCACGACCAACATACGCGACAGGCTGGTGGCCAACTATCCTTTGAACCTACCCAGCGGGATACCCTCGCAGATGTTTGTCTACACGGATCTCGCGGACCCCAGAATAGTGGGCGATGTCTACGCTCCGCTGCTGCGTATAGTGCGGACGGTGGGCAAAAATTTTCACAACGGTGTCTCGGAAAGCAAATCCCTGGCACCCCCGCACTACGTACCTCTGCTTCTCACCAATTTCCGTACCATCGAAATCGATATAAGGGACTCTCAGGGTAGACCCATGTCATTCACGCGCGGGACGTTGACGGCTACGTTGCACTTCAAGAGGTCGCACTGATGGCTCACTACCTTGAACATTACGACGATCAGGTGGGTGGTGGTGGTATAGGCAGAGTTTATTCCGGTACGCCGCTACAGCGTGGTAGCGGAATCGGTAGCTTCCTGGGGGGATTGTTTCGGCGCGTGATACCCATTCTGAAGAGCGGTGCGCGCGTGTTGGGGAAGGAGGCTCTGCGGACCGGTGTGAGAGTCGTGGAAGACATGGACGCCAACACACCCTTCAAAGAGGCGCTCAAGAAACGCGTCGTCGAGTCGGGTCACAATCTGAGGCGAAAAGCTACAGAGAAATTGGGCAATCTGATGAAGGGGTCCGGATATAAAACGCTGCGCGGCGGACCGAGGGGGCAGTTGCCGCGGGGTCGCGGTGCAGGATCGATCGGGTCTCGTAGGAAAGGTGTCAAGAAAAGCAAACCGTGAAAGAAGAAGAAACCGGGGCTTGCCGGAATTAAAAAGAAAAAAACAACTCTCAAGAAGAAGAAGAACAAGAAGAAAAGCTGTTGCGGGAGAAAAAAAAGAAGTGTGGCTGATATCTTCGAATCTCGCTAACAACGAAAATAATAAACATCGACCATGGCGTACTTGCACACACACTCCTACGAGTGTCTGAAATCGGAGCTGGATTTGTTCTCTCTACCACCGACGCAAACCACGATCGAGAGCGGGCAGTGGGTCCACTACAAGCCTGTGTCGTCGCTCACGGATGACTCACCCATAGAGTTTATGGTGCCCGGCCTCAGCGACGAGTATCTCGACCTCTCCCACACTATGCTCAGCCTGCGTGTGAGTCTACAACCGCTCTGCAGGGAGCCGGCGGGAAAGGGGACTGCAAAGGCCGTCGTGGCCCCTGTAAACAACCTGCTGCACTCTCTGTTCAGCCAGGCCGACGTGTTCTTCAATCAGAAGCTAGTTTCACCGGCTAATAACGCGTACGCTTACCGAGCCTACATCGAATCGTTGCTGAATCACAATTCGGCTGCGAAAAAATCACACCTAACCACCACCCTGTGGTACGGGGATACAGCGAGGAAGATGGATGAAATCGGACCGACTAACAAAGGGTTTGCCCAGCGGCAAAAGGTTCTGAACGGTGAAACCAGCGTGGATTTGATCGGGCATCTTCACTGCGACGTGTTTAATCAGTAGAAGTTTCTGCTAAACGGTGTCGAGTTACGGGTACGGCTCGTGCGCTCGCGGGACGTCTTCTGCCTCATGGAGAGCACCAACACACACGGCGTACACATACTAGAGGCCTCGCTGCTCGTGCGACGCGTAACGATAAACCCCGGTGTCCTGCTGGCTCACGCCAGAGCTCTGGGTAAAGGTACGGCAAAGTATCCTCTTACCAGAGTGAAGGTGAAGGCTATGACTATTCACAGCGGTGTGCAGGGTGATACGTTGGACAATGTATTTCTGGGTCAACTACCGAAAAGAATGATTGTGGGTTTTGTCGATAACAAAGCCTTCAACGGTGATAAAGCCTACAACCCCTTCAACTTTCAACATTTCAATATCAACTTTCTGTCGCTGTACGTGGACGGCTCGCAGATCCCCTCGGAGCCGCTATAGCCCGACTTTACGCGAAGCAAGCTCTACGTGGATACCTACCACACCCTTTTCTCCGGAACAGGCATACATTTTCTAAACGATGGGAACGGTATAGGTAGTGAAGATTTCCCCCACGGGTATTGCCTGACGGCTTTCGACCTCACCCCCGATCTGTCGGCAAACAGCGGCACCCACTGGAATTTGGTCAGACACGGCAGCGTTAGAATCGAGGTGCGCTTCGAGGCTGCCCTGGCAACGACGATAAATTGCATCGTGTACGCGAAATTTGACAACGTCTTGGAAATTGACTTGGCGCGGCAGGTTATAGTGAACTTTGGAGGATAGACAGTGAGGTGAAACCTGAACCACCTCCCCCACCATTGAAAAAAAAAAAAAAAAATAAAAAAAATAGCTGACGTTGCGTATCGAGGAAAGGTCGCTAAAGTCGAACGAAACACGCAGTATCCAGTTTTCCGTATACCCGCGAACACGTCTATAGCAATATGGTGGACTACGTGGTCGATGTGCAGGGTTTTCGAGACGCTCAAAACGGTTTTGCTGTCAAGGAGGTTTCCGTGTTAGCTTTGAATCGCGACCACATCGGGCACTGGGTAGCCACACCACCCTGCGCCTTCACCGATCTCCCGGCGAATATTTGTGCTCAGAACAATTATCTTTCGCGCAGCCATCACAGTATAGAGTGGTTCGACGGTGATATTCAAGACAAACAAATCTACTGTAACGTGTCCGACCGTCACGATGGGAGTCGGCTATGATTGGTCGGCGTAAATACCGAACAACTAGACAAATTCAGATAGACGAGCGAGCGACGCTTGTGACGTCACAAGCGTAAGCAAAAGAGTATATAAAAAAGCTAACTTAGCGCACTTGTGGTATAGCACCCAGTCGACTCACTATATTAAAATCAAACCAAGCGCACTTGTGGTATAGCACCCAGTCGACTCACTATATTAAAATCAAACCAAGCGCACTTGTGGTATAGCACCCAGTCGACTCACTATATTAAAATCAAACCAAGCGCACTTGTGGTATAGCACCCAGTCGACTCACTATATTAAAAGCTAACTTAGCGCAATCGTGGTATAGCATCCCAGGCGACTCATTTGATATTGAACTAAGGGTCTTCCGAAGGCAATAAAGTAGAATCAGTAAATTCACTATTATTTAGACAAATCAGAACATTCTTTAAAATCATATTCTAATATCACCTAACTGGGTTTAGAAGCATAATATTATATTGAGCATTAGCTATAGCAGCATTGTTACAAACATTTAGTTGAAAGGAGATAAATACGGATGAAATAGACTTTAACGTAGAATAAGATAGAATAAGATCTTTGTATTATTTTTGTTGATATTTTATTTTTGGTTTAACAATACAGGGAATCAAAGTACTACTGATAAATTTTGCCTGGTATTTTCTTATCATCCTGTTTGACAGTAATAAATACCAGAATAAGCCGAGTAGTTACAGCTTTGGCGAACAACGGAAGAAGCGAACGACATTGGCGTAAAAACCTGTGTTCGAGGGCCAACCGTTGGAAACCCGAGTCTGATAGGCAGTCTTGGTGTAAAAACCCGGATCTGTAGTTAGTCAATAAAATCATCAATAGCAGGCGAGACAGGCTTGGCGTAAAAACCCGGCTCTGTAGTGAGAATTCTGAATCTTAAATTCAGAACCAATACGGCTTTGATAATTAAAACTATCCGAGTCCGGTAGCTAGCGCAGGGAGATAAAATCTGAATAAGGTGGCTTTTGCATGGTATACCCATCCTTTTCCTCACCTTTCAGTATGAGGAGTCCATAATAATACTTAATTAATTAAATTTCAGAAAATAGATCATTTCGAACCCGTAGCAACCGACTTTTACTATAACCAATAGGTTCGTAAAAGCCGAAACGTTACACTACAGAAAACTGCGCGCCGTGGCACGTTCGGCCCGCGTGATTTATACGCGCGGTGCGGAAAAGGCGAAATTGTTGCGGCGCGTTATGTCGCGTCAGGTGACGAATCTGGAGGACGAGGACCGCCCCGCATTCGAAAAGTTGCCGCCATCGGATACGTACTGCATGCATCACGCTCTGTGCAATCCCGGGGAATTAGTCTGTTCGTTGAATCGCGTGACTGTGCTGAAATCTTGGCTGCTGGGGAGAGGGGCGGCTGACGAGGTGGACGGTAGCGGGTTTTCTACAACCGAATCCGAAGAGTGCAATGAACAGTCTGGAACTGAGGAGAGTTTTGGCGTTGATACCGACGGCTACGTGTGGCGTGTACGCGGCTGATCGTATTCCTTTGCGGTGGTCCCGCCCCGCGGCCCTCATCGCAAACACCGATGACCACACACAGCCAGGAAGTCACTGGGTCGCTTTCTACAACGACGAGTCCGGCAACGGGGTGTACTTTGACAGTTACGGGGTTGCACCTTTCATCCCACACCACGTGCGTCGTCTGCGGAAAAACTATCCGCGCTACTGGTGCAACACGCGCCAGCTCCAGAGTGTCTTTTCCGACGTGTGTGGTCAGTTTTGTGTCATGTTTCTCTATTATATGCATTTTGGTTACACGCTTGATGCTTTTGTAGATATTTTTACGGATGATTATGTAAAAAATGATTCGATGACCGCGTCGTTTTACAATTGCGTGGCCAAAAAAATTAAGAGTTGCAACAAACTCGACGCCTCTTGGCTATCCTGTGTACAGATATGTTTAAGGAAACGTTGTTAATTATAAGCTAGTTTTAAGCAATATTGAATAAAGCGAAAATTTTGTAACGAAGTAGCGTATGTCGTTTATTGCGAGCGCATCCCACCAGTATTTCAGCAACCTCAGCAGTTTTGGAGGTGAGAATGGTCCTTTGATATCCGTCGGGACATCGAGACGTTTCTTAATAAGTATGTGCCTCTATCACTCCCCCCTTGCTCTAGGTACGCGGTGCAGCGAGGTATATTTCTATGCAGGAGGTGTCACTCCATCTTCAATCCCGAATCAGTTAAGAAGTGAGTGTGATTGTTCTCTGCTAATTTTGGCGAAAAGGGTAGTGCAGTTTTGTGATTAAAAAGTTTTTTTCGTTGCAGAAATGGAAGACTTCGTGATGGCGGTACTAATCCAGGGTGACCCCCGTGACATGTGGGTCCTCAGGGAGTATTTAATTGCGATGATTGCGGAGATAGACAGAGAAATCGAGGCGCGGGAGGCAGAGTTGCTAGCCCTTGACGGGGATAGCGACTTTGCCGAAAGCGCCTCGACGCTGAGCTCCGCGTCAAGCATCCCTGAGGACAATGAGCATATAGTCTACGGGGGTCACGGGGGTGGATTAGCCAGGGAGAATGCGGTTGAGGGGGAGGAGGTACGGGAAAATGTTGAGATTTGGATGGGGCGAGGCTGGGACGAGGGTGAGGAGGAGGAGAATGCGGGGGAGGAGAGAGATTTCGAGGAGGAGGAGAGGGAGCGAGCGAGGTTACGGGAAGCAGAAGAAGAGGAGGACGAGGAAGAGGACCAGTGGTGGTTGCCGTCGGAGGATGAGGGGTACGAATCCGGTAAGTTGATATATATATATATATATATATAATTTTCGTCGAATTTCGTTCGGTTATTATACTAATAATAATAATTCCCGTATGTTTCAGACGAGGTACCGGTAGCGGGTACGGACGTTTAGATTTAAGTTGATTTATTTTAGTTTGTAAGAAATGTAAATAGTTTTCAAAGTTTTAATAAATTATCTTATATGTTTTTTAAATATAATTTGCGTCATTTCCTGAATATACCCCACCATATTGAAGAATTTCAGATTTAGATATTATTTAGTATAAGAGAGAGAGAAATTTAAAAAAAACAGTCGCCATCTTTAATTTTAAAGCAGTCGCCATATTGGAATATAGAAAAAAAATAGTAGCCATCTTGGAAAAGCCGCCATATTGGTTTGTATGGGCGGCGCCATCTTAGATCAGACTGTCTGTGTTTGTAACCGGACTCCGGTCACTGACCTCCGGCCAGGGTGACGTCATTTGATATGACTCGCCTTGGCTGGCATCTACTACTGTCATATCATTAAACTTTATGATCAACGTATCTCAGATTCTCTATTTCTGCTGCGGTGGCATCTCGGACCGCGAATCTTCTTCGCCCTGCATCTGTAGATTCATCGTCCCAAAACAGATAATCAAAATAGGAATTGAATTAGCTATTGTGGTTCCCAGAAAAACTTGGCGCTGATCTATAACACTTGTTTATCTCTGGCTGTTGCCTTAGAACAGTAACTCACGCATCGCCCAACAGCGCTCACTGCTGCCGCTCATTTTGAATAGAGCTTTGTTTGAGCAGTTACACCAGATACGCTGCGGAAGAAGGCTTCCGCTGACATTCTGAGCTCTTCTATGGCTGATCTCTCATGAAAAGATATTAGTTTCTCAATTATTAAGGATTTTTGATCTAGCGACTGCCAATTTTTAGCTTAGCGTTGATGGTTTTCTTCAATTCAGGGACATTAGTTATCTTTCACATAATTGTTGTCCTACAGGAGTTGGATTTAGAACCAAGAAAATATGTTCATGAAGAAATTTTATATTTTGAGCGCTTCAGCTTTTTATTGCATTTTGGAGTCCTCCAGTACCCATACCCATACATATATATGGGAATGTAGTTTAGTTTATACTTTGACTTTATATCTTATGAAACTTACTTTCAATGGTATTTTCAATAATTTCATGAAATTCTAAAAGTTCATTGTGGAAAAGCAAAAAAAATTTTTTTTTTTTTTAATAAATTTTTTTTATAAAATTAGCTGCCCGTAAAATAGAAAAAATCGGAGGGCCTTAAATATTTGTCACAAGGTGGAGACAGGCTCCTAGAGTATATTTCCAGCAAAAACGCAAAATTGAATTTTTAGGCGATTTTGTTCAAAATCTCAGTAGGGTCTTCCCTTAATAAAATATTAGGCTTGACAGTGATGGTGCACAGTGGGGAATTTTCACGAAAACGTGGCCAAAAGTCAAAAAACGAACTTTCCTATGCAGGTATAACGACCGGGGGGATTGGTTAAGAACTAATTTCTGCGTAACCTCCCGGCTAGCCCGACCCTGTAACCCTTATAGTCTCTTAGATATTTCAGTTCAAAGTTGACCCTCGTCCGTGACAGTCACGTACCTGAATTTCGCTTTCATATCCGCTCTAACTTTGAACACTCATAACTTAACAGTGTAAAGTGATAATCAATTTCGACAAAATAGACGATCTTCCTCAAGGTATGTAGAAAATTTTGCTCATCTTACAATTAAAAAATAGTCTTTATTGTCCATGTTTACGTAGTCTAACGATAATCCTGAAAAGTGCCTTCGTTCGGAAATAAATATTGACTTTGCGTAGACTTTTAGTTGAGAGTCCCACGACATCCCGCCTTCGTTTTTTTTTTTTTTTAAATTTTAGCTTAGAATATCAGCTTTCGAATGAAGTGTGGATCAGACTGCGCAAACCTGCGCGGGCTGATCCAGAGCATTTTTAGTGAACGTATGCGCGTTCCGAGAAGGTCCCCGGCGCGGCGGCGCTTGGTCGGCGCGCCGCGTTCCATGCCAGTTCAGCTGCCTAGTCAGCCGAGCTGGGCAGGTAGCTCGCTTAGGGGAGACCGGGGCTAAAAGTTACACTTTTTTGAATAACTTGAAAAATTGATTGGAAAAAATTCGTCAAATATAAATATTATTGTTCTACAATTTGGCAAATATATTCTACTTTAGTATGCCTAACCGTTTTGGAATATATTTGAATAAGTTTTTTTGATATGATTTTTTTTTTGCAACAAAACGTAAAGTAACAATTTGCCCCGGTTCGGGGCTAGTTGTGCATGAGCTGGGGCAAGTTGTTACAAGATTTATTGTGGGTATATTTTATAAAAAAAACAATTATTTTAGATTAAATTTATGTATTTAAGAACGAATTAACAATATTCAAAGAGTTTTCAATTATTTGTCGTGCATAAATTAAACTCAAATTGAACGGTGAACATAAATATATAGTTTTTTTTATTGTTTGTTATCCCAATAACTCCAAGTAATACTTTGAGATCAATTATTGTTTAAAATAATATATATTGAGATCAATCATTGTTAGAAATAATATAATATATTAAAATCAATTATTATCATAAAAGATATATCATTGATAATATGTCATTTGAGTTATACATGGGGTGTTCCACGTGACACGCATCGGTTTTTGGCCGGAAGTCATCGAAAAAATAGGCAAGCTGACAATTTGATCACTTTTTTTGTGCCTCTTTATGGTAATTTCGTTAACAATTCCAAGGCGATTCGTGTGACCCTTCAAGTAGAAAAAAGATAAATTACAAATTTCCAAAGTTTGACTTTTTAGCAATAGTTGTTAATTTTTCGCCATTTTCCTCACTTCATCTGGGGCTTTTTGCATGAGGCCTTGAGATATAGTTCCCCGACTTGCTGTTCTATTATAAGTTCGCATTCTGTAATAAAAAATTAAAAAAAACAATATTTTTCGTTGATGACCACGCGATAGGGTAAGTTGTTGCAAAGTAACAACATGCCCCAAAAAAGAGTAACAACTAACCCCAAATGGCATTTTCTCATATAAACGTAAATTTTAGGCTCGGTTGATGAAATAAACTTAATTTATACGTCGGTATATGAAAACTAGATGTATCTTTATATACCACATAAAAATCTAAAGGCTATTTATCAAAATGAATTAAATAGACCAAAAATAACCAACACAAAAATATTTACTCACCTGTATTAGAAGGACACGTGCTCACGAGCAACGTCATTCGAGACCAATGGTCTTACTAATATGATTGCCGTAGGTGCGCTGTTGCTTACTGATTCACGACGCACTGGGACCATATTTTTATCTCTATTCGTTTAAGAGTTATTTTGATTTGAACAACTTACCCCGGTAACTTTTAGCCCCGGTCTCCCCTACTTGGAACTTTCTCACCCTAAGCGGACTCGGTCGACTGGTTTACTCTAACAATGGATTCGAAATATTAATATATTGTTAATGAAAATTCTGATACCTGATTTATCATACGTACAATTTGTTTCCGAGAGGCGAAGGGATTTATTCGAAATTTGTTATTGTATTCGAAACGCCAAATCCGCATTCTAATGAAATGTTACTAAATGCACAAAGGCGTATCTCTTATCCTCATTCGGATTACAATGCCATTTATAATTAATACGAAATACTATTCTTTCTATCTAGGTTCTGCAACTTCTCCTATCACCTTCAAGCGAAGGGAAATCCTTTCAATAAAAAAGGGAGCAGTTTTCGTCAGAAACCATTATTCCACTATTAGCGAGCCCAACTATCGCACATGAAGATCTCTATCCGGCTTCGGATTGACTTATGACTTTTAATTTCTGGAAATAAAGACTTTGTTTACTATATTGCAAGAGAATAATTATTTTCATACCATATGTGAATTTATCGGACCAGTCGAACCAAATTTTTTTTTCTAAGTCTTCTAACTGAAGCTGACCTCTATATAGAGCGTGCAATCTTCAGATAGACCGAAAAAAACGGAAGTGCATCATAATTATTTTTTCAAGTAAAAATTCCTTCAGCCCGGGTTTGAACCGGGACCTCCGCATTTGTACTGCGACGCCTTGTCCAATTAAACCACTGAAGGACTGGAGGAATCTTTACTTGAAATTCATGTTATTGTCATTGACCTTCTTAGTCCCAGGTCTGTGTTTATTTCATTGAGTAGTGACTCTATCGTTCGAAGCCTATTAATTCATACCATATGTGAATTTATCGGACCAGTCGAACCAAATTTTTTTTTTTTAAGTCTTCTAACTGAAGCTGACCTCTATATAGAGCGTGCAATCTTCAGATAGACCGAAAAAAAACGGAAGTGCATCATAATTATTTTTTCAAGTAAAAATTCCTTCAGCCCGGGTTTGAACCGGGACCTCCGCATTTGTACTGCGACGCCTCACTACTCAATGAAATAAACACAGACCTGGGACTAAGAAGGTCAATGACAATAACATGAATTTCAAGTAAAGATTCCTCCAGTCCTTCAGTGGTCTAATTGGACAAGGCGTCGCAGTACAAATGCGGAGGTCCCGGTTCAAACCCGGGCTGAAGGAATTTTTACTTGAAAAAATAATTATGATGCACTTCCGTTTTTTTCGGTCTATCTGAAGATTGCACGCTCTATATAGAGGTCAGCTTCAGTTAGAAGACTTAAAAAAAATTTGGTTCGACTGGTCCGATAAATTCACATATGGTATGAATTAATAGGCTTCGAACGATAGAGTCACTACTCAATGAAATAAACACAGACCTGGGACTAAGAAGGTCAATGACAATAACATGAATTTCAAGTAAAGATTCCTCCAGTCCTTCAGTGGTCTAATTGGACAAGGCGTCGCAGTACAAATGCGGAGGTCCCGGTTCAAACCCGGGCTGAAGGAATTTTTACTTGAAAAAATAATTATGATGCACTTCCGTTTTTTTCGGTCTATCTGAAGATTGCACGCTCTATATAGAGGTCAGCTTCAGTTAGAAGACTTAAAAAAAATTTGGTTCGACTGGTCCGATAAATTCACATATGGTATGAATTAATAGGCTTCGAACGATAGAGTCACTACTCAATGAAATAAACACAGACCTGGGACTAAGAAGGTCAATGACAATAACATGAATTTCAAGTAAAGATTCCTCCAGTCCTTCAGTGGTCTAATTGGACAAGGCGTCGCAGTACAAATGCGGAGGTCCCGGTTCAAACCCGGGCTGAAGGAATTTTTACTTGAAAAAATAATTATGATGCACTTCCGTTTTTTTCGGTCTATCTGAAGATTGCACGCTCTATATAGAGGTCAGCTTCCGTTAGAAGACTTAAAAAAATTTGGTTCGACTGGTCCGATAAATTCACATATGGTATGAATTAATAGGCTTCGAACGATAGAGTCACTACTCAATGAAATAATTATTTTCCCCGAAATTTCCGAATCTATTGTCTAATTCAGTATAGCACATATATTTGAGGTACGCCGTTTTATTTTTCCGAATTTGAAAATCGGATTCGTAATCAGCAACCCCGAAAACATCAGTAAAGTGTATAATCAATCGTGTTTTCTATGAAATTCATGTCCAAGTCGGCCATATTAAGTCCGCCATTTTGTTTTTCCAAATTTGAATATCAGATTCGTAATCAGCGACCCCAAAAACATCGTTAAAGTGCATAATCAATCGTGTTTTTTACGAAATTCCTGTCTCCATCGCCCATATTGAAGCCGCCATTTTTTTTTCCAAATTTCGATACCAGATTCGTAATCAGCGACCCCGAAAACATCGGTAAGGTGTATAATCAATCGTGTTTTTTACGAAATTGATGTCTCCATCGGCCATATTGGAGCCGCCATTTTTTTTTTCAAATTTGGATACCAGATTCGTAATCAGCGACCCCAAAAACATCAGTATATTGAATTTCGAAAAATTCCCATGATCCCCTGGATTATGGCCACGTTTTCGTGAAAATTCCCCACTGTGTGGTGGGACCAATGAGTAGTGAGATGAGCAGAGGGTACCACGGTTGTGTGGGCCACAATGGTACGATTACAGTGCCTGTTGCTTTGTCATTAATAATTTTTCGTAATATACGTGAAATAAGTACGAAGGGTGGAAAAGAATAAAATTCTTCATTTCTCCAAGAACTTGTGGGGCATCAGCCCCTACCTAAGAGCTCTTGCCTCAGGATCTGGGGACCTTGAATAAAATTGTTTACATTTTTTGTTTAAACGAGAGGCAAGCAGATCTATTGTGAAAGGGCCAAACTGATTTTGAATTTGTTTGGAAGCAGTTTGCGAAATTTCCCACTCAGAATCCACTTCAACATTACTCGATGCTCTGTTCGCTTCTATGTTTTCACTGGAAGGAATATATGATGATCTTGACTAGATCTTCCTCCCATCGCACCATCGCACCATTGCCAGATCTGTCTTGAAAGTTCACTAAGATGTGGAAGTCGTAACCCACCAGCTTTATTAACATAGACTATTGCTGTGTTATTATCCAATCTAGGCAAAACTTTACATTCTGATAAGTCTGACGCGAAACATTTGAGTGCGAAGAAAGCGGCCAACAGTTCTAGATAATTTGTATGCTTCGTGCCTTCTTGTTTGTTCCAAAGCACGGAGGCACTTTTACCATGGCAAGAGCAGCCCCAATCTGACAATGAGGCGTCAAAAAATATTTCAATGGAAAAAACTTGAGTTTTTATTGGATTGGAACCTATGGCAGTATTAGTCTTCCACCATCCGAGATCCTTCATCATGGATTCAGTTATTAAAATCTTTCCTTCGTAATCTCCACCATTAACATCGGAGATGTCCTGCCAACTTTAAACTGATTTAGAAGACCTACTATTTGGTCTTTCTTTTAATCAGTCAGGTTTACTGAAAATCGACTGAAGTAATAATAAAACCCAGGTATTGACATCTCTGTTCAGCAATGAAAGAACTTTTTCAATAGCATTTCCTAGAGTCTTGATTTATTGATAATGGCTTTCATTATTTTCGTGTATAGCGACTAGAAAATCTGCATCCTTAAGATCTGCAGAGAAGAAAAATCTGCATCCATAAGATCTTGAAATCCCCTTGTGTGAAATCCACTAGATTCAGTGCGGATCTTAAGGTGAAGTGAAACGTTTCAAGGCCACGGCCGGGTGCCTTGCACCGCGGTAAAACAGAACTACCGAACGTTTGGTACCTCTGCCCACCGCTAGATTATTTGCAGGTAAACTGGCTGCAATTTCGGTACAGGCTGTGATCTCGCCTAAATGTCGATACGGGTTGTGATCTCAACTGAATGTCGGTTTTTTAGTTATGAGTAACGGAGAATCGTCAATTCTCACCCATTTTTCCATCAAATGACACGGGATTAGGCTCAAAGTGTGTGGTTCTTCATTGCGGAGTGGCTAATTATCGGGAAAATGCGATTATCTACGTCAACAGTGAATAATCTTGCGATTTATGTGGTTGGTACGTCAATCTGTGAAAATTTTTGTCAAATTTTGGAAAAGTGAAATAATCAGCCACTTTCTGCCACAATGATGTGTAATCCCTCAAAGTTTCATCGCGATTGATTCAGTAGTTCCGGAGAATTCACGATTCCCGTTTTCGAGGTTCTGACAAACGTTTCACTTCACCTTAAATCTTCTAATTTGAAATATAGAGGATCAATGAACTTATTCAGGTTCTTTAACTTCAAAATGAAACGGTCTATGCCGGCACAAGAAAATAAGGTGACCAAATTTGGTCCTTACATTCCTCACACTCCTCGATAGCACCTTTTTTTTTTTTTTTTTTTTTTTTTTAGTGCATTAATTGCAATTTTCTCATTTCTGCTGCGAAAGGTATTTTTTTCTTTGGAGGAGTGGGTTGAAAAGGTTTTGCAACGAAAAGGATTTGATATCCCTTGAAGTAACTTGAGATATTTCATTGAGTAGTGACTGTATCGTTCGAATCCTATTAATTCATACCATATGTGAATTTATCGGACCAGTCGAACCAAATTTTTAAGTCTTCCAACTGAAGCTCACCTCTATATAGAGCGTGCAATCTCCAGATAGACCGAAAAAAACGAAAGTGCATCATAATTATTTTCTCAAGTAAAAATTCCTTCAGCCCGGGTTTGAACCGGGACCTCCGCATTTGTACTGCGACGCCTTGTCCAATTAGACCACTGAAGGACTGAAGGAATCTTTACTTGAATTTCATGTTATTGTCATTGACCTCTTAGTCCACAGGCCTGTGTTTATTTCATTGAGTAGTGAGTAGTTTTTTTCGGTCTATCTGGAGATTGCACGCTCTATATAGAGGTGAGCTTCAGTTAGAAGACTTAAAAATTTGGTTCGACTGGTCCGATGAATTCACATATGGTATGAATTAACTTGAGATACGTTTATCTGATGTTTCTGTTATTGATCCACCTGATGGTATGCTGCAGGTGGGTATTTGGAGTTTCCCTGGTTTTGAAGCTTGAATGGCTGCTTCTGTGAAGTCTTGTCCTTTATATCAGCACAAGCCTTCTCGATTTCTTTTACATCTTTCACCTTATCTTTCAAATTATGTCCATAAAGCCATTCATGTGAAATCATTGTTTCCATCACCGCTTTAATGTTTTTATTTAACTGCGGTGTGATGAAAGATTTCCTTGCTGGTGAAAAACTCTATCCTACGTGGCTTATGTGATCAGTGAAAAATCTCCTCCATCATCTGGAGGGTCATGCAGAAGCGAGACGGTAGCACCTAGAGCAGCTATGGCTGGGCCCACGTAATTCTGTGTAACCGAAAGTAAAATAGAAGGAGTAAAGAAGAGAGGAAAATTGAATGGGCCGCACTTGTTGTGCTCATTGTGAATCGACTTGTTCTTATTGAACTGAGTTAAAATACTGTCCCCGTCAGAAACGTGTGGCTTCTGACTCTCAGTATTTGTATGGAATAGTGAGACCTATGGAACATAACCTCTCTTTCGAGACCTTGCTGGTGTGGAGCTTAACTTACTGTTGGTCTCTCTTTTTGGCAACCTCGGAGAGAAGTGGAGCTATTTCCAAGTTCAGTTTAGGAGCCTCGATATGGAAACCACCTTTTCTATCATAAAATTTAAGAATTTTCTTCTCATTTTTCTCTGAGAGACCTTCTTTTGTCCACTTCAACCATGTGTTCTTTAGTTCTGGGTGATAACTATGGGTGATATATGTATATGACTAATATATATTGTAACGTATCAGGCTACCCACGCCTGTGCGTTTACATTTAAATCATAACGGCGATCGCAGCGACTATTAGAATCTAGAAGCTTCGACAGCAGCGACACATAGAGTGACGTCACAAAGGGTATATAAATCGCAACACCGCTCTGCTCAGCAG